>JAFIDM010003189.1:54034377-54099962 GCA_023159025.1 Thereuonema tuberculata | reverse complement strand
TAGGTTGATATTAGAAACATGTTGAAGCTCATCAATCACTATAATTCCAAAATTAGCCCCCCCCCCCCTTTTTTGTTGTTGAGAGAATTGAATTTGTAATAGTAGATGAATACTTATACTTTATATATACTTTATATATATATATAAAGTATACTTTATATAATACTTATATACTTATACTTTATATACTTTATATAATAAAGTAAAAAAAGTAGTAAAAAATCTAGCAGATAGTGGAGCTATAAATTTTAAGCAGAGGCAAGAAATTATGAAAGAGGCCTGTAAAACTCCAACTATGGAAGGGAGGGTAAAAACCCACAAACCCAATAACCCAATAAGACCCGTAATAAATGCTTATGGCTCTCCAGTCCACAATTTAGCCAGATATGTTAATAAAATAGTGCGAAATTTTCAACTTCCAAAAGAAGAAATCATAGTGAAAAACTCCAAAGACTTAATTCAAAAATTAGGACATTTATTTAATAATAAAAGAAAGTTCTACATGTATTCAATGGACATAGAAAACATGTACACCAACATACCGGTAGAGGAAACAATGATTATAATGGAAAACTTAGCTTTTAAAAATAAGGAGTGGTTATTAAAACAAAAAATGGATAATGAAGAATTAATAGAAATTATTGACATCATTACAAAAAACACATATTTTAAGCATGGAAACAAGATATATCACCAAGTTAAAGGATTTCCAATGGGATCCCCACTTTCGGGGTCAATGTGCAACATTTTTATGAACCATTTTGAGAGCAAAATATTACAGGACACTAGGTACAAATTCGAATATTACAGATATGCTGACGATGTGTTGATAATCTGGTTTGGGACTGAAAGACAATTTAGCAAATTTTTCGCAGAAATCAATAAAATGAATAAGGATATACATTTTAAAATGGAAAAGGAAGTCGACAACAGTTTGAAATTTTTAGACATATGTTTGATCAAGAATGAAAACAAATTAATTTTAAAACACTATACCAAGGAATATAAAAGTGAACACATAATGAACTATGAATCTGGACATGACATCAATTTAAAAAAGAATATAATTGAAAATTACTTACAAAGAATTGATATGAATACAAGTAAGGAAGAAGATTTTGTCGCTGAAATTAACAAAATGAAAACAATCCTCAAAAAGAATGGGTACAAAGGGAAATTGATTGATAGAGTTATAAGAAAATACCATTCCTTTAAAATAAAAGAATTAGAAACATATAATGATAAACGATTTTTTATTCCTTACTTGAACAAAAACAGCTTGCAACTAAAAGAAATTTGTAAAAGATTCAATTTTAGAATTGGCTTTGAGTACAGAAATAAAATAAAAAATATTTTATGTTGTAAACTAAATCGAAGTGATAAAAAACACGAGATGGAATAGTGTACAAGATAGAATGTTTGAATTGTAAATTGTTCTATCTTGGAGAAAGTAAAAGAACGGTAAAGGAACGTATGATAGAACATGGCGCCTACATACAAAATCAATTAATAGATAAGTCAGAGTTCGCTGAACATTGTAAGAAAAAAACGCACTGCGTTAATAGTGAAATTAAAATTTTATGTGTGGAGAAAGAAACAAAAACACTAAAAATGATTGAAAGCATGTACATTCGAAACACCACAGAACGAAATATCAATAGGAGTGATGGACTTGAAGTGAATGAATATTTTGTCAGAATAGCCAAAGTTTTTATTGAGAAGCTGTGTGATAATTGCAATAATAAGGTTACAATAGAAGAATTGGCAAATAACTAACAAATAGAAAGTTTTTTATGAAATTGTTAATTAATAATAGAAAGTTGTAATATTATTAACAAAATGTATATGTACAACATGTAATAATTTAATTGTTCAACAGAATTTTCACTAACTCTTTGTAAAATAGGCTTGAGGAAGGGGGAACGATATTCCCCTGAAAATTTGCTTTATCCGAATAAATGTAAGTTATTATTACATTTTATTTTAGAGATGTTGGAGATCTTTCATCACAATACATATGGTAGGAGAAAAAACCTACGAAGGAGGTATGGAACAGTTATATATAAAGTAGATGAATGTTTACATATGTTTAAATATGTATTGAGGCAGCTGATAGGAGCCGAAAAGCACCAGGACACAAGACTCCGGAAAATACTAATAAATAAACACAAATTACACAGAAGTGCTTAAAATTTACTTCCGCTTTCTGTAATACAACTACTTTAATAATAAACTTTGGTATGCCAACTACATCACATTATTATTGAGATAAATTTAACGAAGTTCATAAAATAAAGCTATGAACATGTTTTGACAAAATCCTAATTGAAAACTGAATTTTCCGTAAAAAGTGGACTTTTATGTAGTAATTGTAGAGGAGATTTCTATTATATATACTATATTTTTAGAAGGAATATTGTTATTTGCTTAATAAACGTACTTAAAACGACTCTAATCTCGACTGTATTAGAACTGATTGTCTGGCATTGTTTTGACAGAATGATTTATTAAAATAAAATATTATAGTTTGAAACATTAAGACTTCGTTGTGGCGTTTGAAGGAAACAGCGTTCGTGCATCAATCTCTCTTTTTCTCTATTTGTCAGTTCAATTTAAAAATAGCTTCTTTTTTTCTGGCTTAGAGCCTTATCTTTTAAACAAGACTTATATTTCACATTTCAAAATCCTGCATAAAAAAATGGAAATTCCTAAGAACACTTGAAGGCGAATTTCCTTCAAATGCAGGAAGCGTCTACTTACCTCCAATTTATAATGTCGTGAAGCCAATACTCTTATTTGCGTAAATATAAAATTTCTTATTCGTCCAATGTAACCTATCATCAAATCGTATTTTCTCAAATCTTAAGTAATTTTAATCAAATCCAGCACTGGTGATCAAAATACCATTGTTGGACATCGAAAATAAAATCAATTGCTTCTCTTCTAGTACTTTCTAGGAAAGTTTAGGACACCTTCGCTCGCAAATACATTAAAAACTCACATTTTGTGTTTTATTTTAATCTTTTGTATTTAAGAAAATCTTTGCGAATTCCTGTGAACAAATTCCTCGTCTAGAAAACATAAATATCGCCACAGGGATTCGGATAAAATCTGTTGTCCGTATTCCAAGCTGGAAGAAGATTGATTCACTGGATCAAAAGTGGTCAAGGAGGAGACACTCCCACACATACACACGTGTGCTAATAAACCTAATTTTCTGCAGAAAACCTTAAGAAAATATGGATTCTTAAATATTTAAATATTTAAATACTTAACAAAAAGGTAATAATCGAAAAATTAAAGTGTTAATAGTCTTTATATGTAAGAATAATCATATATTTTTTTCGATAAGAATTTGTGATTATTAATATTGTGTGATTATTATATTGTAGATTATGATCTTTTATTATTATTGTATTAACGTTTTTTAATTGTTAATATCAATATTTTAAGGTCATTGTCGTCAAAGAATCTCGTCTATTTATTATTATAATGTAAAAGGCTTGAAAAAGAGGAGACGGTGAATTTTATCTCCTTGAAAATTCGTTTTTTTTTTTCAGTTAATAAATATAGTTTATGACATTTATTTTCTGGTGGATGATGTTTAATAATATTTATTATAAAAGAGAAGATTTAATGAAGAAGTATGGCTTGTTTGTATACAGTAAAATATGGATTCATCGGAAGCAAAAAAAAATCATATATAAACTTACATGAAATAAATAATTAATGTTAAAAAAACTTTTAAAAAAACCACGCTTTCTATTTTATACAATGATTAAAAAATATACATATACAGTAAAACCCCGTTATTACGCTCCCGCTTATAGCACTATCCCGTTCTTTACGCTCCTTTCATGCGGTCCCTGGAATTTTCTATATAACTCTGTATACTTTTACCCTCTTATAACGCTTCAAATCCCGCTTGTAGCGCTTTTTTATATCGGAAATTTTGTATCGAAAAGAAATGTAACACTGTAACGAATTTTTTCTTTCCCTGGTAGGAGGGAATCTTTGAACTCTTTGAAGTGCGGGTCTGTGATACAGTAAGTTAGTGCAAAATGTCGAAGCGGAAATCCATTTCTATAAGTGAAAAATTGCAAATTCTTCGTAAGTACGACGAGAATTCTACACTAAATCAGAAGGTTTTCGCAGAATCTAAGAATTCCCTGATCCAGTCTGAGAACAATAATAAAAAATAAGAATGGAATTATCAATTCAGCGAAGGATGGTTGCAAACGTAAAAAAGTAGTGTGGAAAATGTGAAGATGCCGAGGAAATTCTAATTGAATGGATTCATCAGTCCCGTGATGCATCAGTGCCATTAAGTGACCCAATCATTCAAGAAAAGGCGCGTGAAATAGCGGGCAGTGCACTAAAACTGCTCCGAAAATATATTTGTATTGCTCCTAGTGGAATATCAATTGATGTTAATAGTTTCTTGAACCGCATTGAAAATGTCATAATTTATAACAGTAGCATACACACACGGCAAACCACAATCAAAGATTTTTTTAATAGGAAATAAGCTCACATTTGCACTATATCTATTTCAGAATCAAGTATCTTTCCTGTAAAATGGTGTCTAAATGTTTCCCCATCATATAAATCATTCCCCGTTTATAGCGCTATTCCGCTTATTACGCTTGTAGGTCACGGTCCCTTGACGAGCGTAATAACGGGGTTTTACTGTATATATAATTCAGAAGAAGTAGTATATGTATATCTATATATGCCGCCGCCTAGCGGCTGGTCTCGATAGTAAAGGCACACGGAAGGACGTGTTGCCTTGGCGGAATATATTAATGTATCAGAATATTATTGTACTGTCATCAGATATAAGCAAGTGTGCAAAATTTGTAGATGATTGACCGAAGTGACTTAAAATTTGATTACAAGATTTGACCTGTAAACCAGACAGTGTGAATTAATAAAAGAGTTGTAAAAAACGAATTTTTTTTCATCTGTCGTTGTGCTAATGCCTTTTTTAATGCGAATAATAACAATAATAATACTTGTACTAATGGTTTATATCATTGTAAGGAATGTTCAAATATTCCTATTTTTTTGGGGGGGGGGGTTTGTTCAGTTAATTACATTAACCTTCAATATTTTTTTTCACTAAATATAAGACAAACATCCGAGAGTTTACATGCATAAAATAAAAATTTTAGATACAGTCTTTTTGTTTTCTCTCGCTAATTTTTCTTCTGTAATATTGTCTCAATGTCATTTTCTAAATAAATTAATAGGTTTAAGGTTTTCCGATAGAGCTCCGCAGTATTTAGTAATAATCTTTTGATTTGATTCTCGTTTGACTGCATTAAATGGAAATGCAGAGAAGGTTATGTTTCAATTCACCTTTCCGTTACATAATGATAGAACGTGTGTCTCAAGGCCAGTGCCATGCGGGTATCTCTCTGTGGTTATATAATGTTAAACCTTCTGCATATGCCTTTGAATTTTTATTCTTAAAAGAGTAGAAAGAGATTACGACAGTTTATTCAGTTTTGTTCTGTTTTTGATGTTGTTTGTGCTTATCATTACCTTCCTTTCAGATATCACAAATTTAATACGATTATCTTAAATCTAGCAACTCTAAAAGCACGGATTATTATTTTTGATAAATTAAGATGTTATTATCTGCGAATTTTTGTATTATTCAGAAGTTGATTAGATTCCATTTACCAAGTACATTTTATTTCTAAAAACAATCTTTAATATCTTTTAGATCAGTAGAAAGTTTAAAATAAGTTGGCATATTCTGTTTTTCTTGTGTTGATAACATACTACTGTACCAAAAAGCATATAACAGTAAGATATCAGAATCACTAGTGTATTACAGGTGGAGTGGGGAATAGTGAGACGACAGCTTTGTCCAAACGTGCTTAGAATTGGGGACATGATTGCGAATGTATCTAAAAAGGACGTAGGACCTGCATTATTAAGGGATTTACGATCAAACTGTCATGCATCAAAACCATTATTTCATATGGAGAAGACCCCATAATATTTAATTTTGTAATTTTATGTAACAATTTAAACTGCTTAATTGAAATTAATCAAAAATTTCATTTAAAAAGATGCTTTCAGTGATCAGATTTTTCTTATCTGACATCAGAGTAAGTCGAATCTGAAACGAAAAGTCTGCGCTGAAACATATTTCATACTATTATTATTTTTAATTGTTACATTTTTCTAAAAATCTTATTTCCGTTTATTTGATTGAATTCGGGATTTCATAGGCAATGAAGGGAACAGTTAAGAATTGGATAGAAGGTAAAGAAAATACGAAAAAGAAGTCAAACATGTAATAATGAAGAAGGATGAGGCCTGCATGTTGCAAATCATCCAAGAGAAGAAGCCGGATGTAATTTCTTCAGAAAGCATGGCTTAAAATTTCCGAAGTTCCCTTTTTCCATTATCACTCAGAAAGACAGTCTTCCTAAATAATTATCTCCTTTGAAGAAAAGATGCATTTCATAATTAGTTTGATAGATTTCCACAGAAACCCCCCAAAAATAGACTAAACATCTGACTTATTTTGTCAGTAGATATGAACAACAATAGGACATATTTTTACCAGAGAACTATAGATTGAAGTTATTGCACCTAATGTTTCAATCCTAATGTTTCTATTTATAGTTTTAACAAGGTAGTGAACCATCACCACACTAAGCATTAATAATAAAACCATGTCATTTCTATGTGTTTTTATTAATTAATGCTCAGTGCGGTAATGGTCCACTACCTTATTATTATTATAACTGTACGTTAAATATGTTTATTCCAAATATTTGTAGTTTGTTTGGATAGAAACTTGATTGACTGAATGACAAGATTTCAACAACAAAATCATGAAACTTTACACAAACTTTTTGAATTCTTTGAACTATTTACTTCAGTAGATGAACACTGGGATCTTCTACGAATGGACTTATTCTCTTCTTTCTTGGAATACAGATCTCCTGGTATCTTGGAAATACAGATCTCCTGATATTTCCGCTTTATCGGCCCCTGATGAAACGAAAATGGAAGGGATAGGAAGATTATTCCGAAACCTCGTAAAAGAGTCACTGTATTGAGAAATTGTCGCATTGACCGTAAAAAAAAAAGCAAACAAAACTTAAAAATATTTACTTGTAGATGATTTGACAAATTAATTGAAAGATTGATTTCGCTAAAGACATTAAAATTTACTTATCAAATATTAAAAAGCTAATAATAATCCTTTTTTTTAATTTCTAAATACTAAGTTACAGTTCCATTAGAAACGACCGTATTCGGTCTTTTTATATTAAAAGTATATATATTTATATTCATTTGCAGTTATTTCACAATAAAAAAAATAAGAAATAACAAGAAATAATAATAAATAGATAATTGGATGTAGTTTTGCAGTACGGAACCAACTCCAAAATTCACTTTTTCGGTTAGAGCTATTTTAGCAAAACGTTAAAAATAAAATTCTCATTTCACACTATCACATAAGTAACAGTTGCATTATAAACATTCTGTAATATTCTTCAGAGTAAGGCTATAGGTTTTACCAGTTTTTCCACCCACAAAGATTGGGAGGTGGGGACTGAATTGGTTCTGTATTGCTTGTGGTACAAATTGATTTTGATAATTAGTTCCTAATTGTCTGATTGAAATGGAAAGGATATGAGACAACAGTAATCTAATTTAAATAACTATTTCAAAATCCATGCTTAACAAAGTCATCTTTCATAAAACTGTAAGTGATTTACTCCATAATTCTCATAAAACAACTATCCTCTTATTCACCTTCTTAGTTTTGTCCTCTTATTCACCTGAGGAAGTTTCTCGTACAGAGAAACGAAATATTGTGAAGATTAAAGATCACTTCCATGCTTAACAATTTAATACTGACAAACTAAAGACAGTAAAAGGACATTATTATACAGAGATTCACTGATATTTTATTGTTTTCAAACAGAAGTAAACACATTACATTACTTGAACATAGGCATTACATATATGCAGATAATGAGTGAATCAATACCTCCCCTAAAATCATTCGCAGTATCATTGAAGAATCACTCCAAGGTGACGTCAAGTGAACCTCTAATGCCAACAACATCATCCTCAACGTTAGGATCTGAAGGGCGGTTTTCGTAAAACCTTTTAGTGTCACCTGGAATGATATGCAATATTGATTTTAGGTCTTGCTATTTTAACAGCGATATGGGTTTACCAATATGACATAAGGATACCAACTAGATCTGGAGAAGACATTGAGTGGCCTACAGTATGTTTGTGGCCATTTAGTTCAACGAAGTTTTCATTGAAGTACGTATGTATTCATGAATATCGAGTAAGACTTATCTTCAGTTATTCGTATTTGACGGAGTTGTAACCAGTTAACTTTGGTATTGTCCTGCCATGCTTTTTGCTGTCTATGATCTTTTCTAATTGTGAAGTACTCAAAAATTGCATCCTGTAGACTTGAAGAGAATTTTTTCCTTCTATACTTTTGCGTGACATTGATGTAATGTCTGTTGTACCGAGTCTTTGTTGCATTTTAGTGCAGACTATATATAAACAAAAACGCTGTCATTTGGCCATAATGAATGGCCAGAAATCAGAAACTTTACGGTAATTGTACACAGACTTTATATTTCAGTAGAGCAGTCTTCAACATCAAAATCATTTTTATGACCCAAGATTCGAATTTGTACAGTTGATCTTCACAGCATCGCTCAGAACTGTCAGAAGATTTTATAATTTTCATCGGTATATACATCTTTTTTTTTTTTTCAACGTTTACCAGTCCTATTAGATATACTTATACATCGAATGTATTATTACATAAATTAATGAACCTATACATTTAAACATTCTGTGTAATATTGAATATATTTACACTTAATTAAACATGACGAGTGTTTTAAATTAAAGTGTTTTAAATACCAATTAAAACTAAATTTTACACGAATATTTTAAACAAAACAAACATGAGAGCTTATAATATGAAGTTGGTTCCAAATTGCAAATCACTGCAACTTGGATATTGCAATTGGTAGTTGGTTCAAATGTCACTAGATAGCTGCAAGTTACAGATAGGAGTTGGTTCAATTTTGCTAAGAAACTACACATATTCAGTCACTTTTTGTAATAAAAAATCAGAAAAAGGCAAAATGTTAGTTGATTCTATATTGCTGTTCTTGAAACTGCATCGAATTATGATGTGTTTCTGGAACTGGGCTGGCTGGTGGAATTATGAGATGTAGAAAAACGATGTAGATAAGTAGAAAAAATTCATCGTAATTCACAGTAAATTCTCGTTATCTCGCAGGTTCTGATCTCGCTTATCCGTATCTACAAAAATGTAACTCATTTCGCCACATAAGGGTCTCTTCACGTCCCTTCACTTCCTTGCGCAGAAGGAAAAATTTCTGAAAGGCCTAACTTGCAGCCTCGACACGAGCTCCACCAACGGAAGCTGCGGGTCTTGTTCTCGCGGCTTCTGCTGTGCTAAAAATCTCCCTGACATTTTATTAATATTCCAAGTGTTCTCAGTATTTCACGTTGTTTTGTGATTAATTTATTAAACTCCAACAATGGCAGCGAAGCATAGTGCTAATGAAAGTGTTTCATAAAGTGTGCCTCACGCATTGTGATGAGCTTATCCACTAAGGATAAGAATTGTGTGCTTGCTTGCGTCGTACTGAAATTCGAAAGCATCCGGGTAGCGAAGTGTGTAGTGAAGAAGATCCCATTCTTCCGTATGATCAATCTTTCAACACCTACGGTTTCAGTTACCGCGGGATTTTCCAAGAACAATCCACCCCTCCCCCGCAGTTTACGAGAATTGACTGTATTAGTAGCCAATATGTTGACGACGCATCCTCCCTAAATTCAGAAAACATCAACAAAATTAGAAAACAAACTGAAAATGAAAAAAATAATAAAGAGAAAGATATATCATGATTAAATATATCATGATTTCAAATTTTCCAAAATATCAAATAATTCTTCTTCTTTTTTTGTAATTTTGTTTGAACGATGTTTCAAAATGAATGTCACGAAAACATATTTTTAATATTAGGATTTAGAAATTATTATTTTTTTTTTAAAGTCTAGACTCTTTTCAATTCTTCTTATTTGTTTTTACGAAGAAAATGAAAATGAAAGAAAAACAGAAATTTGATCAGAAAAACGTTGTTGTCGGAGGAAATATGGGTTGATTTGAAAAAAAAAAAATATGCTTTCGTTCTAAGTACAAAAAAATAATAATTTAAATAAATATGAAAAAAAAAAATCGAAAGCCAACAATAAAATTAATATTGAAACACACACACAGAAAGATCGCGAAAACATCGCGTATATTTGTCCGTTTTGAATAAGTCTTAATGGTAAGACAACCATAAATTTGAAAGAAAGTAAATATTTATTCCTTATTTCCCCTCCAAATGTGTTTTCTTTTGGAGGGAGACCACAGCTGGGTGCGGGGGTGGATTCCTTATCACATTTGCACAATCTGAGCATTTCATCTGGTGAGTGGGTTTGACTGATAAGTCCCTAAAAAGGACGAAACGGCCGTTCCAAACTCTCACCGATGAAAGCTCAGATATATTTTATTTCTGTATGATTTCTTTGTACTTTATAAATATTTATTCCTTATAAAAACAAGATTTCGGTTTTGACGTCACGAGCTGATATAATCAATAAACGGGCTCAAAACTGTTCGTGACGTCAAAATCGGACGACTAAATTGCTGAAAAATTGCATGATGTTCGCAGGGCTTAAGAATGAAGAACCTGTCTATTAATGAAATGAATGAAAACATCTCTAAACCATCTTCAGTAGATGGAATGGCTTTGAAACTGTTTAAAAAAAAGTTATTATTACGACTAATTCCAATTGAAATCTTTATCAAATCAATCAAATCAAATCAAAGCGAGCAGTTCTTGTAAATTTTATTTTGAAAACGGGCCTCAGGATTTTGATGAAATACTGTTTCCGGGCGCGAGAAAGCGATTTAGCTAGGTCTCGACTTCGGGAAAACTCATTAAGGGATAAAATGACGTGGATACTAGGTTATTGTCTACAATGTTCTTACTTTATTTTTGTTTTATTTTATTCTTAAAAAAATCGTGTTCTGTGCATTTTTACGTGTAATAAAAAAAAATTTATCTGTTTCTTAATAATAAATTTTAAAACTTTTTCCTTTCAACGTCGCGTGTTTTCACTGCGGAGCTGTCCATTTCCCTGAAAGGGGGTAAATATCCAGGCAAAAAAATTAATAAGAATGACAAAGCTGTTATAACATTATTATAAAAGATTGTAAGATTTCGTTCAAGCGGCTCCCATAAAGCGCTGATTCGTAATAAGGCAGTTCTAAGCAGCTATCAGTGGCCGGCAAATCTGTAGGTTTGTTTATCTCTGCCGTTGCTATGAGAACTACCTTTCACATCAGCTTCAAACACTACAAAAGATTCCCGACCAAACCCTGAGTTAGTTCGATTATGCAGCGTGAAATACTAATGTCAGTTAGTTTTTAAAGTCTGACGTGAGCTAAAAAGCTTATATATATATTTGCTTTGTTTTTGATATATGCGAAGGAGTTATTTATTCGAAGACAAAGATCATCTTACGGAAACGATTCCGACCGAGGGCGCAACAGGCAAGAGAAAGATGATCCTGATTAGTTTTCCTCTTACCGAGAATTGTGGCTTTTGCAGAGAGTTTAAGAAGAAGGCAGTCACGGTAAGGAGCTTAATTGGAAAAGAAGATGCTAAGACCCGAACGAAAAGAAGTCTAGCATCCCACAGTAGCTTTTAACTGTTATTCACTACATTCTATGTTCAATAATAAGAAAAAATAACATAACATATAGTAATTGTAATATACTGTAATAAATATGCTGTTTTTGATTATCCAAGATACCAGAGGTACATCTATCTTTCAACTTGAAGGTAAAACAATAATATAATCATTTTAAGAAAATGATACAAAAAATAATAAAATGATGATACATCCTTATATATTCAATGCTGTAAGGACTCATGTAGCGCTGTTTTCTTTACCTCTGCTTTTATTAACACATAGCGGGATCTTATTATAATAACATGTAAAAACATTCATAATTTATAAATTTTACTTTTTAAAACTTGATAGAATGAATAATAATAAAATTCAGTTTGAACAACTTTGAAAGGGAAAATATTGTTTAATTCTATTTCGAACTTCACTTTGGTTGTCTTGCTGAGACAGGATAAGGAAAATCAAAAACAAAAATGGAAGAGAAGTTAAGGAAAAGCTGCAACAGTAACTACAATTTGATCTGACTTTGATTCACTAGTTTTGCACTGCGAGAAAGAAAGAAAGGGGTTGGGTAATTAATTAGTAAGTTAACATCAAGAGGTGGTTTTACATTCTCTCTTCATTAAGCTGTTGAAATCCAACTTGTTTGTCTTGGGCAATTTCATTAGTATATCTTAGTCCTGAATGTGCTTTTTTTATTGTTATTCGTAGCAGCTTTTGGCTGTCAATAATGCAAGAATGTTCTAGATTATTAAGAATACTTTTGCTAAATTAATGAATAGGTGACCTGTAGAGGCGTTAACTAGAGTTCCGGAGGCATTAGTTAAATTTAAAATGAAGTCTTGGTAGGAGCACTCCTGTTCTATAATAATTCATTGTTAGAGTGTATTAAGATGGTCGTAAGAACTATTCTGTCTGGAAATATTTTAGGACGTAACTAAAAATAATTTTAATTTATTTCTTTATTATTCTTAAACGTGTTTTAGCCCTAATCTCCTGTTATAACTACCTTTTTGTTTTGTTATTTGATAAACTATTGCTGGTTTAAATGACATATAATCAGAATAAAGATCTTGAATATACTTCCTAATGTGGAATCACAGGAAATGGTGTGCACGGGGGATCGTAGTCATGCTTGCATTACGTAGGAGCTGCTGTTCCCGCGACTCCTCAAGAGCTGACCCAAAATATTGTAAAACGGAAGTGATTTACAAATATTTAGATATATTTTTTAGGAATTGTTCTTCAGAAATATTTTTGCCTTAAAAATAATGAGTGAACATCCACCGAAATTGTTCGAGGGGCAGGATTATCCTGACATTTGTAAAAAAAGGAACAAAAAAACTGGACACTGTGGAATTTATGGAATAGCTTAAATACAATTTTAATAACTTATAATACTATGTTTTTAATCATTTAAATTAATAATTAATTAAAGTTTTTTTTTCTTTGTATTTCCTGGTTTCTCAAGAGAAATAAAAATAAATTAAAATTGAAAATGTTTTTGCAGTTGCTTACTTCGAGCATATTATTGTGAAGAACCTCTTCGAAGACCCGGATTACAAATCTATTTGCTTCATTTCGGAGAACGTTTTAGAAATGAGACAAATCTAATATTTTAGGCAAGAGGGAAGCTTAATGCAAATTTACGAGACACTTAACTTCAATGAAATTTCAGGCCCGTTTTAACCTATAAATCAAATTGATATTTTTCTTTGGTCCAGCAGCAGTTTTTTCTACTCGCAGCTATATTACAATATATCTAGAACCATCGCAATCACAGGCATCGTTGAACAGCTTAAGCAAAAAAAAAAAAAAAAAAAATACAAAACAAACAAAAATATTTTTTGTTAACTTAGCACCATTCTTTTACATTATTTAAGTAAGTTAACTATTGAAAAGGTCTTAGATTGTACTATAGTATTTTATATCTTCAATTTTTTTTATATATGAATATCTCTTGATTAACGCGATCAAGTTCGGTAAATTATATATCTCTAGAACTATATACTTTTTTAATTTTATCCAGATTATAATAAAGGCGGAAATGTTAGAATTTAGATTAATTTTGCCTG
Source organism: Thereuonema tuberculata (assembly GCA_023159025.1). Taxonomy (NCBI): domain Eukaryota; kingdom Metazoa; phylum Arthropoda; class Chilopoda; order Scutigeromorpha; family Scutigeridae; genus Thereuonema; species Thereuonema tuberculata. Next base: position 54,086,097 of record JAFIDM010003189.1, on the reverse strand, counting down.
CTCTTGTGATAATAATTGTTTCGCATTTGTCACAATTTCACGTCCCTATCTTTCTCTTTCCGTCTTGAAGTATGTTACAGTTATCATATAGGCTGCTATTTATATATTGTTGTTATTTTTCAACTTGATAATTACTATTGTAGATTATAAAATAAAATATGATACGATAAAATATAAATTAAAAATAGCAACATTAATATATAAAGCTTTCCATCATTAATAAGGCTTATAGAGAATTTCGAAAATACCAATGAATTGAAGAGTGGTGGTCTTATGAACTCTTAGTTTTAAAAATTTGTCCTTTGAAGTGATATTTAATTGTCTGTTTCAGCTAAGATCGATCTTTGAAGAAGTTCTAAAATGATCCATTCGGTTTACACTGCTGATAAAACAGAAAATAATTTTATATTTTAGTATCAATTATATTTTTTATATTTTAGCACACAAGAGGAATTGAAAAGAAGTATTCAGACCCTGGAATTGGTAGCATCGAGATTTGGACTGCAAATTAGTATTGAGAAGACTGAATACATGATCGTTGGAAGAAAGCTCCAGAGTTCCCAAGACCTAACAGTTAATGGCACCAGGTTTAAACATGTGAAAGAGTTCAAATATCCTGGATCAATTTTCACTGATATAACGTCAATTGAAACAGAGATAAAAGCAAGACTGTGTGCAGGAAATAGATGTTTTTACTCTTTAGACCCGGTTTTAAAATCCAGAAGTTTATCTCAGCAGCTAAAACTAAGGCTGTACAAAACATTAATTATGCTAGTGGTACTCTATGGTTCTCAGACCTGGAGCACTCGAAAACAAGACCTTGTTCGATTACTGACATTTGAGAGAAAGGTCCTTAGGAAAATTTATGGACCAATCCAGGATGAAGCTACGGGAGAATGGAGAAGGCGACACAACTCCGAACTTTATGAGCTTTACAAGGAGCCCAATATTATTGGGGTGATGAAAAGTAAGAGACTTCAATGGGCAGGGCATGTGGTGAGGATGGAAACAAGGTGGCCCAAAATTATATTGGATTGGACCCCAACAGGCAAAAGACCAGTGGGAAGACCTAGGAGGAGATGGATGGATGGATTGAGGGAAGACCTTTTGCGACTGGGACTTTCGGAGAGCTGGTGACGGGTGGCTGAAAATAGAGACAGATGGAGAGCCTTGGTTGTTACATCGCGCGGTCCCCTGGGCCTGATCGCGTAAAGTAGTAAAGTAGTAAAGTATTTTAGTATCAATAAATTAAAATCTTTGTTTCCAAAGTGACATCCACTAGGGCTTTTCCCACAACTTCTTACTCATCAGTCGTAATGTTTAGATCTTGATAAAGTAGATTCAGTCGTAGACCTTAACACTATATTTTTGTAGGCTGCACGATTGGCGTATCGTTAAGACATCGGCCTGTCGCTTTTGAGTACGATTCTGGGTTCTGGGTTCGATTCTCATGGGGGTATCGTGATGGACGATCCGCTCTGGCCGGGTTTCTTGGGATCTCCCATTTCCCTTCACTACTTCCACCATTCTTTCATTTGCATTCTCTCTCTGTTTACCTGTTTCTCTTCCTTAACAATAAAGAAAGAGAGTCAAACTCTGAATGTCACCTAGCAGTATCTCGAGATATTTATCATTCTTTACCCATCATTGAATGGAATCTCCAAGACGGATGTTCCAAGATTTAAGCCACATACATGCACACTAGAGTGTGGCCGGGATTGGTAGTCATATTTTAAGAAAATTAAGTGTCCAATGCGTCTGTCCAATGCCATCGTGCTGTACACACAAGATCATACGCCACCTATTCCTACTTCACATTTTTTGGAGCATGTCCGGTGTGATGGTCCTCAACTACAGTGCGTAATTCTTGATTTGTAGCATAACGACCTTCAGACACTAGGCCCTTGATGATTCCCCACATTGAGTTGTGAGGCGTCGTGAGGTCAGGACTTCGTGGTGGCCATTTCAATTGAGCTGGCGATGCTGGAGTATCGCGAACAATCCAGCGTCCTGGAAAATGTTCATCCTGGAAGAAATCCGCGCACAGTGAGCAGATGCCTCTTCCTACTGTAGCCATACGCGTTCCATGATACCCGCGTCTTCAAGCTGTGAGATTAACCATGTTTGTAAAATGTGTAAATAAGTTTCGCCATTAACATGACCATAAAAAAAATATGGTCCAAACAAATGAGGTGACGTCATCGCAGCCCATCTCATTATGTGAAGTGGATTTTTCTCCAACTACAGTAAGGGTTCTCTTTAGCCCAAAAGACAACATTTCAAATACGAACACCTGCATTCTAGTGTCGACAATTGAAATAACATTCAATACTAAATATTTACACTTATTACTACATACCAAGGGGTACAGGAACTTCCCGGCCTCACTGCACATTTCTGTGAAGTAACAAAAAAATCCTTAAAAAGCAAAATAATTGTGCTTATTTATGAATGAGATTGGTTATGAATGAATTATCTTTTAGAAGTACTGTACTGTCGCTTTCGACCTGAATTTTAATGACATCTGTATCGAGAATTGATGGTTGCCGTACAAGTGAAACAACAACTTATGGAAATCATTTAAAAAAAAAAGGTTAATGCATTTAAAGAAAAGAAAAAATACTACCTCACTGACTGAATGAGTACCGAACGAGATATTACATGATGTACAAATACATCGTACATGAAGTGGTTAGTAATCGGTGTCATGAAGAAATTTAATTCATGTTAGAGATAAATATTTGGTTGATTATTAAGAGGAAAAAGCCAGTTAAAAACAACGAAATATTTGAATCCCTACTGATTGAAGCTGTACTGTGCGAGATATTCCTGTACACGCAAGATCCGAGCTCTTACCAATACTGTCAAAATGTTGTTTATGCTCTTTGATTTATTTTTTTATTAATTTCTGAAACTTTTCATTTCTAAGAAAGCTGTGGAATTAACTTTTAACTATATCAGTATATTTCGAGAATTGTTTTCTAAAGTTCTATTACAATCCAATCCCTTCTTTGTTACTTACTTATATTGTTGTTAGTTTAATTGCTATTAATAAATACTCTTAAACAATTTGTGGCGGAGGTAAACTTAAGTAGTTGCCCTGCTCTCATTCCTTTTTTTTCTTTTTGGAACAAATTTGCTTCTCTGAAGTACAGTGAACAGCATTTTTACCACATACCCCAAAACCAGAACATAACCCTCTCCCAACAATTAAATATCTCTCACAGAATATAATAGATATTCACAAATGATTCATGATAACAACCAATTCGAGGTTTAGATTGTTCATTAAACTGTCCATTAAATCTGAGTTGTTTTTTTGAATTGTGCTTTTGTTTTGTTTTATGGAGGTGTCTTATTAGTTTCTTAGACATTTATGTCTTAAGCGTTTTGCTAATGTAAGTTATGCTAACCTTGTATTTGAAAAGAATATGAAATTCCTGACAATTCCTAATTAGATTCCGTAATACTTTAAATCTTTGCAAATCTTAAATTTGATTTACAAATGAACCTATATAGGGAGGTTTTTATTTCTGAGATTTTTGTACATTTATTTGGGGGAGTAGGGGAGAGGGGGGGTAAGGAAACCGTTGTAACTAAGTTTGACAACTCACTGTAATTACGTCAAAGCATATTAATCATCCTAGTATTAACACTACTTCCCGCCTTCCCATGATTCATTAGTAAAACTAAAAATAATGATATAAAGCAATGTGTGTTAGTTGATTATACAAATTCAGTGTGTGACCCCCTCAGGGATTCTGTTTAACACCTGAGTCCGTCCTGTCTAATGTCCTTTACATATCTAATTTGCATGATTTGTAACGATATAAATGCCAAATCAAGATTAACAATGAAATACAGCTGGAAATGAAATGCAATTCTTTTTTAGATTTCGTTTCGAGCAAGTTAATAGCATTGTTTTTAATGTTAACTTGGCATTCCGAATGCATCTTTTTCAACTAGAATGAAATGCTAGATAAAAATCTACTTTGGAAAATTGCCATTTGGAACCACAGCTCTTTTTAACTTGTAAAGAAGGTTCTCAGGGAAGCCATTTTGTTTATTTTATGCGTGTTTCAGACTCTAGAGAATTTCCTGAACTTCATACAAATGTATGTTATTTTTTGCTTCAGTGAATTCAGCATGAAAAATTGGAATAAACTTAGTAGGCCTGTGCTGTGACGCAGTTTTGCCGGAGGAAATTCCGAAAGTTATTCAATGCAAGCGAAGCGATGGAGTCCTTGGAAGTTCTGACCAGACTGTCTGTACATGACAATTCGACGACATTCAGAATTGGTCGCATCGGTGAGTTTGTAAAACTAAAACATTCCTCTGACATCAAACCGAAGGCTTCGTTTTAGACAAAAAAATCGAAATAACTTTCATTGAAATAAAAAGAAATATTATTTGTTAGTTCTTGTAAAAATTATTATTACTAATTATTTATTAAAGTAATTATTTAATACTATTTATTTATTAAGGTAATAAAAAAATAATCTTCCTGATACCCCAAAAAAATTCGTTTCCAAGAATTGTTAATTTATGAGTTAAAGACAAATTTATTTTCAAAATCATTCTTTTTAAACTTACTGTAAAATTAGATTCATTTCACTTAAGATTGTTTGAAAATTCTAAAATTTCCCTTTTTTTAGTTTTTTTTTTTCTTAATTTATTGAAAAATCATACTTCTAAAAACTAGAATGCACAAAATAGTAAAGGAGACTAATAATAATTTTAAAGTAGTTTTAAAATAAATAAACTAGTTCATAAGCCGAAATATTTACAATTTTTTAAGTGAATTTCAAAACAAAATCGTTTTTATTTTTTTTAAGCATTTTGAAATTACTTAATTTAAATTATGTATTTAGTAATGTTATATATCGATATATTTTGTTTATCTCATTGGCATTAATTATCATGCTTACAATAAGTGAACAGAATTGTTGCATGTTTACGTTTTAAATATGAAAATTCTGAGAAAATTTACAATCTCTTATTAATAAAAACAATTATAGCAATTTTTTTTAATTGAAAGATTTTTTTAAAATTATTTTTTGGATGATGTATGCACAGTAATCTTTAATTTCTAAGCTTATATTTTTATTTACGTTTTCGTAAGTTAATACATTTCTAATAAATATTGTTTCTATAATTTTCCTTCATTTGTATCTCTTTCGTTAGATAAAACTTGCATTTGTCTTAAGAAAAAAACTTTGCAAACTTAAAACCATTCTGATTTCTCTTTTGAAGGTAATCTTAACTAGTGGGGTACATTTATTGAGGCGTTCTGTAACTGAATAACGTAGAACTTCGGGTAAGACCTACATTCAATTTTAGGCTTCAGATACCGTTGTCTGTCTATCTGTGGACAAGTATCAACTCAGCAACCACGAGAGCTAGAGACTTGATTAGTGTGTCGTTGAAAAGGTCTTGCAATGAGTAGTTCAGAGGCGTAGAGTTTGTGTCTAGCTGGTCGGGCTCCAAGGTAGCGATAGCGATTAGCAAACCAATCACAATGCTTCGCAATGGCTTCTGATACGTGAATGAAGAAAATTAGTCAAAAGTTATTGAATTCAGTCTATTAACAAGGTTTGAGCTAAGAATGACGGTTATTACATTTAAATACTGATTTTTCTGTATTTTACATATAGATAGGAGCTACTTGCATCTCTCTTTTTAAATCATTATTAGGAATTCAGTCTATTAAAAAGGTTTGAGTTAAGAATGACGATTATTCCATATAAATAGGGGTGGGTAAGATAGCATAGGGTCCCAAACAGACTCGCGCGCGCATTTTGAAGCCGGGGTGGTCTAGTCACCTTTTCGTTAGAATAGACTGCGTCGAGACACGTTCCATACCTGGTGGGTATGGAACAGAAGCCGTTGCGAAGCATTGTGATTGGTTTACTAATCGCTATCGCTACCTTGTTGTCTTTAACTCCCATTTGATTATTAGAGTCTGCTGTATAATGTTTTTGAATAAATTACTTACTTAATTTTACAATTTCGTTGAAATACCACCTTAATGCCGTATTTTTCGCATTAATGTAAATATTTAAGTAGTAATGATTTATTATTACTAGTAAGACATGACTGCCGTCCCGGCGTGGTCTAGTGGATTAGACGGCGGTCTTCCATGAGGCCGATACGTCGGCATCTCGGTTGGTCGGCTTGGATGTTTAATTTCTTTCCTGAAACAAGAGGCCATAAATAAAATTAAAAATAAAAAGGCATGACCAAGGTTTCTTTTTCAATTAAACAATGTAACGTACGTAAGGCATAATTAATATAATTCAAAAGTGTAATGAGGCCAACCCTAACATTTTAAGATTCAGATTTTTTTTTTAACACATTAAAAGGATAAAAACTACAGTTTCAGCTCGCTTGAGAGCCGTTGGCAAGTGAATTTTAACAAGAAGACAGCGGTTTATATATGCAAATGAACCAATGAAAAAGCCGGAAAGTGGGATGACACGAGCCGGCCTGACATCTGACGATCTAGCAGGGAACTTCGGAAGAATGATAACAAAAGAGCATCGATGGACTTAAAGTTAAGTCCACCGATTTTCTTTCTTTTTTTTAATAGTGAAGAGAGGTTTTCAATTCAGAAACTACAAAAACAAGCTGTTTCATTCTCTTTATTTTAAAAAATATATAGGCTTTCAAATTTCTATTTTTTTAAGGCAATTCTATTTATCACATCTTCCTTGCAGGCGTTATAAAATCAGCATTCTTTTCCTGAAGGCTTTTGTGATTTCTTGGAAATAAATTTTGTTATCACCTTTGGCCTTTTTTTTTTGAAAGCTACACCTTCTTTCAATTTTATTTGGAAAATAAGGGTGTTTTCAATATAACTGCTCTACTGTTGATAGCTTTCTTTTTTGTCAGTAACCCTGCGGAGTGTTTTTGGTTGGGGTTGGGAATAAATCAGAAAATGTGTTCACATTATCATGTAACTTTCTCATCGTCAGATGAATCTTCTTCATCGGAATTAATCAAGGCAGCTTCAATAGGATCAATCTCATCCGGGGACATGATATTTGCTCTCGCGCGTTGATAAACCTGAAGTTCCAGGCTGAGATGTAACCTGAGATTGTGCTTGTTCAGGAACTGATAAGTGAGATACTATATTTTGGTTTTCAAGGCTTCTTCAGCAATTACATTTGGATCGTAGATATATAAACCTGCAGCTCTGTATCTTGATTGTAAAAACAGGAAATAAATCACACACATATACCCATTATACCTTGTATGTATGTATGTAGTGAATGTGGGTGGCAGAGAAGCCAAGCACTGCGACCGAAGGTCTATTATACCCATTACCGTATACCTTACTAGGCCGTATTGAGTCCCGTAACATTTCTTCTTTAAACTAAAAGAGAGGCTTTTAAATATGACAATAAATTAAACTGTCATAAAAATCATAAAATGTGTATGAGTTATTGAAGAGCAGGCTAAACAAGCTATCTACAGGCACACTTATCAATTTTTCCGACTATCTATAGCTAATTATTAAAAACAGATACTTACTCGCACAAACTTAGATTCGTTTACTATTTTAAATAACAACATGCGCACAACCACCTCTTTTAAAAGGTATTCGCGCACTAGTTGTGGCGTGAGATTGCATCAGCCAAGTCGGACGCCGCACGCTTCTAACATACAACCGGCACCACCTTTCCGATACATCGCTTACTGAAGAGGATAACGTGATTAGGCCATATTGAGTACAGGTACCTTACTTCTCTTATCTAAATATATTCTGGGGAGACATAAGGTGAATTACCACTAAACTGTTTGAAGTATGAAGTGAGTAGGAGTATTAGCAAAAAGTTTTAAATTTAATGTCTCTAACATAATTACAATAATTTTCCATTACTATCGTTTGGAGAAAGTAAAAGAAAAATGAAGTGGATAAACTAGATTTGTGTTAAAAATATTTATTGAAATATAGCGAATCTAAAAAAAAATCCAAAAAAAAAATTCTCATAGTTGCTTAATTTTTGATGAAATCTCTCTCTGCGATTTCTGAAATCTCGTAATTGATGTTCGTTAATGGGAAATCAATACCACAGATCTGACGTAATCTATAGATATTCGACGAAAGCCTTTTTGCTTTTTTTTTGCTCTAATAATTAATGTGATCTTTTAAGAAAAATTTAATGACTTTGAGTTTCGTATTGAATTTCTGATCTTTTCATAAATGAAAGAAACGTCCTCCGCGTAAGTTAAATTGTTAAAAATAAACTGAAACATCCAATCCAGTATATTCCGGATTTTTGTCATGTGTTTCTATTTTTCGCAAGAAAATTTCGAGGAGTTTGTAATGTTTTTCTTACTCTTAACATTGGTTGATTTTTATTATTATTATTTTTTTTTTACTATTTCGAAATTGCTTATTAATATTATTTCTTTTATTAATATGGAATCAAATGCTTAATGGTTGCTCCTGCAAAAGGGGATATGTCATGATTTGGTTAAATGGGATTAAATCACTAATCTCCATTAGAATTCTCATCTCAGGCTGCAGTAATTGGCTAAAATCTTTGTCGTTTCATAAACGGCGCAATAAAGATGTACATTTTGAGAACTTAAGAAATTCTAATTCTATTTGAAAAAATTGGATATTTCTTTTTATTCAAAAAGTTATTAGTGAAATAACTTCGTAGAGAATATAATAGATGTTTGAAAAATTATACAGAAGAAATAAAATCATACATATTCGAAGCTTGAAAAGGTTCTTTGACAACAAACATACTTTGGAAAAAAATGAATTGGCCCCTAAAAATACTCTATTCCTACGTTGTTTGGGCCTCTGAACACGATGATGAAATCCGTTCGGCGATCTGACCTTCCATTCGGGAGTTGTTCGGGGTGGACAAACACGGACGGACGGACAGGACAAACGGAATAGGCTATGTTTCCGTTTGCTTGTCATTTTACTTTACGATCTTACATCAACGAAACACGAGATTTGTTTTCACTTAATTTAAAATTAAAAATGAGAAATACATAACTATAACTCTGTATTGTATTACTCTGTATTGTAGGCTATTGATAACAAAAGCCAACCGAAAAGTATGCAACACTCCGGCGTCTGCAGATACTGCTACTGTTCGCGTGATCGGCTACTGTCTTTTCACAGTGCAAGCATTCTTCTGTCTCACCGTTACGCTACGTTGCCAAGTGGGAGCTAATACCATAGCTGTAACTGTGAACTGTATAGGCCTAACACGTAGAGTACTAATATTTTTTTTCGGATAATCCGAACATTTCCGAATCTGAACAGATCACAGCCCCAAATGTTCGGATTACCGGGATTCTACTGTAGTTATTTTAATACATTTATTGATATAGAAGACGAATTTAGTTTTACCGTTGGATTACTTCGAGAACCATGTCAAGTTATATAGTTGATACAACGGTCACCAAAGGAAAATATCAATAATTCAAGAATTTTAAAGATTAAGAATTTACTTCGAGTGAATAATTTTCAGTGATATAAAAGACTTTATGAACATTATGAACATTAGTGTTTTAGAGGACATTGTCATTAAAGGATAAAGAACTTAGAGAATTTTTTATCAACAAATAATGTAACAATATATATATAAATTTGTTCTAAGAAGATTTAATAATGTTAACAAGAAGGAAATATATTTTTTAAGAATTATGATACAATGTTTACATTTATTTGTTTACTTTCCGGATACTTGCCAAACTGATTCTTTTAGTGACTACAGAACTGACAATCTACATTTTCAATTACACAATATCATCTCTGTTAATGGATAAAAAATATATGCTTTCACACGAAACATAGATGTATATTCATATGTTTATTGAGTTAAATTTTGTTACGTAAACAAATGAATAGCGAGAGAGAAGATTAGAATTAACGCTTTTTAAAAAAATGTACGTTTTTAAAAACAAAATATTTATTAGTTTTAGTACTGAAGCAGCGTATGGAGGAAGGAACTACCTGCCCAGCATGTCGATATATTTCTTAAAAATTAGTCTTTTTAATCAATAAAAGAAAATCGAAATACCGAAGACTCTTTCTTAACCATTCAGCTTAGGACCGGACCCTATTGACAAAATCTGTGATTTTGTTTTCTGCTTCTTATTTCGCTTGCTTTTCTTTTAAAGCCAAGTCACGTGCAGCAGATGGGAGATTGGTTAAGAGGGAGTCTGTTGTATTATTAATTAATTTCCGATGTAGCTGTAAGCAAATAAAAACAAACATGACTTGAGAAGTGTTTGGATCTCGAATCTTAAAGAGAGAGTCACGCATGAAACGAAAGCAGTGAATGCTAACTGAAAGCGATGAGGATAATTGTGTAAACATCAAATCTTACTTCAGGATAGTCTGTTTTGCTTTTTTTTCTGCTTTCTTTATTGTACGACGTGTGATTTTTTGTTTGTTTAATTTTAACATTAAGAGTTTATTATTTTTTTTTAGCATTCTTAATTTTAATTTAACTTTTTATTTTGAATTTCTTTTATGTTTTTCTTTGTTTAAACATTTGCCTGAATTTTTAGATAACAGAAAAAAAAAGTTTCAAACATGAATTGCTTTTACAAATAATTTATAAATTCAGCAACTTATAAGTTCCGCTGGAACAAAAAAATATGAAGTCTTCCTTTCGAAATTTTTTTTTCAGTTTTAAAATTCCTTTTCTAATTTTTTTGCTACCAGGCATAATCGAGCGATAGGAACACTTGATTCAGCAACTCAACTTTTCCGTTTAGATAGGTTCCGGAAATGGCTTGGGTGTTGTTTCACTTTGTTTTATCTGTATTCGTGTCTCTATCTAAAGTTGTGTTTGTTGTAGTTAGATTAACGATTAATTCCAGCCAAACAGTTTACGTTTGCTGTCCCTTGGTTAGAAGACGAAAAGTCAAAAACTTGAACATTGAAAATAACAATAAAAAGTTAGGTTTAATTTATGTTGTTGAGTGTTTATTCAATTTGAATCAAAAACATCTGAAGATTGCGATGTTAATTCTATCTATTTGGATTCAATGTTGACTATAGTCGTACTCAAAAGTTGAATGGAAGGGAGCGTCTGTTTCCTACGACTGGATTCCATCATTAAAAGATTCCTTCACTCCTACCTTTATTGATGATCAACGCGGAACAAAGTTAATCGGCCAGAAACACGAAAACCCTAAAAGGCTTCCACAGTTACTTAGCTCTGATCACCCAAGGGAGGAAATAAAAAACAGGCAGAAAGAAGATGGAAAAGAATACGTAGGAATTCATGAACTGAAACATATTGATCGTAGCTAATGTAAGCTTCCGTATCGTATTTTCAGTTTTCAGTTTTGAATAGTTAACGGATAGGAACAGTAGTGGTTAATGTAATTAATGAACTTTGAACAAATTGTAAGAAGGCCTCCATCTTATTGGCAAATTGAAGCGAAGCACTTGTTATTTGCTAACAAATTAAAGGTGTTTTCGTGATGATTCCACAAGGACAAAATCAATTTTCCAGGCGTAGAAATTGACAATATCCTCTCAAAGCTAACACTTTGTGAACATTTTGATTGTCTCCTATTGTTATTATTACACAATCCATAAGTTTATTACTTGACGTTGGTTAGGTCATTAAAAAACATCAGTACATTAAATTTAAAAGTGAAGAAGAAGAAGACGGATATTTGGGTGTTTCCATAATTTGATGCAATTTCTTTTTTTTTTAACAGTTTCATTTGCAAAGTAGAGTTAACACTATGAACTTTTATTCTGCATATTCTTCCAGCACTTAGAGCTGCAATAATTCAGTAATTCAAATCAGAAAAATGGGAAGTACATCCAACACACGAATCATTCAGGAATCAATTAGGAGAATGGCAGAGGAATTATCACAGAATAATTATTCCAAATAGTTAAGCAAGAAGTGATAATTAGCAACTTTCGAGAGAGCAAAAAAGGATTAAAAAATAAAAAAAAATTAAAAGGTCGTAGGATATCTGAAACGTATCCACGAATGCTGAAAGCCAGATATCGATGAAATTCACAGCATAAAAGGAGAATGTAGAAAACTGGCGGTTTTTTTTTTTAAAGGAAATGATAACTTTTTACATAAGACGAAGCCGATATACGAATTTCAGCACCCAATAGGTGGTACATACATAGGAGAGAGAAACACTTAGAGCATTTGAGGAAAGAAATAGAAAATCACGCTGAAGGATTTAAAAACAATAGTAAAATTATGTCAGTCTGGGCTTCGGCAATTAATCATAAGCCTATACTAAAAATTCGAATCTTCCATTATGAACTGAACGACGACTTTTCAAAAATTACAGCAGCATTATCACCATCGAAACATCAAAAATTTTATTAGAAACAAAAAAGCTGAGATTCAGGATGAAGTCTCCTAATTACCTAAGGATTTAAAAAAAAAAACAAAAAAAACTAAAACTAAAACTAACACTGAAATGCATGAAATTCATGCGTCAAAATTTATCAGAGAACTTCGGTTTTTACGTAATTTTGGTATGTAGCCACTCTCTCACTACTCAACAAGTAAGGGACAATGACGAAGCACGTGACGTCATTGTTGTCCAGACAGGATTATTGGTATTGGCTGTTGGACATTCGTTATTGTTATTGTTGAAACTGATAAATCAATTTTTTATTTTATTTTATTTTAACAAAAGTTGGCTTAGTTGCAAAAGTTGGCTTCAAATTATATGTGGGCTGTTGCGGAAGTCATGGCTTTTAAAAAATGAGCTTAGAACATCTTTTTCAATCTTGTGTTTTTCAAAAATTTGAATTTTTTTTACTTCCGTGAATATTTCACGGGTCGCAACTAGTAATTATAACTAGATATATACACTCATCGCAGAGTGGGGACTGACACTAGGGAATCAATTTGGGAGACTAAGGAAGGGGCGGAGAACAGAATAATCGTATTTTGAGTTGAAATAAAAATAAGAATTGTAGCTAAGTTTGAAGAAATCAGTTCAATCTTTTAGGCGACGGATTTCGGGTGACATTTTTGAACGAATCATTAGTGGAGACTCATTAAGTTAGGCTCATAAATATATAGAGAGATTATGTGATGTGTAGGTGTTTAGCCATCTCTAATAGCTAGCGAAGTAGTATATGCATCTTGAAACGTGGAAGATTTATTTAAGAACAAGGGAGAACAATGATAAAAATTTCCCCCTATTATAAATTTGCATTGGAAGTAACAAAAATTCCCATAGTAAAGTAGTCTCTTGATTTCTTTCTGAAGCGATTGAAATGAAGTGATTTTTCTAAACCTTTCTGAAGTGATTTTTGTGGAAATTAACTGAATCTTAAAAGATTCCCGCATCTCCTCTTTTCTCGTCAGATGGAAAATTGATGATAGATTGTATTCGTTGGGTATAATAATAATTTGTAAATAAGGAACTCTTCAATTTTATTGTTTTTCGACTTCAAAAAAATAATCATAAAAAAAAATACATAAAAAAATAAAAACAATAAGCAAAATTTAATAAACAAGTGAATATAATTTTGTGCAAAGCATAAATTTAAGGGCTATCCATAATTATAAAAAAAATAAAAAATAATAATAAAATAAAGAAAGTACATTAACGTAAAGAAAAATAAAAAAATAAAAAATAAAAAAATAAAAAGTTAAAAATATAAGAAACAGTCGATGTACGGATTCGAACCGACAACCTTCAGTATATGAGTCCGAGATTTTATCCATCAAGCTATAGCTGGTAACTGAAAAATAAGATGGTTGCATTTCTAACATTTAAGCTAATAGAGGAAATCCAATGAAAACAATGCGCAATATCTCGTACATGGAGGGCATTGGTCCCGGAAAGTACCTTATTCCTATGTTTGGGCCTCTGAACAAGATGAAGTCCATTTGTCAATCCGACCTTCCGTTCGGGAGTTGTTAGGGGTAATGACAACAATGCGAAATATCTCGAACAGGGTAGGGGTGGGGGGCGTTGAGCCCTGAAAATACCCTATTCTTGCGGTGTTTGGACTTCTCAATATGATGGTGAAGTCCGTTTGTCGATCCGACCTTCCGTTCGGGAGTTGTCAGTGGACAGACACGGACGGACGGACAGGACAAACGCAGTTGCTACCGATTTTGGTAGCTATGATAGTAGCTCCCGAAAGAGTCGCTAAAAACGTAGTGATTTAAGTTTTAAAGCGTCGGATATTTTATTCTATTGATTATTGTGTGTAAAATTGAAGTTCATCTTAAAAGCCGATGTGTTAGTGATAATGAGTTACTGTAATAGCATTGCTGATAACAGTAAAATATTTATTTATATCTATTTAATAGATATTTAAATAAATATTTAATTTACAAACTTTATTGTGTTTTCGCTACACAAAAGACAATATGTATAAGCACATAGATAGCATTATGAACACTAAACAGCTACGGATCATTATGTGTATAGCAGTGAATTTTGAAAGTGTTCTCTTTAATGGCTCGAGGCATCACTTACGTTTAATTCGTTTATAAAAGCATAGTCGGAATCGATTTACAAAATTTATTGACCCTCTCAATGTTGTCACATTAAATTTTTATTGTTGAACGAACTGCAATTGAGATATAAACCAGTGCCATCAATCCCTGTAGACGATGTGGAAAGAAAACAACTTAAAATTTGTTCAAAGATTTTTTTTTTCATTCTTCGAAGATGATACTTCTCTTGGTATCTGTATTGCATTTTGAATAGTACTTCAGAATAGATTTGTTGTTTTGATCACTGTCAACTTTCCTTCAGTTTTCACTGTAGTATGTTCTTGTGAATTATTAACTCTTATATTAATGCGCTATTTCCTCCATTGAGATAGGTAATGCAGGAGATAGAGGTCCCTGAGATCATCAGCGCTCACACTCATTAACCCTTCGGGAAGAAAACCTGCAACCAATTACAAGAAGCAATCTTGGAACACCGTCTGGAAAAGGAATAACGTTTCCAGAGATAAAAAAAATTGAAACTTTGACATTAAAGGGATTGTTATTACATGACAAATTTAACATAATAAAAAAAATGATTTTGAATTAAAAAAGGATGAAGTTTATCTGATGATTTGATTCTCCAAAAATGAAAATGATTGATTGAAGGAAATTTTGAGGAATTTCTTATTTACCATGCGCTTGTTTTCTTCTCTCTCTCTCATTACTTAGAGAAACTAAACTACTTATATCCATTAAGTTACATATCAGAAGTTTGAAACGATCTACACGTAGCATTTCTCGTTACAGATATGCGTTACTATCTACGGGTCGACAACCTTTTTGCCAGAAAGAACCATTTTATAAAATTTCAGATCCATCGTCCCAAGAAACACAGGCCTAACAGTCAACGAAAAAAAAAATCTCCAGTTCACGAACCACAGCAAATAAAATCCCAGTCATCCATATAAGATATCGGAAGCCACAAATACCAATCCATGTCTTAGAACATTCCAGAAGATTACAGAACGCCCTCCTTTTTGATGAATTTTTGAATTCTGATTTTAAAATTCTTCAAAATAGCTTTTTAAAAATTATTGGTTAGTATTTCATAGTAGCCTTTATGACATTTTATTACAGAAATCCCCAAAAAGTTCTAAATTAAAATCCCAAAAAGTTTTTCATTTATAAGATTATTTAACTAACGAATCAAACTTATAATTCATATTTAACTATTCAATATATTATTTGACGCGGAGGTATCAGAATTTATCATCAGTTATTTGGCGTCTTTTGGGGATCGAGGGTATGAACTTGTACTCACGTGGGCTACAGGTTGAATACGCGTGGGATCGATAAAATTATGGATTTTGGATTTTTCGAGATTTTGTAAAACTTGATGGATATGATTGGGTTGAAAGAAGTGTGAACAAAATTAAGATTTTCAGAAAAATTCTTTTTGTTTGACAATAAAAACAAGAATGTAAATGGTCCCGAACGTTTTTGACACTTTTTAAACGATGTAAATAAACAACACAGGAACATAAATAGTCTCAAATTTATTTCAAACTGACAGTGTTTGAAGGTTTACTGAGTTCAAACAGGTAGGCGCGCGCGAACTACTGGGTAAATCTTTCACGACATAAACAATAAAGCCGTGCGAACACCACGCAACATTCCTGCAACTTAGTTGCGCGATTTTGACGTCACGAGTGATTTTGACGTCACGAGTTGCAATTTCTTTGCAACTTTTGTCATCCGAGTCGAGTTGCATCAACACCTGCAACTCGAAAAATTGCATCGAAGTCGCTGGGAATTACCCAGTCACAGGGCAGCGTTGGAACATGTCAGTTGTGAAACCACGCCCATGAAAAAAATGGCGTCGAAAACGATTTCTGTCGATTCGTTTTGAAGACAGGCTCATACTCAATTAATATCAGAGTATTGCGAGTTTCTTTCACGCATAAATAAAGTTTATACTGAAATGCAGTAATTGTATGCGGCAGAATTTATCAGAGAGGTTTCAAAACCTCGATTTTTTCGGATTTTCCACATCGGGGTGGCAAACGCGAAGGCTGCTGACGCAGAATGCAAAAGTTATGACGTCATTGTTTCCAGGGGAGCATGGTTTCTTATTGGCTGTTGGTCATTCGTTACATTTGATTCGAAATAATAACATGAAATTAAATTCCATAGCGGCTAATAATTTAAAAAAAATATTTATCATATGTTGCAAATCATTCACTCTTATGTTATGTTTGAAACGACATAACCGAATTTTGCTTGACGTCACACGTGACGTATTTAAAATCTGCGTTGTCATGGGTCGGTTGCATTTTCGAGTTGCATATCCGTGTTGCAACGTGTTCGCGCTTGACAAAGGTTTATATCAACTCGTGACGTCAAAATCGCACAACTAAGTTGCAGGAATGTTGCGTGGTGTTCGCACGGCTTAAGAAACGAAGTTGTGAGAACAAAGTTACGGATTTCGGATTCGGAATAGTCAACCTTTTGAATACATTCAGATTAACAAAAAATACTTCATCTACTCTTCATATGAAATAAAAAATAAAGAACAACACGGGAGAGGGCACTTGAGCATATTTATTGTATTAAAAATGATTTGGAAGAAAAATCTGACGTAGCTTATCATTGTGGGAAAAATGGACATTGGATCAAGGAGGAAGTGAAAATTATCATGTTAGAAAAAGATACCAAAACTAGGAAAATACTAGAAAGCTTAATCATCAGAAATACCAGAAATTTAAATTATAATAGAAGCAAAGGATTGGAAATTCAGAATGTTTTTATAAATTTAGCTAGGGAAATGGTAGGAATTTGTATGAACAAAAACAAAAAAAGTATAATAATTGATGAATTTAAAAACTTATGATTATTGTAATGAGATTGTTAGTAACTAAAACAATCGTATTGAAACAAAAGAATTGTAGAATTTACAGAAATCAACCAATTGTAAATGTAATAATAAGGTTAGTAGCATTAAGGGTTGATAAGTTTTGTTACCAACTATGGCTAAGAAATCTATGTATTTGATATCACCTGATTGTACATTATTGTATTTGAAGAAGGAAGAAAGGAAATATTCCTCCGAAAATTCGATATTAAAATATATTTTTTGATTTCATACGAAGAGTAGATGAAGTATTTTTTGCAAGATGTTATGATGTGAACTGAAGAGGAAGTACGGATCTAGAACTTACATTCAGATTAACAAAAAGGCTGTATCCGTCTGTTCTTGGATACCTATAAAAAATGTTAAAATAAATGTAGAGCCTCCAAAATTAAAAAGAAACAACAACATATAAACAATAAAAATAATTTGAGAAATTCATGTGCCTGCATTCCGTCGGCCACAAATGAATTTTCTCTGCGTATTAAAAAGAAGAAAAAGCGCCTAAACTATTAGCAAACAACAATGTTAGCAAACAGGGACACACATTTATTCTGGCGTGTATTCTTCTTGACCTCCGCATTGAGACCTTGATGTTTACTGGCGAATACTCCCAACTGATGTTTGTCAAAGAGCGCTAAACAGCTGTCCTGCGATGTCGCGTAGTAAACTCTTGGTCCCGCCCATTGCTGTTTATCTATAAAAAAGTTTCGATAGGAAATAAAGGAATAAAATCTTATATAAGAAGAATAACTTTTGAGCCTTAACTTTTTTCTGTATTTCATAGGGACATGATTTTTTTCTCTGGAATTTTTAATTGAACGGTCTTTATTTGGAAATGTTTTGTAATTATTGAACTTTGAAATGTTTTTATCAGCATACGAACGCATTTTTGTTTTTTATTTTTATTTAGTATGTAATAAAACTTAAAAAATCAAAATGAAGATTTTAGATACATCTATTAATGCTTAATAATCATTAAATAGAGTTCTTAAGAAAAATAAAGGTTTTTTTATACAACCACTTTACTGTTTTTTGTTATGGAGTCTGGAACTGAACCTTCCAAACTTTCTTTTTATTCAGTGAACTAGAGCTTGAAGGAGTTCACATTTCAATGAAGAACGAGAACAATTTCCTTTTGTTTAGTAAGTTTGTTTAGTAAGAGTACTGAACAGTTTTCTGGAAATTATGAACCAGAACTAGAGATAGTACCTATTCTCAGCTTAAAGAATAAAAAAGTAAAAGTTACAAAATATTTTCCACAAGTAGCAGCTAAAAGGAAGCGTGAATATCTATGTGAACTTTGTATTCATGTTTTCGCTTGTAATAATTTCAACGTTGAGGCTTGTCGTAGAGAATCTATATCATGAAACTTAACCTTAAAAGTAAAGTTTTAACTTCATTGGCGATTGTGGGTTAACGATATATTCCTATCATATAAATTGATGCAGCATTTTGATAATGTATTACGATCATTACGTCTTGATGTGCTGTAATGTTCTACATTTCCCTAAAAATGAAGAAAACTGTAATGAAATAAGGATAAAATTCAATTAGTCCTATTACTCGAATTTTCTTTCGCCAACATTAAGCATCGGTCCTGATGGAAGTCTCCCACGAAATGTAATTAGAAGACACTTTAATTAGGCCTCCTTTTGTTTTTCTTACCAAAATATGCTTCCACTCCCATAAAGGTGGTGTTTTGTGCCTAAAGCGCTTCTTGTTAACAGGCTGTGAAATGAAGACAGTGAATTTGAGGCGAAAATATTAGTAAGATTAATTAAGCTACAGAGAGCCATTGGAGATTGTTAATAATGAATTTACATGATTACAGGATTAACTGGACTCTTGTTCCCTACAGCGCTATATTTAAGATGACGTCAAAGTATTTTTTTTTTTGAGAACTGTATTGGAAATTTAGTTAACAACGCTTCCAAAAATTGGAAGGACGAAGAGACTAGAACGAAACGTCTGAAGAACAGTAAAGTGCTGTGGGTTGGCCACGAAGTAGTAGCTTCAAAGTGGCGTTGGTTTCCAAGACAAAAAAAATGAATAGTGAAAAAGTCGAATATTAAATATTAAAACTGGAAGTAATTTCAATAAAATTTTAAATAATCCGAAACGATACTCTTTCGTAAGTATTTATTTTGAGTTTTTTTTTTCCTTTTTTTATTTACAAAAAATTACTTCAATACTACCCATCCAAAAATTTTACCATCTTTGAATGTGCTGGTTCTTACCTATGGGAAGAAATCTCAAGGTGTAGGAGAGGCACGGAAATGTATATACAGTCGGACCTCTATTTAACGAATAGAATTTTGCGAATTTCTCTATTTTGCGAACTTTTCTTTGGAACCAAGAACATTTTGCTAATTTCTTCGTAAAAATAACCTCCAAATAGCGAAGTACATTTTCTATTTAACGAACTTTTTCGTGGTATCTATTTTTTTTTCCTCCTTGAAGTGTTTTTATTATTAATATTCCCTTAGAGGAAATGAAAGAAATGTGGATACAGCTGAGGGAAAAAGAAGAAATTAACGATGATGTGCTGATTGATGATTATCTTTCACTTAATTTTGAAGTTGAGACCTCGGAAACACTATCTGAATCGGATATTGTGGACAATGTGAAAAATAAAAATAATACAGAAATGAATTGCGATGAAGACGATGAAAATGGAAATGATCATGATGCAGAAATCAAAAAACTTTCGTATGATGAAATGCTTAAATCATTTGAAACAATCTGACGTGGATTACAATTTGAAGAAAATACTGAATGGGTTTTTGGTGCATTGCAAAGATGCAAGACATACTATGAGCTAAAACACTTTTTCAAAAAAAAAAGACTCAGACAAGATTAACGGACTTTATTAGTAAAATTTAAGTACGCATATGGTAATGTATGCTTTATGTCATTAAAATTATTACTCTTTTTAATAATATCTAATGTTTATGTATTTTAAATCTGTTTTATGTAGTTTAAAGTAATTTTAAAAGGTGAATTTCCATTTAACGAATTTTCCATATAACGAACTTTTTTTCGGGATTTAGCGACTTCGTTAAATAGAGGTCCGATTGTATTTTTAATATTATTTTTTGCCTGACAGTCGTTCTTCAGGCGAAAGACACTTGCTAAGAAAGCGTCCTCCGAACGTAAATATGTCTGAATCACGAAATATGATTATTATCGTAGTGATAATTTTACACGAATTATCAAAACCTTTCCGAATGGAAAAGCAAGGAAAACGTCTTAGTAATTGCTCCGTATCGTAAATAATTACTACTGTAAAATTTTTGTTTTATAAAAAATCTTTTTTTCAGTAGCATAGATAGCGAATAAACCCAGTAATTAATTGCTATAATTTATGTATCTGCTCTTCTTTTTGGTTCTAGTGGAATAGATTTGAGATTTTCTACGATATCCAAATGAATTAAAACAAAAAAAAACACTTTGTAGTAAAATAATAAATTATGAAACAATTTTCACAGTTATTTTATTATGAAGTGTTTTCTTTTCTCTTTATATTAAATATGAAGACAAGAGTGACCATGTTCTGACGGAGGATTTGGAAGCGCCGGTGTTCTTTTTCTCTCTCTCTCTCGTGTTACTTCGCTGTTCCCTGGTTGTCTTTTCGGTGAATTCTACAGAGACCGAATGCGTAAAACCCGTTGGGGGTCATTGGAACGTATTATCTCGTGTCGTTTTATCTTGTATCCCTGTGGTGAGAGACCGTGAGGATTTTGTTTATGACTTGGTCTTGTTTTGAGAGTCGCAGGTCTTTGTCAGTAGCTCATAAAGCATTTTGTACAAAAGCATAAAAAAAGGCGTTCTACTAATAGAAGCAGATTGCTAAGGGTTTTCAGTTGTTTAACGTAAAGATATAGAAATTCTCACGATTTCAGCTACGTTATCAAGAACCTTCTTCTAACAATTGAATTGTCGAACTCTTGGTTGATTCTGATTCGGTTCTTTCAGAAAATCTAAATAACATCGGTATGAACAGACTGCATGTTTAAAATCTACGTTCTGTAATAATGTTTCTGATTAATTTAAAATAACTGGAAAAGTAGTTGTAAATCGCAATTATGTAAATTTAGAATACCAACAGAATTGATAAACAACATTTAAGACTATAGATAATGAGCAACTATGAAACCTACAGTTTTCTTTCCAGTCAATAAATTTGCAGAAAGGTGGAAAAAAAAATTGTTTATTTATCCGATACTCTTCAATAGCTCTAACTGTCGAGGAATCTTCTATCTTGTTTTCTTGTTCTTAATCTACTCGGGGAACACCGCACCTTTGATCCGTCCTTTTGGTTCACGATCTGCCTTTTGATGTTTTACATTTGCAGAAGGGTATTTTCGTGGATTTCTTATTATTAAAATCCTATTGTCCAACTGATACGCAATTACATCTGTTCTGATCATCCATTTTAATTTAAGTTCAAATTTAATCTAAATAAAATCGTTGTATGTTGTTATACGTACGTTGTATGTTATATACCGCCCTGTACATGATCTAACTTAGTTTTCTTGTTGACTTCAGGCTTCCCCATAAAGTCTCTGTTAATTGTATGATACACTCAGCCCATCGGCTGCAATTGGGCTCTTAATTTCCCCCCTGGCTCACGGTTGCCCCAAGTTATTGGAAGCGTTCCATCGACTTCATCTGGAGCCCTTGAAGCCACAACCAAATCTCATATCGTTCGATCACTTTGTTTTTTCAACCATAATTTCAACAAAATTAAAATATAAAAAAAAGATTAAAAATATGTTTGGAAAATACAAAGTATATTAATGAATTTCATTTTTAGACATTGGATCAGGACATTGTGGCAGGAACTTTTAACCTGATTCCATCCAGTCTTGTCATTTCAGTTACTAATTTTCTGTACTGCCTTAAATGCATATCACGCCCACATCTTCCTTTGAAAGTAGGCATCGAGGAAGCTATTGGCCTCACGATCACCAGCCGTCTTGATGATGTTGAAATCGGAGGCCGATCCAACGCTTGACGGCCTTAAATCCCGGAATACAAACCATTTCTTAGAAGTGGGGTAAAAATAGGAATAAAATTGATGCAATTTATTTCATATGTATTAGAAAAGTCTGGAATCAGAAAAAAAAGATCACAATTAAGATTGGGTTTTCGCAATTGTTGATCACGAATCACTGCAAGAAAATAGTGGTAACGATGATTTGATGAAGCAGTTCAAAATCATTGAAGATTGTAAAAATAGCTACATCTTCAAATTGACTTCTTTTTTTTCCTCTTGTGTTCGTCCAATTGAGTTGATTATCTGTAGGTTTTTCGCCCTCGTTACATTTAACAGAGACACGTGGATGAGATCTAATTGAAGACAGAGAACAAGTTGTAATGTATTGTTGATTCAAAATCCTTAACTAACAAAGAACGTAGACAATGTTCAATAGAAGAAGAAAATTCTGTTTTTTGTTTTTTAATTTTAGTTGCTTATAGAATATTCTTGATCATTGCCCATTAACTATACTCTATATTTTTAAAATTTCCTTCCATTATTCCTTTGAGTTGCAAGTTCTATTAAATAGAAAAATATCAAATCTCGTATTAAAAGCAAGTAAAAGCAAATCTCATGATTGAATTTCGGGGAACCGCATTTTACTTACATATTCAATATCCGGAAATTATTTGAGGTAAATTGCGTGGGATCAGTCAACCAGAAAAAAAAATAGCCTATGCCAAACACAAAAGAAAATCAATCAATCCTAACTATCCCTTCATGTTTTGCCATGAAGCTTCGTTCTTTCCGTCTTACTTTGATCACTCGCTCAGATTGCCTATGATATTACTGCTTATAATAACACGGAAACTACATTACCTGACATTCAAAAAATCAAGCAGGTACACCTGAATAAGTTTATAAACATTTAATCACATACAGATTAATAGTTTCGGCTTAATAATGAGAGAAGTCTTCTTTGAGTAATTGGTTTGCTACAAAGTGACTGTTTAGATACAGAGATAAACTGAAATAAGTCCAGTGAAGTGAAAGATGACGCGGGGAATCCCGTAGATGCTTATTGGACTTATTTCAGTTTCTCTTTCTATATAAACAGTCAAACCAATTACTCGAAGAAGGCTTCTCCCATTATTAAGCCGAAACTAGTAGTCTGTATTGAGTCTAAATGATTGTGTGATTGTGATTAAATGTTTATCAGCTTATTCAGATGTATCGGTTTCATTTTTTGAATTTTAATAAGAACATTATTTTTAAAAATAATGTGATTCTTATATTACCTGAAACTTCATTACATATCCTCTTGTCACCATACCAAGAATTTGGTTATCTAGCGCTGTCTAAAATCCTAAGATCGCAAATTAAGAATGGTTAGAAGACTGGAAAACCCAAATTTAATTTTGTTAGTTATTTCCAGTAAATAATCAACCTAAAAAACATTGCAGAATTTCATAATTTTTGAGATATCTGTATGTATTTTGAAGAAAACCGAATTGAAATCCCTGTTTCTTATCATTCCCTTTACTGCTGCTCGAGGTAGGTGATCTAAGCAATGTGGCACCAAAAGCAGAAAAAAAAAATCGTTCGTTTCCCATCTGTTAAACCAGATTTTTTTTCCGAGAAAGGAAAAGTTTTAGTAGATGAAATTTTCCTCTTGAAAAGTATTGGTGGTTTCATTTATGTTTTATAAAATAAAAAAGTTATATTAAAATACAGCACTTTTGGGTGCGAAATAATATCTACTTGCGACTGGAAAAAAAAGAAAAATTATCAATAGTGCAAGCTGTACGAGATTTCAGGATTTTTATGACCACTTCTTACATCGGAACTCAACGAAGAGGACATTTAGAAACATCTGCGAAGAAATATCTATTCTAAGTTTTTTGAAACAAGACTCTTGTGTCTTAAAGATTTACTTCAATTAATTTGGAGGGACCATTAATATTAATTTCAGTAAATTACATATTCATTACTTTGTACAACGGTGATTACATATTTTAATTATATATTTTTATGTGATTAATATATTTGTGCATATATGATCTCCCAACACTACTAATAAAAACAAAAAACAATCATTTATCCGAACACTTATCGAAAAGATATTGTCTTAGTTTATGATGTTGCTCTAGAAAGGATTTTGCTAATTACTGCTAAATTCCAATATTTAGCACAATCCTTTCTCAGCAACATCATAAATTAAGACAATGATATCTTTTCGATAAGTGTATTAATGATGATTAAAATTGACAACATCTGGATATTCAAACGAAATTCCGGTCCTGCCCTGATTGTATTAAAGATCTTCAAACTGTGGCCGACGCCAAGAATTTGTAGAATTTATATATTTATTCTCTGATACGTTTGTTGGGTTCTATACTAATATATTCTTCCTGCAGCAGCGCCCTTTTTTTTGAGTAGTTACTATGGATATTTTTGTGTGAAAACATTTATTTGGAAAGTATAATATGGTAGCAGAGTTGCCGGGAAAATCCCAAAAGTAAATAAACATCAAAAAGACACTGACTAATTACTAGAATCAATTATGTACTGTTCGAATGGACGGTCGTGTGTGGATTAATACTAAAGGGTAATTAAATTATGTTATGGCAAATTCCTAAGAGCTTGGAAGTATAACGGAATTGTTGTCCATCCTTCAGAAGTTCAGTTATTTCCAATAACTTATTTTCGTTAATATATTTAGAAATAAGGGTTACTAATATATATAGTCTCACCGTAGCTATTTAAGAGATTTGGATAATAAGTGTACAAGAAAAAGAAGTGTCGGAAAGTGAGGAGAGGAAAACAAACAGTTAGAAAAATAAGGCCAAAACATTTCATTACGATTTTGTTTGATTTTATATAGCTGTGCCCCGCGATTTCACCCGCATTAAATTCGCCCCGTCGCCGCAGCCGCACACGTTGGTTGACGTTTATGTATACTGTTCCGCTCCTATTGGTCGTAGTGTAACGTAATACAGCCTGTAACCTTCCTCAATAAACGGGCTATCTAATGCAAAAAGAATTTTTCAAATCGGACTAGTAGTTCATGAGATTAGCTCGTTCAAACATACAAACTCTTCAGCTTTGTATATTAATAAAGTCCAAGTCAGAATAGGAATAATGCTGAATGTTAGGCACAGTCTGACACTTTGTTTCTTATTTTGTCAAATGTATTATTCAAATTTATTATTTTTAAAATTACAAAATAAACATGAAAGTGGCAGTGAAGCGTTCTAGACTTTCCTTTCTATTTGCATGGAAGCAACCAAACATGAATTACTTTAATTGTTTAGGTTCCTTTAAACAAGCAAAATGTTTATGGTGAATAAACTTCAAGAAATTTTCATAACCAACACTGAAAATAAATAAACAAACAATTGCTCAAAGCTTGAAATAACTTTTGATAACCTTTCTGCCATTTATCCATTGAGTAAACTGAGCTGTAGTTATTTTTCTGACGCTCTCTAATTAAATCCTTCTTTCTTGGCATTTTTTTTCGAAAAACGGAAAAAAAGATCCCTGAAATGAAGAAAACCTTAATCCTCCGCGTTCCTCTTTTGTTTTGCGAGTAAACAAGACAATAATATCATTTCTTGGTATTTCAATTCAAGTGAAAGTAGATCTGACATTTAGATAATAGGATTTGTAATTGCTTATAGCATTTCTATTTTTGGCTAAGTTTAGAAAAGAAAAAAATTTCTGGCTCCAGTCTCTGTCTGTAAATAGGTTCTTCGAATTAGTTGGAATTGGTTTGATGTATAATTTCGCCGATTTACTTTTATTGTCATTGCTTTTTTAAAAATAAAAATAAATGGAATTGAAATAATTATTTTCATCGCTGGCCTAATTGATAATTGTAACTTTTCATTATTCCGTTGTTTGATATTTATTGGAGAAGACTTAAACTAACATACAACGCATACCGTACTAATCCACAAAATAACACTTCTAAGAATAAATTTTATTCTTTATCTTATGTAAACTTTAGTTATATAAGGGATATAGAGTCGGACCTCTATTTAACGAAGTCGCTAAATCCCCCCAAAAAGTTCGTTTTATGGAAAATTCGTTAAATAGAGATTCACCTTTTATTATTCACTATTATCAAAAAAAGTAATAATTTTAATGACATAAAGCATACATTACCACATGCGTACTTAAATTTTACTAATAAAGTCTGTTAATTTTGTCTGAGTTTTTTTTTTTTTTTTTGAAAAAGTGTTTTCGCTCATAGTACTTCTCGCATCTTTGCAAAGCACCAAAAACCCCTTCAGTATTTTCTTCAAATTGTAATCCACGTAGGATTGTTTCAAATGATTTTAGCATTTCATCATGCGAAGATTTTTTGATTTCTGCATCATAATCATTTCCATTTTCATCATCTTCATCGCAATTCACAGCTTGTATTGTTTTTATTTTTCACACTGTCCTAAATACCCGATTCAGTTAGTGTTTCCGAGGTTTCAACTTCAAATTGAAGTGAAAGATAATCATCAATCAGCACATCATCGTTAATTTCTTCTTTTTCCCTCAGCTGTATCCAAATTTCTTTCATTTCCTCTAAGGGAATATTAATAATATAAACATTTCAAGGAGAGAAAAAAAAATAGATACCACGAAGAAGTTCGTTAAATAGAAAATGCACTTCGCTATTTGGAGGTTATTTTACGAAGAAATTAGCAAAATGTTCTTGGTTCCAAAGAAAAGTTCGCAAAATAGAGAAATTCGCAAAATAGAGGTTCGTTAAATAGAGGTCCGACTGTATTTAAGTTAGGATGACGTTTAAGTTTTTTTCTGAAGCTTATTATTTTAATTGGAGGTTTTTTTTTCTTTTTTGAAATGGAATTTACGTTAATATTAATTTGCTGCTTTGATCAATATAGATTTTTTTAAAGCAGAGCTAATTCTTGAAGATCAAATAAAAAATAACAATAGGACTACTGTAGGACTTTCTCCATACTAAGGAAATGGAAATCATTTCGGAAAATAAATATTTCTTTCAGTCCGAAGACACTTAATAGTAACGTAGATAAACTAATATTTAATCATTCATTTCCAAAGTGTAAACAAGTTCTAAAATCATAAATAAATTTTAATCACATTATTAGTTGAGCTATAAAAGGGGACACTTTAGATAGTCTTAAGGAAAATGGATATTTCAGTAGGTGTATAATCTTATCTTGTAAACTAATATATAAAGCTGAAGAGTTTGTATGTTTTGAACGCGCTAATCTCAAGAACTACCAGTCCGATTTGAAAAATTCTTTTTGCGTTAGATAGCCCGTTTATTGAGGAAGGTTATAGGCTATATAACATCACGCTACAACCAATAGGAGCAGAGCAGTAAACATAAACGTCAACCAACGGGTGTGGCGGCGGCGACGGGACGGTTTGGCCGCACGACGAGAACCGAGCATTACCGAGAAGGGCCGAATTTAACGCGGGTGACACCGCGCGGCACAGCTCGTCAGTAAAATATAATGAGATGGAGGCAATATGGGTAAATTCTCAACTATGAAATTTGATGTAAACCATTGTATTATTCTTGGAGTTACTTAAGGGCATCGTATTTATACCCTTAATTAAAAGTGGCCCATATGTTAATATTTATCATGATTAGTAGATGTATACAATGATTCTAAACATATGAAACCCCATGGAATTTAGTGCATTGAGTTATTAAACAGCATTGGGTTCTTACTATGAAATTCCAATAAACATAGGATAAAAATATCCAATTTAAATCAGAACTGGACAGTATCATTTAATTCTGAAATATAAAGCTTTCTATTTGATCAGTGCAATACTCCTTGGATTAATTAAGCACAATATACGACTTGTATAAAACAGTTGCTACAAACACTAACAAGTAAATCTATTTCAGAGCTGTACAATTAACGCTTCATTCTCCTATTTATGTATTTTATTTATGGTTTACTGGGAAGGGTGCAACTCTACTTGCGCATCCTCCAACTGCTGAATCTTGAAAAAATCTGAGATTTGCATTATTTTTACCCCCCCCCTTTTTTTCCCCCTCTTTTTTTTTCTTGTTTGTCTTTTGTCTTATGTGTTGTTTTGTGCAGACACCAGAAACCTGCTCTGTAGGTATTGGTCTCCTTGTCTTGATGTACGACTTATGTTTTGACCGTTATGGAAAGTGGCCCTTTAAATGGGTCGATATATTCCAAATTCTTATCGGATCTAGATAATAATGCTAAACTCGTAAGCGTAAAGTTTGGAATAGATCGGCTAATTAACGACTTCAAGATTCTCAATAACATAAATGCATACACAGATACACCAACATCTTCCAAAACAATGGTCTCAATTTGTTCTCAAGAACATGTTTTCAATTTGTTCTAGGCAGATAATGACGTGAATTACCGTTAAAATGGGGATATAGAGTACGATTAATATCCTGTTTTATATGTAAGATCTTTAAAAAGTTTAAAATGATTAGATGTATTAGAAAAAATATATATCGCATGCTTTATTACTATACTCTTTCATTACTATCTCTAATGAAAGAAAGTAAAAATGGATTGTACTTCTGCCTTTGTAGATCGATTTGTTGACTTTACATTAGGACAACATTGGTAATCTTTTAATAAACAAAAAAATTAGTAATAAATTTTCAAAATATATCGAACATTCTAATAACGATGTTAAACAAAAATAGTTGACGTGCGAACTTAGCACAAAAACAATATTCGCATGGTAAAATCACAAAAAAAAAACCTTGATAATAATAATACTAAAAGGGTGATTTCTGATAATAATAATAGTTAAAAAAGTATTCAGTTACAAAAAAATAATAATAAACAAACGTTTGGAGGCTACCAAAAATTAAGAAAAAAAACAAACGGGCTCAAAGTTCGACTGTGAATATCGTAAACAGGTTAATACAGAAAAGCAACTCCATTTTTTCCCCTCACAAAGTTGGACTTGAATTCTAATGTATTTAGGCTGATATGGCTCATGCTCCTCATCTGTAGATCCATTCCAATTGGTTCGTTATTTATGTACTCAGTCAAAAAGAATCTTCCATAAAACCTAACTCTCTACTGAAGTTTCAGACTACTAGGAAAAATAATTTCAGTTACATTGGCTTACGGACATATTTAAAAAATTGCATTTTAAAACTTTTTAACTATTATTATTATTATCCATTATTTTTTACTATCGATTTAGAAAAGACGGGTGACAGAAAAGGGTGTTTAAATCAAACCTTTGATTATTATTTAAAATGGCATTGAATTTTTTGATATTTATATTTTATTATTATAAAGTATGTTGCTTTGATCGTTTTGTACTTTTTTGCATTGTATAACTTATTCAGCCTTTGTATTTCCGCAAAGTTCCGCCAGAGGGCGAAAGTAAAAGGATTTCTCGAGCAGATCAATAGTTGGGATGGCTACTGACCCATCTGTCCAACCGAGTGATACGACAGCTTGTTCTAGATATCACGAGCAGCTAAATTTGCACTTTGCGCTTCGCTTCCAGAAGATTCTTTCCCAAATCATTTTTATCAAAGTGGCGGCGGGCGATTATTCTACGTATTCCTATCGATGGAAGGATGATCTTTCGTTTTCACTTACCATCAACATTCATTCATATAATGGATTGTTTTCCATCAAAGTGAAGGTTTTTATTTTAATACAGTGGCATTTAAATAAGGGCCCTAAAGTGGATCGAATATTAATTTCAGAAAAAAACAGAAATAATAATAATAATGGTAGTATTGAAAAAAAAAAAGGTAGTTGGCGTGGCAACTTCCGAATATCTTTAAACATTTATAGGTCCATTTGTTTGTCCTGTCCGTCCGTTCGTGTTTATTCTCCTCCCTAATAACTCCCGAACGGAAGATCGGATCGGCAAACGGACTTCACCAATGTGTTCAGAGGCCCAACCACATAGGAATATGGTATTTTTAGGAGCCAACACCCTCCCATGTTCGAGATATGTGGCATTGTTTTCATTGGATTTCCGCTATTAGCTTAAATGTTACAAATGCAACCATTTCATTTCAGTTGTTAGCTATAGCTTGATGGGAAAGTTCTCGGACTCATAGGCTGGAGATTGTCGGTTCGAATCGATTTTTTTTTTATGGTTAATCCTTTATTTTCCCCCTTTCAGATGATTACTATGGAGGGCTTTAAAGCATATCTAATATCCTGGGGTATTTAAATGTAATACCAAAAGAGGATTCCTGATCAATTTTTTGCAGTTGCATGTAATTCGAAATCTAGTAACCGTCAGCTGTTTCTTTCGAAATTTCTGTTTTTGCTTTTTTTCCCCCTTGTTCTCAGACAATTTCGTTAATTTTTTTTACGATGAAAAAAAAAATCTGATTTGTCTTTCCTTGCAGTTGTAATAGGATTACTGGATGTGATTTATATCGGTGAAATGCCATGTTTGCTTGATGCTCTAAGCTATTAACGACATTATCCTGCATTTAATAATTTAATCTTTTTAATCTTGCTAAAGAGATTTGTCAACTCTTATCTTTCTCTCTCTTTTTTTTTTTTTTTCTTTGAAGATTTTTTATTACTATTTTAATAAAGTTTTGGAAGAAGAATGCTTTTTTTCCAAAATTAATAAAAAGGAAAAGGAAGAAAGAAGCTAAGAAAGAAATAGAATCTCTTCGTCTGTTTAATTCTTATTTACGAAATATGTATTTCAATAAAGCGAAATTATATTGCAACCCTTTAAAGCCAGTCCAGTAAGTACAGATGGTTCTTCCAAATAGTCATTAGTCGTTTTGTGGGATTTTGCTAATTAACTTAGAATGTTTCGTTGTGTAAATCGTCACTCTTCGCGAAGTTGTCGTCAGTTTGGAGAAAAAAAAAAATTGTTGCTTTCTGCAAAACAATATGACGTAATATTTTTTTTTTTTATTATTTGTACTCAAGAATAATAACAAAACCTTTTTCAAGGTTAAAACTTTTTTTTTAATGAATTTGAATTTTGTAGTACTGTGAAATGAAGCATTTGTTGTGGCTTTCTTGAGTGACATGAAAAGGTGTTAAAAATAACATAGCCATTGACGATACAAAGAACGCAATAAATTGCTATACAATATACAGTCAAAATGTGTGGTCAAATGAGATCTTTAAGAACGTGTATTTAACGCTGAGGATAAGATTCTGTCAATCAAAAAGAGAGGGACAGACACCGATGTTTTAATCCGAAGGTGACTCTAAAAGAAGGGTTTAAAATATTCCTTCATTTTTCTTATTTCTTCAGAACAAGAAGCCAGTTTCAAAATTTCCGACATCAAGTTGTCAACAACAAATACACATTGAAAAGATATTGAAAAATAAAAAAGAAGGCTCGTTTTTTACCCATTTCTTTGATTAATTCAGGCACGTTAAATCTCTTTTCATAACAAATACATATATTTCCTCTTCAGGTTCCTCAAACCAGAATTAATGTATCTTTAATATATGCAGGCTATTCTTATAAATATTCTTATGTATATCCAGTTTTTAGGAGAATATTTCTCCAACAACGTTTTATACCAAATGATATCTGTATTTATTACTATAAATAAAAATTATTAATTCTGTTCTTGTTCAAACCTAACGATTTCGAATCCTGAACTAGATATGACTTCAACGGCTTCGGATAAAGGTTGTGAACTCGTGGAAATTGATTTAGTTGTGTTATTGATTTAGTATCGATAATTCAGCGGAATCCTAGTGTAGCCTCCAGACCTAATCTCTGTTTACTGGCGACTACTCCTAGCTGATGATCGCCAAAGAGCGTGAAACAACTTTTCTAGGATGGTCTCACTCTTTGATGTTAAATAATAACTTCGTTGAAAATATTATCAAATAAATATAAAAAAAAAATGATATAACAAATTTAGATACAGTAAGTTCTAAAAATAATATATGGGTCATAATAATATATCTAATCGTTTGGAATATATAATCCGCAGTGTTTTGCTTTGAATGCATAACTAATGGTTCATGATATAAGTCAATCATTGCCCCACCCGCCCACTCCTCTAGTAACTTTTCAAACACTGAATGAATAAATCTTTTTTTGAAATTTGACATGTATCTGATGAACAACTATTAGCGACAGAAATCCGTACAAATAATTCTATATTAGAACAGAAACAGTGGGTTTTTATGGATATCTGAAAGAAAAAATAATAATCCTCTCTATTGCTATTATGGCCGGTTTCTCCAAATAGTATTTCCTAATTCGCAACTCTATTGGATTCAATTGGACTTAATATAAGAGTAATTGTAATAGAATTCCTTGGAAAATAGACCGTTAGTGTCTGCGCAATCAAAATTAATTGGATTCTGACATCTTAGGTTATACGGATATAATTATTTTTTTTAAAAAAATACAACAATATCTGCTGTTTGTTTTGAACAGATGTATTAAAAACAAGGTAGAAGCAGCAATCCCAGTAGCGATTGCATAATACCCCACGGCTTCTACACAGAGCGAATGTATGGGCCACATAAAGGGAAACCAGAAAGATAACCTCAATAAAGAACTCCATGGAATTTATAAATAAACAACATGAGATATTATGAAGTAATTATTTACTCTCATTGATAATCAAATATCAATGACAGAAAAACTAACCACTATGGAAAAAAACCCAGTACTGATCAAAATGAAAAAATAAATCAATTGGAGCAGAATGTGGAAATGTTAGAAATACAACAACGAAAAAATAATATTGAAATTTCTGGAGTTGAAGAAACAAAGGGTGAGAATTTATTTGACACAATTGTTAAATATCTCGGAATTTTATAACTTCAAAATACCAAAACAGAAGCTCTCCTTAGATTTGAGAGATCCCATTACAATAAAAATGTGGAAGAATAAATAATTTTATCATTGTTTGCGGATATAAAGTTATTTATTCTTCTACAATGCTACTTCTGAAGTGAGTTTCAATATGTCAGATCGGTCTTTTGCTATTGGAGAGTGACTTCTGAGTGAACCAATCAGAAGCTCTCAACGTCGATTATAAGGTGATCTATGGAAGTCCGAACCTCAAAAATATGCAAAAATTTAACTTTTTTCGTCTTAATGTTCTCCTAAAATTCTCAAAAAATAAGGAAAAATAATTCTTGGAAGTCTTAAAAATGCGTCTGATAATTTTTTTATTATTTTTGGGTCTTTTTCTTAAAGAAAAACCACGATAAACACGGCTCGAATCTAAACAGTTCGCAGTGCTTAAACCCTAGCAACGGACTCTTCGAACTGTGACATAGGTGTGACGACGCCGCTTAAACGGTCCGTTGACCAATTTCGAATTTCTCGCGACATCGGACAGACAGAGCAGGGATATAAGGCTTCTCTTGTTATGAGCTATGCTCTGTGTAGAAGCCTAAAAGTAAAGTGAGATTTTCGTTAGTCTCACACAGCCATCCTGATTTTGCAATGATCAATTTTCTCTAATCTGATACTTTTAGATTTATTGACAATTAAGATAAAAGGTTTAACTTAGTGAACATCATTGTGTTTTTTAATTTAATTGTCGAAATTAGAATCCATAAAGCTTAATTCAATCAATTTAGTTGTTTCCTTCGGTCTTAAGTAAAAGGTAAGGTTTAAACAAAGACATGGATTCTAAAAGTTTTATTTACAGTGCAGCTGCGAGTTCAGCAAACAAAATCTCAACCGTCACAGACTGAAAAAAATAAAGAAAAGATGGAATAGAATGAAAAGAAGACAAGGAATGGACGTTTATCAAAGACGAATTTCAAGATCATGTTTGTCTTTGCCGATAGTGAAAAAAAAGCGTGATAAAGGAAGCTTAAATAAATTGATGATTGCAGTCTGTTCACTGCACTATAAATTATTTGCCTGTTTACTTAAACTATATCAACAGTAAATAAATTTCAAAGGTGCTTTCTCAATTTCTAATTTATTCGTTATAGTTTCTATCAAAAAAGCCATAATATTACCTGAATTTTTTTTTCATTAACTGAAAATATTTTTTTTATTGCTAGATAAATAAGGCTTTTTTTTATATGACCACTAGAATGAAATGAAAATTTAACGTTTGCAAAAATTGTAAACCAGTAATTTCGTCCAACACATACTTAAAATCGATTAGAAAATATTATACAGATTAAAATTACATCGACCGGTTTCGCTTCCTTCTACGGGTTTCGACAAATGCTCTTGTCAAAGCCCCGTAGAAGAGAGCGAACAGGTCGTGGTTCTAACGAAGGAAGTGCGTGACCTCGAATGCTGAGAACCGAACGAAAATCTGCTTAGAATACAAATCGCTCATGCCAAAAACAGTGGTATGAGTCATTCTCATGCAAAACTACACGTCTTACCACGAGAGACATTTGAATGATCACCTATTGAAGGTCCAAGAGAGGAACTTTAGTAACGCGAAGAAACGAAATATCGATATAACAGGATCAATTAGAGGGAAATACAGCAATATAGTCACGACATTGAATTATGTATGTTTTTTGGTCCTATTACATCGATATTTTGTTTCTTCGCGTTACCAAAGTTCCTCTCTTGGACCTTCAATAGATGATCATTCAAATGTCTCTCGTGGTAAGACGTGCAGTTTTACAAGAGAATGACCCATACCACTGTTTTGGCATGAGCGCATTTCCGTGCGATTCTCAGCGTTCGAGGTCACCCACTTCCCTTGTAAGTAAGTTTCATCCCTTGTAAGTATAAATGATTTTTAATCGATTTAAATGTGTGTGTTGGCCGAAATTACTTTCTGTAAGTTTTGCACACATTAAATTTTCATTTCATAAACAAGGCTTAATCATCAATAAGGCTTTCATAAACAAGTTTCAGACTTGTTATTCACTTCAAATACTTTAACATTGTACTAAATAACAATATTGAGAAACTTTGTATTGAATCGCCCAATGAGAGAGAAATACAGTTTTAAGGCATCCAATGGGACAAAATTTAATTAGTTTTAATATGTTGCAAGTGGAGAGGAAAGAATTCGAATGTTACTATTTTTTAAAAAATAAATAAATTATACTGTTAAAGATTAGTTAGTTAATAAACGATTACCAAGATTAAAAAGATTAGTTAATTATAAGATTTACAACCCGAAGGTTCAGATCCGATTACAAAAAAACATTACTTTCGTGTGAATCGAAGAGATTCAGTTTCCAATTTCCATGTTGTAGTTTCTTATCCGATTTCGCCCGGATTCTTTATTTTCCGGATTTAATTGGTTGAATGGTAAACATGGATGATCAATGCGAGACATTACTTTCTACAGAAAAATGTATCAAAAATGCTTAAGAGGTACAGAATCTGTTGCTTCATGTTTTTATTTAAGTAAAGAAGGTTGCTTCGCTTTTGTTTCTAAGAGTGACAACGTTTCACTGTGAATGACAAAATGTCGAAGATTTCCTCTCCAATATATGCTCTAATGAATACAAAGATTTAATTTCTAATTTAAAAACTGACAACATGGGTTGAGAATTTGTTTGATGAATGTAAGTAAAAGAAATCTTCTCTGCGTTTTATTATTCACAATAGTTTGGTTTGTTTTTTGTCGAAATCCAAAGGACTGCCTTTCCTCATCCACCACATTCACTTGACTTCATATCACGCTCAAAGATGAATCTCCCAGAATGCAAAGCAGATTATTGATTGTCCATTCCTGGCCCTTCGCTAACATTGAAATAGAAGAGGTCGCTTCTCTTCTATTTCAATGTTAGCGAAGGGCCAGGAAAGGACAATCTATAATCTGCTTTGCATTCTGGGAGATTCATCTTTGAGCGCGAGAACTTTAATGTTAGTTCAAAGAATCAAGGAAAAAAGCTACGAGACACTTGAAGTGCTGTCGTTATTTTACCCATTTAAGCATCAACGACCGAATTAATAAGCAATGTTTCAGAAATGATTTCCAAAATTTTAATAACAACCTTCAAATGGAATATTGAATAGTGAAATTGGAAGAAAAACCTTACTTTAGAGGTCAACTTTATTAATTTCTTATGTATCTTCCGTTAATTTAAACCACGTTGGCAGTAGAATGTTTTCATCAGTGAATCTGATTCTTTTTCTTTCTTTCCAAAACATCACAGGCAGCGCTTTAATAATGGATGACCAATACTAACAGTGGATTGGTTGCTATAAATCTTTCTAAGCTTCCTTGGAATAAAATGTTGACTGAACTTGTGATGCAAGCAGAAGAAAGTCCTCAATCAATCTGTCTGTCTGTAAATGTGTTGTCATTACTTCATAGGTCTACCTTATGTATTACAGTCACCCTGCCTTTGAAACTTCACATCAACCACTACTTCGAAAGTAGACAATTTACTGAAGTAGATTACTGTTTTGTTAATGAAGAAGTTGTTTACATGGTTCCTGATAAGATTCCACTGAAAGTTAACGAAGAGACAAGCACAGATTACAACTCGGTGTCCTGCAATTTAATCTCTTGTCTCTAGAGAGAAGTCAAGGAGAGATGTAGAGCTGTCCGATCACTGTTACAAGATTCACAACATCTTGGACAGTCAGGTTAATTCCCAGAAGTTGTCAAGACTGACAATCCCCTTCCCTACGCTCAGTATTTTGAAACAGCGGATAAGACCTTGAAAGAACTAAAACATTAATAAATCCAAGGAAAGGAGAAAAGTAAAGTGTATTGATAGTGCAGAGAATGCTTAAGACCATATAAAGTAATCAATAAATGGAGAAGAACTAATTAATTAGATTTCAATAATTGGATTTCAAACGATTCAATTCTCTTTTGAAGAAACCAAAGTGGTTCTTAGGAATTACAGTGATTTGCAGGATAACTTGGTATTTAAATAAACAAGTAAAACATGTAAAAAAATTCTATTTTTTTTAAACAATAGAAATAATAATTACTCAATATTAAATAAAAAGGGACTGTCTCCAACACAGGTTTACAAACTAAAGAAATACGAAAATCATTTGTAAAACGAAACTTACTAAATTCTACTTTATTCTTGTGGCACAGTGAAAGCGTAAACGCGAATCACAAGCTCGTGGTTTTGAGTTAACTTAACATTTGAGCTTAATTTTCTCCTTACTTTTAATTTTTAACCACCCATTTTTGGGAGCAATTCTAATAGCGACCAAAAATGGTAGCCACTGTGTTTGTTCTGTCCGTCAGTCCATGTCTGTCTTTTCCTAACAACACCCGAACGGAAGGTAGGATCAGCAAACGGACTTCACCATCGTGCTTAGAGGAAGGAGCTATTTTCAAGGGCCAACGCCCCTCCCCCATTCGAGATATTTGACATTGTTTTCATTGGATTTCCGCTACTAGCTTAAATGTTAGAAATGCAACCATTTCATTTCAATTGTCAGTTTTAGCTTTATGGATAAGGTCTCGGAATCGTATGCTGGAGGTTGTCGGTTCGAATCCGTACATCTACTGTTTTTTGTCTGTTTGTTTTTTTCTCAATATCCGCGTGGTTTTTTTTTTTATTTTCCTATCTTTTTTTTTCCTATCTTTTTTTTTCCTTTCGTTAATATACTTCCTTTTATTATTATTATTATTATTATTATTTTTAATTGCTTTTATTATTTTGGGTAGCTTTTAATTTCATGCTTTGGTAGCATACGATACAACGAATTTTAAGTAAATCATTGAAATCCAAGTAATTGCTTTCTATTCTATTTCTGTTAATATCTCATAAGCTTAAAGAATGAACCTTCGATAATCCATTGTACATGGTTTGATCCCATCTTAATAATTAAACCAATTCATACAATTCAAGTCAACAATGCGGATTTAATTCGGAGCAAAGTAGGCTTTAGAAATTCTTTCGAAATTCTTGTTTATTCTCGAACTTCCCGTAATGTAAACTTGACTCCTTTACGAGTCCTCTCAAAGTCTAAGCTTACTAAAAGCACGGACAACCTAAAACTCCCTCTGATAGAAGATCAATAAAACTGTCCATTTCTAGCATATTCTCTAATGATAAATAAAGCTTATTCAGCACTCACAACCAGTTTCCAGTTTTCCCATCGAAACCTGCTTTAGGATTTCAATATCAAAAAACGATGGATGCATTCAAACGGACTGTCACTGATGGCGATGGCTATTCTCGTGTCAATTGGTTAAACCAGCTTTGACAAACAAACGGAAACACTTTCAAACAACGCAACGTAAAGCAATTCATACCATTCTGACAAAGATTGCCGGAGAGTTTTACAGTTTCTTTTCTTTTCTTTTTTTAATCTTTGGCGGGTACTATTGAAGGGCAAAGACAAAAAAAACATGAAATAAAAGCAATTCACAGTGAAACGAAGTAAAATCCTAGTTTGTTCGTTTGTTTTTAGCGACCCATTCGGGAGCTATTGTGACAGCGACCAACATCGGTAGCTATTGCGTTTATCATGTCCGTCCGTCCGTAGCTGTCCTACCATAACAACTCCCGAACGGAAGGTATGATCGGCAAACGGACTTCACCATGGTGATCAAAGGCCCAAACAACGTAAGAATGGAGTATCTTTAGCGGCAGCACCCCTCCCCATTCGAGATATTTGACATTGTTTTCATTTTACCCCCTCCTCTCCCCTAACAACTCCCGAACGGAAGGTCGGATCGGCGAACGGACTTCACCAACGTGTTCAGATGCCCAAACAACAAAGAATTAGAGTATTTTCAGGGACCAGTTTTCCCCCATGTTAGAGATGTTTGGCACTGTTTTTCATTCTATTAGATTAAATGTTAGAAATCAACATCCCATTTCAGCTGTCAGCTTTAGCTTGATTTGTAAGGTATCGGATTCATATGTTGGAGATTGAATCCGTAAATCTACTGTTTCTTGTTTTCTTTTTTCTCTTTTACTCTTTTTTTCTCAATGTCCGCATGGGTTATTTTTTCTTATTTTCCTAATTTTTTTAATTTTTAGTATTATTTTTAATATTTTTTATTATGATAGGTCGCCCGTAAATTTATGCTTTAGAAGAAAATTATATTCACTTGTTTTATTATTCACGATTTCTTATTCGTAATTTTTAATGGCATTTTCTTTTCGTAATTGCGGCTTTCCAATTAGAATTGGACCCCAAGAGAGGCTTCTCTGTATTGCACGGGTGTTCTGCAGTCAAAGTTATAATCTATAATTTTTAGTTGTATCAACTACACTGAGAATATATCGTATTGTATTTTATTTTTTGTTTGTTTTACATTTGCAATAGGATCAGAATTTGATAACTTAACTTTTAACTACGCGAAAATTAGTTTCAAAATAGCAGTTCTAAATGGTGACAATGAAAATAGAAAATATTCGAGAACTTGATTTTCTAAAATCAAAAAAATTAAAATAAAGAAATAGAATTGAATCTAATAAATAAAATTGAAATAAATTGATAATAAAAAATTGCCTAAATGTAAAATAATGTAATCAATTAAACAATAGCGATTTAACACCCCACTTAATAGGCAAAATTATTCAAGCAGATTCCATGACACAAATATTGAATCGAAATCATTTCTGATACAAAAACCTGACAAAAAGTGAAGACAACCGGAAATTTAACTAATTTGGAGAACCTTATCTTTCACAATTACATTGCAACCAATTAAACACCAGAGAAATCTTAACTACGAGATACCAATCCAATGCTAGAAACACTGGTAAGACTCATGGAAGTGAAGAAACAACAGATGAAAACTTTTTTTTTTGATCGACAATTTGAACCCATCACTACGATCTACTAATGCTTTACGTAACGTGGCAATTAAATAGCAATGACAAGGTCAGACAGATTGCTAAAGAATAAAAGATTTTCAACAATATGTTTCCACAGCGACCTCCATCAGCATTGAAAGTATACTAGCCAGTTGCCGAAAAAGTCTTTGGATCTTTACAAAATTAATTTATTCAATGCATCATAAAAGGCGAGGGAATTAGTTTAATTAATTAAGACAAAACATGCCTATTTCACTTTTTTCATCTTTTTCTATTTCTTCGTTTTCAGTTTCGACATATCTCGTTGGTTCTGAACCATCAACGATATGTTTTTGAGAATTCAGTCGGCCTAATTAGAAGAAACGTTGTATTTGAGTCCAATGACATATCTTTCTTTTTTAATACAATATGTGTCTAAATATTGAACAATCTTCAAATGTATAAATACGAGAACGTTTAAAGATAGCCGTCCTAAGCTTCATTCATATATAATATTATTCGTTGCGTAGTCAACTCAAAACGTTTATGTTTTGAGCAAGATTCTGCCACAAAAACAAATAGATCCGGTCTCACACAGAAGAGTTGTTAAAAACCAAATTAAAAAAAAAGTATGTATAAATATATTTTTTTTGTTTTACAAAAAAAAAAAAATCAATAACAATCTGTTCTTCATTTAGTGAAAACCTTGTTCTCCTCCAATCATAACATTCTAACTTCGGAGGAAGTTTGAAATAAGATTTATCTTTTTTACATTTCACATAGGAAATCTTTTCAGACTGATTACTTAATGAACACTCTCTAATCCATCAGAATTAAAAGTTAAGTTGGTAAGAATTGACTCAAAAGTAGGCCTAAGCGTTAATACTCTGAATGAATTGGTGGGCAATCAAACCTCATCGCATTGTCTCAATTTCGAAATTGCACAAAAAAATATGTATAAAAAAAGAAAAAAG
Organism: Thereuonema tuberculata; assembly: GCA_023159025.1. NCBI lineage: Eukaryota > Metazoa > Arthropoda > Chilopoda > Scutigeromorpha > Scutigeridae > Thereuonema > Thereuonema tuberculata. The sequence continues at coordinate 54,045,136 of JAFIDM010003189.1, read as the reverse complement.
TCATTATCAATATAATCTCGTAAAATCAAAAATATAGTTCCATTTTCTTAGAATAATCTTTTATTTTTATTATTTTAAATGGAGTAAATGTAGTAAATGAAATACAAATACTTTCTGTTTTAACTTTCAATTTTTATATTATATTTTGTGGTCTAATACCTTTTGTGGTAGCCTGAGTGCTGCCCAAGGTTTTGGAATCCACATTTTGTTCTTGTTTTTTATTTTCTTGATTTTAGTCTTTGAGGGGTCACAGTTTCCATCCTGTATTCTTAATATATTATATTTTTTGGGGTCATTAATTACGTATTATTAAAATTAGCCCGCTGTGAATTCACCAGTCCCGATGCATTTTGGGAGTGAATATACAAGTCAGAAATTGTACATCCCTGCAAATATGGTGAATGACAATAAGCGTAATCTTGGTTGTGATTCCCTACTGTCTGCAAGAGATAACTTCGAAGATTTGAATCATCATTAAAATTTTACATCTTTGGTCCAACATCAGATGATGATCGATAACAATCGCGAAACGGAAGTTTCTTAGAATGCATGAAACTTGGAAAAACAAATTCCTGAACGCTAGAGACGGATTTCAGTATGGAATGTGGGACTTACCTTAAAGATTTGAGAAAATTATCTTGTAAATTTAATCAATTCAAATTTTCAATTAAAATGAAGCAGAAGAAAGTAATTTTGAATTTAATTTGAGCAAGTGATTAAAAGATTGAAAAGAATCATTATATGCTTATTAGTTTGTTTTATGCTTATTAGCTTTTTTTGCTTTTCTAAATACTAGAGATGATTTCTAAAGAATTTTCTAATTAAATTTTCTTCTTTAGTACAATTTCTACTACGAAAACGAAAAAAACAAAACATGACGAACGAATTAAGAAAAGAATAATTAAATTAAGACAACGGAAATGAAAATTACCCGACCTTCCATTTAGGCGTTTTCTTTATCTTACGTAATTATCTTTATTAATTTTTTTTCGTTTTAGACTTCTGATTGAAGCCTTATAGTCCAGGTTTGTCTGTCTGTCTATGGACAATTATCCCAGAATGCTTCGCAACGGCTTCTATACGTGAATGAAGAAAATTATTCAAAAGTTATTAAATTCAGTCTATTAACAAGGTTTGAGCTAAGAATGACGATTATTCCATATAATAGTAATTTTTTTTTAATTTATTATTAGGAATTCAGTGTATTAACAAGGTTTGAGTTAAGAATGAGGATTATTCCATATAAATAGGGATGGGTAAGATAGCATGGGGTCGCAAACATACTCGCGCGAGCATTTTCTAGACCACCCCGGCGCAATCTATTCTAATGTAAAGGTGACTCAATCTGTACTCTAATTCATCCTTCTTTTTAAATCATTATTAGGAATTCAGTGTATTAACAACTTTTCAATAATTTTCTTCATTCACGTATCAGAAGCCGTTCCGAAGCATTGTGATTGGTTTACTAGTCGCTGTCGCTATCTTGTTTAATTTTCTCTTTTTTGTTCGTTTTTCTTTGACCGCACCCGTATTTTTTATTCCTGTTTTTTTTTTTTAAATCCAAGATCAAATATAATTTTCCAATAAAAGAAAAGGTGTCCAAACATCAAAATTTGAACATATGATTTGCTTCATCTCCGATATAGACTAAAAACTCATTTATCCGAATCTGATGGCACCGCTCGTTTCGGATAAACGAAATTTCGGATAATCCGAATATGTTACATTAAACATGTTACATTCTATACATTAAAAACATAAGTTAACGCTAAAACTATTACCGTAGTTAAAGTGTTACTTATAGTACTATTGTCAAGTTACAACAATTTTTGAACCCTTTTCAATATTGATACACTGTACTCAATAATGTTATTAAATAGAATTACACTTGTACGCTATTAAATATTCATTAAAGCGACGAAAAAATGTTTTTGTGCATTTTTAAAATGTGTTGAAAATCGTTTCGGATAAACGAGATTTTCGGATAAACGCGATTCCGATCAACGAGTTTTTAGTGTATTGCATTTTCTGTATTAAGTTATAGCTTTCCAGTGTCGCCAAAAAATGCAATGAAAATAGAAAAATCAATCGAAAATTTATTCAATGATTTTTGGAGTCATCTGTTTCTTCTTTTGTATGATAAGACATGTTCAGGAAAATATTGTATTGGTATTTTTTTTTCAATTGCTTCTCTCTAGTTCCCCATTCTCTGCTGTTCCTTTAGAATCAAAGCTACTCAAGTAGTGATTGTAAGGATTTTCGTTGTACATAAATAATTCATAAATACTACGTCAATAGTGGACAATTTTGAATTTATAAATCTTTGCACCAAAAGCCGCATCAATAATTCAAGAGGTGTTTAGCTACCACTGTAATAAAAACTGACAGGTCGGGTCGTTGACCGGTGTCATCCCTTTTGCTAATTTGCCCTGAGTTACTGCGCTGTGGAGGTGGTCCCTGAGGATTTCTTATTTTGATGGTGTTTTGATTTCAGATTTATCTTCTATGTAGAGGAGGTACTTGGAAGTTTACGAAATAAATATTAACATAAAAGTTTAACGATTCTGTATTTTAGTTAATAGTTCTGGAAAATGAAGTTTTCTTCGAGAAAGAGATGAAATTTGAGGAATGAAGTTGAATACTCCATATTTTCAATTGCAAAAAATCATCTGTTCTAATAATCAAAAAATTCGTTTGTTTTTACCTGTGCAGCTTTTCTTTTTTAAATTAGTTAAGAAACTTAAATAATTTAAGTAATTATTATATTTATAAACTACTGACAATTTAAGATAATTACAAAAATTAAATGAAAGTAAAAGCGATTTAAAGTATAAAAGTAACATAAATCTAAAAATTAAACGTAGAAAAAATAAAACAATAAATGTAATAATTTTGAATAAGAAAATTAAAATGTTTATAAATATTAATATTTTATTTTTTATATTAAAAAAAGTAAAAATGTAAAAAACAAAATTGAAAACGGTAAATGTAAAATGTAAGGAAATTTAACAAAAAAATAAATATAAAATATGCAATCTTAAGTAATTATAAAACAAAAAAATCAGTACAAGTAAAAATATGGTAAAAAAATAAAATGGTAATTGTTAATATTTAAGTTGAAAGGAAATGTTTGTTTAAGGACTTTTTTCATTAAAAAGGAACCTAAGTTTTAAGTAAATGCAAAAAAAGTGTGGCTTGTAAAAGCGTTTTACAAAGGTCAACATCCCTCTGCCGAGAACTAACACTACATCTTGGAAATGCACTGCAGTGGAAAATAATAGCGGAGGAACAAATAGATTCGTAATTACCGGTCCCCCCTCAAAATTGGTCACGGTGGCGAAGAATAAACTCAACCATCTATTACCAGTTCTGAATGACGTCATCATCTGTTGCCCTGGTAACGCGTCTCTACGAAACATGGTCGTAATGAACTGAAGAGAATCTATCCTTGTGGAATGAACACCCCCACCTCGTCGATCAAGGTTATGGATGAGAATCTTATAAGAAAGTACTTGTAAGAAGCTCTCTACGTAATTTCTTCTTCATTTTAACATCATGAAATCAAAACCAATAATTATTTTCTAATATATACGAATATCAGTATAAAAAAATGCTTTCTCTGTAGTTTCAGAGTGTTGTAAGAAAATTAAAATAAAAGCTTTATTATTTTATTAAAAACGACTTTTAAACATTTTTAGCCTACTTTAAAGTCAGGATTATCAAATTAACGTCTACATGCGTGTTCTTAATACTTATCGTGCGCCTAATATTTTTTGAATAGGTGACTGGGATATTCTTGAAACTTGATCTACCTATTTCCGATGAAGAGACTATGTAACCTTAGTAATAAAAAGAAAAAATGTTTCCCTGTTGATCCGTGTGTTAAGAAATTTCAACGAAGGCGACGAAAATTCCAATTGAAAAGCTTTCGAAACAATGAATTTCTAACAATGAATATTAATCTATTTACTACGAATCCATTGTCAAGTGCACGTGCTTTTGTGAATTTAGTTATTTTTCTAGCGAATGGAAAATTTGAATAATTTGTATTTGGTAATATCTATAAATGTAAGAAGACTTTTTTCCTTCATTTTGTTTTCATGAATTCATAAAAAACAAAAAAACAAAAAACAAAACAAAAACAAAACAGAACGAAACAAAAATGTCAACATTTTAATGAAAGTATGCTTCAATTCTTTCAGAATCTTCTTGTTTTTATTTGCTTTTCGATCAAGGAAATTACTGTACTGAGAAAATTAAAAGTTCAGTAAAGTAATTACATTGCCATCTCAGAGCGAGAGCGATTTATATAATCAAAGTAACACAAATTACATTTAGCTAAATGTAATTTGTGTTAATTAATTAGTCTATCTGCTGTTTATTTTAAAAATAATTACTAATTATTTAGCTAAATAATTAGTAATTATTTTTAAAATAAACAGCAGATAGACTAATTAATTACTGTTGTAAATGAATGCCTTTTTATAATTTTATAATTTTCTACATTTTTGATATTAAAAATTTAAAGTATTTTTTTTTTTTTTTGCAATGGAAGAAAAAAATGATCGCAATATGACCGCTAAAAATAATAAGTTTCAGATCTTGTGTTCACCTCCGCATCTCCCTAAACTTGAATGTTCTGTTGTGGTTGATCCTGGCTGATGAGTTTCATTAAACGCGAAACAGCTGTCTCAGGATGCCACTTGTTGACCTAAAAGTTCGTTTGAATAAGATCTCTGAAATGTAATAAATATCTTTCATTTTCAACTAGAGAACAAGTTGCATCAAATCAGTGAGTTGTGTGTTTGTCCTTCTTTCCTTATTAATTTTGAAATGTTGTACTGTTCCTCTTGAAAATTAGTTTGCATTTTTAAGAAGCGAACTGTTGTAATGAATTTTTTTTTGAATGGATTCTCGTCGAGAAAACAACAAGAATTCCCAGAGAAAAACATTATTATTATCAAACGAAAAATTACCATGCTGCAAAAAAAGTCAACGTCGGCTTTTCATTCATGCCATTTCTACAAATTAAAAAAAAAAAATATGACAATAGGCTTTTAAGTTTCAAGAACTTCGTTAAAATATAGATCAAAATATTATTTGGCTGAGAATTGATTGAATCTTTAGATACGTTTCAGCGTCTGTCTTGCTTTTTTTCAGTTCACTAACAACGAAGGTGATTAATTATTACGAATGTTTGACATTCAATGATTCTGTTTCGTAATCAACGTGAAGTCAATATTTGAAACACTTATTCAAACACCCTGGACGTGACGGATTAATACTTGAGTTTTGCAAATATGTTCCATGGATAATTTATTTCCTCTTTACTAATTAAATATGGATTTAGCGTAGAGAAATTATAATCGTAAATGCTATTTATTAAAACAGCTAAAAGTACTTTTATTTATTACTAATTGAAGAAAGATAGGAAAACAGTGTTTGGAAAAAAATATTGAAAACAGATAAAAATTAAATCCTATTATTGCAGAAAGAAATTAGAATTACTTTTCCTCTTCTTGTAATATTTATTTTAAGACAATATATCTTATGTTAATCCTCTACATGCGCTCAACATTTTTTTTTTCGCGCATACTGAAAGATAAATTATATCTGAGGATTTAAATTATGTACCAAAAACTTGGGGTATAGAGTTAAAGATAAATTATATCTAACTCTAGACCCCAAGGTTATTGGTACATAATTTAAAGCATTCAATTTACCCATACATAAACAGCTATCATTTAAAGTAAGTTTCGTAATTTACAAATAATATAATACACTAGATCAAAGTACCCGTCGTTGCCCAGGGAGGAGTTCGGGAAGGGGTGGGGAGTTCTGGTTCTTCTCTTCTCCGTAATCCTACCACATTTGTTCCATTTGTTGCAGAAAAAAAAATTGTATAGTTCCCATTGTCGACACCAGGTCCATTACGTGGTGCTATTTCAGAGATTTCACCCCCTTGGGGGTGGTTAACCGAGTTTCAAGATAGCCTATATTTTCCGCAGGATAATAGAGAGTATTTATGCAAAATTTGGTTCCAATCAGTCAAACGGTGTAAAATTATATAGAAAGCATCCAAAGATAGATTTTTATATTATATGTATAGATTAAAGTTTAATGTCTTTAATAATTAAACAGTAATCTTTAATTTTACAAATACTTATTTCTTATAATATAAAAATTATTAAATGAACAAAGGTTGGGTTAGGTATCCCACTAAGACTCCAACGTTTCAGTTACCTGGGACTGAGATGAGATCGCGTGGTCAGCCCAACGCTCGCCCGCCTATACCCCCGGGGAAACAAAGCCGGTACCCATTCTACAGAAGGCTGTACAGAAGGCCGTTTGGAAGAGAATGGAGCGTGGGACTGTATCGCCTGGATAGTTAAAGTTCTTTTATGAAATCAGAATTAATCTATCAAACATTTTATCAACTATTAATTATTGCTGTTCTACCCTGATAATGAAAACTACAGAAGCTCATCCGACAGTGCATTGGCAGTGTATTTTTTCACATATACCTTAGATGTACAGTCATATTCCAGGTTGGTTATCACTCCCCTAGGTTACACATAATAGGGACAGGGATTTACACAGACTAAAGATCAGTATGAATTTGATATTATTTGCTATAATTGTTGATATTCTAAACCATTTCCTGTATTATTTAGGATAAAATTATTTATGTTGTCTAAGTCACTCATGTACTTCCTTTACATGAGCCTTGTTAATATCCAGAAGGTACTTATTCTGGCTTCTGTACATAGTCTTTCAGCATCGAAAATATTTACAACTTCAGAATAAAAATTCATTATAAGGCTGAAAAATCCAGGAAATGCGTCGTGATATTTTCTTCTTTCAATGTTGAACTTCCTAATAACCTCTAGCTAAATTACTTAAAATATCATCAAACAAGATTGGTTCATTTACAAAAAAGATTTAATCCTTGCAGAAGCAACTTTACATTTTGCACAGTTTGACTAATCAATTAATAGCGTTTTGCAATTAGATTTGAAAATTCCTTCAAAGGAAACTTTTGCCCATTACAGCAAAAAGATGCAGTAAAGAATACATTAATGTTATCTAAAAATTGAATTCTTTCCATTTTTTATTTGTTTATTATAATTCTGTAAAAATGCCCAAAATGGGCAGCATTCTTTGATTATGTGTTTTTTTTTATAATATGTTATAAATATCAATATCAACTCATAAGTCTAAAAGAAAACTACAATGAAAAACTTTTCTTTTTGCTTTTTAACGTTGAATCCTAAATCAATCACAGAAGTTAAAGAAAAGCATAAATTCTAGGGAAAAAAAAGACAAAAGCAATTTCCATTCTGAAAGATGAGAAATGAGAAGTGTCAAGAAAGTCAAAAAAAGAGATATCCTCTGAGAAGTAGTCCAGCATCAGTTGTCTTTTTGCCACCGTTTAATATATATTTCTTGTAGGATTTCGGACGTCCGAGTTGCAAATGGTATTTTTTTTTGGTTGTTTATTTTTATCTGAAGCTGTCACCCAATTTGAGAAGCGATAAATTACGGCTGGTGGTAAGTCCACGGTGAACGGCTGTTTGATCTGGACCAAAACAAATATTGGTTGCGGAGGCCGAGGATTAGACCCAGGCACGAATAAAAAGCACTTCAAACTTCTACCGAATTAACAACAACAGCTGTTTCCTCGAAGAGCAGTGGGAGCCATGTTTCCAAAATTGTAGTTATGATTCGCTATGACGTTGGAGCCAACCGGATGGCATTTTTTTTCTTTTTTTTTGTAGTTTTAGGTTTTAAATTCCGAACTTCTGTTTATATTCGTCCTTCACATTTTCAACTCGGAAACTACAAAGGCCGATGCCCCGGTTTCACTGGAGAAGATGTATACATAACTTATTTCTGTCCTGTGACGTATGTTTGTGAACGAGTTGTCGTTCGTTAAGCGATTTTACGGTAGAGAGAAGAACCAGTTCTTTTACAATGCATCCTGGGATTGTGCTAAACAAAAAATGGCGCCAAACAGTTATTGAGTTATTGTTTCTCAACAATCTCAAAAACGAAAGTTACTATTTTTTTTTATGTTACGCTTCATCTGTCTCAAGTCTTCAATATTATCTCGCCAAATTTCGATCAAACTAATATTTCGATGTTTTGTTTTCGCTGAGGCGGGTGGACACGATGGCTGACACATTCAAAACGACTTTTTTCATTACCACCTAGTTGTCAGAATAAGGGCAGCAGTACTGACTTGTGATGACCTTGACTCGGACCCGGAGATAAGGAACGAGAAAATTCGAAGAATCCAGTTGTAGTCGTTCCGTGAGACAAGGGTGTAAGAGTGTGAAGTTTGGAGGTTAGATAAATCTCATCAAAAGAGTCTTAAAACCGATGAGCTCCTTTTTTTTCTTTTTCTTTTTTTTTTTGTGGAGGGATTCCTGAAATAGAAAGGAGTTCTACGTCTACAGTGATTGTCTGTCTGCCAAACATTACTTTCGATTTAGAAATTAATATGGACCAATTTCAAATTTGGAGTGAACGTAGACTTTCCTAAAAAAAATTTCAATTGGCAGGAAGTCTTTATGTCGAGGCAGTCTTGAAATAAAAGAGTTCTACGGTTGCTGTACGTAATGTCTAACAGATGGATGTTGACGATCCCGTATTTTCCTGATTTCACGTAATTTACGCGAGAATAGTCTCTATCCATGTCTTCTCACAAAATATTGAAATATTTAAATGAATTATAATACGGAGAAATGCATGAGACTTTTACTACATTTTAATATAGGTTTAATAAATTGAAAACAGTCAATAAACAAACAATAAATTCATTATGTAGCATTTTCCTAGTGACAGACATTCAATATTCTAAATTCCTTGAGACCTGCTGAAGAGGCTAATGGCGATTTCTCGTGTTTTTCGTAATTCTCGCGCAAACGTGATCGTCAACATCCATCTGTTAGACATTACATCCTTCGTTGCGTCTTTAAACTCAGGAACTACAAGAGAGTTCCTTGCAGCGGAACTAATTGCACAACATACAGTGTACAGAAACGATCGAAACTTTACTTTTAAGCTCCTCTTTGTAATCCTAACACTCACTTTATTAATTCTAGAAGCAATGTCGTGTTGTTTCCTGTCGCAAGGCGTTGAATAGAACTGAGTGAGAGTCAATGCGAATATTCTGAAAGATATGTCTGTAATATTCGAGTTGGTAGACTGAAACAAACAAGACCATTATAGTAGCTATATTTTTAGATAACCATGTGGCAATTTGGAAAGTATTAAGGATTCTAAATATATTTTTTAGGAACTTTTTTAGCAATGTTTGACGTAGATCAGACACATCAAATATTTAACAAAATTAATTTTCAAATTAAAGCAATAAGGAGAAAATTCTAGCTGGCATGTATATAAGACATTTGTTGTAGAAGTAGGCTATTACTATTATTGTATGCGTTTTATAGACAACATTAGCGTGTTTTTTTTTTTTTGTTTTTTTTTTTGGTAACATTGGCTTGTGGCCGCTGGCTGATAAGTGTTTTCTTTCACATTGAGTAGTATAAGCTTCGACGTGATGTTTGCCTTTACGTTTACTTGGTGACTTCAATATTAATTTCGGTAATTTTGTAAATAATACGTAAATACATCGTTTTGCTTCAAGGTTCGTTCTTATTTGTTATCATTGTCCAAGAAACGAACCTCTTCTTTCTAACTCTGGTTTTCTAGCCATTTAGTGAAGAAAAACGTGAGTGACTTCTTAATGAAACGTTTCTTGACACTGAAGAAGCACAAAATAGTCTCAATAATTTACTTTAATAATTTTTGAGAGAGTAAGTTTTAAAATTCAATAAGTAACTAATCAAAATTTATATTTCCACATCAAAATGCAAAAAAAAAGACGCTACTTTAATTTGCTCCTTTTTTTAAACAGTTGTAATAAAAAAATAATCTCTAATGAATGGATGGAGCTAAAGCAATTCGAAGTTAGTTTTGGAAACGGAGGATTTCTTTTACTTAAGTGGATTTTAATTCCTAGTTCAAACAAACATTCCGAAGGTCGATACTTTCCGACTCAAACTGAAGGATATATTTAGTATTAAATAAAAACATTAAATATTCTTACATTTCCTGTTGTTTACAGACATGATGAATTTTCAAGTCTACAGCTATTCTCAGATGACAATTCAGTAGCTTCACAAGTGAAGGGTTTATTTTATGCAATTCTGTATTTTGATTTGCCGATCGTGCAGGTGACCAAGATAAGCAGCAAAACGCATTTTTGATCTTTTCCATCTTCTGCTTTCATTTGAAAGATTTACTGTAATAATAAGTTGCACGGAAACAAATCAAAACGTCTGATTGAGATTGAAGAAGTTTTTACAAAGCTATTCAAAGAAGTTAAGTGATAACGAGAATAATAAATAAAAAACCAAATGAATAAATTTTAAATTTTAAGCGAGAAAGACCCCTCACTCTTTCCTCCCACGCTGAGTTAAGAAACATTAAAATTGCCTTGCATTCTTGTGAATTGTGGGTTTAGCACATTCTCAGGTTTAGCACAGGAGGCAGCCCTTTCATAGTACGTAAATCTAAACTCACAAACGATGCACTGTAATTGCAGATTTAAAAAATACAGACAAAAAACAATTGCTAAAAAAGCAAAGAAATTTAACGTGCTGTGAATATGATTAAGTAAAGGAAAGAAAAAGCAGCATTTTAATAAAAGGAGAAATTGCCTTTCTGATTAGATTATGGGAAGGAATTG
>JAFIDM010003189.1:53991628-54034277 GCA_023159025.1 Thereuonema tuberculata | reverse complement strand
ATGAGAAAAAGGATTTTTCTCTTTCCTTTTATGTTTCATATTTTGTACTTTTCGTTATTTAAGTTTTAAACATATGGATCTTGAGAAAGTCCTTGAAAAATAGGACGAAATATTGAAGACATGTTGATGAAGTTTGTATTTGTTTGGAATTTTAAATGATATTGAAGATAAAGATATGGTTCTTTAATATTAAACAATATTAAGTTTGTTTAAGAATATCGAAGGAATAATAAATTTTAATTTCAATTCGTACATTTTATATGTTGAATTTTATTTTACTAATTATTACTATTACATATTAATTCTTTAGTATGTGTAGTATAATCCTGCAGTATAATTTTTATGCTGTAAAATTCGATGATGATATTAAGTACAAACTATCACATCTGCTAATTTTCTAAAAATTAAAGAAAATGATAAATATGTTTCTGTATCCTAATAAATCCTATATAATTTTCTAGATCGTAGCGAACATAGTAGCTCCAAAACATATATGCGTATAAGCTATCGTATCATTTGTACTAACTTCTGCACCATTTTCAATGGAGAACATAGGATTTAGAGCAAAAGATCTCAAATAAGGTTTTAATCACGTTTGCCTACGATGACGAGAAAGTTCTGTTGTGACGAAAATTCTGTTAACAATTTGAAGCTTTCAGTTTAGCTCTATTCAAAGTGAGATCCATTGATTTGCAGCAACTGCACCTAGCGGCCAAAAGAACATCATTATATATTGTCACTGAAGCGCCATAATCGCAGTACCTTATTTACCCCTGAAGCAAGAAATTTTAATGGTTAGTTCAGGCTTCCACTGTATTTATGCTCCAAGGCATGTTTCCATTAACTATATTTCGACTTCAGGATAAACAACATCCATTTACTTAAACTTTCCAAGGAGATAATAGACATTTAGTAATCGTTAATTTCTTTTATTTAAAAATGTTATACTCCACTGTTAATAACATATTACAAATAGATTGATTTCAAGCGTAAAAGTATGTGTGTATACGAGTGTTTGCGAGTATTTTTATGTATCCGTGCAATCTTATACGGTTTTGATTACGGCAAAAAAAAAAAATAAAAAAAAAAAAAAATATTTTCAGAGCAGTGAAATTTATTCCAAGTGATCTTTCTATCTATTTTATTGCATAAAAAAAACACCTCTTAACTCCATGAAATGTGAAAACTTTGACTAAAAATATATAAATAAAAAAATATTTCCAGAAAACATTAGCGAAAATAAAGTGACATAGTGTATACAACTTTTCTAATAGTGATATAAAGGTCAAAGCTCGTTTTAATCGTTTTCCTGAAGAATTTCGCCAAGTACAGCCTACCCGATCTAAATTTACCTCCAAGTTTATTTTCAATGGGGTTCTTCCCGTAATGTAGACACCACAGTTTAACGACGAGCAAAGCACGATAGCATGTTTTCGTTCGCGATTACCGTGTCACTAAAAAGGTGTTTTTTGTTTTTTTTTAATTTTACGGCCTAACGAAGCTCCAAAATCGCCGGAAAAGCTTAAGTTCAGATATTATGTAATAGGCAAGCATATTGTTATTCATTTAGGAATATTTTGACAAATGCTTAATAAGCCTTAAGCGCAATTTAAGCAACGGCGGAAACTATTAGAATTCCCGTGTTGGGTGTCTGTGTATAAGGCCATCCATAGCACAAACCGGCAGTTGGAGCCCCATGAGTAATCCGTCATTGAATTCCCTGTACGGTATTGGTGATTACTCATAGCTGTCTATCGCCAAAGAATGTTGTAGAATGTTATTTAGTAAACGCTTGGTTTCACAAATTGATTTTTATTAAAGTGAATTTGATGAAATCAATTCATTTTGTAATTTGTATTCGTAATGATTGCGGAGATGATTTAGAATCACTAAATACAGCAACTGATTTTAGTGGAATTTTATAGGTTTTGAGAAAACTTCCGGTCAAGGCCACTTCGATTTTAGGTGGCCACTGATCAGGAAAATAGTGGTAACTGGATAAAATTGGAGTTTATTTTTTGTTAATCGACTATGTTGAGAACGAATGTGATACACTCAATATGTTTACTTCCAGTTCCTGATTACTGGCAAAGCTTAGGCGGCAATATTTCCTCAGCAGACCCATTTGTATGCCAATTGTGTATAAGGAGATCGTGATGTGTACTTGATCCTTTAATTACAATCGCTTGAATAAAGGAGTTTTGCACTCCAATCAATATAGTATCATTTTTAAGGGTAAGCGTTTGATAAAAACAAATCGTTCGGGTCGTCTTACAGATATATAGGTTTGTTTGCAGAAATAGATTATCCCAATGTTCAAAAAAATATTAACAATGTATAAGAATTGGAATGTGTACAGAGTTCAGTCACTAAGTTTTATTTAAAACTGTTTTTATATCACCTTTACTTCCTTTATAAGCTAAGCATCTGCTAGTGGGCATTAAGTGATTGGCCTTTTTATTCTTAATTTACATTTTGATGTTTTTTTTTTTTATATGAGAGCCATTACTTTGTTGAATTATGTTTTGTTTAAATGTCTTTTGAGTTCACTGAGCTGTAGATACTGCGCGAATCCAACTGACGACGGTTAGGAAACCAAAAACAGGCTGTTTTGGATTCCCTGTATCGTAAATACTAAAAACAGCTCAGTGAATCTTTGTTTATGTGCGGTTATGTTTTATATTGTGATATCCTTATCACAAGTCGTTGATAATTGCAGAGATAAATCATGTTTTCAGTCTGTATCTTGTTCCTTCCGCTTCTTGATAGGCCTGATTTTTATTTTCTTGCTTCTGATACACGGTAGTTCCAAGTTCTCATAGGAACCTGGTCGGACAGAACACTCCTGAACGTCCCCTCGGTCTTTAATTCTAATGTACAGAAAATATCGTCTCATTGGAACTCTTGTACTGCTTCCGAGGTGACTGCATGATCGATGTAGAAATACTAACTCTGCCTTTCAGCTTAGTACAACCAATGAAACATTATTGTTTTTCATTGTTGTCGCTTGCGTTACTGATTTTGCAGGTCATATCTTTCCTTAAAAAGTAGACTCAATGACAATGGACCGCAGCATGGACGTTGCTTAATTTAACATAATCCTTAACACGAAATTAAAAAAAAATACTTTTTAACTTAATTACTTTAGTTGAAAAATTGTTGAAGCAACAATAACAGAAATTACAAAAATAAATAAATAAATAAATAAATAAAAAAATAGTTGAAGTTTAGATTTATAGAAATCTGAGATACTATCGCAGACGTGAGGAAATAATACTTAATCTATCGAGCATTTATGAAGAAATTAAGTCATTAACAATGTGCTTTTTTTTTCGTAATAAAAAAGGGGTTACTGGAGCTAATTCATTGGATTATTAACTTTGTCAATTTATTGTTTTATGAATATTATTGTTATGTATTACTGTCGTTATGTATAAATTTAATAATTTGATTGAGTTAAATAATGTAACAATTTTATAGTATTCAATTGATGTGCACTTTTAAATTTGTGATGTTCTTTCATGTTATGTTATTGTTTGATTTGTTAATTCCTTATTTTGCTTGAAGAAGGGAATGACGCAAAATTATGTTCCCAAAAATTCGCTACTATGTATTTAAATAAATTATTTAAATACTATGAAAGGGGTTGTGGAGTCACTTTTATATATTACAAGAGATGAAAAGAAGAGAAATCGTGGAAGAATTTGGTATAAATAGTAAATTTATGTTGAAAATATTCTCACTTTCTAACTGTTATAATTTTAAATTGTTAAGTGTCAAACGATCATTATACTTTTCATATGTATTTTATAGTTATGCAAAAATACTTCCGCTGTTTGAAAGTTACCTTGTACAGATTTGCTACAGACCAGTCAAACGTAGCAAATATTTCTGCCGAACTAACACTTACTGATTGACAAAAATGAGATGCGGCTTTTATCTAATTTTTACTCATCACTGAAAAAAACAAGTGAATATAATTTTTTACTAAAGCATAAATTCAAGGGCAACCCCTAATAATAAAAAGAAACTAAAAATAATAAGGAGAAAAAAGGAATTACATTAACATAAAGAAAAACAAAAAAAGTTAGGAAAAGAAAAACACACACAAACATACACACACACACTGACATTGAGAAAAAAAAGATTAAGATATATATATATATATAAAACCCGATAGATATACGGATTCGAACTGACAACCTCCAGCATATTAGTCCGAGATCTTACCTATCAAGGTATAGCTCCCAACTGAAATGAAATGACTGCATTTCTAACTTTTAAGCTAATAGCGGAAATCCAATGAAAACAATGTCAAACATCTCGAACATGGGCGGGGAGGGGCGTTGGCTCATGAAAATACCCTATCCCTCTCCCTATTGGACCTCTGAACACGATTGTGAAATCCGTTTGTCGATCCGACCTTCCTTTCGGGAGTTGTTAGAGGATAAACGTAATAGCTCCCAAATGAGTCGCCAAAAATAGAATTGCTTTCGATTCCTGGAAAGTTAACGTGGAGTTTGTTGTTGTTGTTTTGTTTTTGTCATGAGCTTACTTTTTGTATGTGATTGAAAAAGTATTGGGTTGCGATATTTTATTTAAGTCGTGAATGAGTGTCGGAGCTTGCGAAAATTCGGATTCCGAATTGTTAGAAAAAAAAAAAAAGAATAAAAACCTTTTCTATGAAATTTGTGTATGTTCCATTTAATTGTAGGTCACTTTGTAAATATTGCTTATTTTTTGATCTTTTGTTTACTTCTATTTATTGCAGCGATGATAGTTAAAAACAGATCTAAGTTAATAAAATTTGCCACTTAATGCTAGCCTGGATGAGATGATAGTTTTTTTTATCTTTTTATTACTCCTACATACAATAATGGATGCTCATTCTTTGAATAGAAACTAGAAGCTTTATTAGCGAGAAATGTGTCTTCTGAGGCTGTGAAACAACCTCACGCATTCCTGCAATTTGATGGTATTTTTTATTACGAACAAATGTGGGAAGAGAATAAAAATGAACATTCGATTGTTCTTTAATACATAGTACAAAAATTATCTCATTAAAAAAAAAAATGATTTTAGGAATATTCTCTAAAAATACTACCTAAGCGAATGTGATTACAATTATTACAAATCTATAAATATGGATCTTCTGAAACTTGACGTATGTATTTATGGACAAGACACGATCAATGCTTTAAATATACAAATAAAAAAATGAGTGTCGATTGTTCAGAAGACATTGATTGAAATCCATTGTTTAGCTTCTGTGTTTGTCTAAGGGCGATTTTTAAAGCCTTCTCGCGCTAATGTCATCTCAGGATCCATTTGGAAACGATTTTAAGTTTAAAACTTAAGCCCATTGCACAAGGATCCGAAAATCGGATGGTCGGATCCACGAATCGGACGTATTCTCTTTCACATGACCATGAAACTCTCTCTGACGTCGTCTATATGACATGTAACATTCAGATCGTTCATATAGGCGACGTTTCGTGGCCATGTGAAAGAGAATACGTCCGATTCGTGGATCCGACCATCCGATTTTCGGATCCATGTGAAAACGCTCTTTAGATTATCTCTAGTCCTTAAAAATGCATACCAAATTTCAAGAAGATCCCGTAGTTTAAACATTATTTAGGATCAGACACACACACACAGACTGTCTGACTTGATAATAATGAAAACTCATCTTTAACTTCCAACCAATAGACAATAATGACTTGGGATCTTAATTTGTGCCTTTCCTTCTCTCGTACTTATCTCAAGAAGAGAAATATTTTTTTCGAATGTTTTGATTTCATTAAACTTAATTGGATTTAAGATTAACGCATCTTTTTTTAATCAATTGAAAATAACAAAATTTTCAATTGATTAAAAAAATAAATTATGCATCGGATTATTTTTTTTAATCAATTGAAAATTGTCAATCATCTGATTAATAATAAGGTACTTTTAGCAGAAATAACAATTTCCAAATTTGGAGATTGTTTTTTATTGTTTTCAAAACTTTAAAATTGATTTAGCAGCATTTTAAGTGGTTTTTTTTTCCTTTCTTTGGAATTCGTTTACTTTATTATCTCATTGTTTTTTTATTTGTAGTAATTTAATTGATGATTTTTTTTTCTGTGATTTTTACAAAAATATTTTGGATTTTCTGAAAAATAACGAAACTAAATAAGTGTTTTTCTAAAATGTGTCTACTGTATTGTAAATGAGATATTGGGAAACGATAGAGAGGTTTCTCTGGGGTTGAGAGTAATGGTCTACAATACAGGTTCAAATCACTAATGATTAAACAATGAACCAGTCCCATTATTTCCCATGGAGACCGGATGTTGATAGGATGCTTCAGCTGACCGTGTTGATGTAATTATGAAGTGATGATATTTATGGGGACAGGAGCTAATGTCTCTGGAAACTCATTTTTCCCTCTGCCTTTGCAAGTGACCATCACCTTTGTTACATTCTAATCGAAAGGTGTCCTGCTGACTCACCTCGTAACCCAACCCCATTCATCTATCTCAGCTGAAAGATTTATTAAAGGAGCGATCGTCGAAAAACAGATTTTTCATTTTTATTTGGGATTTAACAATAATAAAGACGAAGCAGGGAATAAAGTACTGGATTTCAGAACTTTTTAATTAACGAAGAATTGGAATCAGTTTACTCATTCATTTTTAACCTATTTTTTTAAAGAGGAGAGGCTGATGAAATCATTAAATCTGTATGTAGGTCCATGGAGACAAAATGTTCACTCGTAATAAGTTTTGAAACGATGCATGGATCAGTCTGACATGTCTATTCATGTACAGGAGAAAACTTTTCCGAAAAGTAAGCACGTGAAGATGAACAATTTACAAACTGCAGACAGACTTAATAATGCTGTTATTAATTTAATGACTCCTTGCCTGAACGTGACGATACAATTACTGAGTAATTAAAAAATCAATTTCTCTCGATGCCTAACAATGCAGTATTAATCCGTTTTATGATCTATTGTCATTTGCACGTGCTTTGCTGCAAGTAAAATGAATTCGACAACTTAAATATATAGGTACATCGGAATAATATATCGGAAGCGCAGTGGTGCCTCAAGGAATAAATTACACAATGAAATAACTCAACAATGAAAAAAACGAGTGAGAAAATCCATGTGCCACAAAAATGCGGCCTCAATGAATTTTTTAAAGTATACGACTTCAAACTGCGCATTTGAAATGTTAAAACAAAAATTTACAAAACAATAACAAAAGTATAAATATATATATTATAAATAATAAAATAAAGTTGTAATAAATAACAACAAAAAGGAAAGATTTTAAATAATATCCAACGAGACAAAAAGATTAAGAACAGAATTATTAATAAGGTTTAGTAAAAAAAAAAATATTTAATCAAAGTTACAAAAAAATATTTGTAGATATTTTATATATGCGTAATAGGGCTGAATATTTGTAAGTATATTTTTAGCTTAAGCTGTACATCATCTTTTGAGTAAATTCTGTACAAAGATTTAAAGAATTTGAAACATTATTTAATTCATAAAAGAAGAATTGATTCCTCTTAAAATAATTAAAATAAAAAAATATTCCTCGGTAGTAATGCAGTTTGTTCTTTAAAAAGAAAAATAACATAAAGTTAAGTAAACATTTATAAAAGTAACTGTTACAACATGAGGCTGATGTTTCACCTGTTTAGGGCTCGTCACTATGAATAATGAGTTAGTTGTACGTGCGTTAGTGCGTTAGTTGTACAAAATGAAGAGAAAATGTGTTTTCTTAAATTCACTAAGGACTTTTTAATGACTTATTTTGTATTAAAAAAGGAGCTATAATTTTTTAAGATAAAATGTAATGTTAGCATAAGTAAGAAAAACAAAAGAAATTTTAAAAATTTTTGCTTTTATGAAGGCGTAAAATTGAATTAACTATTAAAAAATTTAATCCATTAATTACAAGAAAATGCAAAATTCATATATTTACAGTTTAATGACATTTATATTAGTTATGAAGTTAAAAAAAGTTTTCGACGTTAACTAAAATTGTTTACTACTTTTATGATGCAAAAAAAAATTGTAAATTCGTGAATTCGCTTTTTTTTTATTTATATATAATTTTTTATGACGCTTGAAATGCAATTTGACTAATTTATATTAAAATACTCCGAATTAGAGGTACACAAAAGCTCGGTTATAACGCGATCTTTCGGATCCAAGAACTTTTATTATTTCGCGACGTCAAATGTCGTATATCGCACCCTATTATCGCCCACACGATTCCAAATCGATTTAAAATGGTCATTTCGCGATTACCTACATCATTCAGAGCTATGTAAGAGAATTTTATATTTATAAATACATAAATCATTACCTTTTCAACACTTTGATGGGTTATATTAGCCCAAATCGATTTGGCGCCTTGTACAAACGACGAGTCACGTGGATCGAAACTAAGTATTCATACGCCTATTAGATTACATGGGCCTGTTCACTGGTTGTCATTGGCAGAAAAATAGATCTCGATATTCATTTTGGTTAAACGAAAAAGTCCACGATTCTGGTATTTTTTTTAAAATATATATTGTATTTGACGCATTTTCGTGACATTAGGATGGGTATAGAGTCTCAATTACTGTAATAATAAGGAAACAAGCATATTAATTTACACCTTTGATTTGATTTTAGGCGAAAAAAACGGTAAATTTTGCAATTTTACAATTATACACCTTTTCCAAAATAGAAGGGGTCCAAGACCGCGGTATAAACAACCACGTTATAACCGAGCGTCAGTGTATTATATTTTGGAGTATCGGTTGTTTGTTAGCAAGAAAAGTTAACGTTAATTAAATTCTTAAATTTTTGGTAGTGTTTTCTTAACATTAATTTATAAAAAATTGTGTTGCAGTAATTAGAAAGAGAAAATATTAGATCTGTACGATTTGCAGAAATTTATTTTTATTTTTTTAATTTGATTTAGAAAATTTTGGAATTGACTAAATTCAATGTCTTAAAGAATAAGTCTACGTATTAAATAAAAGAGAATGAAACCTGTATCAAGATTATAATTTTTAAACTTTAACAATTACCTTACTTCCTGATTCCCTAAGGTTTTCCATTCAAAAAGTCGAACAAAGGAGAATGGGCAAACTCTTTGGGAATTTGCCCCCACCCTGTATAGTGATAATATATATACCTAAAGAAAGGTCTCCTTAAGTAGAATATATTTTATTATTACGGCTCATCTCAATTATTAGTCCATTCGGAGTTATATAATTCTAGATATGACGTTTGAGTCACTATTGTAATGAGTGTGGGTGCAGGGAAGCCAACCACCCACAGTCAAGCACCCCCCCCGCCTGTAGGTGGTTGGCTTCTCTGCCACCCACACTCATTACAATCAATGACTCAAACTTCATACCTAGATGTATATAACTCCGAAGGACTAATAATAATTGAGACAAGTCGTAATAATAAAAAATGTTCTACTGATGGAGATCTTTCCTTACGTATACATCTTATTGCTATAACAGGGGTGGGGCAGATCTGCCCATTCTCCTTTGAAAATTCAATAACTTTCGCAATAAACAAAGGAAAAAAATATTTTCTGGATGCATAGCGAGTGGTTTAGAAGAATATTACGAAAAACCAATATGATGAAAACTAAAAATGAAAATATCTGATGACAATCGTAATACAGCGCGCATTCCTAAGGATATTATATTGTTTTACTCATTGGTTGCCTAGGAAATCTTTGGGATTTTTTTTTCCATGGAAATAAATAAAGTTGATTCAAGCAGGACTGAAGAATATTATTGTAGACTAAACGGTTTTTGAGACCAGAATATTATTTTCATCAGTCATACTGGTGTTGTTTGTTTGTTTTTTTATTTTAATAATAGCGAAGTTTGGATGATCTATATCTTACTTAAATGAGATATTTAATATTTAAATATTTATATATTTGCTAGATTAACCTTTGACAAGTATTAAAATAAATAAAAAGTTCTCTCGTCGTTCAGTTTTGTTTCAAAATTTACCCAAAAAAACAACAGTCGTGATGAGTAGAGAGGTGTAAGGAAATGTTAACTTAATACATTCAATCCTGGCTATTCGCATGTTTGCGCGAGATTTAAGTGTAGCCCATTTTTTGCCATTCGCGGACACATCACAGTATTTGCATCTATGCGCAGTAAGCAACAAATTTCGAGAATTGTCTGGAAACTGCATTTATAAAATGCACAGTGAAATAAATACGCTGTTTTTTTGTTGACGCAAAATGAGCGTCAGTGAGTCTAGTGAAATTTAGGTTATGTGATTAAATTAATACAAATCCAGAATTTCATAATGTTGATTAGGCCTATTCAAAAATTTCGAATTATAAATTAATAAATAATATTCATCAAGTATAAATATATTTAGAGATAGAGAAAAGCTTTGTTACCTGCTTTAGGATATTCTGTACAGGCTTTATCATCTTATCCAGAAAATGATTGATAAAGACTTTTACGTCCGTATCATTGCTAGTATGTCCACATCGTTGTTTGATTGAAATCAGAGCTGCTTTCTTATATCCAGTTTATAAATGTACTTAAATGTAGACTATAGGCCGACAGACGTTTCTTGATGATCCCGAATTTTCGCGATTTCATGTGATTGACGCGAGAATGACCTCTATCCATGTCTTCTCACAAAATGGCGAGAAAGAAGGCTTATCGACTCCGGGAAAGAAGCGGCCACGAGCAAGCCCCGTTACTGATGTAGACGATTTTGACCGATGCCTTATTCGCCGCTGCATCCATCGTCTCTATGCTGAAGGTAAAAATCCAACTTTAACATTTTTTCTCTAGCATTTTCCTAGTGACAGATATTCAAAATACTACATTCCTTGAGACCTGCTGAAGAGGCTAATGGCCCGATCTCGCGTTTTTCGTAATTCTCGTGCAAACGTGATCATCAAGAACCATCTGTCGGCCTTTATTTATAATATTTTTTTTTCTATTTATTAATCATTTCAAAGATTATTACGTGCACTTAATTTTGATCGGTAAATTTTGGATCAAATCAAACCAGAACTGTCATTGGAATCATGTAGGCTAAAACTGAGTTTTACATATTTTGGCCACATTATGAGGAAAGAAGACTCCCTGGAAAAGACTGTCATGCTTGGAATGGTTGTGGGGAAAAGAAAAAGAGAAAGACCGAGAACAAGGTGGTTGGATACTATTAAGAATGATACTAATTGGAGTTTCCGTGATCTTAAGAATACCAGCATTGACCGTGAAAAATGGAGAAAGTTTGTCCATCGGATCGCCAAGAGTCGGACACGACTGCATAGATGATACAACAACAACAACAACAACAACAATATTTCGAGAAACACAATTTATTCCTTTACTTCTGCCTTAACTTTTGACTTCATTACTTCCTGTCCACTAAGGAGCCCAGTTGTTGACTTCTCTTATTTGTTAGTTTTTCGGACTAAATTGTTTTGCAGATTCTGGTTGCTCTTCATTACATCAAGTTTCAGAGTGCATACTGGCTGTAATTTTGTAATAACAAACAACAAAAATAACTGATAAAAAATAAAGATAAAATCGTTTTTATAAAGTCTACTTTATAATTGAATTTAATTAATATACGAATGGTTACTGTAATTAATTTTATGTTCATAATTAATCAAGCTTCCAAGAATTTATAATGCTATTACTACTTTCCCCCACTACAGACGGAAAACTGGAACGAACCGTTAACGGACTTCAGATTCGGATTCTCTAGTAAATGTATACTGTGCATACAGCCCTTCAGTCTAGCCATGCTATTGGTTGAATATGTTACCGATACAAAGTTCAAAGTTTTAATATTAATCGAGATTCTAGCAAGATTGAAACTTATATATGTAAATTAAGTAGCGCCCGTCCCCCCTCCACCAGTGTCGTTGGGGCTGTATAATATAATATTGTAATTCATACATTGTTTTCTAACTCTCGCTTAAAATAGAAATCTTCCCTAAATGGCGGAGGTGGTTCTTTTCTCAGAGTGGATTCCATTTAATCAATGTCTGATCCATTTGGACACTTTGTTGCCGATAACTGCAGGACCGTTCCAGGTAATTTTCCAAGTGGCAAAACAAATCCCATTAGGGAACGGCCCCTTGGGTTTCCACGGTTACGTCGCTCGAGACAGTTAAGGAAGCCATTATCCCTTGCAGACAACAAATACAAGGAATTAAGTGTCGTCGAATTCATTATAACCCGCAAACGACTAAATGTAGTCGTTTTTTTTTTAATTTCTTTCCATTTCCATTTCTACATTCGTCGATTCGTTCATTGTTGATGTTCTTTCACGGAACAAAATTAAAATGAACGATCTTTATTTTTGAAGAGTTTGAAAGAACATCAATTCAGTTGTCAAAAACTTGTTATTTTTATTTAATCGATAAAATAGAAAAAGATCTTCATTTTAATCTCCTAAATGGAAGATGCAAAGGAAGTATTAGGCCTATTTTTGCTTTCGTTTTTTAGGCGATAAAAATGCCATTTCTAGAAGTTTTCTACTTAATCCTCATTGAAAACCTGAATTGTATCATATATCATTTAAAGTCTTCTTTAAAAACCTTTAGGACTAACTAAAAAACCTTTTGAGAGATTTGAGGTTTTGATTGCTACATTTTTTTTTCTAGTAAAGTCTTGGGAATGTTTAATGGAAAGAAAAGTGAATTTTCTTTCTATAAAAATGCTGTAATTTTAAATATAAATAATACTAGTTGACCCGTGCGAAGAATTCGCAACAAAAAAAAAAAAACACCTTTGAGAAATAATAAACAAATCCAACAGCTGTCGTGTATGTTAGTTAAACACATTGTCAATAGATGGCGCCTTCTCCATTTTTATAAAAAGGTCGACCCGTGCGATCAATCACCGAATGGTAATGTAGAAATAAATAAATGAATTGATTACATTTTTTTGGCGCCTTCTACATTTTTTTAAAAAGAATTTTAAAACAAAAGTTTGTTTGTTTTTTCATCGTTAGCGGTGAACGTAATCTTCGAAATGGTAACTCAATCACTGATTTTGATGAAGTATTAAGAGAAAAAAAAAAACCACCTTTGAGAAATAATATAAGAGAAGTTGATAAATTTTTGTGTTTGTAATAAATCGTTGATTTTTATTAAAATATAAATCTTTGGTTAATTTTTTTACTGTTCTTATTAGATAAACGATGAAATATCATTTTAAAGTGCATTTTTATTCAGAAAAAGTTTATATTTGAAGTTTAAAACGCTAAGGCATTATTTAAAATGTTGTTTCGGTTTCGAAAGATAAGTCACTTCTGTTAAAGCGTGTCTATATTTTTATAAAAAATTTTTAAAATAAAGTTTTTTAACGAAACATTAATTTTAAATAAATTGTTTATTTTTCGTCATTAGCGGGGAACGTAATCGTCAAAATGATGTCTCAATCATTGATTTTGATGAAGTATTAAGGAAGTTATGCCGTACCGACACTAAAACTCCTTTGAGAAATAATATATAAGGATAGTTTCCTTTTGTAAGTTCGTGACTCGGATGTTAAGTTGTTTAAAGAACTTTTGATTTAAAACTTGGCAATTACAACTGTCTGAAATTTTTCCTCAACTTTCTTAAGAACTTTCTTTTCAGACGGTTATTTTTGGATGTTGTGGAATTATGTCAACAACGACCTTCATTACGAACACCACGCCAGCAGTTATGTTTGTGTGATGAATGTGGGTGGCAGGGAAGCCAAGCACCGCGACCTGTAAGTCAATTGTACTAACCCACAGAAAGTAATGACAGATGGAGAGAAAGACTGAGAAAGTGTGGTGGGAGAAGTATGGGGGAGAATCCCGAGAAAACTTGCATAGCGCGGAACGTACACCATCACTAAACCCGCATGAGAACCGAACCCCTCAATACTAAGAGGTGATAGCGACAATAATGTCATAGCGACAACGCCAACTTCGCGGCCACGTCAGCAGTTGATCAGTTAGCTTCAGATGTAATGTAAAAAACAAAAGTTTTTCAGATGTTCTGTGAAAAACAAAATATGATGAAACCCAATATTCAGCCAATAAAAATACAGAAATTTGCGTCAACGAAACCAATGAAGGGATGACTGGAATATCTAATGAAAGGCTCACCTGGCTCTAATGCTTGCCACGGAAACAGATAACACGTCACCCACTGTGGATGAACTCACCCAAGAGAGCCACGACAGTAAAGTGTGTCCACCAAGACTTGAGACTTAGCCACGCCTCTTCAAACGGAGAAGACATTTCACAATAGGGGTGAGGGCAAAAAGTCAAGAATTAGTGTTTGTAATTTCGTTAAAAACAGTTACGATCTTTCATTATTAAAAATTTAAATCATCACCTGCAATATTGTTGATTATTCTAACAATTTTATTTTGGTGTTTTGATTGACTATTATTATTACAAACAATATTATATTATTTTAGTTTTGTTTTCATTTCCATTATATCAAAACTTGCATTGTAATTCATGCAATTATTATTATTATTGTCAATCTAATTCTATTTTTAATCTTTTAGAACAAGTGCCAATGTTCTTAATTTGGATATTTGTAAATGTTCTGAGGAACTTTACGGAATTGTTTTTAACAAGTTTTGCTTTTTTTTTTTAACTGTCAGCAGTTAATTGTTAAATAAAACATTATGACCATGAAGTGTATATATTTATTACTTACATTAATTAATATAATTTATATATAATTACGATTTTTCATAATTTAAATAAATAAGAAACAGTGTAAATATAACAGTTCTTAAATAGCAAATCAGTTTTATACGACGTTACAGTTAAAATATAACATAGTTATTATTATATATAAGAAAAATAGATATATAATGTCGTATTTTATATCATCAATTCCTCTGTTATAACCAAGAAACAAAATCTGTGCATTTCCCCTGAAAATGGAAAACTATCACACTGACCCCTCAAATGACTTCTTGGACTCTTCGCCTACCACGTGACATAGGCATGGCTAAGGCTCAACTCTTGGTGGACACGCTGTAGTTGCAAATGATGTAACAGTTAAATAATTAATTAATTAAGAAAAGGGAACATATATATATAAAAATAAAAAATAAAAATATAAAAAAAACATGATATGAGAGTAAGGTAGAACAATGGTTATTTGCGAAAACCAATTAGTACAACAAATAGCTGATTACGGTTTTAATATAATAACCACTGTTCTTCCTTACTCTTATATATTTTTATTTTTTTATTTTTAATAATAATAGTATCTTTAACGTATGTATCTTCTAAATACTGTATATCGAAGGAAATTGAGGCCACCACACATTCGAACAAAGAAATAACATTTATAAACCTAACAAAACAAATTACATGTTCACTATTACTGTTCGGTTTTGTTTACGAGAGCCGTCAACGCTTTTGAGCATGAGTCAGGTCTCCTTCGATTTCTTCAAAAAAGGGGCGAGGAGAAAAAAAGATGGGATGTTACAAAGATGGGATGATAGTGTTAGTTTACTAGTAGCTGCGTTCTATTTGCCCTTTTCGGGAAAGAATTATGGAAAGAATAAAAACTATTGCAAAAATTCTCCACGTTATTTTTTTCTTAAAAGCGAAAATATCCAAAAGAATTTCTTAGGAAAGCATTCATCTCAGCGTATCACCCTTCTGCTGAGTAGAATCGTGCGCTAGTGGTGGCTTTGCCTTTCATAACCGCACAGTACTTTCTGAGCGATCGAATACAAAATATAATTATTACAAACAAAAGAGAGAGTAGATCACGTGCGTTCGGGCTCGTCCACTGTCCTTTTGAGGATGTGTGGATATTTTTGTATTCGTTCACTCGGAAAAAGGAGCGTCGGTCGCTCAGAAAGTACTAGTGAACCTGTAATTTGTTTTGTTATATTTATAAATTTCATTTCTTTGTTCGAATGTGGGGTGGCCTCAATTTCCTTCGAGATATTTTTTATTTTTATTGATATATTTTTCCTTTTCTTAATTAATAATTTAACTGTTACATCGTTTGCAACTACCCTGTGTCCTGGCTCTCATGGGTGAGTTCATCCACAGTGGGTGACGTGTTATCTGTTTCCGTGTTAAGCATTAGAGCCAGGTGAGCCTTTCATTGGATATTCCAGTCATCCCTTCACTGGTTTCATTGACGCAGATTTCTGTATTTTCATTGGTTGAATATTGGGTTTCATCACATTTCGTTTTTCACAGAATGTATTTACGGACGGGTTTGTTAATTGTAATCACCAGTTGAAAAAGCTCAGTTGCATGAGCGAAACCGAGGTCCTGCTACCTTTTTAGATTTGTTTTAATTCTTTTTTAACTTTTTAAATGTGTGTCGGCGTAATTTGTCTCATATAACGTTAAGCACACGTTAAGTCTCAAATATTTTTTTATTTTGTTTCTTTCTTGTGCAAATAATGCTTCAAATTTAAGCAACTCTCGAATATTCAGTAACTACAGTAAAATACACAAAAAACAAAACAAAAACCGAAGTACCAGGAAGGAATCATTCAATCGAGAGATACCTATTGGTATGTGCAATGTATATATAGGAAAGGAAATCATTAAAATTCTAGAGCAGTTTGGCTATTTATTCGGATAAAAAACTATACGACTGGAACAAAACAGTACGTTACAGCGCCACCTCTGGCTCGTCTACAAAGCGGTTCAGGATAGAGGAAAAGGTGTAAATATGGGCACCCTCTTTTGTTTTTGACTTAAAACTACCTTCTTTTGGAAAAATTCTAGATTTTTGACCTTCATTAAAAACTATAACAAGTTTACTAAATGAGAGGAGGCAAAACAATAATGAATATCAATTATTTCAATTCAAAAATGAAGATTTACAAAAAGTTTCTAGAAAAGCAACAGAAAAAATGGGGTGTAAATATGGGCCCTCTCCAAAAAAGGAAAAAAAAATAATAGTTTAAAATGCTTTGTATTGTTTTATCCTGTTTTAAAACGATACAAAGAGCAAGCTGTATAGTGGAGAATTTTAAATGAACATCAAATCAAAAATTATGTACAGAAATCGCAAACATAAATGGCTCGTTCAGACCCGGCACAATCTGTGCCCACATTTGGCAGATAACACATTTAACCCACACTTCTCCGCGAGTGTCTTGAGAGAAAGTTGCCTAAGAAAAGATGCAAGGTGCATCATTCGATTCTGGTTTATATCTATCGTTGATATCCAGGTCATCATCGCCGTACACAAGGGGAGGGTCGCAAGAGTCTGATGAGTCCGATGATGATCGTAGACTCGTTTCATGGGTTGAATTTTCTTTTTCTGAAGGCCTTTGGTCTTCCCAACCCTGTCTCTAACCCTGGAAAAACTCAACGACCTCTTCTTGAGAGCACTTTTGTCAAGCGACTTGGTCAACTGATCCTTGTATGGCGTTCCAGTGATGAGGCTGGCCCTTGCTGCTTTGCGTCCCCGAGTAGTGGTTCTCTTCTTAATGTTGGGGACAGGAGATATGTCGAACGGAGAAATTGCATTTGAAGTTCCCCAGGAACATTGCGGTGTTTCAGCAGCCTTATCAATGGGCATAGCTACTTTATGTTGTTTAAGAGAAAAGATGGTGTAATTATAGGCCCCCTTTGAATGGGGGCCCATATTTACACCAACCCCACCTAAGCAAGAAGGCCATTATCGTATGTAACCTAAAGTCGTGCGTGACTAAAGGCGTGCTTCTAAAAGTAGCTTAGGATCTCCGCTTTCCGGATATCACTATGAAATTATTTTACACTAACCACAAGGACATGAAAAGAAAACGATTTCACATATCTGTCAAAGGTTTGCAGTCCAGAACAAACACCAATTCGTACAATAACTGACGCTGCATCCACACTACTTGAATTAAAGGTTCCAACTGCTCTCTGCTATCTTATATCAATAAAAGACACCGTCTAGTCCTGGCCGCAAAACTACAGCACCTCCCATAGCCCCTTGGGGAGGGGGTGCCCATATTTACACCTGTGCCCGTTTTTACACCTTTTCCTCTAATGTCCTGAGTTGTAGCATGGCAGACGGTGTTCGGTTCGGCAATATTCCAAGATGGGTGTAAACAGCGTCCCATCATGGCCTAAACCTGCTCGATTGGTGAGAGATCAGGCGATTGGGCTGACCGTGAAAGGGTATCGATATTACGTGCAACGTGTTGCCGCGCATTATCCTGTTGAAAAATGGCCCTGGGATGCTGCAACAGGAACGGCAATGTCGTCGACTTGCCGTTGTGCCGTGAGGGTATTACGGAGAACTATCAAGGGTGTTCGGCTATCGTAGGAAATAGTTTCCCAGAAAGTCACTCCCGGTGTGCGAGCAGGATGCCATTCAACGGTAAAGTCAGGATTCGTGCCCTCACCGGGCCGTCTCTATATGCAAACCGTGACTCATCATTGAAGACAACACGACACCACTGAACACTATCCCATGCTGATGGAATCGGATGCTCAGTGGTCAGTTGTAGACGACGGAGTGGCCTCCTTCCCCGTAATCATCAGGGGAAGATCAAACGCTGATAGTCACTTTCGTACCTGTAGAAACTGAAACATGCTAGCGGTTAGTTAAGAGCGACTAATTGGTGCTGTTCGTGCGGCATCACAATCGCTCACTCCTCTCGTTCTGTTAGTCTCCCTCGGCCGTCGCTGCCCGCGTGTTGCTGGGCTTTGTCCTTCTCAATCCACTGGCGCTAACATCGTGCGATTGCCGCATCGCTCCGTACCAAATGCCATGCGTTGTTTGACCAACCGCCCTGTTTCGGCCCAAAGACCCGTCCTCGCTCGAACTCGAGCAACCGCTTGTAATGCGCAGGGATCCGATGTCGAGGCTGTGGAAGCTAATACAACCGCAATCCACTTTCACAATTGTCCCTGCTTGCGAGCTTTGCTCTTTATGTAGCCTCCTCGATGCGCGGTTCCCATGCGCTATGGCGGGCCACTATTTAGTCCTTGGCCGTGATTTCCTATATTTGCGTATTCGGTCCTGAGGTATTTCTATGTTAAGTTTCGCGGTGATAGGGCAAGTTTCTCACGGTGCTTCGTTTTATTTTGTCAAAGAGGGGAGGAGGAGGGGGGAGGGATATTTTCTGAAACTAACTCAAAAGTAAAAAGTTGCCAGGATGTTTTTATCAACGATTACTTGGTTTTCAGATAATAGAAGTAGATGTAAGATAAAAATAATTTATATGGAAAATTTGATTTAAAATATTAACTTTATTAAACTTTATAAAAACCTTATCAAAGTTATAAGAAAAAACTGAAAAGACTTATTATCTAAAAATAGTTTTATCAGTTTCAGCTTTTTTGTTATACTTAAAATTTGTTACATGTTATAGAGAAGAAGCAAAAATGAGAAATTAAAACCTTTTGGCTTCTTTGATAAAATAAACAATTTAATACATAAATACTGGAATTTAATTTACAAAGAAAACTGCCTGTTTGTATGTTTGATTTTTATGCATTCAGTCGCTGTAAGAGCTGTTGGTTCTGTAGAAAAACGTGTCTGGGGACCAAGAAGGCTGAAAAGATCAGGCCAAAGTTACCAAAAATATACAACTAAATTTCCTGATTTTTAAAATGTTAATTGTTGTAAAGCGTGGTAAATCTACTTTTAAAATTAAATGGCAGAGTTTCCGTTTAATTTTAAATACAATCACACCCCCACTTTCCAACAATTTGATTTCCCCATACTTCACTCTTAACGACAGCTTTCAATTGTTCACAACTAATTCGCCGATGCTACACTTTTGCGACATGACGCTACCTCTTCAGCATCAGTTTTTTTACAAACGCAGTAACCTACGCACTGTATCTATCTTACCCTCTATCATTAAGTGATTCTAAATGTTAATAACTTTTGTTTTCATTTTCTGGTAAATATAAAAATAAAAATATAAAATAACTTGATCCTTTGCAGTTCTGTATCAGATTGAATCTGATATCTTTGATTTTCCACTTAACCGTTGACATTTGCAGTAAAAAAAAACAAAAAAAAACAATCCAATACTTCGGAGTCCGACGATTGTTGCTGTACGACGACAATCTGGAATCTATCATACATGCGATGCCAGTAATATTAGAACGGTTATTAAATTACAATTAGAACGGTTATTAAAAACTCAGACTCAAAAATTTGTGTATAGTGGGTGTTGCTGAAATGTGTTGCCAATCTTCAAGATCCTATGCAACGTACAAAAAAAAATAACGAAAAAAGACCATGTCAACATGGATGCGGAAATGCTTTATTCAGATTTTACAGAATGATTAACACATATGTAGGCTATGGTGTAGTTATTTTTGGAGGTGTTCGAAGTGGCTTCTAACAGCAACAACACATGCCTCACACAGTCGTCAAGTGATTACCGAACACCCTCAAACATGCCAGGGGTATCTGAATCGTTGTACTCCCATCCACAATGCAGTCACGCAGTGTTTGTACATTGGGAACCGCTGTAGCGCGCACTTTCAGTTAGCCCCAGAAAATAAAAAAAATCCAGAGGATTTAGGTTACGACGGTGTGAGGCACGTGTTGCTACTGGTGGAGGCCCTTCAAATACCTGTAACAGTGGCTACACAAAAGCCTTTGTACGTGTTAATCATTCTGTAAAATCTGAGTGAAGCATTTCAGCAATTATGTTCATTTAGACTTTTTTCGTTATTTTTGCCATGTTGTCTTCAAGTTTGGGGGCAACCATTTCAGGGCCACCTCTTAACTCCTGGAAAGCAAGTAAAAAATCAAGATGCAGAAAGAAATGATTAGTTTACCACTTTTTTACATTAATTGAAAAGCAAATTTAAGGAAAATTTAACTTTTACTTCTCTAAATTGAATTCCAGACATTAAAATGTGCAAAAAAAAAGAAATGAAAACTAATTAGATACATGATTGGTTGAAAATATTAAATCGAATTAGATGAAACGATCCAATCATCTGTCCGGAACTAATAATTGAGTCCAGCTAATTAACATTTGTTTGTGAAATCAATTTAATTGACTTCGTTTTACATTAATGACAAAATTTCACATTAAATAAATAGCAACAGCAAACTGGATCTCTCTGTAAGTTAATTGATTAACTGCTTCTAATCTTCATAAATTGGATTTGGTTTCTTATTTCGCAGCTATGAAATATTGTTTGAGGAGGACTTTTTTTTTTAACCCAATCGGAATTTAAAAAATAAATTATAGATATATAAAGTTTGAAATGTGTAAATTGATTTATCACAGCATGAAGCAGTTCAGGGAGAGATTATTTTGTTGTTTTGACGTTTGTTCTTTGAAGTATTTCGTGCACCAGTCCAGGTAATACCACTGGACTGCGGAGCCGAGTTCCAGTATTTTTTCTAGGTTGTTTCTTCTTCTCCAGATAGAGCTAGGATTGACCCAGCCCTCTGTCAAACGGGAACCGGATTTCTTTCCCGGTGGTGCTAAAGGCGGGCGAATATCGAGCTGGCTATCCAATCTTAACTAGTCCCGATGGTCATTGAAGGCTATATCTTCGGCGCCCACGGAGGTCCTTATGGGAAATAGCTTTCCACCTATAAATAATTTCAATGCAGAACACAACATAAGCCTATGGATTAAAGATTGAATGTAAATTACTTAATAACGGATTTCAGGTCTGTAGCGTAATTATCTGTATTGGGTTCGCTACGGTCAGTTGTTTTAACAATGCATTTGAATATGGCAACGTCTGTATAAAAATAAAAATATTAACTATATAAATTAACAGCAGCTGCAAAACTTTCTCAATATTTCTTAAGTACTTCCAGCAGTTTTGGAACATTTTACATTTTAACATTAGCTATTGAACCAAAATGTTTTGGCCTGATAGCATTAGTTTGAAGTGTAAACACATCCGTTTTAACTTTAACGTTAAATATGAAATTTACCGTGCTATGATGTGTTGTTATATGATTGGTTCATCATTGGTTAAGCTCCAACATAGCTAAATTACTGAGTCCTTAATTAAAGTGGCCTTTAAACTAGTAAAATGCCCTTAAAACATTTTATGGTCCGTTTCACAAAAGGTTCGAAACACTAAAACACAACATCAAGAATAACTCATTAATCAACATTAAATTGTGTTTTAGAATTTAGTATCATTATCTGTCTCTGATTCTATTTTGGTGTTAGAGCATCCTTTTATGGAATACTTTATAAAATGAAGCAAATTCTGTTCATTAAGTCTTCCAGAATAATCTGAGACTATTAATTTTGCATTTGAAAAAGTCAGTGAAATCTTAAATGTAAATACATAGATTGTGACAGTTTATTTTGATCATTTTTTTTTTCGTGATATGCTTATTTATGTTTAATATATATATTTTTCCCTCCTTGTTTTATGTAAAATATATATAGTGAAGCTCGGCTATAACACGGTTGTTTATATCGCGAATTCGGATATAACGCGATTTGGTCTTGAACCCCTTCTAATTTGGAAAAGGTAAGGTAAAATTGCAAAATTTACCATATTTTCGCAATTAAAGTACGAAAATCGATTGATTTTAGAGAACTGCTCGCGACT
Organism: Thereuonema tuberculata; assembly: GCA_023159025.1. Classification (NCBI taxonomy): domain Eukaryota; kingdom Metazoa; phylum Arthropoda; class Chilopoda; order Scutigeromorpha; family Scutigeridae; genus Thereuonema; species Thereuonema tuberculata. The sequence goes on along the minus strand of JAFIDM010003189.1, from coordinate 54,011,719 downwards.
TGTACAATCGTCGTTTGTACATGAACCAAGATGGTGGCGCCAAACTGTAAGAAAACAAATACAGTATGAAGATTTTGGCTAATATAACCCATCAAAGTGTTGAAAAGGTAATGATTTATAAATTTGTATAAATACTGTATACAATTCTCTCATATCGCTCTGAATGATGTGGGTAATCGCGAAATGACCATTTTAAATCAATTTGGAATCGTGTGGGCGATAATAGGGTTCGAGTATACAACATTTGACATCTTCGAGATCTTGGATCCGAAAGATCGCGATATAACCGAGCTTCACTGTATTTACTGTAAGAGCAATCAATATTTATTTTATTCTAGATCCATTTATTTTTATAATTTAATTTTCACGTATTCTTTAATTCTCTGAAGCTTCCATTTTATCGTTTTAGGCTTCTGATAGGAAGCCTGCTAATCCCGGTTTATCCGTCTGTCTGTGAACAAATATCCCAAAATGCAACGCACAACAATCACAACAATCGCAACAATTGCGCCTTTTGCATTCGCAACAATCACATCTACAATGCAGCTCAGCAACAATCACAACAATCGCAATAATTGCGCCTTTGGCATTTGCAGCAATCACATTTATAATAATAAAGAAATTAAAGGAATAATGCAACATAAATGGCATATCAGAAGTCGTGGCGAAGCACTGTGATTGGTTTACCAATCGCTATTCCTACCTTGTTTTTCTATTACTCTTATGTGCAAGTGTGACCTTTGTCAATTACTTTCTCTCTGTAAAAAGTTGTAATTCTTAATGTCGTTAAAACCGTCAATCATCTTACATCTAATTCTAAGCTTTGTGAGTGGCTGTTTACTAATTTGGTGACGTCAGGAAAAAGTGTAAACAAGTTGTTTTTGAAAATAGAGATTGCTGACTACTGGAGTAATGTATCATCATTTTCTATTCCTACGAACCGACTGGAATAAAAGAAATAAAACTTCAGTCACTGTTGCATGTAGACTTTTGGCGATAATAAGCGAGGAGTTGGGAACTGCTGTGTTTGCTAAGTACCAGTGGAAAAGTCCAAACTTTGCCGTCCCGAGAGAACGCAGGAGATGGAAAAGGAGAACTCCGTCAAGCCAACGCGCAGTAGTTTCTGTAGTTGCAATTAAGCCTAATCTCGCCGAAAACCTTTTTTCCATGATTAATTTCAGGATACTCGGTGACGTATGTCACCCTTCTACAAGAGTGAAATATGTAAATATATTAGTGCTTCGTATATTTTCTTTCATCGAAAATAAATGCGAAACATGGGGCTCCAACAACGATCTTCGTGCGACGAACTTAAACTGTAAATACTGTCTATTTATTTTACATGTTCAACTCGAAGAAGCTACGGAACCTCACTTACAGAAATTTGTTTATAATAATATATTGTGCAAATTTAAAAGACAATCTTTTTAGAACTGTTCATTTTTTTTTATTATTTCATATTACAGTTATTTGTGTGTCTAGTTAATTAATTAAGGAGTGATATAAATATTTATTCAATTTAATCCTATTGAATTTTTTTAATTCTCTTATTAGTTAAGAGGAGTAATTTTATTTCTTCAAATCAGATTTATATAAATACCGGAACTATTAATTATGAAACTCGGGCCCAGCATGTGATGAAGGGTGATGATATCTAATCCCTATGTAACTTAACATTTGTTTAAAAGCAGAGTCAATAAAATAAATCAAATCACTTAGTTAATTAAATACGATTTAATGTATTAATATTTAACATTTACTATTGTTCAATTTACAACTGAATGACTTCACATACAACGTTTTCCAATCTATTGGCACTCATCAAAGATTTGAACCTTTCTTTAAGAGTTTACCTAAAAATCCATAAACAGATGGTAGAAATGGCTTTCACCTAGAATAACAATAGTTCTCCTTCAGCGCCGTGCTGGCGTGGTCGTGCGGTATCGGCGGCGGCCAGCCGTGGCGTCCAATGCGCCAGTACGTGGGTTCGAATCCCGGTCGTGGCATGGTTGTTTCTTTCGTCTTCTTCTGTGTGTTGTGTCCGCTGGGGACCCGAAATCTGCTCTGTAGGTAGTGGTCCCCATTTGTCTTCTATATGTTACAGGCTATAGTTCTCCTTCAGTATGTTGTATGGGTTGTCAATGCACATATATATATCACTAAGAATTGATGTTCTTAACACTTGTCACTTAATTCGTCTAAATGTTCTTAATATTTAAGTTACTATCCAAAAACTTGTTCTTGTGAGAGAGTCCTTTAACTTAATTAATCTTTGTCTTTAATAACTGTGTATTAAGTGTAATCTATGTGTCTTCAACTTGGATACGCATTCGTCAAACGGAATAACTAATAATGGAAATAATAATAACTTACAATCTTTCCAGATATTAATAAGTCCATCGTTTAACTCCTTTATGGGCCTGAAAAATATAATCTTTCAAATTTAGGTGAATAAGTCAATGTTGCCTCTCCTATAGTCTTAAAACCTCATATTCCTAATAGGTCTCGAGTCGTCTCCTAGCGACGGTAAATTACCTATAAAAACTTAATCATAATGCTTAATTTCTCTGAATTGCTGCATCATGATTATGCGACTTGATTCTTAATTATACTCAATGTTTTCCTGATTGAGTTACCATGCATTTTCGGAAAAACTCCTTGAATTCTTTTGGATGTTCAACGAAGCCATCTTCATAGCTTCTTTTTCCGTTGATAGCATACAACAATCGACGAAGAACACGTTCTTTCTTTTTGAAGTGTTATTGTTAACAACAAAACGGCACCATTCTTCCAAGCACGGTACAAGACATTTTCTACATCATATTAATTGTCCAATAATATGTCCTTGATTCAACTGTTTGAATATTGTTCGGCAACACAGCACATTAATAATAGATATTATACATGTATATACAATTCCTTTAATATAAATTTATGACTTCATAAATATAGTTAATATTATTTTATGTTTGTAACCAAATCCTTGACGAATAGGTAGCAGATCTTATGCTATTTTCCTTTTATAAATTAAATTTATTTTTATTTTTTTCGTGACACTAATCTGGTAGCAGTATGCAATTTCTTTTTACAATATTTATTTTTTCGATTGTTCACGAAAATTAAATTATTCCGTGACAAGATGTATTTCAGGAGTTTATGCATGAAAATATGAAATCAGAAAAAAATCAATATCTTTATCATGCTATTCCGCCCCCCCCCCTCCAAAAGAAAACTAGAACAAGAAATAACGCGTACCATGCTGTTCTTCTTTTATGTTATATTATGTAGTGAATACGGGTGGCAGAGAAGCCAAGCACTGCGACCGGAGGTCTATTGTACTTTCCCACGGAAATATGGACAGATGGAGAGAAAGACAGAGAAAATATGATGGGAGAAGTGCAGGGGAAACGGGAGAACCCCGAGAAAACCTGCACAGCGCGGATCGTCCACCATCACGAAATCCACATGAGAACCGAACTCCGGTACTCAGAGGTGAGAGGCCGATGTCATAGCGGCAACGCCAACCGCGCGGCCTGTTCTTCTTTTACTTATTATAAAAAAAAAATACTTACACTGTGAACGGATGTCTAGAGCAACGAACTTGTACATTCTAGCAAAACAAATCTTTATTATTTAAAAAAGCCTTGGAAAAATGTTTACAAATTTACCGAATATTGTCGCATGCGAATTTTTCTCCCAAGCTTAACACAAGGACTTTGTGCTCGTGTTCATTCTTCAAAGACAATAAATGACTTTGTTTTTTGCTATTATAGAGATCAGAATCTTCACTTATGCTGAACAGTATCGAAATCCGATTTTTAAGTGATTAAGAGAAATATTATATAATGCTTCGTATCAACAATGTATTAAGTTAAAATTTAATGATTATCAATTGTTTTTGATTATTTTCATTATTAAAAATTAGTTTTTACTTGAACTCTGCTAAGTATAACACCGCAAAATTATCACAAAAGTTTTTCAATGTTTCGTACTGTAAATTGATGGCGTTCTCTGATAAAAACACATTTTTGAGCGGAGTAATTACAATCTAAATTGTAGGAGTGTACTTGAATATGTAGATCCGTATTTTTTTTTTTTATCATTGGAAGAATATCTTGTCTTTTCTTCAAGAAGATCGGCATAACTTGTGCGAATTCAGAATTTATCTGCAAAGAAATCTTGACAGTCTCTTTCTTGCACTGAAACTTCTGCTACACCAATTAATTGGCTCCGTCAGTGTTAAGCTCCTTGTCTGCAGACTTCAGTGGTTTTACTGGAGTTGAAAAGTGGAGAGCATACAGTAAATCAGTCTCTGATCCTCTCCTTTAAAGAAAAAACTCCCTATAAATCAATATTAATAGTGTCATTGGTGTTGACTGGATGATACGGAAACCTGTTTTTGAAACAGAAACCCTTTGAAAAAACAAGAACGGTCTTCAGTGGAAATAAGGTCTGATCTCGTCTGAACCATTACATAGTCCAGTATATGACCAGAAAGCAGTCTGGAACAAAAACAAAAACAAAACAAACTACAATGATTTCTTGGCTTTACCAGAATTGGTGTAGGGAGCACCTGTCAGAATCAGTTATTCTAATGAAATTTGAAAGAAAAGTCAGAAAATATGCAAACATTTTTGTGGAGTAGATACAGAGATGAGTTTATACATCAAAATCTGCAAAATGAACAATATACTTTGCATTACAGCCACCCAATGAATAAAGAAATTCAACTTTTACTGCACTGTCAATAAAAAAAAAAGTAAGCATTTCCATAAACTTCTTCAATCTCATTACCACCCAATTATCGTAGACATTTCATAATCGTCCAGATTCTCATTTTTATAGCCACACTTTATATCTAAGAAACCTCTTTGAATTATTGGAATTTGACCAATCGAGATATCAAGAGAATACTCTTTGAGTACCACAATTATCCATTGCGTCTAACAAAGTTCGCGACTTCAGGCGACTGTCTGATACAGCTTGTTTTAATGTTATAAAAGTGAAAAGGAAATTATACTTTAGCTATTGTAGAGGGATACTTACTCAGGGTGTCTACAGAACCGGGAAATCATGGAAAACCGGGAATTGTCAGAGAATTTTGTTATTCTGGAAAAAAAATCATTGAATTATCATGGAATTTTGCAATCATTAGGCAAAGCAAGCTTAGAAAGAGGTTGTAAGAAATGCAAGAGCTAAGTATTCGAGGCAATGGAACAAAAAAAGAAAGAAAATCAAGAATTGGCAGTAGCTGTTAAAAGAAAAAAAAGAGGCTGAACTTGAACTGAAAAGGCTTAATGACAAAAAAATTAAAATCTTAGAAGCAGCACAAAAGGAATCTGAAATAATTGAAAATGAAATTGCTGCGATAAAGCTTTCAAAAATTTAAATAATCAGTATCATGGTGTATATTATAATGAATCTCAAATTCAGTTGAGTTTAATTTTGTGTATATTGTTGCAATAAATCTTTTAAAAGGTAAGGTATTGTAAACTCATTCATTTACAATTTTTTTTTTTTCTCTCTTTTTTTTTTTTTTGAAATATTTCATAAGTACTGTTTTTATAGAATTCTTTTAGTATACTTACAGAAAATAGTAAATAGTTACCAAGTAGTTAAAATCATGGAATTTTTCTCTTACGATCAGGGAATTTTAAAAGAAATTGTTCTTGAAATCAGGGAAAAATCAGGGAATTTTTTTATTCAGATTTTATAGACACCCTGTTTCTGTTTTAAGTAAACCGGATCTGAATAAAATATGAAGACAGTCTATTTAGAAAGAATGGTTATTCGCCATTCATCAACAAGACGGACAAGCAGAAACGCAGTTGCACCAAAGTGATATTAAAAATGAAAGAGATATTAAACTTACTTTTAGATGAATTGAAAAAAAAAAAATCATTTTTTTATGTAGACTATCTGATGGTAACCTCGTCTTTATTGACCCCTTTTTTTTTAATCTCGATTCGAAATGAGATTGGTTTTAGGCTTAGTAACTTCAATGTCGGCTGGCTTGTATCCGTCTAATCTCGGTGTATCTGATGGACACTGCCTCCAATTCTCAAATAACACCGACTCCAATCGAAAGTCTTCGTTTTCGCTGCGGGGGTGCAAACGAGAATTCAATCAACTCCTATCTCGAAGCTCTTTTCGTTCAATCTATTCCTGACTCAAACTTACAAAGTCTTATTGGCTCAAAATTAAAAAAAAAAGAAATAGGGAGAAGAATAGTGACAGAGAAGAAATTTGCTTACTAGCAACTATTTTTTATTCAATTTTCAGTAAGAAAGCAAAGTCAGTCAGTGAATGGTGTCTTCCCCACAAGAACATGGATGAATCCATGTTTTAGAACCTGGATGAATCTTCTTGAAGCTTGGTATCCATATTCAAGGACTATTATATTATAAACAAACAGCCCGGGAAAAGTGGATTCTCCCAACGTGCGACCGCTTTCTCACAACTACCCGATTAGCGATTCTCCCAACCCACGACTGCTTTTAGAACTAGAGAGAGCATCTTTACGACATATTTTATTTTTTATAGAGATTGGAATATAGTCCCCGTGGCCTAATGGATAAGACATCTAACTTCGGATCAGAAGGTTGCAGGTTCGATTCCCGTAGCGAACTTGTAGAAATTTTTTCTATTTTCACAAATCACAACAGTTGCGTAAGAAAGACAGACAGACAGAGAAATAAAAGATTTTATTGTCCTCCGAATGAAAGGTGGCCGGCGGAAGTTTGAAATGCGCAGCCCTTCCGGTAGCTGATCAATTATGTTTTCCTGTCACAATGGACGCCCGTCGTCTGTTTTCACTGAGAGAGACATGTTGATAACGCCAAATTAAAACTTCTCTCGACTATTTAGCGTTATTTCAATACCAGTTGCTAACAATAAGTATTTATATTATTTATAAATACATACAATGCTCTTTTGCAAAGTAACAAGCGATTACCGTAATGGCGGCGTCCTGTCATAAAATCAGACGGAAGTGCCTGACCAGACTAATCGATGATACATGCGCAGATCTCACAAAAACAGGGCGGCCATCTCTCATTTGGAGGACAATAGTAATATAGATTCTTTCCAAAAGGACGCTTGTCGAGAAATTGGCGTTGGATGGCGACAAAAATTTCCTATAGGAAAATACTGGAATCTAAATAGTGTACTTCTATAGAACTATCTCTCTTTCTGTTAATATCTCATTGTCGTAAACAATGAACAACTATTTCTCGTGGTTTGAAATGATTAAAATTACTCTGATTTTAGACAAATTAAGGTAAAACAAAAGGCGTTTAATTCTTTTCTTTTTACTTTTCAGAAAATGTACTGATTATACTCAGCGGATATTATAATATGAATATAAATAAAGAAAAGCAAAAACTAAAAGAAAATGTAAGAATTAGTCTTGAAAGGGAAGTTAGTTAGTTTCAAAAATTCTTTCGCATTTATCGTTTTTGAACCACCTCATTGAATTCTGTTTACTAGTAGTGACAACTGTAAATTACACGTTTTGTATTTATCCTAAGATTCACAGAACACTTAATTCTTCTCTGAGCATCAAATTATTAAATTTCATAATAGCTTTTGAGTAAAATGCAATTTGTTTTGAGTGAATATGAACCTCCTGAACCAACAGAACAAAGCGTTCTCTTTCTCGAGAAACAGATCAAACTGTAATTAACCTTAATCAATTAACTTATTTTCCAGTCAGGCTAAAGGGGCCATTGCTCCGTGTTAAGTGACAGTCACCGAATGTGAATATTCAATTACTTAGCTGATATATTTGAAATCTGATTACAAATAATTCTTTGAGAACGTAATGTATTGTCATTCATCCTGTAAACAATTTTCTATTTGTAGGAACCGAACTTAAAACAAAAAAACTATACAGAAGTAGGCTAAACACCCGATCCTTTCGTTCTCTGAATAACCTCTGAATGCTTAAGGCAATGTAATATATATTTGGAAATAAACTGATTCCTGAAGTACGATCATTACGTGACGTAATCATGCCGGAAAGTGGAGTGACGTAAGTGCGCCACTCAAAGCAGCGGAATTAACGGAAATATCAGCATTGGATGAAGGGTCGATCTAACAACGTATTACATCTTTGCTGCTTGATTTAGTACATAAGCTAAATAAGATTATTCAAAGGAAAGTGGAACAGAGATTTAGTGATTATTTTTATTAATTATTAATAATCCAATGCCAACGCGTAATCAAGTCGAGTTGTTCTCAATTTTCAAAGGACGTGTCTGAGAAAAAACAACAAAAAGCTGGACAAGAAGAGAAAATATTAAATAGGGTATTAAATATTTTTAACAATGTTTTTTAACAAGGGGAACAAGTAAATTGTAAGTAAAGTGGAATGGTTAAAAATGGATGAGTCGATGATTTTTTTTTTTTCTAATTCATGAGAAATACGGGCTTGTTTACTTTTGCGCAGTTGTTTAATAGGAGGTCGAATACTTAGTAAAGCAACGAAAAAGTGCCGTGGGACATCATTAGGAAGAACGTTTAGTTTGCTGCCGGATTTTTCTAAATACCTATGTGTGCCACGAAGCAAAAAAATGTTGAGAAACACTGGTGTAGATATATTAAAGCAGGAGGCTTATATAAAGAAAGAAATGAAACACTTAATAGGTATCCTTGTAGCGATATGTTATTAGAAAAAATTAAGCAGTCGCCAATTTAGACGATTTTTTTATCCCCTCTCCATTAAGCCTAAGAAGAAAAAGAAAAGTTCCCTCTGACATTTACTCACTTAATAAAGGTCTTATTAAATGCTTATATTAAATGCTATTCATGATTATTATAAGACAATAATAAATTTATTTACTATTTTATAAATTTGTTTATTTATTGTAAGAAAAGTTTTTAATAAAGCTTGTAGGTCATAATGCTATAAACTCAAAAATTAGATATAATTTTCCTTGAATTTTCGCAGTATCATCACTGCAGTTATGCAGGCCATTTCAGTTCACTCTATTATTGAAACTGAAAAACAACGACATTAACCAAAACCAAAAACAGCATGTTCTTTTTTCTAAGTTTACCTGAATGCTGATATATTTATATTTGTTTATTTATATTCAGTTCATTAAATTCAGTGTAATCTACAAGGATTTTGACAAATAATTAGTTTTTTCTTTCTTTTTTTTTTTAAATACAGGATTTAAGGATTCGACTTCTGGATTCGAACTTAGCTGTTCCTGTCACCTGCAGAAAAGGAATTGGAGGAAATATTATGAAAGTAAGGCTTTGTTTTGGTTTAATTTAATATTTTTTTTGTTGCTCCAGGGAGAACCTTTTGATATGTTTTCAAAACTATCAGTGAACGACTCCAACATACCGAAATAAAAAGCGTGTTTTATTAAGCATCTTCCACTACACTAGAAATAAATGTTAAACACTACATTTATTTCGAGAAAAAAACAGCAAATTTTCGAGGAGAAAATAAAAAAATACTATATCAGGACAAAATTAGTAGAAAAATCTGAAATTGCGGAGCATTGTAATGAAAAGAAACATGTTATTAATAAGTAAGTTAGAATTCTTTGCAATGAAAAGAATACTAAAATTAGAAAAATAATCGAAAGCTTATGCATAAGAACCTCAAAAGGATAGAACTTAAATAGAAATGATGGGATTAATATGGATGAAGGTATAGTAAAATTAGGCAAAGATTTAATTGATAAAGAATATTTTAATCCCAACAATAAAGTAATAATTGAAGATCTGGATTGTAAAAAACAATTAAATTTGGACACAACAAATTTGGATTATTGGGAAGAATACGATGTTCTATAATATTGTAAGTTCTAATCTCGTAACTTAATAATATATTGTATTAATATTGTATTGTTTATATTCACGGATATTATAAATTCAAAATCTCGTGATTTAATATTATTATTTGTAAAGGCTTGAAGAAGAGGAGGCGTTTTATTTTCTCCTTGAAAATTTGCTGTTTTTTCTCGAAATAAATGTAGTGTTTAACATTTATTTCTAGTGTAGTGGAAGATGCTTAATAGTATACTTTACAGAAAAGGTTTGAAGAAGAAATATGGAATGTTTAATTATAAAAAGCGTGTTTTGTTGTATCAAGTTCTTTTTCTTAACGGACTTAAATTATTTTTCTTTTAATATGAGGAAAATAAGATTTTTCTTATTCTTACTTTGATATTTCAATTTGAATTTAATTTCTTTTATGTTTTATACTTTTTATATAATTTTTCTTTTTTTTACTTAATCTATATTTTGTTACAATAGTAACAAAAATGAAAGTGATGGTGCATTCTAAGCAGTAGTATAGGTTCTAATACTTCAGAAATGTCATATAGTAAAACGTTGCATTCTTTAATCATGTCTTGTTACTGTTGTTACGGCTACAACAAAATTTAGATTAATATTAATTATTTTTGCTACTGATTTTGTACAAAAAACATTAGCAATTATTTGTTTTGTTACAGTTTTAAGTTGTTGTTTTTTTTTTAAATTTCAGTGGTCAATTTCTACCTTTTTTAATTTCCAGTTTTATATTTTATGTGGAAGGCATTTGTTTATTTTTGTTGTTGTTAAAACTGGTCTTATCAAAATTCCACTGTATTTTTTTTTATTCACTTGCTGACAAAATAACGCAAAACTGTAAAACTCTGGAAGTGTTCTAATTGTAAACTAAAACATTTCACATAGTACCATATTAGAGAGTGAGATTTAGTCACATTTTATTTATTTATTTGTTTATTTACTTAGTTTTGCTTTGTCTTTTCATTCTCTCTATCTTTATTTTTCTTGATCTCATATTCACAATCTGAAAACTATTGGATTCGATAACCGTAGCTGAAGAATGCTGAGCATTACGATAGTCGTTTTAGGACTTTTTCGAATGGCGGAAGGCTTTTTGTATCTTTTAATTATTTGAAAGAATAAAAATATAAAATAAGAAAATATTTTATAGTATGATTAATGAGAATTTTCCAGTATAACTTTTTATTCGTCTTCTCCTTCATCCTCTTTACCCTTTATTCGGAGACGTTCTTCCCTCACGAATGCGTGAATTGGAAAGTTGCCACCAAATTCTTCCAAAAAGTTAAGTATTGCCTTTAAATTCTTCGCATAAATGTTCTCGAAATTTCAGTTGAGGCGTTATTGGGACAGACGCGGAAACATTCGGATGTCAAATTTCATTTCGTTTTTGATATATTATTTCTTCGTTTCCATTTTCCTCTGCTTTAGAATCGCTGGAAACTTTGACACAAATCAAGATTTAAAGATGTTCAATACACTTATCAAGGCGAGTGTTATAAAATTCGTTTGCTATCAATTTCCTTTTCGGTTTCTCGACAGAACTGAAAAACATGAACGGAAAGGCTGTGAAATATTTTATTCTCTGGTCCGCAACGTAGCTGCTGTATCTGAAATAATATAAATAACAAGATCCCGAGAGAACTCAAAGCCTCTTTTATTTAAAATGTCTTTAATGTATGTTTCTTTCTTTTTTTTTTAAATATGTTTGCTTTTAAATAATAATATAGAAATTGACACACGTTAAACCATCAGTGATTATCTATTCGGGTATCTCTGTGAGGATATCAAAGGAAAATTCCACTGGACTTAGTGTGATTGGCCAACTAAATATAGTTTTCATCTTCAAACACTAGTCAGTATATTATTATATATTTGATGATGCTGTTGTCACAGCTTTGACAAGTGGTTTTCGATAGAATTTACCAGAAAATCCATAATAATTGAATTGCAGTTACATTCATTCTTCGTTTTCGCTCTTGCGCAATCCTATTCCCTGCAGTGGTCTAAATCCTCCACAAATTACAAAACAATGTAATATACTTTTTCACCTTTTGATTTTTTTTTAAGACGACTTTTCTGAAATGAGGTCTTATTCGCAATAAGGTCTTATTCGTAATCCAATCCTTGCTGTTCAATTATTTCTTATTAAAAACCTGCCCCAACCAATTTAACGTTATGACCATTATTAGGTAAACTTTTCTGTCGTTTCTCACCTTTGAGTTAGAGAGGATTTTCTTTTAATTTCGTGTTATTTTATGGCAGACTTGTAGTTAAATTCTTTTTCGCCAAATGTATTTTCCACAAATCTTACATTGACATGAAACTTCGATTTGGTAGATGTAAAAAGTAAAGTAAAGAATCAATAACTGCAATGGTTTTATTTTTGTTATTTACTTTCAAACACTCAGAAATATTGTCAAATTTTGATGTGAAGACAGTAAAAAAGAACGTATCCGCTAGAGAGTAATTCCCAATGCAGTAATTCTCAACCGGTGTGCCGCGACATTTTAGGGTGCCGTGAAATAAGCCAGGACTGCCAAGGCGCGTTATTTTGTAATGAAAACTTTTTAGTCATCTTTCATAGAAGTTGTCTAGTGTTCTACAAGGTAACCTGGAAGTTCCCTTACCCCATATTATGTTATTATTATATTAAGGGGTGCGGGAACTTCCCGGCCACCCTGTACTATACTGATTCCCAAGGCTATTCTAAACTGTATTAATATATTAATAATTAAACGTAATCATCATTTTTTTAATTAAAATTATTGTGCAATCGGCACATAAAATCCACCAATCTGTATTAACGGATTTTATTTGAGTGTTTATTATTTCATAATGGTAATGAAGTATTTTTAAAATATGAATATAACAAGTTTCTTTCTTGGATTTGATTCGCAGAGGCGGAACAAATTTATCTCCTGATTAAAATAAAATTGAAAGAATAAATTGAAAACATATAAATTGCAAAACATTCAGCAAGGGTGCCGCAAGATTCTAATCTCCTTCTGAAAGGTGCCTCAAACATAAAAAGGTTGAGAACCCCTGTTCTAATGTAAATAACTACACTGTATAATATCACGTGATCTACGAGTAGAAAAAAAATATTTTCAAGTTTTGGTTTTAAGCTAAGAAATGTAATTAAAAACCTGAAATTTTATTCTTGAAATTATAGAATTATCATTATTGTTACTCGACAATGAAACGCAGGACGTCTTGAAAACGTTTGTAATTCTGCTGATCTTGCTGATCTTCTTGTTGATGATGGAGAACTTGTTTCTCTGAAACTGTCCAGGGACTTTTTATACGTATTGTATATACATTTTTAATCTTTTAATACAAAATTCCTTTAATGAAACTTTAGGTGTGCTCTTAGCATTTATTACTGAAACAAATAATTTTTAAACCACACGTTAAAAATGTTTATTAATTTTTAATATGTATAAATGTTTTTAGCTAAGAAATGAATTATCAATTTTTTAATATTTATTTGCTATAAGTATTTATTATCTAATATTCAGAAATATCAAACTAAATCTTCTCTACATATAAAAGCCCCCCTCCCCCCAAAAAAAAATATCTTTATAACTGCCAACTAAGAGTTTAACCACAGTGAACTTATCTAACACAAGCTTTCTGTTTTCTGGGCACATTTATTAAAACCACATTGTTAACTTACGAAATTATTATATTCCTAGCTGCGATGTAAGTAATATACGGGATGGAAAGTTGTTTTGCTTCTTCTGCAACTGAAAATACAAGAAAGTGGATAAATTTTATTGAATCTCCAACAAACACTACGTTACAGACATCAGATGAAGAAAAGGACGTACAAGTGTAGGGAAATGCTGAAAAGAAAGAATCAGTCTGAGAATTGGAATAAATAAATTTTCTAATGCCTCTACCTAAAATGTATTGACGACGATGATATGCATTATTTGTGCGTTTTTTTGAGTTATTATTTATTTATTTATTTTTATTTATTTATTCACTTATTAGCGCTCTTTATTTTTACTTTTGGTTTCCCCAATCCCTTACTTAACTGTTTTAGTGCCTGGCGGTTGCTAGGACAACGAATTTGATCGTGTCACAGTGATTTTCACCTTGTGTGTTTTTTGTTTAGAATGCCACTCCCGGGTGCGAGAGTGTCGTCCTTACCTTATTACTCAATCTGAGCCTGTCCTCAAGGGTAGATCTGGCGGATGAAGCCTAATAAGGCTGAAACAGCTCTCCCAGATTCCCAGACTCAAGATGTGGGAACCATGTTTTTCTCTTGTTTCAGTTTTTTTGAGTTGTTTCTTACATACGTTTATTTTCTTAAAACAATACTGCGGGCTTTGCTTCGTTACATTAATAAACAAATAAATGTCCGAAATGCAAAGTCCAGTATTTTGTCGAATTTTATCACAGTAAATTCTTTTTATTGACACCATTATTTGTTATTATTTCATTTCAGTTGTCTTCTTATACTTAAATTTTATGCGAAACCTGAGTTTAGATTCTTGTTTACAAGAAAGTTATTTTTTTGAAGTCTTTCCACAGTTTTTTAAAGTTTGCCTTAAAAAAAAAAATCATGTATTGGCGTGAAAGTGAAATCTTGTCTGTGGATCTGAAGATCCCATAACAAAGACAGTCAGACATGTTCTTATCAGCGGATGAATTTGTCAAAGAAACAAAAAAGTTTTCAGAGTTTAAAAAGTGTTCGAAAAGAAACCTCTTTTGATAATTTTATATTTATGTAATTGATTCTGTAATTAAGGACTTGCTAAAAAAATTAAAATAAAAAAAGCCAACGGACAACTGAAACGGGACACAGGGCGTTCAAAGTTCTAACAGAACTTCTAATAATCCTATAAAACTAAAAAAAATAAAATAAGAAGTAAATAAATAAAATAGAAATGATATTGAAAGCAAAGTAGGCTTTAAGTTCCTTTCAATATTTCTATTTTTCATTAGTGAAAAAATGAAGATGACACATTAATCTACCTCAAATGTGTGTCTGTCTGTGGGGTGATTTTTTGTCCCTCCTTTCCAACCTCCAAAGTCTAATAACTTTAGAACTGCTGGATGGAACTTCTTGAAACTTGATATGCCCATTCGAAGGCAAAGGACATTCTAATATTTATATTTCAAATCTATTCTAAGTGGATGCTTATCGAGAAATCAGCGCCAGAAAGCACTAGAAAGTTCACAGAGAACCTCTGGATTTCAGTGGATTTCTTTATTATTTCTACTATTTCTCGTATTTCTCTCTCATTGTCTTTAAACAATTAAATCCTTAAAATTAATCGGTTTCGACAATTTAAATAAATAATGCAAAAAAGGAAAATGTGTACTTACTGTCAATAGGTATTACAATTGGAATAGAAATGTAATCATTACGTTTTTCTCGTTTTCGCGACTTAAAAAGAAAGTAAAAAAAAAGATAAGAAATTTTAAGAAAGAACTTTTTAAGGAAAGTCACCTTTAAGTTCCCTAGAACTTTTTATTTTTCCCACAAAAACGAAACTTAGATTGATTTATAACATCCAGTAAATACAAACACATTTTTCATTTTCTGAATTAAAAAAATGAATTAAATGCGCGTTATTTAAGATGCCAAATAGGAATTAGTTAAATCACATGAATCTCAAAGGTTAAAATGATTATTTCCCATTAATTAATAGGATAAAATATTGTTATTACTTTAATAATTTGTTAGCAGAAATGTTCTTTATCAACAAACACAATATATAATATTCTTAAACAAAATAACAGATAAAGAAAATACTTATTCTTCTTAAATTCTTCAGATACAATCCACTTCAAACTTTCATTACTTGAGAATTCTTCTTATTAATTTATCCGTTCACTAACTGTTCGCCGTGCTGGCGTGGCCGTGCGGTCTCAGCGGCGGTCTGCCGTGGCGGCCAGTGCGCCAGTACCTGGGTTCGAATCCCGGCAGTGGCATGGTTGTTTCAATTTCCTTTTCTGTTTTGTCCAGCCTCTTCTTCACTTTCTCTTCGGTCTGATGTCATTCCTTAATGGCGTCCTGGGGAAGGCCACGGGAAATCACCCCAGTATCTTTCCCTTGAAATTCTAGGGAGTCTGCTAGGGGTTCGCCATCTTGGGAACACTAGCGCTCCCTAGAACACGGAGGTTTCGGATACGAAGCGCGCACTTCGGTGCGTACCGGCAATATATACATACATAACTGTTCATAAAATAGTTCACAAATAGTCCTTTAAGTAATGTTCATAAACAGTTTTTTATAATCCAAGTTCATAATTCTTTGGAAAAATAAAACCACACCATCTTTATGAAGAAGAATTCATCCAACTCTCACTTTTAATAACAATTTCGAACATCGTGCGCTATTCATGCGCTAATCTATTTCATGCGCTACTTTTCATTGTTCAAATCAGTTTTTAATTAACTTTTACTTATTTTCCACAAATATTAATAGAAATGCGATAGAAATCCACTGTTTGCATTCCAATGGCATTTTTTGTTGTTTTCTTGTGTTATTTTCTCGCTAAGGATCAACTTCGAAAGCAATTCGAAATATAAACTTTAGATCGCCCTTAGTCCTCAAATGTGCAAGCAAAGTCTGAAGAGGATCATGTAGCAGCTCAAAAACAATCGGGAAGAATGCACACACACACACACACACACACACTGACTGAGTGATCTAATGGACCTCACTTTCTCTGTGACATATTTAAAAGAAATTTGAAGATATTAGGCTTGCATTTAAAACAATTCAGATTCTTCACCTTTGATACTTTTCTCTTCGCAGAAAGTCGGGAGATAAATTAAATATAACATTTTAGAAGATAATTATTTTTTAAATAAATATTTCTTATTTACATTCTTGAAATATTTAAAATAATGAAGTTCCGTATGGAAAGTTCTGCTAATATCTTTAAGACAACCAGAAAAATGTCTTCCCTTTGGATCCAACTTTCTGTATCTGCAAAAGAAACGGATGACATAACTGCGCTATTAACTGTCTCTTTTATTTCATTACTTTCTTCCAATCTTTTGAGCAGCTGGTTTGTATCTGCTTTGTTCCAAATGTCATCTCAAGACGTCTGTGAACAACCTTAATACCAGACACTTCCGTTTAGGCTTAAAGTAAATATTTTCAGTCGCAGACTGTGGATATTATTTCCAAAATTCCTTGAAAAAATAATGAGGATAGAAAGAAAAAACTTAGAAAGAAAAAAAGTCTTCGAAAATGAAAAGTTTCCAAAATACTTTTAATAATATTTTGAAAAGCTGTGAGACATCTTTTTTTTTTTTTTATTTGTTCGAATTTTTCATTGGTGAATTCTTTGTTGTATTTCCCAGAGCGAAATTTTAATACCAGCATTTCCTAACTTCTCTTTAACTATCGAAAGAGCGCCCACAGTTTTAGTAAACCGAAAAAAAAGCTAAACAAAAGAAATACTAATTCAGGGGGGACTCATTATCTGCATAATTTACGGACTCAATATCCAAATTTCTTAATCAGCCTTCCTTAATGTCTTATGCAGATCTGATTAAATCTTATTGATATCCTACGATAATAAACTCCATAATAATGCGATTAAGTATTTGCTTTTATTCTAGTTGATTCCCTCGTTCCTTTATTATAAACTAGCAAAACGTTCTTCGCTCGGGTTACATAAAACTAATGTCCTAATGTGGATGAAAAAAGAAATTGCAATTGCGAGATCACTTGGAACTTTCCCTGTTGATACAAAAAACAACAACAACTCAAAAGGTATGATCTCATTACAAATCTATATCTATACCGAAAACCTCGTAGAAGTATCTTTGAACCATGTTTGCCCATCCACTAACCGTCCTCCCAGTGTACACCCATTGTTCCAGGTTATTCGAATTTTGTAATGTCATAACCCTATCACTTCAAACCTTCCTAGTTCGTAAAAAATCATCTGATCATTACAAATCTATATCTAACCCGAAAACTCCGTCGCTATAATGCACAACAATATTTTAGTTCCAATTGTTGCACAACACATATTTGTATACTTCTCATTGTCACCACCGGGTGAATATGTAGCGCTATTGTGCAGAACAATATTGTGGGAGAAGTACAGAACAATATTGTAGCTCCAATTGTTACATAACAATATTTGTGTAGTTCTCATTGTCAAGATAACAAATCCTAAAACCTAACAATAGTATCGGAAGCAAACTTTCAGCTTTGTAACTTAAAGCAACGCTTTTTATCCTATCCTGGGAGAATTTCGAAAAATCCTGATTTAGGTTTTAGTGATTATAATTACCTACTTACATGCCAAATTTGAAGTCTCTACTAATTATAGATACGGAAATAATTACGGGAATAAAAAAACCTTAAAGCGACAATAATTCCCGAACCCGTGAGAATTTCGAAAAATCCGGCCTTATTCCTTGTCTACATAATAAAGGGAACCTCTGTGCAAAATTTCAGCTTTCTAGGTCCAAGGGTTTGGGCTGGGCGTTGATGAGTCAATGAGTGAGTGAGTCAGGTCTTGTCTTTTATATAGTTAGATACTGATATTACCGGGTTCGGTTCTCATGTGGGTTTCGTGATGGTGGACGATCCGCGCTAGGCAGGTTTTCTCGGGGTTCTCCCGTTTCCCCTGCACTTCTCCCACCATACTTTCTCAGTCTTTCTCTCCATCTGTTCTTATTTCCGTGGGATAGTACAAGAGACCTCCGATCGCAGCGATTGGCTTCTCTGCCACCCACATTCACTACATAACATAACATAACATAACATAACATAACATAGATACTGATTTTAATGCATCTGTAAGCCAAACCAATATCATTTTTGCATTATTTTAGATGAGAGTAATTTGGTGGTTGGACATTTTTCTATGATAGACAATTTATTGGTGTGAATGATTGGAATGAATATTACTTTTTGCTGTATCAGTATATTTAATATTCTAGATGGCCGTAACTAAGCTTCCTCTATTCACAGCTGTCTGTAGCTCAATCTAACAAGCGGAATGTCACCAATTTTGGTACAAAAACTAATTAGGGCTTGGAAAGCAGGATTATGCGGGAAAAAAAGTTTAGTTAAAAAAATAACCGGTAGGAGAATGTGGCGTTGTTGTAGCCCAGGAATCCGATGATTTCCATAAAACGAAGTTGACTAATATGTCGCTGGTATCTTAGAGCTAAAAAAATAAAGGCGAAACGTCAAAAACGCATTCTTTCGCTGGTTTAAAACCCACCAGAACATCCGTAAAGATCATCTGTCAGTTAACGTAGTCAATGATTCGAAAGTTTCTGAAACTGATCTTTGGAAGTTCAACCTGGAACAGGAGCTCGTGCAACCACAGGTAATTCAGAAGGCAATTCAGTTTGTAGTAGCAGCATCCGTGGAGTAGCGCATCAATTGGACAGGTCGTACATCCAATGGCAGGGTAAGTGCACAAAATTATTCAATTTTTATCCATTGAATATCGGCCGCATAGAGCACATTATGTCAATTTTTATCTGAATTAGACTGTAAAAGCCCAAAATCACCTCACGATCTCTAGGAACTCCAATTTCATTGACCGAAAATTACCGTTTGCAGTGATTTCACAGAGATTTTATAATAGCGCCATTCTTTTTTGAGGACATCACTCCCACAGGATCAGTAACTTGTTCCATCGCCACTCGGTGAAATCGCGAGATAGACTTAACAGTTTCAGCAATGACACCATTTTTTTGGAAGATGGAGCACCTCCGCCCATTGCACGATCTGTACAGCAGCTTCTATGGCATCCTTTCACAGAAGGCAGAGTGATTAGTCTCTTTTTTCCATTTGTATAGCGATCTCGCTCCCCTCACAATACTCCATACGTTTTTTGGTTGTGGGATTACCTGAAGATCAACATCTATCGTGATGCCATCCTTAAAGAACAACGTGGCACTGATTTTGGCGAACCTTTCCGCAGGCATGTACATTCTCTTACTGATAAGGCTGTGTTTATGAATGATCCACGAGAACGGATGACCACATTGAGATGACTCACGTGGATGAGAACACGGCTTAGAGTGTTCGAGATGGGCAACAGGTTTCTTATAACCCTTATGCTCCACTAAATTTCAGAATTGCTATGCTACACTAGATTGATAATACAGTAATAAACCATTTCATAAGTGCAACACAAAGATAATCGTTCATTGCAATTACTCTTTGTTATTATCTTTCTCTCCATTTTCACGCTTTTTTTTAATATTGTATAGCGCCACATTCTCGGTAGCCACGACTTTTTGAATTAATTTTGTTTTCGAGTAATCCTGCTT
>JAFIDM010003189.1:53953031-53966120 GCA_023159025.1 Thereuonema tuberculata | reverse complement strand
TTTTTTTTTTTAGGATTTAGCATAAAAGGAGTATGATAAAATAGAATTTAGGTACTCCACATAGATATTGTGTATTTTATTCTTGCTAACATTTCATCGTCCTTCATAAATCTATGAATAGATTCCTACGATACGTTAATTTTCCTTTACATTAGCATTATCAGAGGTTTGTTACAATTTGAAGCGGCAGTTTCTTATATGTATTTCTTAATAATATCTTCAAAACATCAGTTCAGAATGTTACTTTTTTTAATTTTTTAAAAGATTTTGAGTATTTTTGTTGTTGTTCCTCCAAAGTTTTAATTTTTCAGATCAGCTATTTGTACGTATGTAATATTTAGAAACTATATACAGCTTTTTTATGTAATAATTTAATTCAACTTCCCTTGAAACAATATTTTTTACTATATACATTTAATAAAGAATAATAAACATTTTTTTCAAGGAAAGTTGAATAAATGTTACAAAAAAAAGTAATAATTTTTTCAAGTAAATTATACATATACAGTAAACTCCCGATTATCCGCGGACTTGGGTGGCGCGGCAACCACGGATAAGCGAATTCTGCGGATAATCCGAAATAAGACGAAAAAGGACAAAAATCAACACAAAAATGCTTTTAACATGTTTTATTTACATTAAAATAGCAGTACATACATTAGAAATAATTATTTTACTTTATTTTACTTTACTTTCTTACTTTTTAACAAAAAAAAAATCTTTTAATTGTTTTTGTTTTTTCGTATCGAAACAGGAAAACCCCTTACTTGGACGTCGCTAAATGTGCCTCTTTTATTGTTTACCTTATTCTAGATTTAAAAAATGTTTGTTGATTCCGTAATTTATTGTACAGAAAAAAAAAATGGAAATAGGAGAGGTCCGCGGATAATCGGGGGTTTACTGTATTTAAATTATTCGTTTCTTTTAAATTATACATTCTTATTAAAAAAAGAATTAAAAAGTCATATATATTTTAGGCTCCTAATACAGCATTTCTTAGTTCATCATGTACTCTTCAATGTTTGGATGCGCTATCCTTTTAGTTTATTTAGCGCAATATTTTACGTGAATATGTTTAGCCTAATGTAGAGTAAAAATCTAATTCTCCAAAAGTTTTATCAATTTCCATGGGGAAATGGAGATTTGTGAATGGAGATCTGTAAACCATAAACAAGCAGAGAGGTTTGTCTGTTACTTCAATCAATCAGATCCTTTTCCTAAAAACCAAATCCTTTCTCTTCGGGCTGTGGCGTTAATCCTTCATGCGAGGTTTTAACATCATTTGTTCAGACAGGTGAAGAAGATCAAGCCAAGGTTATTAGTGTCTCCAGAAAGCTTTCAGAAAAGAAAAAACAAACCCAACAACTTCAGTCTTTTGGTTTTTGTGTTTATTCTTCCTGGAACCCAACGGCAGAAGGTCAAGTACTAACGATGTATCAAAGAATAACTATGTAAATTGAACTCACCTCTTCCTACAGCAGTACATTCTTTTCTGTTACATTCTTTTGTTGTATTATATATTTTGGTTTTAATGTATTTGGGTATTGTACTGCTTGCCCAAGCACACTGCCAAAATAATGGAACAAGCCGAAGGGGAGAATTACATTATAAAAGTTTATTATACATGTATTTCTTATTCTGTGTGTGTATTTTATTCTCGCGTTAATATTAAACTGAATTTTGTACAGTAATTTTTCACTTTATGCATCTCTCCTTTATACATCGTTTGTTTCTGTTCTTGTCGGCACATACTCATCTCCCCTGTTTTCACGCCGAGAAAGAGGTAGCAGCGACCAGTAAATCCCGTGACCAGTCTCTTTCGTCTGGCTAAGCAGTAGGCCCTTCAACTTCTTTTCATTGATGACAAATGCATGTTTTTTTTTTTTTTAGTTAGGCATTACTCAATTAAAATTACAATGTAGAAACAATGTCATTAAGTTAAAATTGATCCATTGCAAAAAATTAGCCTAATCAGCCGAGTAATTTCGGAGGAAACAAGAAATGTCTTTAGTGTAACATAAGCTAAAGTTAACAGTCATCGATTTCTAATTATTTTTGAAGGACATATAGTCGATGTTCGATCAAGTAAAACCAAGTAAGACTTTTCTCTTGTTCTACTGTCAAAATTTAACCCAATAGGCTGACTATTATCGGAAGGGATAGGCTATAAAAGACCAGTCTCCGGAAAGCAATGCAAGGTGACTTTCTTTCTCTTTTTGATGATAATACCTGAAGATCATTTTCTTTTTTAGGAAAAACTCTTCCAAATAATCCTAATTTTCACATTGAATAAATGGAAAGTCGTTGTCTTCCTTCAGAAAATGACTCATTGTAAATTTCCGAAATAGACGGAAGGAACTTCGGTTCGTTTCGCATTTATAAAGAACATCTTCCGAATTCGCGAATTTTTGGTTGTTTTTTTTTTTAGTGATATTTTTTTCTAGAGACCTCTATCAGGCGACCACCGTTTTAGAGTATTTTAATTAATTGCCAAATTCATTGAAATCAATCAATCAAATTAGTGTCAGTCTTGTACACCCACGTTTCATTGAGTTGGAATGTGGACGATGGTTTCGTTTCCCTCCAATTACAGAGCAGAATATTAAGGAACTGATTAAAGGTATTGAATCAAAGAAATTCAGTTGTGAAAAAATAATCCTCAGATACTCCGCTACCTCCTCTTTCCAAATTAATTGGAGGTTATTGTTTCATGGATGGAGGTTATGGATAGCTTTTAAGTGACTAGATAGAAAACCTATTTATTTGTACTAATACGGAGGGTTGAGGCAGATAAAATTGAGCGATTTCAAGTCCGTAAGTCAAAATCGAAGAAATCCATTGTACATTGTAAATATTTTCAATTAGAATTGAAAAAAAATTAATTAGAAAAAAAAAAACCAATTTCTGTTGATTAAAAAATAGCAAAGACTAAAGACAGCAAATATTAAAAAATAGCTAATTATTTTCTTAATAACACAGTCGATTTATTGAAATCATTTTTCTTCTGGTCTCTTTTGGTAAAAAAAAAAAAAATTAGCAAAATTGGCCGAGTAGTTTCAGGGGAGATAGTTTTGCGAAGAAAAGTGGATTTGAATGGTGAAGAAGCAATTAGTTTGGAAAAAAAACCTCTTCGAGGAGATAGTGTCTTTAATTCTTTACCATATATTAGCGGTTGCGTCGTTCTCATGAAACAATAGACTCGTATTTTAGTTGTAGTGAAGATCTGTGCTTCGATTTCATTTCAGTATTAAAATGTATTTCCTGAATATATTCAGCGCATCGTAAATATCTAATAAAATTGATTCTAATCATTTTAGTTAATTGAGAATTAATATCTTTAAAGCACGATACAAATGTAGGTAAGGTAAGCAGGCGATAAACGTTTGATTCGCGAATCATGATATATTCAGTAATTATTCAACCTGAAAAGTATTCCAGATTTAGGACAGAAAGGGTTAAACCTTTTAAAACTGTTGATTTTGATAAATATATCTTATGTTGTATTTATCAATGTTTTAATATATTTCCCACGAATAATACAGTGAATAATACATTAGCTTATTGGGATACTTTATTTTAAATAAGAAGATAATACATACATAGCCTGTATGCCCTGTTCCACCAAGTGTGGGTCTAGGGAGCCAGATGCCAGGCCGGATCTGGGCGGAACAGAATCTCTGTTCCGAGAATTGCAAGGGGAGAAGATACTGAGGTGCTTTCCCAGAGCTAACCCTCAGGACGCCATTACGGAATGACGTCAGACCGAAGAGAAAGCGAAGAAGAGGCTGACACACAGGAAAGGAAATTGAAACAGCCATGCCCTTGCCGGGATTCGAACCCAGGAACTGGCGCACTGGACGCCACGGCTGGCCGCCGCCGAGACCGCGCGACCACGCCAGCACGGCTAAGAAGATAATAATCGTGAAAAATTGATAAATCTTTATATATTTTCATTTTGTAATGAAATTCCACTATTTGAATTTGGAAGACGCTGTGAGCAAGCTCGAGATGATAAAGGAATTCATTCTATAATTTATCGTCCAATCCAGTTGGTTCTCTTATTCTGAAGTGGAATAATCCTTCAGTTTCAATGGTCAGCTACTGAATCTTATTCCTTCCCATTGAGGAGACTCCTGGGATTCGAGCGTTCGATATTTCGTTAACGAATCGACAAAAGCAAAAAAGAAAACAAAAGACCAGAGGGCGTTTCATTTACTGGACGAACAGGATTTAAAACTTAGTTGCCATAGGTTTCTTAAAGAAACAATTGCTAAGAAATTCTTTACTGTGTTTTAAGTAAATAATAACGCTGAATTCGATTTACTTTGATAAGAAGTTATCGCCAACATTTGGCTTTTAGATATTTATTATATTTAAAAT
The DNA here is from genome assembly GCA_023159025.1 of Thereuonema tuberculata. NCBI lineage: Eukaryota > Metazoa > Arthropoda > Chilopoda > Scutigeromorpha > Scutigeridae > Thereuonema > Thereuonema tuberculata. Next base: position 53,961,740 of record JAFIDM010003189.1, on the reverse strand, counting down.
AAACATAAGGAACACAGAAATTTAAATCACTAAAATAATGCATAATAAAACAACGACTGTTTCAAGTTCCGTCTTTGGCACGAAGTAAAAACATTAATACCTTGAGATACGAGCATAATCGGTTCCAGGACCGAGCTCGTAACTTGAAGTGCTCGTATCTCAAATCATTTTTTCCCATAAGAAATAACAGAAAAAAATTAATCCGTTCCGGTGCTCTAAAAAACTCCCTTAAAAATAAAAACTCCCTTAAAAATCCCTAAAAATATTAATGGAAAGTGGAGTTGACTCGTACGTAGACACTTGATGCCGTACCTATCTATTTTTAATTAATTTATTTATTTATTTTTTTGCTTTTTTCTATTTGTATTCTTTGCTTTTCTTTACTTTTTTCTCCTGACTACCCTCACTTTCACTTGGCACAGGCCTTTTAACGAAATACCTATCGAGGGAGATTTGTTTCTGTCTCTCATTCAAAATGTTACGGAAATGAGTAAACCACGTGTCGTCAAAAAGCTCGGCCACCTAGCCTCGACGCCTGTTAGTGTGCTCCTATCTCAAATCTTTACACTCTAAACTCCTGGAGGGTGTAAAGATTACACTCTCTCCTAGAGGGTAAGGCTTTTAGATCACTCAGTCTGTTTATGTGTTGTCTCCTACTAACTGTTAAACCGCTGGATGCCTCTTCTAGTATTTTAATAGACATAATATCTAATTTTTAGTGACCATTTGGGAACTATTGAGTTTTTCTGTATGTTCGTACGAGTCTGTTACCCCCCCCCCTCCCCAACATCTCCCGACCGGAAGGTCGGATCGGTAAACGGACTGCACTGTCGTGTTTGAAAGCCCAAACATTATACGAATGGGGCATTTATTTTTTTTTATACTATCCGGTGAAATATGGACATTTCGATATGCTTTACTTTAGACTGTCTACTTTACAATCTATATTTTTATTCAACTAAATCTATAACAGCTTGCGGATACAATCGACTGTGTCCTTTTTTTCTGGATAGGCAGAAATAAAAAAAAAATATTCATTGTATACTAGACTCTGTAAACTAAAGCATATCCAAATTTCAAGTCGATCGAGTAAGTAATTGTCCAGGAAACAATTCCCAAACTTCACCTTTTTCCGGTGGACAGTCGGCTGTCGTTGCGCGACGGATAACCCTCCTACGCTCCTTAGGTGAAGTTTAGGTTCTAATGGTCGCCCTTAATTCTATGCTTTAGCACAACTTTTTTTTTTTTACTTGTTATATATGAAATATATACATTACAAGTAAATATATATTGGTATGTGTTAAATTTATGTTATATATCTTAAAAGGTAGGCCTTTGGAAGATGAACCTTTATCGAGAAAATTAGTGAGAAGATGACAAAAAAAGTTTCCGTAGAATAACACTGCAACCTAAACATCCATCCTATTCTTATTAATGCTTGTTATAAATAATGAATTTTAATCCCATTTTAGCTAATAATAAATTAGTGCACGGTATGATTACAGTTAATCCGATTTTGAATTTCAACTTGAATAGATAACATGGAGTTCGTTATACTACTTGCGCTACGGCCCATTGGAACGTTGAAGGTGAGGCTCCAACGTTCAGTGACACGGGGCTGAGATAAGACCGGGTGGAAACAGAAGGCTAGGAAGGCCCTAGGACCCGTTTGGAGAATGGAACATGGAAAAATCTTCGCCCTCCGCCATCTCCAACCACTCATTTACCAGGCGTACATTGTACTATTTTTATTCGGCAGATAAGAGAATTTGAATATAAATTGTCGTTTTACAATTTAAAGAAAATAATAACAACAATAATAAGAGTAATTTTAAGAAATTACATTTTGAGGAAACAGACTTTGAAATTGCTGTTATAACTTTATTAAAGATTTAATAATGGCAGTTTCGGATTCGTTTTTCTTCGTCATTTAACAATAAGAAAAATCACTGCTATTTCAAACCCAAGAGATAATTAAGCAGAATATTTAGTAGATAAGAAAATGGGGAATAATCTCAAGAAGAGGTCCACTTGTTTTTGAGGGTGGACAGGATATCTCTTTGCAAAGATATCAGAGAGGTCTGGAATAAAGGAAAAAAAAAGAGAAAAAGAAATGGGAATTTTCAATTTACTTACGTAAAGGAGAAAAGGATTAAAAAGAAATAAAGTATAAAAAACGAGAAAAATGAGGAAACGATATCAGTGAATGTAACGAGAGGAAAGATAAGGAAAACGAAGAAATAAAGACAGTAAAGAAAGGACGGGAGGAGAGAAGAAGAGAACTGCCAAACTTACTGTTTAAGAAAAACAGAAATCTTTTAAATATTAACTAAAAAAGAAGTTACTCTCTCTGATTAGTTGATTCAATCTCCAGTCCATTGTTTATGAGGTAGGAGAGCGCTGATACAATATTCTGAAACTCTTTAAAACGAAGCGAAATCTCCTTTGAATTCTTTTCGATTGTAATGCAATTTTGAGTCTTTTCTTAATCCAGTTCTTCTTAAGTAAATAGGTTTCTTCCTCAATTAATGGAATTACTTTTGAGTTTAAGAATTGGTAATCTTCTTACGAAAGTTTCTTGCTTAAGATGAGTTACTTGAGAGCGGTCAGCTCTAAATTCGCTTTCTCATCCAATTTAATTACAAGCTTTCGTTTCCCCCGTCCCCCCGCGGATAGGACATCCCTGGTGACGGTCATGCGTCAAGAGTGTCTTCAGAGAATGCACGGGACCTCCATTTGGCTTTGTAAATTATTTACATAACAGCTCTGTTTGTCTGCAGGATTGGAAAGGAAAAGCTTCATTATGTGGCTATCAATTTATTATGAGCAGTCCATTCCTTTTTAATAGGGATGGCAGCTCAAGATGACACTCTTCTCAAATGCTTTCCAGATTTAAATCGTTTCTTCCAAAACAAGTTGTTTAAATTGTTCTTCCTCGTAATTTTCCGGATTTGTATTTTTTGTGGAAGTTTCAGTTACTATGTAGTCATTCTATAAAGTTACAACGAGGAAATCTTTAAGAAGTTTGCATCTTATTTAATCACTTGCTTTTTAGAAAATTTTATAATTTTTTTTTTTTTTAATAATTTTTATAATCAATTGTTAAATATAAATTTACATTCAACTTATAGCAAATTTAAACACCAATATGGATAATTTCAATTAACGTTTTTTTTCTTTTATCTAGCTCTAAAAATCAAAATACTTTCTCAATTCTGTGAATACTTCTTGAGGGAACAGTAACCCTTCTCTGTCGCTATGACCAAAATTTCACTTATCCCTGAACCTAACAGTGTTTGGAAACTTTAAAAAAAATATTAAAATATCTGTGTCGCGCATCTACCATGGTAAATGTATGTCCCAAAGGTCAATCACCTTGAGATTTGTTAATAGTATTTGTTAATAATATTTTAATAATAAAGTTTGATATTCAGTCATCTGAAATGTTTTAGCTGAAAAACCCAAAATTTACGGAAGTTATCCAAATCATAACTTTGAGGTCACGTCCCACTTCTAAGCTTCGCTCCCTAAAAATCCGTGAACAGATGTCGACTTTGCTGCTACTTATTTGTAGTTACACCAATGATCTAAAAGCTGTACAAAGTTTGTGACGAAAGCTGTGAAAACAAGTAAGGATAAGGGTTGGAAGTTAGGAAAAACGTCAAAAAGTTGAAATTTTGGTCAGCGGCCATTTTTGAACCGTTGATCCGCTTTAGCTGAAATACAATATCATCCTTAAGGGCATCTAGCACCCATAAAACTCTTAGGTCAAAAGCTCAAAATTTACAACAGTTATCTACGTTACAACTTTGAGGTCATGCCCCTCTTCCAAGGTTCGCCCCCTAAAATCCCGTGAAGAGATTTCAAGTTTTTTGATGCTTATTTGTAGTTCAACCAATGCCGTAAAAAGCTCTGAAAAGTTTGTGGCGAAAGCACTAAAAACAACGTGACTGTATGGTTTTGAAAATAGGAAAAATCGTCAAAAAGTGGAAATATATGTTTATATATATAAAAGAATTTGAATTGCATTTGTATTCGTGATTTATGACCCCTGATCGGTTTTGATCAGGTCTCGGGGTCATCTGTTCAGGTAGGGGAGAACGCAATAGTGTATTTTCCAAAGGAAAATCCAAAGGAAAATATAGAAAATGGAAGTGAGAGAGGAAATATTAACTCCGCGTTCTTCCCATTTTTTTTCTTGACCTTACCAGTTGACATGCAAGATTTTAAAAATCCAAAAATATTTCCTCACGATTTGAAAAATAGATTAGGCTTTTGCCACTTTCTTTTAATCCCTCAAATCCTTGCTCTGATAGGATGACCAGATTTTGAAAATAAAAATACGGGACAAAGTAAGTGGACAAAATAACCAACACTTCCTTGAGTGTAATGGACACTCTAGTGTTAATATGAACCTTGCGAAAGTCTAAACGTGAGCGTAATATCCACTGTTGGCAGTATGTTCATAACTCTTTAGGCAGAAACGCTCGATGAATGATTCAATATTTCTCAAGATTAAAGATTGTTAAACTGAAAATACCTTTATATCTTCGCAGTTTCTCACTTTCTCAACGGCTGAAAATAAAACTAAGAAACGCGGATAAATAGTTATTTTGAAATTGCATTAGAATTCGAGACTGTTCTGCGTTCTGTATTAATTTTCTCGGGACAATCGGACACAACCTCAAAAAACGGGACAATCCCAGAAAATATGGAACGTCTGGTCACCATATTCTTGGGCATCTCTATTGACAGAGTGGGCTTCTGTAAATTGCTCTTTGCAAGTAAACCGGGAACAAATCAGGAAAACAATATACTGTAGCACAAAATAAAACCTTTGAGGGTAAATTTATACTATATTCTTATTCTAATTAGTTCTTAATAAACGTATACACATCTAACATTTCTGGTCAAGTAAAGCTGAAATAATAATTTTTACAATTTTTGTTTTTCAAAAAAACCCAAGAAAGTTAAATTTTCTAATAATTCACAATAATAAATGCTATCTGTAATAACTAATAGGTCAACTTTAAATCATTTTCCTCCTAACCACTACAGTATTTAAAAGGTTCTGCAATCCTCCATAATATTTACTTTGATTATTATAAATATAATATGTACTGTTCTATTCGGGGTCTCCGAAATGGACTTGTCTTTACTGAAAGAGCCCATATGACTTCCATCTTCACAGACAGTCAGAGAATGTCTTAAACCAGTACAAATCTAAGCTTTCTGCTTCTGCGCCAAAGCACTTGGCGTCTTTGTTGTATCTAATGCATTTTTCCTTTTGACAAAAACTTTCAGCAGCACCTTTTCCAGAGATATTTGCTGAAGCCGCCCCTGATGGATCTGTCCTCCTGTTCTTCTCCTCTCTTCTTCTTTTGTCTGATTCTCTATCATAGTTTAGTTCGGATACTTTTTTAGTGATCGAATCACATCATTATTTTTTACTAGCGTAGATATCCGTCCACAGTGATTGGATAACGGTATTTTTACATCTAATGCCATTATCAATGAAGTAGCAGCAGCATATAATAAATATTAAATTACTTTTCGTTATTGTTATTAGTTCTAGATCTCCGGAATTAATTTCTACGAAATGAAATTAATGATTACTTTATTATCATTAAGATGTTAAGCCTTTTGAAATACAACTCTTTCTTGTCGCAGTTGGCGATTGCGAACTAGTTTCGTTATTGTTATGAAACGAGAACGTGTGTAACAAATATTGCGTCTTCTTCTAGGAAGCGTCTTAAGTAAGATTTAAATTTAAGGCCCTTCGCTACCAATGCAGATGTCGAAGCACAAAATAAAGGGAAAAAAATGAAACGGTTAAAAAACAAAACAAGGTAAATGCGATTTGCGGGGAATAATTGGAAAGACTCTAAAGAACATTTTTATGTGGCAGTTTGATAGAAAATTATAGAAGTAAACTTGTTTTTATAGCATTACAGCAAGTTCTTAATAGTGGTTTGCGTTAATATTACCTGCCAGTATTACGTCAATGCAAGTTAGGGTCTGCTTTAAACCATTAAACCATTGTGAGGTCGTTATTTTCGTCTTTGCAATAAGTAATGTTAATTAAAAGATATTCTTACGTTGATCTAACAAAAAGAAGCCATGTTTCTTTGTTTCTTGGTAGATTCTCTTTTACATGGCCACGAAACTCGCTCCGACGTCGTCTATACGACATGTAACATTCAAATCGTTCGCATAGACGACGTTTGTGGCCACGTGAAAGAGAATACGTCCGATTCGTGGATCCGACCATCCGAGTTTCAGATCCATGTGGAAAGCCGTTTAGGCTTTCCCTTGCTGAATTTATTGCTTCGAAGACTTTATCGTTGAGTTTTACTGTAAGGCTAGATTTTATTGCTGTAATTTAAAGTCAATATGTCTGATAATCAGTAAACACAAAAAATGGTCGTTTCTCATTGACACTATGAAATATATATGGTATTTTGGTTCTTCTCTGTAAAATGGGGTTGGCGTCAGGAAGGGCATCCGGCAGAGACCTACAAGGAAGTGGGAAAAAGCTGTAGTTGAAAAAGAAGAGGTTTTTCTCTATCACTTAAGATTTCTTTTGTGAAAGCCGATTTCTTATAATAAAGTTTTTAAGCAAAAAAAAAACCAAAAAATAACCCCAAGAAGTGACAAAACCCAGTGGCAGTTAATATAAATAAGTATATAAATACTTGTTTTATGTTGATATTTATGTAAAATACAGACGTAAAAAAAAAATCCTTCATTAAAAACTTAATTTTATTGTTAATATACAAAATTTATATAATTTATAATTTTTTTTTCCTTAAAATAATTGTGCTTTTTACAAAGTAATGTGATTAATGATAGAAATTCTTGAAATTTACGCGCTCAATTAAACGTAGGAATAATAATAAAAATAACAAAATTAAATATTTTTTAATGAGTTGAAGACCCGTGTAGTTGCTGTCTTTTTCAATCCGTACTGTAATTTTGTATTTTTTTTTTCAGGTAACTTAGGTCTAATCATTTTTAATTAAAATTTACTTTGTAAGTAAGAAAACAAAAGGAATGTGGTTTTTTTTAAGCTTTTAAAGATGAACCTCAAGTTACCGAGTGTTTTAATGAATGATTTTATTTGTTCTTTTTGAATACAACGAATTTCGAGTTTAATAATACAGAAGCCGATCTTCGATTTACAACTTTTTTTTTTTAAATGGCTTTGAACGATAATTTATAGTCATGTTTTTCTACTAATTCCTTATAGACCTTGTAATTCCCCCAGTACGTTTTCGTAATTCCAATAACAATGATAGTCCAAAATGCTGATAATGGCGCCACTCTAGTCAAGTCCGGCCTTCTCCATAAAACGGCATGGAAAAGTAATATATTGGGGCCCCAATAAAGTTTTTCAACGATTAAAATTCCCATTATCTTTTCGCGAAGAAAAAAATATATAATAACGAAAATAAACAAATAAATTGTATTCGAAGAGACTTGTTCTATGTTCGTCTTCGTCCAATAGTTTTTGAAGAACTGTGAACAGAGAAACACATTATAATAATTTTGTTACAATTTTAATAATCACAGCCAATACGTAAAAAAATATAGAGGTATATTAATATTATCAAATGTGGGATTCAAATCCTTAAATAGCGCTCAGGCTACCACAAAAGAAAAGAAAAGATAAAAAAATAATGAAATAAAAAACAAACCCTCTAACAGGTAAAAGAAAAGCAATTAAATGATATAAGAATGCCTTTTTGAGTCGAGCTGATAATCTGGGACGTCCGTTTCGAGCTTGTTGCGCTCTCCTCAGCCAGAGCTAATCAGCTAGTGAAGGACTCAAAAGGCGTACGAGGGGAAGTATTGAGAATACAAGATGGAGACAGTGACCCCTCAATAACTAAAAGTAAGAAAATAAAAAACAAGAATAAATATGGAATTCAAATCCTTGGATAGCGCTCAGGCTACTACAAAAGGAATTTGACCACAAAGAAAAGAAAAGCGCTATCCAAGGATTTAAATTATAAGTAAGTAAGAAAAATATAGTAAAAATCTTATTTAATAAGTAGCGTTTAATAGGTAATATTTTTAAATATGTGACTTTGTCATTGTTATATGATTAATAATACTAGAAACATCACTATCTTGAGCAATGCTTTGCCGATTATCGTTCTGCAGACATTGTTAAACGAAGGAAATATTTCTCATTTTAATTTTGCGTAAAAATGGCGGCGTTTATACTAACGTCTGGAACAAAGCAATTAGAAAGTAAATTGTAGAAGAGGAAGGGAAAAGGAGATAAAAATTTAAAGAAAACCTTAAAAACAAACTTCAGTCTTCGGAGGTGGAAGGGAATAGAAAGTTTCTTTCCCACGATTCTAAAATAAACACTCAGTGTAGTAAACAAACAATGGGTGAGACCAAATTGTTTATCAAGTGACATGCTGGGAAAGTTGTTTTACGCTCTTTGGCGATCATCATCCAGTCAGTGGCGGATTTCCGCATAGGCGCCACGGGCTTCATAAATCAAGGGGCCTCAAAATTTAGCTCTCAAAATAAAAACAAATTGTTTTATTTAATTATTTCTTTTCGTAATAAAAATAATTAATAATTTAGCAGTATTCCCTAAATTAAATTGACAAATGAATAATGCCAGCTCTGACATGTTTTGCGGGTGGCAACCCTAGTGCAGTAGCGTACCAAGGGGGGGGGGGGGGGGGG
>JAFIDM010003189.1:53937455-53952931 GCA_023159025.1 Thereuonema tuberculata | reverse complement strand
GGGGGGGGGGGGGCGGTCCGCCTTTTTTTTTTTTTTGGTTGTAAAAGGAAGCCTAGGGGACCCCACCAGCCAGCTTATTTCCTTTTTTTGGTTGTAAAAGCAAGCCTAGGGGGCCCCACCAGTTAGCCTAGGGGCCCCATCCAACCAAGAAGTATTTCCTTTTTTTTTTGGTTGTGGAATAATGGAACTCCCGCCCCGGGCCACTGTGTAGGGGTAGTGAAAATATTTAGGGGGGGCCTCAAAATTGAATTGCGCCTAGGGCCTCTCAAGTGCCAAATCCGCCACTGCATCCAGGTGCAGTCACCAGTAAACAATGAGGTCTCATTACGAAGGCTAATAAGAATAATTGTCGGAATCGCAGTGGTGCCTCAATAAACAATTAAAAACTCACTAATGAAATATTATGAGAAAATTCATGTGCTAGCAGTGCGCCGGCCTCATTTTGCATTAAAAATTCTTTTAATGCATAAAAAAATTCAATCTGTGCATTGAATTATTAATAAACAACAATGTGTGAGACCGAATTGTTTACCAAGTGACATCCTGGAACAGCTGTTTTACGCTCTTTGGCAATCATCAGCCATAGCAGTCACAGTAAACAACGAAGTGTCAGTCTCGAGGGTAATAGGAATAATCAGTCGGAATGCGCAGAATGAATGTTTTTCATTGAGGCCGGCGGATTATTGACACATGAATTTTCTTAATAATATTTCATTTAATGAGTATTTAGTTATTTTTTTTTTTTACTTTTGAGATACCACTGAGATTCCGACATAGAATAGGTATTTGACCATTCAACCGATGTCTTGAGGTTTAGGGTTCGGTTAGCAGCAACATGGATGACAAGTAGCCATCGGGCTTAACTAGTTTTCAGATATTGTCTCGAGGGTGACTTATAAACTTGATTCAAAACTTGATTTGTTTTACATCAATATTAGAATATTTTATTTTATTTTTAAAGCAACAACACAATTCTTGATGGTTTCATCACTCATTCGATCACTTACTGAATTCAGTTCCTCTTAGTCCTATCACAGTTTTAATCGATTTAAAAAGATTAATTTCGGATAGTCAAGACCTTACATTGGACGAGGCGTTTGACGTACGAGACCGTGTTTATGTATTTTGTAAAACTGCGCGAGCCCCCATTTATGTAATCTTATACAAAAGCCTATTTATTTTCACTAAATCTTGATACTGAACTTGATATCCGCCAAGCGAAGAAAAACAAAACAAAAACGAAGCAAGAACCTTACCATTTTTGTGGCGAGGCTCTAGTCAAAGGTTTATGAATTGAAAGCTAAGTTAGTTGATATTTTCTCGAAAATTCTGAAAATTGATGGATACTCTTCATTGAATGTAGTTTTTAATAAAAAGATGTCTTTGATACCTTTTGTTGAGCTTATAGACAAAACAACATTAGATGATGATATTGAAATCAAAGTTGAAGAGTTTCTAAATGTTAACGAGTGTTAAAACTACGAAAATTTAAAGCATTCCAAAATTAAATGAAATAGGAATGCAATTATTACCAAATCATATTTAATCTCTTCTTCCTGAAAGATTTTGGCCCTAAGCAAAGTAGTTATCTCAAGTGATGAAGATACTTTAAATTTAATTTTATCTCCACGAGATAATATTCAACGACCTTTTCATTGCTGCTTTATTTGATCAAGTGTTCAGCCTAGCCATTAAAGCCGTAACCAAAATTACCAAAATATATCATTTACAGTCGAAATACTGATCAGGTTAAAAAAGTTCTATTTAAATTTATGAAGTTTATCCGTTGAATACTTGTTTTTGAAGGGCTTGCGTATCTCCAAAACCGCTTGAGTTGGAAAAACGAAAGTTGTCATGAGTGTTCTTTGTGAAAATTGAGGAAATGGACAAATATTGTTGAACAGTAATTTCACGGGGATTTCGGGTTGCACAATAAGAATATAACATTAATACAAATTAATATGATAGGGCTGTGGAGAAGGGGAGAAAGGGGTGGGAATTTATACATTCTCCGATCTCGATATTAATACAGCATTACTTTGTTCGTATCACATGGTTTTTGTACGAACTGGGAATGTTTCGAAGTGATCTACTACCCTGCGGAAAATATAGGCTACCTTGGAGTCTGGTTACACCATCCTTTCCCCCATTTTTCAAACCCTTTGCACAATGTGATGGCAATAACTGTTAAAGGCTTAAACTGATCTGCACTAAATTATGCGAAGTTAATCTTTAGGACCCGGTGGAAGATAGAGGCTACCAGAAAACCAGGATTCCCTCCCCCTCACCACCCCCTTCCAACCCCACCCCTCCCCGGGCAATGCTGGATATTTTACGCCAGTCCTAAATAATGAAAATGGGGGACATTTATTAAAATATCGAAAATAATTCTAAAACATTAATTTTTTTTAAATTTATTTTATTCAAGAATTACAATTACAAAATAAGATGGAATTGATAATTAATATTCAACAGTAGCCGTGCAGGCTTACTGGCGTTTAAGGCCACAGCGATACAGTGATGCCATTAACAAAGGAAGATTTTTCAACTTATGCAAATACGAAAATTTGCGAGTAATTACTAAGAGAGTAAAAAGCAGCAGGCCTTTCCATTTTTACCCAAATTCTCCACTTTATAAACCTGCAAACAGCTTCTGTTTTTTCCACCATTTGATGGAATAATCCGTAAAAATAGTGATTTTGTTTTTAGCCTTTTTGTAATAGTCAATTATTTGGAGTCAGAAAAGCCTTTCCTACACCCACTCTGAACTTCCAAATAGGTTGTTATTTTCTGTAATTCTTAATTACAATTCTTAATTCAATCGATTGCTGAGGATTTTGGTTGTCTTCTGCTCAAACTTGTCTGATAATAAACAGGTCTTTCTGGTCTATTTTTGTGATTAGAAATCAATTTTAACATTTAGCAAAATTAACATTTTAATAGAAATCTCCGCTGTCACTTTAAAAGCTGATTTTAAACTTTAATAGTTCATTTGAATAAAAATACACTTTATTTAATAAAATTAATTAATGTAACAATAAGTACAAAGCTGTGCTTACAATCTCATCTTGATTTTGGAAATAGTTTTTCTCCAAACACGTTTATCGTAATATTTTTACCTTTATTTTCTTACATTCCCTCCTGTTCTACTCTTGGTTGCAAACTGTTCTTTCTTTTGCCTTTCATTCATCTTCCATTATTAATGTGTGAATAACTTTTAAAATAGAAATACATCTTTATTTCTTTGTATACAAATGAGAAAAGTCAACAGTGAAGTTTTAGCGGAATAAAAAAAATCTTTGATGCCCATTGAAATGTCTATTACTCACTTTATGATTCTGAAAGCCAAAATCTCAGCTTTTTAATACAAAAAATATTGACATGATGCTGAGAAATCATTTTCATTTCCGTTTGATAGAACGGCTAATATGTTTTAATTAAAGTAATCTGTACATAAAATACATACGTACATATAAACGTGCATACATACATACATTCATATAAATATACATACATACAAACATACATACATACATACTTACAAATATACATACATACATACATTCATACATACGTACATAAATACATCCATATATACATACTTACATACATACATAGTTTCTGAGAGAGAGAGGGATTATACATTTACTAAATTTTTTAATATAGTAAATATAATATAATATACATTAAATAGAAAGATTTCTTGTTGTTTCTAATGTTTTTTTTTAACATTCTTCTGCTTTTGATAACATCTAAGATTGAAATGGAATTTTTCCAAAGAACTTAGGTTTCGCAATAACTCTTCAATTGAAAAATTCCTTTGAAATTCATCGGAGCAATTTCCTCTTCTTGTCAGTTCATTTGGATGAATTCATTCTTCCAGTATTAGTTCTGCTCTGAATGTTCACTATGAACCTCAAAATGAACGTTTCCCTTCGGATTCAAGAAATTTCTATCGCAACTAACGACGAATATTCGCTGGAAGTTGCTGTTAAGGCAATCCTTCACATTGTAAACACTTTACATTTGTAATCTGAGTAAATCGTTTCATCGTGGGTTTTTCAATTGATACAGATATCCTCGGGAAAATTCACAATACAGTTATTTGTACTTTAAGAGATTTGCAAAATAATTTCATAGTTTTCATACTTTTAACCATATTCTAGAATTTCTTTAGCTATTAAAATAACTATTAAGCTATTAAGAATTTATTTGTCAATTATTCTATAGCCCAAATGCTTTTTGTTATCATATGCTTTTTTTGGTAAGTTATTGGCACAGTCGTTCAACCTCGCCAGGTTCTTTTTTTAGTATTTTTATGTTGAGTACAGTCCATACAAAATATCTGTAATCATGAATTTCCAAAACTTACGAAAGCATTACTTGACATGATTCGGTCTGTGTGTGTGTCTTCCCCTAATAACGTTTGAAACTAACCATTAAAAAATTCAGATTTTACACTAAAAATTTGAAACTTAAAACATTTATGCATTAGAAAGACAATACAATTAAAATATATATATAAATGGAGCTTTCGAATTGCCTACATGGAATTCATTGTCAACAGAAAGTAAAAATAAGAAGGTCCTACATTATATTCATTGGGATAACCATTGAATTTACATAAAAATCGCCTTGAATGAAATATTCTAATATGATTGGCTGCTTCTGATGATTTCATTTGTTTCCTGAATGTCCTGTCTTGAGGTTCCTGATTGGCTATTACCACTATTTTTAATGTTTGAAACTCTGGCTGGATTTCCTTCCAACTTAGAGACGACTGTAGTGAAGACAACAGCTGTCCCAGATTCTCATTGATGAGAAATCAAGTTGCTGAACGCTACATTTTCTCTCCAACGTTTCGTCAATAAATACATTAAAGCTTTTTCACTGCTCGCAATTACTGTGTAAATGCTATCTATGTTTGATATCAAAGATGTAAGAGTTTTGAAAATTTCGAGAACCAAATTGCAAAAGTATAAAACAAAGAAGATTATTTTATTTATTTACGTTTAAAATTGGAATTTCGTTTTAAACCTGGCTTTCCATAATAGAGTCCAGTTGAATAAATTTAATCCCCTTAGTAGCGATTAATGGATTTTCTTTGTCACGTTCTATGGGTAATTGAATGATCGTTTGAATGGAATCAGTATTTCCATAAATTAATGAGTTTATGAAAACCAATAAGTGGACGCCATTGATTCGAATCGAAATAACAGCTGCTTTTCAACGAATTCTACTAATGATAAATTGAGTGGGTTTCTATTTACTGCGGCCCAAGTAACATCAATTGCATACGTACGGCAAGAGAGGGAATTCTTTTCAGTGAAAACTATTCGGTGTTTCCGAAATTATCATTTTGTTTCTGTTTTTTTTGTTTTTTCGATCTGTAATAATTTTGTTCGATTATTAGGTTTTTAATATTGGAAAGATAGGTTTCACTGAAAGGTTTTTTTTTTTTAGTGACCCCCTACATAAATTGAAAAGGAGAGAAGCTCTTAAGAAGGTTCTGTCCGTCTGTCTGTCAATATGTTTAGAGTCCAAACTGTAAGTCGTACAGACATGAGTTTTATCTTACTGTATAAATCCTTATTTTGAGGGAGTTTCCCACACCGAGGCGAGGTTCGCTCGATATTTCGACCCAGTGCCTCGAACCTTCTTCGGGAGAGGTATATCAATCACATTAACGTGGGCGCAAATTTAACAAAGAGTTTATCTTATTGAAAAGCTTATGATTTGTAGAGATGGGAAACTGTCACTTCCTGTCTCAGGAAATAGAGGTACCCGAAGATGCATCGTGTCACCACCTCTAAGCCAAAACTACAGACGTTAAGTGATACCTTATTGGAATCCTTATGACTTGTAGAAGTGTGGAAAAAATACGAGTTTGGTCTGCGGTCTTTTTGTCCCTCACAAGAAGTGGCCGTAAATGAAACACTGTCGCAACGGTTTGGTATTACAATATGAAACCAGTTTTTTGCATATTTTTTTCAGTACCGCAAAACAGAAGAACATTGAACATATATCTTTAAGGCAAATAAAAAAAAATGTGAGAAAACGTATTTATCAATTCTAAGTTATAGCTAAGTATATAGCATGAAAGAAATTATCAGAGAAAATTATGAAAAATAATAAAAAAGTTAAATTAATAAAACGGTTCAAAGTTACACTGAAAGTAGGACATCTTTGCACCACGTGAATTTTTCCTTAAGATAGACTGGGTTAGTTCCTTGTGATGCAAAGTTTTACAATTGTAGGTCAACTTTTTCAATTAAAAATCAAGCAACTGTTTTTTTAAATACATTTTTACAATTTAAGACTATTTTTACAAAGTGAGCCATGCCACAAGTACTATTCATGCAGCTGCATCCTTCCCATTGTCTGTTCTGATAAATATTTGTGGATTGCAGGAATAGAATAGAGCCCATGTCTTGATACTTGCTTCGGCACGGATATGAGCTCTACTATATTTGTGATTTCATACCATAGTTCATTTTTAATATATGTCCATTTCCATTGTTTAGTGCACTGATACTGACTTGAACAGATTTATTGTCAATGTCGGTGACAATACCAGAGTAAAAGTCACCTAAATAATCAACGATGACATAGTCTTGAGGTTGAAAGCTAACTGGTTTTGAACTCGTTAAACTCTTCTTTGTGTTATTTCAAATAACGTAAATCTTTATTCTGTTAAATACGCATTGCAATTTACGGAAGTTGTCTAGCAGTTTTCTAAATACCAGAAAAAAATGATGGTGTTAATGTACATTCTCTTAACGTGATCAAACATTTCTGCCCTGAATCCAGGGGCGTAGCGTGCCAGGGCGGTGGGGGGCGGCCCGCCCTGGGTGGCACTTTTTTGGGGCGGCAAAATTTCACAATAAATAATAATAATAATATCTTGTAATCTGAACTAAAAATTTGAACCATTTCTTTGCACCTGCAATTCGTAAGGATTAAAATGAACACTAAACGTTTGCCTTGCGGTAATTCCCCATGTTTTATTTTGTGCTCGGATTGTTCACGACGAATATTCAGCAAGAATTAATTCTTTCATATAAAGAATAACAGTTCAATATTGTCTAATAACACCTGCAACATCAGTCGTCCAATTCACATTAACTCAATTAACCTGCTACAATTCATGATTTTCTTTCCGAGCGGCACTTTTTGGGGGGCGGCAAAATTTAAATACTTAAATAAGGGGGCGGCGAATTTGGCCTACGCCCCGGGCGGCTGAAAACCACACTACGCCTCTGCCTGAATCACTTAATTAGTTCACTAAAATCTTGTACCATTGTTTACAGATTGATCTACACTTTTACAATCTATACAAGTAACCTACAGTTAATTACTAGATGCTTTCTTGTGCTGCAAAAGCAGAAAGTGTTACTAAAACAGAAGAAAACACAAAATGAACTTCACAACTAACTTGTTCACTACCAACAGGAAATGCAAAACTGGTTTTATATCTTAACACAAAGCATTGGCTTTACAATGGAGAAAATAAGACAAGAGCTCCATTCATGATACGTTGTTAAAATCATGCGGGAAGTTCAAAAAGTGTCAGTGGTGGAAAGTTACGCTAAAGGTACAAAGTTGTCCTGTTTTAAGGTAGCATAAGGTTGACTGAACATTTTTAATTTTCATTAAATTAAATGAATCTCATTTTAGGTGGTCGAATTTTTTGGACGGAGTTAAAAAAAAATGTTTATATTATGATAAAAATTCTTATTACAATTTTTAAAATATTAAATGTTATTCATATTGATTTTAAACTTTCCTGCTTACAGAATTAATAATTAATAGTTAATTATTAACTAAGTAAAAAATGTAGATTTAATTAATAATTAATAGCTAATTATTAACTAAGTAAATCATGTAGATTTAATTAATGTTTTTCACAAAATGAATAAAAAAACTATTATATTTTAAAAACAAAATTTGTTGAATACAAACTATTTTAAAAAAGCAAAATCGCGTTTTTATTATTTCGTAATTTAAAAAGGTATTAAAAGCAAGATTTAAGGTAAGTAAGCTTCATGTTCTTACGAAATTTCTTATATAATAGTGATTACTAATGGAGAATTGAATTTACTTGGCTTCTGTCAAACACCCACAAAATTACTAATGTGTCTACTTTTTCTCATCTCGACGATAGATCGGTCTCGTCTTTGACCCTTTCTTCTACTTTGAAAACTTAGGGAAAAAAAAATCATTTACATAAAATACCAGCACGGTCATTCTGTAACGTTGATACCACTGCTAATTCGAAACACTCGACCTTTACGTTCGCCGATTTAAACTTGAAAAGATCGTTTTCATTCGGGTATTGTTTTGTAGAATTTTTGACGATTTAAAAAGTTATTCTTGCCTAAGTATTTTGAAGTCCTTCGCTGTAAAATTCTAATAACGCAGAAATAATATTCCAACATTGATAGCGCTACAAGGTCAATGTAGTTAAAATAAATTGGTTCTGTATTGTTTCAAAGTTTAATGCATGTAAAAGTTTAAAAAAATAACAACTTGGAACTTTCTCCAATAAAACATTCATATGAACATGATTTTTATTCCAGAGTTGTAGCTCTGCACAAATTCCGAAAGACAAATAAGTACCGTAAACCGGGGTGACTTTGTGACAGAATTTGAGGTTTCCAAGATGTAACATTAAAATTTTTCGTTACCCCCACTTTATAGCCGGTGATTTGGGTTACCCCATCCTTCCTCTACAAAACTGTATATATATAAATCTCGTTGCCTCAATCGTTTTTTAATAATTAATGTAAAAAGTTGTCACAAACTCACCCCCCAGCTAGGGGTGACTTTGTGACAAGCTCTTTTTGAGTTAGAAATGCATGGGAGAAAGAAATATCATAAACTCAAACCACATACTTTGTATTTAAAACCATTTTTACTGTTTTCAATGAAAGGGTTAAAAGATTTAAACAGAGTAAATTATACATTTAGGTTGGGAAAAGGAAACTGGATGTAATATGAAACATGAACACTTTTTCCTACTTCTTAAGCAAATCAGTCTGAATTTTTACATCTTAAATTAGTGTAATTGAACTTTAAAAGGTCCACTATTATTAATTTTTTTGGGAGGATCAATACGAAACAAAACTTCTTTTTGATGCAAAATTGAGCCGGGTTTCAGTTCTTTGTATTTTCACACTGAACTTCGTTCTTGAGAAGAACTAACTTATGTAGCTATTCTGTAGATTCCTTCCAATTGTTTCCACTCTTTCCCATTGCGCTGACAATTACACCGTCCAGTCAGTCTCTTCTGTATCACTTTTCCTCAGAAAAGCTCTCCTTCAAAGTTGGCAACTATGTGATCTCCTTGATCATATTCTGTTTCCGTGGGCGGAGTGGGTGAAGCTCGGATAGGAATCTCATCATCTGAAAACTCTTCGTACAAGTCTAAACTTGAGTCCTCGGCATTTTAAAATATCGTTATGTACACTGCAAGACAAAATATCTAGGTTAAAACACAGTAAAACAATCGCGGGGTGAATGTGACGCTGTCACAAAGTCACCCCGTCAATCTTTGATTTTTTACATAATGGTTAATAACTCATACAAAACTCGTCCAATTAACATCATTTTACAATATATTGTACATAATATATTAATATTCAATAATAATTACCTATTAAACGATATCCTCATCTGTATTTCGCTGTGCAAATCAAAGTTGACGGTAAACACAACAATGCTTCAAAAGTGGTCCTTGGCAACAATGCTTCTGGCTCACCGGATCGAGGCGCAAAGAGTTTGACAGTCGACTGTTAGGCGCCAGCACACATGACACCAACTCATGGCAGTGTCCATTGCCTGCTTCTCCCTAGGTTCCGGGCGCGAGATTATAAATAAGAAAAATTGACCACGCGTCACAAAGTCACCCCCGGTACCAGTAAATAAATAAATTACGGTACCGGTAAATAAATAAATAAAATAAGGGAGTTAGCTCAAACTCTGAATAGCCATCCACTTTTTGGTTTGATAATAAATTAAACTCAATAATTATATTTTCTAAGTTTCAAAGCCGAGATAGACTTGCGGTCTAGGCGACGGCTTCCCAATAGGTTGAAGCACGGGAACCTGGATTCGAATCCTGGCGCCGGCATGGATGTTTATTTCCTTTCCTATGTTTATCAGCCTCCTCTTCATTTTCTCTTCCGGTTTGAAGCCATTCCATAACGGTTTCCTGAGGCTGGCCTGGAAAACCAAAACACCTTATCAAGTAGATATAAAATGTATATGCCTGGTAATTGTGGGAGATTAGACCAAATCCCTTCCTCCCCCAAGGGGAAGGCCTATTGCCATAAATATTACTATAGCCTGTAACATATAGAAGACAAATGGGGACCACTACCTACAGAACAGATTTCGGGTCACCAGCGGACACAACACACAGAAGAAGACGAAAGAAACAACCGTGCCACGACCGGGATTCGAACCCAGGTACTGGCGCATTGGACGCCACGGCTGGCCGCCGCGCCGCCGAGACCGAACGACCACGCCAGCACGGCCCAAAATATTACTATGATTTTCTTTTATATATTACGTAATAAAGACATTACGAATATGGCATTTAACGTATTGTTTTAAAACAGAGATAAAAAGCTTGACGGAAAGACGGACACAGAGATTAGGAAGAAAAATACAAATATATTTCATCTTTTTAGAAAATGTATTTTCCTACATATAAGAAAATCGTAGTAAAATTCTCACTGTCTCTCAGCATTGGTTTTTTTAAACTCCAAGACGATGTGCCATATATCAATAGGCCCATGTTCAATACTATTACACATTACTAAATGTTTATTAAAATGTTTTCAATCAATATTTTGAAAGTCTCTTAACACATTGAGCTTTCCAGGGGATCTTACCTTTTTTCTTATTCTGACTTTTTTTGACTTATCTGCTTTAAGTCGTTGGAGATCTTAATAAAACTTTCCCAAAGATATTTGGTAACCTCATGCTCTGAAGAATCTAATGGCAGCACCTTCTGCTCATAAATTGGCTTTAATTAAATTCCAGAATTTACGAAACAGGATATCAAAGGTCAAAGAAGAGGTCGAGACTAAAACATGTGCATTCAATATTCCATTTCAAAGACTAAAGTAAGGAGTGGAATTTAAGGTATATCATCTTCAAATACTGTTTGTCGGCAGGACTTTGATTCCGAAATCCTAGACGTGGCTCTAGCTTTATTGTCCTGCACAAGGATAAATTCCTTAGAAGCAATGCTGAGAAAACTAGTCCTGCTGATAAGTAACAACAGCACAGAGGATAAAGTTTAGACATAGCGAATATCCTTGTTCAAAGGGGGAATGGCGTCATTATTGAAATTTGCAAATCTCCAATAAGAGCAGAAAAATTAGGAGATCGAGACCAGAACAATTCCGGCCCGTAAATGGGAAACTGTGCTATTCTAGAATGTTTCACTATCCTGAATGTTTGTTAAACCTGGAACATGATTTGTATTTACCAAAGAAAAATATATAAAAGACTTTTCTTAGTTTTTAAGTTTTTTCATTTGTAGAGACAAAGAAAATTTATTTATTTTCATTTGTTTGTGGATATTGCTACTCCTGTAGTTCAAAAGCTAAAAGCGCCATATTGCCACTTCTGAAATGAGGACTCCGTTAATAACTCACAAAATCAGAAGATCCATATTAGAAGTGCATAATGATAGTAATATAGTAATAAGTGATTTCAATTTAGCGGTATTTAATAATTTCAAACCAATTTGTTTAGCTGTAACAGTAAATTGGATATTTGCTTACACGATATTCGATACTAAAAAATGGATATTAGATGATTTTGTAGTGATCAAAATTCAATGTAAGAAAAATAGCGTTGAAGAATTTTCTGACTCAAAATGAACTTACTGATAAAAAACAATAACTTTACAGTAAATTTTAAAAATATACTGCAACTGAAACAATTAGAAACTACTATTATTATTTAAAATAATAATTGTTGGGACTAATTTTAACGTATGTTAAAAAAATTGATTCATGAAAATTAAAGACAAACACTTCATGGAGGGAGCTTTCGAAAACCTTAACGGATTTCATTGTCAATCAGTTGACAAAAATTCCGTTAAGGATTTCGGAAGTTCCTTCCATGTAATGTATTTTTAAATACATGTTATAGATTTTTACTGTATTTTTATCTTTAATTTTAATGGAATAAAATAGTATTTCATTAATATTAATCTTATGTAAGCCTTTATCTTTCTTTGCCTTGCATATAGCTCCAATACTACCTTATAACTGTAAAATCATTTCTGAAAATCTGATCATTTCCTGGTTCTTTGATTCTATTTTTTAATATTTTGGTGCCTTTGGTTTTCTGAGAAGGTTGTAGCTTTTTTTTTTCTCTCCTCTAGTTCTCCTGTTCGCTGCAAACAAATCTTGATCTTTTCCTTGGAAACAGGATCTCTCGTTGTTATGATGTGCTTGGGGGGTCTATTGTTACGCCAAAGGTCAACGACCTCCACAACTTCCTCAATTATGTCATTAGTATTTTGTTTAACCTAACTTCGTCAATCGAAGCCGAAAACAAAAGGAAAGTGCGAGCAAATTGCTTTGGAAGCCTCAACCAATCAATAAGAAAGAGAAATGGCCGTTTATTTCATTAGTGTTTGCATTCCTATTAATGGTTTTGGATTGATTTTGTGTAAAGTTAGGAAATGCCTTGAAAAATAAGATAGAAATGGTACTTAAAATAAAATTCAAAGATTCGAAGTCCGTTGTTTGTGTTTATTTAAGAGCAGCTAGTTTCGAAAAATTTGAAGGTTCGAAAAGTTGACTGCATGCATTTGTTAGTCTGTGCATAATGTGTGTGTTCCTCTAATAACTTGAAGCCATTGAATGAATCTTGTTGAAACGTAGTTTGACCATGTGTGGACATCGTATAACATGTCCGTAAATGTAAAAATTTCTGGATCTGTCTGGAAAAAAGTGAAAGAGATCTGTTGAAAACCAATAAGAAGCAATTAATTCTCATGTTAAAAATAATAATTATGTATAATAATGAATATCATCTTATGTATTAATAGCGTTGTTTCAACAAAAAACTTGTCATGATTTGTCATTATGTAATCTGAAGAAGAAAGAGCTTTGTTAACACTTACGAAAATGTATATTTACACAGTTTTATATATATATATATATATGCCAAGAATGATGCTTGATATTACGGTTGTTATTTTACACAG
The DNA here is from genome assembly GCA_023159025.1 of Thereuonema tuberculata. Classification (NCBI taxonomy): domain Eukaryota; kingdom Metazoa; phylum Arthropoda; class Chilopoda; order Scutigeromorpha; family Scutigeridae; genus Thereuonema; species Thereuonema tuberculata. Next base: position 53,939,694 of record JAFIDM010003189.1, on the reverse strand, counting down.
GATGAATTTTCCATCTTCTATATAATGCACTTCTAAATTTAGAATTTAATTTAAGGAAATTAATTTCAAGGAAAAAAATTCTCCGATTGAGTGTTTTTACATTGAATTCAAATATCTACTTGAAATTCCTGCATCACCCAAAGGTTTCTGTGATTCCAATTTTTAAATTTGGTAATCATATTATTATTATATAAAATCTTTTATTTCTCTATCTGTCTGTCTGTCTGGCGCAGCTGTTGTGATTTGTGAAAATAGAAATAATTTCTACAAGTTCGCTATGGGAATTGAACTTGCAATCTTCTGATCCGAAGTTAGACATCTTATCCGTTAGGCCACGGGGACTACATTCTAATCCTTAAAAAAAATACAAATATGTCATAGACGGACTCGCTGGTTCGAAAAGCAATCGTGGGTTGGGAGAATTCACTTTTCCCAGGTTGTTAGTTCTATTACATTTGGAAAAAGAAATAAACATTTAGATTTTTGTTTTCTTCATATTTTCGTATGATAGGGTACTGACCTTTTTTTTTTATATTTATCATTTTACCAGGGGTATATATTAGAAATTCTGTTAACCATTTATTATTATGGCGTCTTGCTATAAATATATATTAACATCTAAATAGAGTAGTATTACGTATCAATTACGGAATTAAGGAATGGAAATACTGTTACTTTCTGTCGAAATAGTAGAGAAAGGGTTAAGTTAAAGTTGCGATGAGGCCCAGAGGACCGCGCAATGCAGCTGGAGGGTAGGCGCCAGTGTTTAGAAACCTACGGGACAAAGTTGAGGACGGGGGGGTCGGCCCGTCGCTCGCCCGCCTTTAACTCCCGGGAAAGAAACCCGGTACCCATTCTATAGAGGGCTGGGTAGACCCTAGGGCCCGTTTGGAGGAGAAAGAAGCGTGGAAAAATTCCCATCCTCCGCCGAGGAGAGAAAGGGTAGAATGAACTATTACATTTAAAAAACTATTACATTTAAAAGCAATATCCGAAACGTGAATCACTCGTTCCTGACAGAAACATATGTTAAATCATTACTAGTCAATCCTGGAAAAGTTTACTTAAAAGTTAGTCAATCAAAGTGGGACTCATACAAAAATGTATGTCTTGGTAATGGATCAAAGTAGGACTGGATTTTTTTTTAAACTTAAATTTCTCAAAGTTAGTGATTCTAAAAGGAAATTTTGGCGGGGCCCTCAAATAAGACACCTAATAGAAAACGAAGAAAATTTAGGTAAGTGCAAAAACAGGATGGCAATCATTCAAAAATGTTTCTCAAATAACAAATTGAAAGGCAGACAACTATCAGGATATAGTGAGCGAACTTACACTAGGCCAAGTAGTATCCTTTAAAAAAAAAATCACTTGCTGTACTTACGCAGATTTCTTCCCAGAAAATCTCGGGGCTGTATTTGCCGAACATGGAAAGAACTTTCGACAAATAGATTTCATAAATGGAATAGAGATACAAAGCAAGAGGAGTTTCTGCTTATTACTACTCAGTTTAAAGAGACTTTCTACAGTACAACAGACCCTCATGTACTATTACTTTCTCGACAAGTCAGCACACATTTTATATTACTATGTTCATACTCAATTTTCCCAAATAACGGTGTATAACTTAAAACCTTGCCTGATGGAAAAACCTAGAAGCATTTTTGAATTCAGCAGGAAAAATACCAACCACATTTAAACAACTTTTCTTTTTTTTCAAAAGGATTTTGTTTCCCAGTGCTATTTTACAATGTGTTTCTGAATTCAGTCAAGTTTTTCAGTTCCTGTTGAAAAATCTATAACAGATTCATCTATTAATTACTTTCAGTTCATAATGAACAAAAGAAGGTTATTTCAGTAATTCTTCTCCAATTATTTAAATTTAAATGTTTACAAATTGAGTTTTAATTTTTTTGAAAGGTTTTTTTTTTTGTTTCATTGTCATTTTACGGCATTGTAAGTTGATGATAATTTTGAAAATAGCTCGACTTTTATTAGCACGGACACCCGAATAACCCAATACAGTTTGCTGAATATTTTTTTATAAATCTAACGAAATCTATTTTAAGTATCTAACGAAATATATTCCTGAATCGAAATTTCTGGGCTAATCTTCGTCTTCTAGGTGGGCCAGCCCTTAAGGCAATTTCTGAAATGGAGATTTCCTGTTGTTATAATGAGCTTCGTCTACGTCCAGGTGTAGATTATCCTAGAATATGCCAGAAACCATTATTTCATATTA
>JAFIDM010003189.1:53910491-53925837 GCA_023159025.1 Thereuonema tuberculata | reverse complement strand
TAAAAAGAACTATCTCAAAAGAACTAGTTCAGTAAAAAGAACGACTTTTCCCATCTCTATTCTATAGTATTACAAATGGTGAATCTTCCCCATTCGATTTGAAGCTGAAGCGATTATCGTAAGTTGAATTTGATGTTATATTATTACGTATTACTGTTGTATTGGGTTTTCAAACCTGCCGGATAATCGGTTGTTTATTTAACAAACTTAATAAAAAAAGACATTATTTAAGAAGCTTGTATTCCAAATACAAATACAAACCAATAAAAAAAAGGTATTTGATATCGATTAATAAACCAATCACAATGCTTCGCAACGGCTTCTGATACGCGAATGAAGAAAATTATTCAAAAGTTAATACAAAACGCCTACTTTTAAATAAGCGGAGTGAAAAGTAGGTTGCATGCAAATTAAAATAAATTTAACGAAGACATTTTAGCATCTTCGACTAAATTAGAACCACTTCTACAAGAATTTAATCTCAAGCTCTTCTCACCTTCAACAAGCACCACCAGATATGGAACATGTCTCGACGCAGTCTATTCTAACATAAAGATGACTCAATCTGTAGTCACTATTTATATGGAATAATCATCATTCTTAGCTCAAGCCTTGTTAATAGACTGAATTCAACAACTTTTGAATAATTTTCTTCATTCACGTATCAGAAGCCGTTACGAAGCATTGTGATTGGTTTACTAATCGCTATCGCTAACTTGGAGCCCGACCAGCTAGAGACAAACTCTACGGCTCTGAACTACTCTTGGCAAGTGCTTTTCAACGACACATTAATCAAGTTTCTAGCCCTCGTGGTTGCTGAGTTGTTGATACTTGTCCACAGACAGACAGACAAACCGGGCATACAAGGCTTCACGGTATCAGAAGCCTAAAAATAACTTTAAAAAAAGTGCTTACTGCAGAGCAAGAGATATACAGGAGAGAGTAACTCTTTAAGCTGATGTTGATGGAATGTCGTATGAAACACAACTAAAGCCAATAGTACAGTCTGAGACAGTTGCTATTGCAAGTTAATTTTTCAATATACTGTATTTCTTGGCAAGAAATAAAGACTCAAACTTAATGTTAAGTTTCCTGGGCCGCAGCAAATAGACCGGCGGGCCTCATGAGGACGATGGGCCGCAGATTGTGTATCGCTGCTGCTCTAGAGAATACGGAGATACTCATCACCTCAAGAATGCGTCTCATCTAATTATTCAATGTCAAGTACGTTCTTCATTAAAACTCTCCTTCCTTTGGCTGTGAAATTTAGACTTTGTTAGATTAATACTGAACACTATTACTCCTTTGTACAACTTGAGCTGTTGGCTACGTTGATGAATCCTTTCTAAGATTCCAATAAGAAACTTTACCATAACGACATTAAAGACTAACTTTTAAATTGGAATAGATATTTTTTTTTTATTTTGTTTATTTAATCTAAAAACATTGTTTTTCTGAATTTTTAAGTATCAAATTTAAATTTAAATTTAATTAATTAATAAAAAATTGAATTTCACCATTAGGTAGAAAATATTTTACCTGCGATGTTTTGGTAAGCTGATGTTTTCCTTGACAGTCTATCACTAGTCTAATAAAGAATTCTGTAATATACACAAGGGGTAATCAATCTGTGTTTTTATTTCAAAACCCCTTTTGTCATTAGATGTTTATTGCAATTCCTATTATATGAAGAAAGAAATATAAATTGTGTTGTATTTATCTATAAAGAAAAACTGTACCGCTACAGGCCATGGATGCACGGGAGGCTTAGACTCCCAGTACTTCTCAACCAAATGGACTAGCTGAGATCGAATGGCCACTCCGACGCTCGCTCGCCCTTTAACTTCCTAGTAAGAAACTCGGTACCCATTTGACAGAGGGCTGGGGTTCGTCTGGAAGAGAAATAACCATGAAAAATCCGTGACCTCTGCAGGGAATTGAACCCGGGCTCCTCCAGTGCACAGTCCTAAACCACTGATTATCCATCCATATTATATTTATAAAGAAATATAAATAGGAATTGGAAAAGAAACTCAAGCAGTTCAATCAAAGACAAAATTTCAGTTGTGCAGAAAAAAAAAAAAAAGATATAAGAAACTGGATCGTAAAATCTATAAAAATTTAAAGAAAAAAAAATAAAAGAGATTTTTTTTTAAAATTCTCTTTTATTTATTTTTCTTTAAATTTTTTTCTCTTTTTTTTTATAGTTTTTTTTTATATTTCTCTTTAATATAAATAATCAATTTTCCAAATATATTGATGATTGATGTAAATGTTGATGTTCTTTGTTTATAGCTAAATTCTAAACTTTGTGATTATTTCCTCTAATTTTTTTCGAATTTGTCTTAAAATTCGATTTCTTACTAATCTTTCAATCTTTCTTATTAATGTGTTGTATTGTACTAACTAATAAAGGTTTATTGGAAAAAGAAAAAGAAAAGTCAATATAAATTGGCATAAAGAAATTTATCAAAACCTGTTATAACCCCAAAATTATTGTCAATTTGCATCTGTTGATAGATATTCTAAATAATTGCTCTTAATAGGAATTATAATTTCATTATAAGAAAATAAAACAAACCAAAAGTTAAAAATAAAGAAACTATACTGGCACTAACCTTAATCTAAAGCTTTAAACAACCACGACGTTTCGGAGCTTCATGGATTAAGCCCCCTTTTCAAGTCATATTTAACGAAAAACCTTTCCTAATCTGAGATTGTAAAACAGAAAGGAATGGTCATTCCCATTTTAATAAAAACACCTCCTGGCGACAGATGCTTTAAACACAAACAGGAAGTAGTCGTCTGCGAAGGTTTCAAATACAATCAATTGGAAAAAATAAGGAAATTTATTTACAGGAACTAATACAATTATCAAAGCCCGTATTCCAACACATTTGAAGTAGAAAGGTCCTGATTATAGTTACCTAACAATCTTATCATGCAAGATTCATAAAAGATATGCAAATATTAATTTTTACGTACCCCAAGAATCTCTACCTGTCCTAAGTCGAGCGAATGACCCGTTCGCTGGCAGTGAAGGGCAGTACTGTAAGACAGATTAGCATTTCTTACAGCAGAATCGTGTTCCTTTAGGCGTGCAATTAACTCCCTTTTGGAATGGCCTACGTATAAACAACTATTACTGCCTCTAACAGAGGATTTACATCTAATCCCATAAATGGAACCTCGAGTACTTAATCTATTATCTACATTAGAATGCCTTCTATTTAAGAAAGATATCATGGTATTCTGTGGCTTGCAGGCTACACCAACCCCCGCAATAGCCAGAGCCGGCTTTATTCTTTTAATGAGTGCTTCATCATATTTAAGGGATATGAAATTTTTAATCTCTTTACGTTTCTTGTCATTCATAACCAAAAGTGTTTAGTCTACGTAATTCATGAAGACGCTATTACAGAATTTTCCCGGGCATCATCAAATGAGAAATAGTGATTTATTTTACAGCGAAGTCATTTAGTAAGTTATTTTACATTTATTTGTTACGATATAAGAAATTAAGAAATAAAAGTATTTCAAAGTTTCACGTGGGTTCCAATGAAACAATATTCAACCAACAACTACATGATATTTCTGCTGAGTTTGTCAGAAATTGTTACCCTGTGCCTTTCATTAATAAATGTATCAGATTTGGCTTGGAAAAAATATACAAGCCCACTACAAAAACAAATCATACCAATTATTTATATGTATCGTATCCATATGATCCCATGTTACGCAAGCAATTAAATTACGTTTTCAAAGACACTTGTGTTCGCTAACCATTCAGTCTAGATATCTAATTACATTTTCCTAAACCTTACAATAGGAAAAATATTGACACACTTGACCAAAAAAGCTGCTTTTATTTTGTTCCATGTATTACTGAAAACTGTTTTTACATAGGCAATAGACAAACACTTATATGCCATCAAAAATCAGAAAAGTACTGTTCGTTTTTGTTTACGAGAACCTTCAGCGCTTTTGTGCATGCGTTAGGTCTCCTTCGATTTCATCAAAATAGAGGTGAGGAGAAATAAAGAGGGGATATTTACTTTTTATCAGTTTACTAGTAGCTGCGTAGTATATACGCTTTTCCAAAAAGAATTCTGGAAAGAAGAAATACTATTGCAAAAATGCTCCTCCGTTATTTTTTTCTTAAAAAAAACAGGTCTTAGGAAAGTGCCCATCTCAGCGTATCTCAGGGTAATACAATCGTCCTCGACTGGCGGGTCCCGCTTTTGTAAACGAACAGTAATGCATCGTTTATTTGTAAACACTTTCAAGATAGTAATCACAATATCCAATTTGAAGAAATCATTATTTTGAATAAACAAAAGAATAAATATATAAGAGAAGTCACTGAATCCATCACATAAAATTGTTACACCCATATAATCGTAAATCCCAATAGCAACATAACATTTCATTTAAATAATGGAAACTGTTTCCATTATAGTAAAAAATAAAAAAACGTACTGTTAAAAAAAAAGACCCAATGTATTAATATAATAAAAAAAGACCCAGTATTTTTAATATAATCTTTTAATAATTTTAAATGTGTGTTTGTTGTTTTATATTTTATCATTAATTAAGTGATACACGTAAAAATGCCAAAATATTTTTAAAAAAAGACCCAAATAATTCATGTTCTTTCGACGTATAAAAATTTTCCCTAACACCAATAGGCGTTCGTTTTGGTATGCTGACGTCATAACTTTTAAAACCATCTCCCATTGGTCTCATCTTTTTCAAATCCTATATAATGTGTCTTTTCGTTTTTTGAAGATAAACCCTGCGCAGGGATTTGAAAACACGCTCCCATTTTTAGTATTTATGTACATTTTTTAAGATATATTGTGTGTCAATATTTAATTTTATTTAACATTATAAAAAAATACACATAAAACTATCTGTATTAATTTTCGGAAAAACTAATGCTCATTGTATTTAATTGGTTTGAAATTTAAACACCGTAGGCTCCCTCTTGCGCTTGGCTGCGGGTTGGAGGTGGCGGGTTCGATTCCCGGCCTCGGCGGAGGCCGGGAATTTTTCCACGCTTCTTTCTCCTCCAAACGGGCCCTAGGGTCTACCCAGCCCTCTATAGAATGAGTACCGGGTTTCTTTCCCGGGAGTTAAAGGCGGGCGAGCGACGGGCCGACCCCCCGTCCTCAACTTTGTCCCGTAGGTTCTGATCTCTGGAGCCTACCCTCCAGCAGCATTGCGCGGTCCTCTGGGCCTGATCGCAACTTTAACTTTAACTTAGACTCCCTCTTAACCGTTCAGCTTGAGACCGGACCCTAGGCCGATTGTCAAAATGACCGGTTAAACCGAAAATACATTTAAATTAGCTTTTAACTGAATTAAAGTACTTTTACTGTTTAATTATAGTAAAGTTGTAATGTAACTTCAAGTAAGGTTTGCAGTAGACTGCAGCATGACCAAAAGCCGAGGCCAGTCTGAGCTTTAGTGTTTGTGCTGAATTGATATATGACATTTTATTGAGTTTTTCTTCCTCTGATGTAGCCAGGTTTGTGCTCGAATTTTCGTTGACTTTGTGAATTTGTTTAGTTAACAGCCCCTTTTTTTAAGGCATCTTTCGCTATAATTCACTGTGTAAATATGTAAACAAAGAGTAAGCAAAGTTATGTACCGGTCACTAGTGTCTTGGGTCCCATTAGGTGGAAATGGCGGTGTGTGTCATCTCTCCTCTTTTTTATTTTTTTTTTATTTTATTTTTGTCTTTCTTTTATTTTATATTCATCACAATACAATTACAATTTGCATAATTTAAAAAAATAATTACCATTAAGGTTCATATAGACGTAAAAAAATAAAATCTAAAGTATTTTGCAAATCTGAAAACTGTAAGTGGTTTATTTTGGAAGTTAGAAGGAAGTGGGGAGGAGACCTTGGAGATATTGTCATATATTGGATTTATTTAAAGGAATTTAGTTATGTTTCTGTTAATATTTATGTATATTAGTGATGAGAAACTTATTTATTGTAATTTCTGAAATTGAGAAAATACATATTTAGATATATATTGAATAATATATTTAATGTCTTGATCAGCAGGGAATTTTATTTTTTATTAAACAAAAAATTTCAAAAATATCATTATTCAACTTAATTTTAGTGTTTCATTTCATATGTTTTATAAAAATAAAGTAGCAGCTTGATTTACACAGATCTCTTATTCATATTCCATGTGGCCATCTATCCCCTACTACCCGTGTCATCTCTCCCATAGGTATGGGAGAGATGACTCAATGTCAAAAATTTTTTAAAATTCTAAAAATAAGAAACAGGCATTAAAAACATTAGAAAAATAACATAAATATCAAAGGATAAATCAACATTTTAAAGCTTTCAAACATTTAAAAAATAAGGTTTTTAATATTTTACGTTAAAAATTCGAATTGTGTGTCATCTCTCCCAACTTTACCTTATATGAGAAAGATCAATAAAAGAGACAAAGATTATTTTAACAAAATAAAAATTTATATACTTACAGTACCTACAAGTTACAGTATATATTCGTATGCTTGTTGTCACAAGCACATATCACAATAACCAAAACAAAACTTTCTTTCGTCCTAAACATAAATTTACGAAGTAAACACATACATTTGCTAAAGTATATGTTAAGAAAACAGTTAAGGAAAAACAATTCCTTAAAGAAATCGTCAAATATTTAAGAAATAGAACCAAAGATAGTAAATGGATTGGAAAACGTGTGGTAGTTTGTATCTAAGTTGTTCGGTTCTAATTCTAAATTCCGTTCTTTTTTCAAATCCATCGAGTTATTGCAATTACCTCTGCATCTTAGTTGGCAAAATTGAAAGTGGATTTTATAATTTCGGGTGTCCTTGTGAAATCTGATTGAGACCTTGAACGAAGCTGTTCGTTTCCCTGGAGAATAAAAACCCATTCAATTTCGTCTTTCGAATAGAAGAAGTCCCCAAGAAGGAAGCTACTCACTTTAAAGTATTTAACTACCTCTTACGTTTTTAAAAAAAATATAAATCAAAGCAGATTCTTTGTCGTCTTCATTTTAATTTTTATTACTGAGGGAAAAATAATAATAAAAACAAAGCTCTCGTTAAAGAACGAGAGTGCATTTTGGTAGATCAGTTTCTGTAATGAGAAATGAGGTTAACTCAACTCTATTGTTATTTTAGAATTAAGGGAAGGAGGGGAATTCAAAACATTGCTTATAAGGAGACAACGCGATTGAATCGTACTTTGAGAAGATAAGATTACAAAGTGGTAAGGTCTATTCCGATTGTTTTAATCGGATTTTCTCAATTGGTACGAGTGTAATGTCTGTAAACGTTGCTTAGTTCATAATGTGAAACACGTATAGTAAAACCCCGTTATTACGCTCATCAAGGGACCATGACCTACAAGCGTAATAAGCGGGATAGCGCTGTAGATGGGAAATGATTTATGTGATGGGGAAAGATTTGGACACCATTTTACAGGTGTCATACTTTATTCTGCAATAGATATAGTGCAAATATAAGCTTAGTTCCTATTGAAAACAAAAATCTTTGATTGTGGTTTGCCGGGTGTTTGCGCTACTGTTATGAATTATGACATTTTCAATGCGGTTCAGGTAACTATTAACGTCAATTGATACACCACTAGGAGCAATACTAATATATTTTCGGAGAACATTTAGTGCATACTTTCCTTTTTTACGTTTGCAACAACCCTTCGCTGCATTGGTAATTCCATTCTTATTTTTCATTATTGTTCGCAGACTGGACGAGGGAATTCCTAGAGATTCTGCGAAATCCTTCTGACTTCTGTAGAATTCTCGTCGTACTTACGGAGAATTTGCAATTTTTCACTTATAGAAAGGGATTTCCGCTTCGACATTTTGCACAACTGTATCACAGACCCGCATTTCACAGAGTTCAAAGATTCCCTCCTACCAGGGAAAAAAAAAAGAATCTTTACAGTGTTACATTTCTTTTCGATTCAAAATTTCCAATATAAAAAAAGCGCTACAAGCGGGATTTGAAGCGTTACAAGAGGGTAAAATTATACAGAGATATATAGAAATTCCAGGGACCATATAAAAGGAGCGTAAAGAACGGGATAGTGCTATAAGCGGGAGTGTAATAACGGGGTTTTACTGTATTTGTCAACTAGAGTCGTTTTCAATTTATTTGAACCATTGTTGAAGGTTTTTTTTTAGTAACTATCTTAGTTACAATTTATTCGGAATGCTACTTTATGTATTTCGTTTATTTTTGAGTTGTTATTCATTCATGCAAACCTTCTATATATTGACATTCGTTTCGAGCAGATATTTTTACGAATAACTAACTGAAAATCCGCACTAATCGACGGAAGCACATCCCACAAACGCCCACCCTTTACAACCACATTCCCCTCTCACTCCTCTCTTAATTTGGAAACAAGCCAAGTAGTTTAGAGCAGTAGTATTCACACTTTCTGTTCGCATACCCTCAGATATATTTTATCTAGGCGCCCCCTCCCCCCTTCCAAGATTACTGATGTAAATTTTAAAGTTTCAATTTACTTAAACAGAATTAAAATTCTGGGGCTTAGGTGTAAACATTTAAAAATTACGTAATTTACTTCCATTATAATATATTAAAGTTTAATATTTTTTAATAATTACACAGTAAGTTTTAATTTTACAAATACAGTGATACCTCGGATCACGAACGTCTCGGTCTACGAACAAATCGGTTTACGAACACCATTTGCGAACAAATTTTGCTTCGCTTCACGAACGATGCTTCGGTTCACGAATATGCATGCACGGAGCTCATGGAGCACACATGATTCTCAGCGCACAAAATCCTGCTCACAGCCCAACCCCCAGCAGCAACTCGATTCGCCTTGCTCGCGTGGTTGCAGTAGAGTCCCCATAACAAATGTTGATATTTTAGTTTTTTGTTTATTTAATTAAATTTATCCATTATTATGGCTCCCAAAAAAGCAGTGGAAATTTTAAATGATGATGTAATGACCTATTTTCGCAAAATTCTCAAGCAACGAAAAAGGCAAATTTCTCTGGATCGTTATCTTATGCAGTTACCAATTGCCTCTCCTTCGAAGGAGTAATCCTTCCTCCTCCCCCTCTCCACTTCCTCCATCCCCGTGTGCCAGCAATTATCAACCACAAAGGTAAATTTTATAAGTACGGTAAAATTAGTTTTAAAATTATTTTGGTAATTAAACTGCTTTCTTCTAATATTACTGTTATATTTATTTCCTTTCGGTATTATTTTCACAAATAAAGCCATAACATGTTAAAAAAAAAATTTCTACGATAAAAAACGTATTATTTGGATTTACATTAACTGCAATGGGAAAAACTGATTCGGATGACGAACTTTTCGGTTCACCAACAGGGTCAAGGAACGGATCATGTTCGTGAACCGAGGTATCACTGTACAAATTACTTATTTTCCTATCGTATAAAAAAATATTAAATAAACGTTCGAATTGTAGCGCCCAGATAAGTAAAAGTTATCTTAGCAAATCAAAATTAATCTATCAAATATTTTTTTTTTATTAGCTGACTGTTAATGTGATTTAACCAGTTTTAATTTCTTTCCAGTATCCTTTAGATACCTTCTCGTACCCCAGGTTGAATAGCACTGGTTTAGAGAATAGCTTTGAAAATGATCCAGACTGAAGTGAACTGGTTGAAATATTAATGTCAAAAATATAGCAGGGTGTCTACCAACCGGGAAATCCGGGAAAAAAGGGAATTGTACGGGAAATTTGGTTTGACATGAAATGTACGGGAAAATTGGACTATGTCCTTAAATTTTGAGCATGAGGTCAGGTTTTTTTTTTTTTTTGGTTGTTAAAATACGATTGTCAAGGGCCCCGCAAAATTCATCTTGTACCGCCTTAAAAGATTTCTCTTGGAGGCCCTGATTGGGGTATTTTAAATATTTTACGATCCGATACAAGTTTTAATGTCCTTAAATTTTTGTGAAAATGTCCTTAAACGTACGGGAATTGTCCTTAAATTTTTTGTTTGAGATTCAGTAGACACCCTGTATAAGTAGAAATAGTATAGACTTGAGTTGCCAAATTTAAGAAAAACACAGACATTAAGTTGAAGAGTTGGATGCAAACATGTAAAGCTAAAGGTTACAAATCTAGACTTCCGATAAGAAAGTAAAGTTTCTTACAGCTTGACTGTAATTTGTCATAAGACGTCGATATTTTATGAGTTTGGGGGAAGTATTAATTTAAAGCAAATTTAATTTGTTAAAACCATTTTTTCGTATATTTTCATCTCTCCAACAACCAATTCAGTCCCCAATATAGTGTGTATCAGGAAAAAGCAAAAATGAAAAACAAAATTCAAAACACGGAATTTTGTAGAAACCTGTTGAAGACCGGCAAAGGTCCGGTTGAAATATAGTCATATAAATAAAGAAGATTATAAAAAACAAAATACATAGTTTAGGGGAGAAATATTTTGGACAATGCAGTTTTATTACCATATCAGTTTTTCATAAAAATAAAAATTTGCTAAAAATGTCTAGATAGTAATTTTTATAAATTTTCTCATCGGATAGATTTCGCTGTTTAATTTTTTTTTAATATTTTTAATGAGATTCTTATAATCTAAGCGTGGTTTGTAAAAAAATAATGCAGATACTTTTAATACAGAATTTTCTTGTTGATATTTTATTATAATGAAAATAACACTATTTGCATTATAAATTGTAAGCTTAATGCACCTAATATATCTAACATTGTCATGGGAACTAATCAATTCGGAACAGATGTCGAAGTTTCATTAAAATTAGAAAAAAAAATAGCCAAAGAATATTTTTTTGTTATTTTAATATTTGTCTATTATGTGATAAGTCTGCTTAAAAATATAGTTGTTAAATATTCCATTAATAAACGTATATTTATATGTAGTATAACATAACACAATGTATATAATATTAAAAGGAAAAGAAAAGTTATGATTCAAATTCTTTTAAAATCTGGCAAAAATCCACTTTTTATGAAAAGATATCTCATCAGATACTCCAATAACCCTTTTCTCTTCTTTCTTTCTGGCGTCTGTTTTAAATCAGCGGTGTCTGCAGATTGTTGATTAGATTTAGCAACAATTTTAAAGATAATTACCGAAAGCGCAGTGGTGCCTCAAAAGAAAAATGAACAAAAAAACCTCACTAATGAAAAATAAGTGAGAAAATTCATGTGTCAACCGTTCGCCGGCCTCAATGAATTTTTTTTAAGCATAAAAATTGAAATTGCACATTTGAATTATGAGGTTTTTTTTGCTCATTTTTCTTTAAAGCCACCACTGCGCTTCTGATGATCGTTCCTATTAGCTTCAGTACGGAGACCTTGTTGTTTTACTAGTGACTGCTCCTGGCTGATGATCGGCAAACAGCGTGAAACATCTGTTCCAGGATGTCACATGGTAAACAATTTGGTCTCACCCATTGTTGTTTAAAGATAATTGTTAATGAATTACTTTGCTTTTATTTCCTGCATTCATTCTTAGAGCTTTCACTAATTCTCTAATATGAATTAACGAAATTCAAAAACATTAAAAATAAAAAATGCAATTTTTTTTTTTTATCAAATTCCATATGACTTCATTCTATCAACCTGGATTAAAATTAAAATTATCATTGAGATATCTTAAAATTAAAAGTAAATTTTTAAAATTATTATTATTATTTTCCCTAAAATTTTTAATTTTTTAAATTAACTACTTTTCTGGTCCTTGCACAGCAGTTAAACTATCCCACAAGTATTATAGATTTGGTCTAATATTTGTCTGTTTGTCTGTCTGTCTGTCCGATCAAGGTAACGTAAAAGCTATTTGTTTTAAAAACTTTAAGAAACCTTTGTAATTTTAATAAAATGCTTAAATTCTTATAAGAAAGATCTATTGAGTTGGTAAATATCGGATCCATGAATACTCAAACACTTATCATTCAGTTCCAGTGCTTCATCTAAGAAATAAACGTTCTTTTCTCTTCTCAATTGATCTTTGAGTTATTTATTCTTTTCTCATCTCATTTTGAGGCTACTTATAATGAGATCTTATTTCTTATGTTATTAAAGAATTATTTATTTATTTGGTTATTTATTTACAATTACTTTTTTTTGTGCTTTTATAATACAATGAACGAAAGTCGGTAGCTAATTGTATCCTAATTTAATCTAAACTTATTATTGTTATTTTTCAAAGACGATTTGAATGGAAAGGCTAACTAAGCACAAAAAAAAATTCTTCCAGTTTATCCTATTTCGTTTATATCAACATTCGAAAAGCAAATTTGACCGCCCTCGCAGCCATACTTTCCTTCTCCTTCTTAAACGAACTTGAAAATTCCTTTCTACTTCTGTTTCACGTCATGATTTTTCGATGTACCTCTTTGTCTTGCATAAACTGCCAATTGCTGGTATTTGCCAATTGCTGGCTGCCAATGGACCACTTGAGGATAGGCGGGGCTTCATAGTTACAAAATACCCCACCAGGCTACTGCTTCACTTGTGGGATAAACAAAGCCATGTGCTTTGTTTGAACCCGCATAGATTTGGAGGAAATATTAAATTAAAGAAGGATATTCCAAGCGTTCTTATAGAATTATTACAATAAGGAACTGCGCAGTACTGAACCATTACGTCTTTAAATATTAAAATCGACGATTTTTCTGCGTAATTCACACAAAGTTATATGTTTGTTTATCCCACAAGATCTCGCAGCATGTGCTTACACGTCATACGTGACGTCGGTAGGGGCGTAAACCTCAAGTGGTCCATTGATGGTATTTCTCCGCATGACACTGAAGTTCAGCTGAGAAGCGCCTTAATTTCAGACAATGCTCAATTGTTTTGTTATTAGCAGAGAGCCATGATTTCTTTGAATTAAAAATCTTAGATAATTTATATTTATCTTTAAAAATTGAAATATAACCGAAGACTCAAACGAGAACAATAAAAACCGTTTTATCTCAATGAAAAGAATCTGAGAAGCATTTGTAGCTACTTAATAATGGAATTGAAGGTTAGGGAAAAAAAATGACATCATAAGTTATCTGCAACTATACTTAAGATCTTCATTGAACGTGTGATTCATATCTATATTACAAAACAAGATAGCACACTTTTATAATAACAATAATATATAATAGTAACAGTCAATGTTCAAAAATGTTACTATTATATATTAATATTACAAAAAGTGTTATACCTTGTTTTATAAATCGTATAATCATATATAAAAAAAAAAAAATTAAAGAAAAAAAATTGAAGTACACCCCCTTTAAATCGAACTTAAGTCCTCCTTCGATATAATTAGGAAGAAATGTGTTTGTAAGCGTCACCTAATTACATAGTAATTGGTTGGGCCATGAGTTTTGCATCGTATTCTTACAATTTATTTGCTTTTTTTTTTAAATTTTTGTGAATTCCATTTCTTTGCTAACCCACCAAAGTTTTTCAAGAAGAAATTCGTGTTGAAGAAAAATAAATCTGCTTTCTGAAAAAAGGGAAAACCATTAACTGCGTGGTGTCTCCTGAAGAATTTTTGAATATGGATATGAGATGTACCTTTTCTCTTTGTTTCTCTGTTGAGATATTTATGGATGAAGGCAAGAAAAGTTCACAAAGAAAAACCTTTGAAATGAAAGATTTGTTTTTCCAATAATTGATATCCAACAATGAATTAGAACGCGATAATGCTGTAATCTATTTTACGTGTCCACGTGCATTTTATTAAAATTCATTGTATTTAGGCCAATTATTGTAAGAACTTGTAGATTTAATCAGGAAAACGAAACTTTACGTAGAGTATTTGCTTTTATTTGGCTAATATGCTAATACAGTTTATTTTTCCTTTATAGATGTTTATACAACTTTTAAAATTTTTAAAAAGAACTCACTATAATGTAATGATAGTAGCTCCAAGTTCTTTCAAAAGTCTTCTTCTTTATTTCAGAACTCTGTTCATTGATATTTTATTTAAACAGATAGCTTTCTTCTAATTTTCCTGTTCTTATCAGACTATTTTGGTGCTTTTCTAATAAGGTATTATTAGAAAGTTAATTATGCTTTTTGACCTCGAAGGCCTCTGTCTTTTAAATCACGGAAGAAACCCTTAAAAACGGAATTGGGTTTAAGCAGGGATTTGTAAAGGCCACGTGCTTCTTCTTTGATTCGCTTTGCGATTTGGTGAATTGGTGATCAGAACAGGAACAGGTCGCTAGGGGCAACCGAGTCAGGTTATCGTCATGCGCAGAGTGGTTTCCTATTGCGTTTTCGCTTTGGCATATAGTAAATATTAATGAAATCGGAAACTGAGAAGGCTTAGACGATCTCGTTTGAATACGTATATACAAATGAGTTTATTGAAACTTTTTTATAAATAATTCTAGAATTTGATCTTTCTTTATTTATAAGTAAAAAAAAAAAAAAATCCTTCCTTGAATTAATACAGGAAAAAAACTCGTTTTGTAAGAGTTTTAAAGTTGAGATTTAAACAGGGACCTAATATTCACACACAAAACAAAAAGATTTTCGGAGAAAAAAAATAACATAAAAATAGATTAGTGCAGAGTTAGAACCTTTCACATCTATTGAGTCAACAATGTTAACTGAACAGACTGAAATTTAATTCCGAGTTATTTTTGTGAGTAGATAAATACTAAATTCTCGGTGAGCTGAAATACAGTCTTTGAAAGGGAATACATAAAGGAATGTGTACAAAGTTCGTTAAATAATTTCGTAGGTACAATAATACAATAATTTCCTTGAATAGATTTTGTAAGACAAAAATCAAGTGTGGTGATTATATTAAATGTTTGCACTAGCCAAGTCTATTAAGATCTCCACTCCTTCCATCCAAGGACCTTCGAAATTCTTCGCTGAAACGACTGCATTTATTTCTTTTAAAATTTATTACGATCCTGAATTACGATCCAACTTCCATTTAAGATCTCCATCCTGTTCTCAAAACGGACTCACAGAGTTGCGGGATTAGTCCCATTACGCGACGGATTTTTTCCCTCAAAAATATCAAAATCTCTCAAAATATTTCAATGCTCTTAATCTAGCTAGCTAAAAATTATCTTATAAAGTACCAGATATCCTGTTTTTCGACTAAATTCAACTTAATTCTAAAATGTTAATATATTATTATTGTAGCTCAAAAAAATTCGGGAAAATTAAATTTATAATTATATCTTGTTAATTCCTATTTACACAAGGCGCACTATCAAACTCTACATTAATAATAATAACAATATTATTAACCCTTCTTTAACGTGCGGAGTGAACTATCTAGGAACACAATTGACACGCA
>JAFIDM010003189.1:53886240-53910481 GCA_023159025.1 Thereuonema tuberculata | reverse complement strand
CGGAGTGAACTATCTAGGAACACAATTGACACGCACAATTTACGCAAAGATTCGCACCCCGAGCTGTCATCGTGAAGAGATTGGGACGGACCGTTTCGCACTTATTAGTGCTCATCAGCCAGCTAAAGTCCACCGATAACATGCTCAGGAGGTGATAATTATTAAAAAAATACTACAAATAAATAACATTTCCTAATAATTCTCAATTCACTGTAAAGATCATCTGAGTTCCAGATACCATTTTCTTCTTCTTTAATCGACAACGGTCAATTTTGGTCCACAAGCCAGCCCCACATGACAACGTCAGAGAGAAGGGGGCGAGATTCACATCTCAGCCAGAAATAACCCTGAGATTGTAAGTCCCAGAGAAAAACGGACGAAACACAGAAGAAGAAAGAAACAGCCGTGCCCAACTCGGGATTCGAACCCAGGTTCCGACACATCGACCACACGGCAGACCGCCGTCTAGACCGCTCGGCCATGGCGGAACGGCTCAGTTACCATTTTATTTGTAAATAAAATATTATTTCTAATTCCATCCAGGCGCATTTCCCAATACACCTACTTTGTTACACATCAAGTTCTTATTCTTATGATAATGTAGTAAACGAGACATCTACTCAGATACAAATAATGAAATTGAAGTCTGTTAAAATTCATTATTCTAAAACTTAAACGCGCTTTACACTTACAGCAAAGAGTCCTCAGTCTCTATTAAATGTTAATTTATTAAATAGAATTTATGCTTACCAATGAGTCGTCGTCTTCTTCTTTTACATATACGTACACGTGCATACATTTGTATTTTCTTTTTTAATATAAGCTACATTAGACTCCATTTCAAAAAAATACTCCTTCTTTATTAGCAATATTTCGCAAGATTAGAATCATCTTGCTTTTTCAAGCCTTGTTTTTGAATTATATCAACAATAATAAGCTTGTCTACATTTATGACAACAAATAAACATGTCTACGTTATTTAAATTTAAATTATTGAAGAAAAAAAAACCCTATTCGATTTTTCCATTATTACCTAATAAAGATAAAACACATGCAAAAAACCTGTTCAATTCTGCAATGATACATTATTTATGTAATAAATATACTAATAAGTTGATTAAAAAAGTATTATTAAATTTAATTATTGAAATTTTTCTTCCTCTCCCCTGATCATATCCTGAAAAAAATGATAGGATATTGGCAATAAAGATATCACAATATCCTTATTGGCTAATAAAGAAGGAGCATTTTTTGGAAATGGAGTCTAATGTGCCTTACATTAAATATTATGAACAAATGAAGAAGAATTTTCTTTTTTAATTATAGTGTTCGCTTATGGCAACTTGTACATTTGAAAATTTCTGTTTAGATCAGTTCCGTGGAAAAATTTCTGGTTATGCTGACAAAAATTCCCATATAAGTTCCCATAGAAGTGGAAATTCTCTGTCGGCAGACATTGACCTTAATAATGCCTTGATCATTCACTGATGTTATCACACACTGATTTAATTGAAATCAATTCGATTTAGGCAACTTAAACTTACTTGAAGCTTTAGTTAATTTTCAAGCCAATGTAAAATTTGACGACGTGATTGTTCGAGTTCGGCATCTTCTGTAAGTTAAGACATTTTTCTTTTAATATTTTTTTGAGAGAGAAAAATAGAACAAGCAATATGTCTGAAACTTCTCATTTTAGAAGCAAATCTGACAGCATGATTATTATTTCATAAGATCTGCGTTTGATGTCTATCTTAAGGTGCGCCGAAACGTTCCCCAATATTAGCTTTGGTAGAAACCACTTGTGCAAATTCTGAATTTGGAATTGATTGTTCCCTTGAGATAACAAAACCACAAAGCCTATTATCATCAACCAGAATAGAAACTGCTTTACTCTAAGCCTTTAGGTTATAGACATTCGTAAAAGATCAGTTTGCGGAATTTAAGCTTTGTTGGAAGTCATCAGAACACTTTAAAGACAGACACAAGAATGTTTCTTAAACAACGCTGGTACAGAATTAAAAATTAAGAGTTTCTCTTTTTAGAAGATTCCGAATTTGATTTTTTTTTACTGAACATTCGAAGTATTACTTTTTTTAACAATTTTGTTTTTGTCCGTCAGGAATTGAACCCGGCTCTTCCATCCGCAGTCAAGCGGGTTACAACTTGGCCCAAGAAAGTAACACTCTCTTCAGATTTACTCTTCATTATTTCAGAGAAAAAAATGGAAGCGTTGAAAAAAAAAAAATACTCTGTTGTTTATAAAAAATTAAAAATATTAGAAATTTTGTAAAATCCGTGAAGTTTAAATTTTGTTCTCAAAGGACAAAATAAAAAAAAATAAAAAAGTAATTTTACAAAAAATATTGGTACGAAGTTCTGAACTCTTCTCTTTCATCCAGGAGGTGATTAAAGATTAAAGACTTTTTCAAGCTTTCAGTAATAGCATTGAACAGCAACAAAAAGATACAAAATAATAATAAATAAACACTTTTCATCAAAAATCTTATTAGCAACAATTATTCAAAATCGTTTAAAAATATTAACTGTTAAAAGGTTAAAAGAAATTTCTTTGTATTTTTTCTTTTTTTTTTCTTTTATTAAAACGTGAAAATAAATTCCACTAAACACTTTTAACTTATCTAATGTGTGAATAAATTAAAAATTTAAATAACATTAAAAATACAAACAAGGGAGCTTTCGCAAGGTAATGTTTCATCGGCCTGAAAAGATTTTAGTTTTACACATTTTGCATTTGAAACAAATTTTATGTAAATTATCTTGACGTTCAGTCAGTCGTTGATTGGTCCTTCATGTGCGAACTCTCTTGGAGTTGTCTGGAATCCGGTGAAGCTACGTTGATTGGTGTATTTCTTTTTCTTTGTTGTCCTAGTTGTCTCTTGTTTATCTGGATTTCTATGGAACTGTTCTGATTGGTGTATTTTCCTATCATTGTTATCGTAGTTTATGATATTCCTTTCTTTTCGTCCTTTTCAGTATGTCTCGTATTGTTGTTTTCTTCTCGTTGTTTCCATTTCTCTATTGTTTCCTAACTTTTCCATCTTTGTTCTTAGAATTTCTTAACTAACAAGATATGTTACTGAAAGGCAGTTTTTGGTTGTAAGGTTGTAATGCATAAATAAAACATGATTTTATCGCTTTAATTTTATATTTGCCAATTATTAAAGTGTTATTGAGATCAGGTATATTGTTGGTTTCTTCCCAGTGCCTACGTATGAATGATCATGAGGTATTGTTGTTCTTGATGGCGTATGCAGGGTTGGTACAGTCTTTGATGTAGATTTAAGCCACTGTTTCCAATATGGATTTTTCTTGCATGGTACTAAGTAGATGCATTCTTTTTGATCAGCCTTTTTTATTGGGTAGACAATACGGTTTTGGAAATTGGATTTCATTATTTAACTTACTCTGATCTCGGTGTCATAGAAAATCTTTTTCACTTGTTTAAATAATATCGGATGATATAAATATGAAACGTACTGGAAATTGGTGGTTTTTGTTTTTGTTTTCGGTTGTATTTTTTATGGTGCTTTCTATAAATTGGATGGGGTAGTTATTAATAAGAAATCGTGCTTTAATTTTTTGAATTTGTTATGTAAATAAATGTTCAGAACTACTATTAATGAAAGCCTTTTGTGTTGCCATTTTTATTATATTTCTTTTTAAATTTATTGGTGTTGACGATAAGAAGTTTATTGATCTGAATTTGTTAGTGTTTTGTAGGATCTAATTTCTAATCTATTGTGTTGATAAATTACTATAGTATCAAAGAATGGTAATTCTTTATTGTCATTTTGTGTTTCTATCGTAAATTGAATTTCCTGTTGAATGTTATTAAACATATTGAGTACATTGTTTTCTATATTATTTTGAGAATTAATGAAGATATCATCAACATATCTCTGGTGCATCGAATATTCTGTGTATTTTGTTTGAAAATTTTGAAAAGTTTTGCATATTGATTCAGCTTTAACTCGCGATGTTGGGAGTCCCATAAATATCCCTGATATCTGTTGTACTAGTTTATTATCAGTCATAAAAATCCGATTATTGTAAATAAATATTATTAAATCAGATAAATAGAAGAAAATTTTTCTTTTTTTGAAATTTTTCTATTATTGTTTACAAAGCTTGAATAAGTATTGTTCGTTTTCAAAAGCGAGAACTAGTCCTGGTGGACGATTCAACCCCGCAAAGGGGTGATACGCTGAGATGGGCACTTTCCTAAGACTTGTGTTTTTTTTTTTAGTACTTGTTATTTTTGCAATAGTACTTATTCTTTCCATAATTCTTTCCCGAAAAGCGCAAATAAAACGCAGCTACTAGTAAACTAACACTATAAAAAGTAAACATCCCCTCTTTATTTCTCCTCACCCTTATTTTGAAGAAATCGAAGGAGACCTGACGCATGTGCAAAAGTGTTGAAGGCTTTCATAAACAAAACCGAACACTAAGTGTTTGGTTATAGATGTAAATAAATTACTGACATCTAGTAAATACATATATAAATTTCCTTTGGATTTTTGAGGGTTTTTATTCTTCTTGAAAAATCAAAACTATTCCTTAAATATCCAATTGATCTATTATGAAACTCTTTTAAATTATTAAATACATATTTTGATACAGTGTGAAATATGGAACCGTGCAATTTATAATCGGCCTTAGATCAGTGCAATTTTTTGGAATGATCCTAATGTTTGGAAGGGTATTGTCATCTTTGATAAATAATTTATCTGATTCTTCTTTAGTGATATTATGTTTTAATCCAATTGCTCTTATTTGTTTTCTTATTTTCTTTTCAATTTTTTCTCTTGGTATTTGTAATATTTTATTTGTATTCTTATCATTTATATGTTTTTCTTTTATGTTACTGTATTTTAAAACATTTTCTGTTAAAGCTATAATCAATTCCGGTTTTATTTTAAAATTAGTTATACTGACTTTTATTCTCTTTCTCTAGTATTTGTTTCTCAATCTGATTCAAGTCTTATTTTGATTCATTTGCAAATGAAACGTTTGTATTTGAGTACTTGGGTGGTTCCCGTTTTTCAAGCCTTAGGAATGTCAAGATTTTGATACGGTTTTCTTTAATCTTCTTAAGATCTGCATTTAACGTGTGATAATTATCTATATTATAAAATTAAAAAGCATTTTTTTTTGGTAATATTAACAATATATATTCGTGACAGTTTCGAACATTGTTAATATTATAAAAAGTGTGCTGTTTTTAATCTTGTTAAATATATTATTAAATTTAATTGCTCCTATCTTTAAAATACATATATAATCTTGATTAGAAATTAAGTTTTGTAATTCATATGAGATGTAATGTAATTGTTTAATGATAGATTTTTTTTATTTGTTAACCTGTTTATGATATATTGCATTTGAATATTTAAAATTTGTTGTTGAATTTCTTATTCAGATCTAACTTAGGCCTAAATATTTTTTAATTATTTATTAGTTTATTTCATAAGTTTTGAGGAATTAATTTATTTTTTAGAAGATAAAGATTGAATGGTTTTTTTTTTGTTGTTGTTGGAAATCAAGTGACTTTTTTTTCATATGAAACCAAACCATTTATTTCCTCCACGTGTTTTGTTGAAAAAGTCCTTTCAGTAATCTTTCTATAGTTACAATAGCTATCAAGTTGTTCTTTTCTCTTGTCGAACACTAAAGATATCGTTGTCATACAAAAAAAAAAGAAATTCCTGTTGTCTCACTTTATTTTTCCTCTTTGTCAGTAATGAGGAAAGCAATCCCTTCATCACCCACTGATACACAGTTCTTTGGCTGTGGTTTTTTTTCCTTGACTACTCCTATCTCGATAATGTGTATTAGTTACCAGCAAAAATTAATCCATTATTGTGTTGGCGGCTGCTTTCACTTTGTTGTCATTCACTTTGTCCTACATCAATCTGTCTTTTGACTCGCGATGCCTTGCCTACCAGTTACACGGAAAGTTTCTTAAAAATGGAACGTTTTTCTTAAAAATGGAACTCGTTCAGTTTTAATTCCTTAGTCAAAATATGAACTATTTCCTGTTCCTTATGAAAAAAATTAACTTCTAAATTTCAATCCCTAATTTCTTTATTTAGTCCTTTTTATTTATTTTTACACTCCTCCCTTACCACTCAAAAAAAGAGAAACTTATATATCAAATGTGTTTAAAAGTTCTGTGTAATTCAATATCAGCTCATTGGTTTTCAAACAGAATAACATATAGAGAATGAAAATGACCATCTGTTTCTAAAAACCTTTTTTTCAGAGACAAATAATTATAATTCATTCACATTCTATTATAATTATTTGGTTTGAAGAATGCAAGGTTTAGGCCACAGCATTCGTTTTTATCAAGACCTCGTCTTGAAATCTACCTTCTACACTTCTATTCACGAGTCCTTAAGTTGTAGTTAGAGTTTATTGAGTGATCCTTATAATAACTCATTACTGCAACTTCGATGAACCTCTTTGTTTCTTGCCGATTCAAGTTAGGCCTTGCTTGTATTTGTTATCGGAACTAGATGTATTCGACGGTTGATGAATCTCCTTGTTAACATGTTGCACAAATATTTCCTTCGCATACATGTAATTCCAAACAATCCTCCTTTAGTCTTTCGCTTGAACTTTGGTCTTCAGGATCTATCAAGGAAACCATTTTGCCGATTGCACTGCAACATGGAACCAGCCGCTCAGAAAACGGATAATCACTAAATCTTATTCCGATCTCTTTTTCAGTTCACACTGACGACAATAAACACAAATGATGGAGGATTTCCAATTGCCCTATACAGCTTGCCACCGTCATATTCGCGACACGTTGCTCATTGTTTCAAATATAAGAATGTCATTGTTTCTCCATCCAACAATAATCTTTCATACATATCTGAGAAAAGGGTCACAAAATCTTCTTCTCAGTTGGACTTTCAATGCATGCATTTCTCGGAACTTTAAAATTCGAAAATTTGTTACAGTTTGTTGTATGAAAGGAAATGTTCATAGAACTAAAACAGTGATATTTTACAGTAGGTGTAAATCCATTAATTCCGCGTGCTTTGATGCTTTTAGTAAAGAATCGGATTTAAGGAACTTAAGAAAGTAATGAGAACTGAATTTTTTATCAGTAAACAGAAAGCTGTACTATTTGCATTAGATATTATATTGTTTACTCATAAGGAAACATAGACTTTACAGTAGTGAAAATCCACAAAAACGAAAAGCAAATAAAGAAAACGAGGACAGAAACTTTTAAGGCCAGTTGTAGGAAAGTAGGCGTTAAGTTGTTTGAATAAGTTCTTGTGACATTTGATAGACTGACGCTTTTTGCTAAACCTTTCCGTGAGATTAAAGTTTTATGATAAGCATTCATATTCAACAAAGTCACTGTACACACACAGCATCAATAGAAATCAATCAAACAGTTCCTATAGTTAGTTCCAGATACAAATATTAAATATGGATATGAAATAGAGAATTTATTAAATTTTTGATATGAAACGGTCCCGGAATTAGATTCCTAATACAAATATACAAATATCGTGAAATATTTAATATCCGGATTTAATATTTCATTTTACAAATGGCTTTTATACTTGCTATTTCGCTTTCACACGAGTTTTATAATAACTTCGGTGTATTTCATTATTTCAATGAGAACTATTTTGAGTTGTAGCTCTGTCATAACTTTGGTTCTGTTTCGTAAATAATAAAGCCACAGCATTAAAATTGGAGGTTTGAAGCAGTATTAAAGGTCTATCAGCTTTGAGTTCAGTAAAAGTGTTTTAGTATCAATATATCTTGCTTGGTTATTTTATGAGAAGTAATTTAGATCAGCTCTAATAACTCTTCCCATAAAATAATATTCCTTTAAAAACTTGGCCGTTTCTTTATCAGGAATTCCTGGAATTGGCGGCAGTTAAGGGACTACCTTTACAGTATCTTTTAGGGCTTTAACTCAGATAGTGGAGAAAAAAACGCAATCTTCTCTTGACAATAGCACTTCCTTGTGGCTTGAGTTTTGTGGTGTTTATGACGATATTTAATCGCTTTTTTTAATGCGGTTTAATGCGGAATGGATTAGCAAAAAAGAATTCACGTTTAACATGCATTACGTTTACATTATTTCTTTTGTAAAAATATTATGGCATCTTACAACAGAGATCTTATTGCCAAATTTGTCTATTATTTGTGAGAAACATTAAAATCATTTCTGCTCACTGATTGTGAAATCGACATTCGAGCGCGATTTTTTTAAGAGATAGAAAAATAGAGAAATTTGAAATTCCATCTCATTATTAACTAATGGACCAATAATAATAGGTTACATTTTAAAAATCGTTAATTTTAATACTAAACTGTAAGACTTTAATTTTGGATTTTTTTTTAAAAAATCAATAAATTAAAAGGATTCTAAATTAGATGGCTAGAAAGAAGTAATTTCAGTTTTATTATTAGCTTAATTTTCTTAAAAATGTCGTTGTCTATATGTCTGATTCTGCGTTTCTTTCCTTAATAATTTTTTTGAATGGTTTAAGGTATCTTCTTAACTGACCCTTATCTTACAGGTAGCAATGTCTGCGGAATACCTTCAGTATTACTTGATGGGCAGATGCTACAATTCACCACCTTCCATTCAAATATCACCACCTTCATTCACCACCTTCCATCCTCTTCAAATATTGTTTATTCTTATTTCCAAGGAGTGAAGGCTTAAAATCAGTCAGTCAGTCAGTGTTTGTCTTTTCTCCTCCTAATAACTTTTGAGCTTTTGATGGATCTTCCTCACAACTTGTATTCACTTATTATAAGAACCACATGCGGCCACCCTATATCCAACTTCTATATTTGTAATAATTTTCTTGTAATCCAATTTCGTCAATGTCAGTAAATGAAGTAGATTCATTTTTTTTTTTTTTTTAGAAAATTCAAAATTTATACTGTTTATATTCAACGGGTATTAGAATTTGAAAATGAACGTAAATTTTGTGACTTTAAAAATATTTCAAGATAATGAAATTTTAAGGTTCTTTCAGTAAAGAATTAGAACTAAAACAGTCAAAACACGTTGGTGTTAAACCACGACAACTCAAAAATTTTATTTTGGAAACAGAAATGAAGTTGTATTGAACACGATCTGCTGCTAATTTGAATTTCTTCGAAATTGAGAATATTCTTAGGGCCTAACGCCAGCAATAGTTTCAGCAATAATAGTTCCTTTTTCTAATCGACATTCAAAGATGATCCACCAAATTTATTTATTTATTTAAATTCAAAAATTAACCTTTCAGTCTAGGAGAGCGAGGACGAAAGTCGATACATTACATCATCAGAAAGATTTGGGACTTAACCGTAATTATTATATTGTCCCAAATATTGGATTATTAATAATTATTATTATTTATAAAATTCAAGAACATTAGTAATGATGAAAGAGATAAGAAGAGACCATAATATTCACCAAGAATGTTGCTGAACTTTGTAGCTTTAGATTAGAAAAAGACCTTGTCCTTGGTTCGTCACTATCGTTGATTTAATGGAAGCACATTCTCTCACAGCATCTACGGTTTTATTCTTATTATTCAAAATGGTCGTCACTGTAGAATGAGACCATCCGAAGTCATGTGCTATCGTATTGTCAGGCTTACCAGCTTCATGTTGCTTTAAAACTTGCAACTTCGCTTCAAGATCAATTGCTCGCCTCTTTTTCTGGGGTTTTCACTAGGATTTTTGATTGGACGAGTAGAGGCCATATTGCAGAAAATATCGCGAAATATTTAACGATAAATACACAAGTAACCTAAGCCTATTTCTCAAAAACAAAATCAACAGAGGGAACTGTTGAAGACACATGCCGACTGCCGAGTGAAGATGCCACTGAATGCGCTGTTGCCACTGCGCAGAATACATTGTTTCTAACTAGAAACCTTTATAAGTATAAACCTTTACGCTCGCTTGCGTCTTGTTCAAAAATTTGGTCGAAAATGTTTTTTATTCCCTTATGGGATCATGGATGTAGGTCGAGGGATGACTGTATTTTTCTGTATTCTGGATAACTTTTCTGAATTCGTACTCTTTTGAATACAGTGCTAAATAATTGAAAACATGTCAAGTCGACATCCTTAAAAATCCCCTCCCTTCATTTAAATCAGTTCTTGTCAAAAGGTGGTATTTATTCCAGAAATCAGTTTCTTTCTTCTATTAGATTTTGAAAACATCTAAAGGCGTAGCTGGTGAAAAGAGAAGAAAAACAGTTTTAGTAATTGGAAATAAAAATCTTTTATTAAATTCGTTCGAACGACGCTTTTTTGACGGAAATGAAATTATAATGATTTCAAAGACATTATTTTCTGGCGACATTTCAGGAGCAAGGAAACCCACGTGTTTAGTGTAATTGTCTTTTTCCACGAAGACAAAAGAAACCGTAAACTGAATTGTTTTAAAAAAAAAAAGTCTTACTTTTCAATAAATTACCAGGGCTCCTGAAAACTGCCAATAAATACACGTGGCAGTCAACATTTGTTCTTCAAATAATAATCAAGTTCCAAAACTTCCTTGGAAACTTCATTAGGGAATTATTCTTACAGATTTAATTAGGTTTACAAAATGAAGTGAAAATTGAAAACTATTGTAGGAAAATAAACTGAAACCAATAATAATGAATGAATCGAAAGAGAAATGGAAATACAGCGATGAAAATCTAAGAAATGTAATTATTCGTAACAGCTATTGTAAATATTCTGTATTTCAAAAAGATAAAAATATTCTTTTTCGTTTGCATTTAATAGATAAGAAAAATGATAATATTTGTTTTTAGTTTTATGTTTACTTTTTCAACATGAACAATTCGGCATTCAGTAAATGATGAAGCGATCCCTTGTAATTGCAGAAAGAGTAACATAGGATAACAGCTCGTACACGATATGTAAAAATGGAAGTTAAACCTAGTAAGATGCGCGGTAGCAGGTCGGATGAGGTTCATATTAAGAAAATCAATATGGAAAAAAGGAGGTTTTTATCGAGGTTCACACGAGGTCAAGATCGTCATGGATTTTGGAAACCATCTAAGCTGAACAAGGAAGTTACTATATCCAGGTCTAAATCGCAGTTTATACATGAGATGTATTATAATTAAAATTAATCTTGATTAAAGGAACCTTGTATAATCCAAACTAGACAATCTCCTCTGTCTTGATACCATCGCTCGAAGCTGTATCAAGAGTAATTCAAAATAGAATAAAGTTACTATTAACTGAAATGCAATGGATATAATTTTGAGAAATATACTCATTCTATGATTATCATTATTATCTTTCAAAGTAAATGTTTAAGTATTTCCTAAATGAAGAATTTGAATCAGTTCGTTATTTGTGAAATGAACTACCACGAAGAATATCACGGTCGCCAAATTTTCTCTTGACTCATTATTTGGGCGACGTGGAAAGGTCAAGACATGCTCAAAGGGACTGGAAGGGGCTGAGAAAAGATCCCCCGCCTCAGTTTTTAAAACTTATTGAAAAATTTAAGTAATTTGTTATTAAAATATAGTTGTATCGTTATTTATGTAGGCATCATTTTTCACGTATTAATACAAATATGAAATCATCTTGTTAATAGAAACATTGCACACATCATAAAATGCAAGAAAATATATTATAAAAATAAACAACAATAGGGCTAGATCAAGATCCAGCCACTTCACAATGAATTAGACTACATCCTCCATCAATCAAACTTCATGAGTTTATTTACATATGTATGTTCCCCTTCAGTACTGCGTAAAAGTGCTAATGTATTTTAATTGTATTGCCCGAAGACATCCACGATCGAGGATGAAACATGTTGTAATTTTACGTTTTTAAAATATATTTTCTATTAACAACAAATTTAACGAGCGGAATTCTTATTAACATCACAATAAAAAATATACATGTACATAAATAAAGATTCATTGAGCTGTTTTTAGTATTTTGGATATCGGGAATCCAGGATAGCTGTTTCTGGTTTCCTAACCATCATCAGCTGGATTCGCTCAGTATCTAACAGCTCAGTGATCTCAAGAAACATATAAAGAAAACAAAAGTAAAAAAATAATTGCCCTTCATATTAAAAGACAACATTACATGAATTAAGAATAAAAAAGGCAGATATTTAATCCTCGCTAGCAAACGCGTAGCTTATAAAGATAATTTTTAATTTTTATAATTTTTATAAAGATTTTATAAGACTAAAGTTTATAAAATGAATTAATGTAACAACAAATTTAACGTGCGGAAATCATTTTAATATCACAATAAAAAACGTACACCTACATGTAAATTAATTTATGTTTGCTAGCGGGGATTAAATGTCTGTTCTTTTCTATTTTTAATTTTTGTAATGTTGTCTTTTATTATGAAGGGCCATTATTTTGATGACTTTTATATGTTTCTTGAGATCACTGAGCTGTTAGATACTGGGCGAATCCAGCTGATGATGGTTAAGAAAGAAGAAACAGCTGTTCTGGATTCCCATTATCCAAAATACTAAAACAGCTCAGTGAATAATTACTTATGTGCGCGTAGTTTTTTATTGTGTTTTGTCATATGTTTAATGTTTCCATTAACAAAATCTCGGCAACACCCATACACAAATTTTATTGATGAAATAATCTTCTTGGAAATTCATTTAAGTTCATGGATTTACGCAAACTTTTACGTTTCAAACTCAAATTTTTCTTTTCCAGCCATCTTAAAACAACAATTGGCAAACATTCACCATCTCACCATGACAGTGAGAAACTCATGAAGTCCAGGCTTCATCATTATTATTATAGGCATAACATCTTATCTTCACAGTCACTGTTACGTTACTACTCAGAATTACTGTTCAGTTTTACCTATATTATTTTGTATTTAATGTCCATTTCTTTTCATCTTGTATCGACTGCACAACCCTATGTTAGTTAGACGAATTAATAGGGAATTTTAAAATAATATGTACTAAGTATGCTACATCAGATCCATCAATTAATAATAATAATAATAATACAATACAATACACAATACGCCAGATTTGACAGTGATAGAAAAGAAACAGATATGGCTAATTGATATAGCCATACCTGGTGATAGTAGAGTGGAAGAAAAAGAACTGGAAAAAATCACACGGTATCAAGACCTAAAAATCGAGGTTCAACGATTATGGCACAAGCCGGCAGTGGTAGTTCCAGTGGTTATCGGCACACTGGGTGCTATACCAAAAAACCTTGGTAAGCACTTACAAGATCTAAATATTGACAAAATCTCCATCGGTCAACTCCAAAAAGCCGCACTGCTTGGATCAGCACATATTTTGCGCCGATACATTACGACATCCTAGATTCTTGGGAAGAATTCGATGCGTTTGAAGGCCAACACCAGCTAAAGAACTGGGCAGCTGTGATACACATTGTTTTGTAGTGTCCTGTATAATAATAATAATAAAAAACTTAAACCAAATCTGCCACCTATTAAAATCTGATCTTCTATTTGATCTTTTAGACAAACGAGAATTTTCTAGAAGTACGTTTTCAAACAGAAGGAAATTTACCTTAGGCAATTTAGATTTAATATCTTAAAACTTTGTCGTTCGTTGAAATGTGGATCTCAAATGTTTACGATTTTCTGTCTCTGTTTTAGTTCCGATGCAAAAGTAAAAACTTCTTTTGCAAGAAACAATGTTGTTATTGTTGTTGTGTGTTTATGTTTGTGACATGAATAGAAATAGACTCAGCCAAGAAAAACAGACACTCATGATAAAACGAAAAAATATTGTGGCAAAAAGCAGTTTGAAACTTCAATTTAGTTGCTTTAGTGTTTTAAAAGTAACTATATCTCCACGAAATATAATAATACAATGAAATAACATTGCATCTAATATCAATTTCACTTGTAAAATATGTTTTTTGCAAATATAGTTTCAAAGTTTCTTAGTTCATATATCTTTGAACCCAGTTTGTATAATGCCAAAAATTCATAGTAGTCAAATTTGGTTATTTCAGTTATTTGACAGTTTTTAACCAAAGCTGCTAACTGTGATCTGTTAACTAATGACCCATTCACAACCAGAGAACTATCAGGAACGCAAAAAAATAAAAATTAAAAAAATTAAATTTTGATTTCTTTTTTAATATTTGTAACTTACGATTGTGGTAAAAGAATAAGATTAACATTAACCTATTGTTTATAATTAATACGGCTCGGGAGATTATGCTTAATTTAAAAAAAATCATTATTTAAAAGATTATTTTTCCTATAGCTTTGTCAAAAATATACTAAGATATAAATACAGATTTTTTTTGATTTATCTCCAACTTTCCAATGAAATTGAGACGCATCAATTCAATCAGTTTGCGTGTGTATGGACCACCCCCTCCCCCCATCCTCTCATAACTTTTGAAACTTGCTGAATCTTGACGCATACATTTAAGGACAACAGATGATTTAATTTTATATTTTAATTTTGTCGAGAAATGAACACGAGAAAGATCACAAAAATTTAGAACATTAAAACCTAATCAATACAAATATAATCGATTTGTATTAAATAAAGGATGTTACTCCTTTTATGTCAGCGCGAGATGTAACAGGATTCAGTAATAAATTCGGGATTTACTTATTTATATATTTTTTCAGAAATTGCTTTCCATTTGCGAGATATTAGAATTAAAAACAGAAGACATTAATGCATTAATTTACACCATATAAAAAAAAGAAAAAGAAAATGCAAGATATTAAGAAAAGTAGGTTTTCAGTTCTTTCAGGATTTCTTTTCTTGTATACGTCGTGTATTTAATAAACTTAATACGCTACATGAGCGAGTTTTCTTAAGTTTGTATTCGATTTACAACTTACCGAAACTAAACATTATCATTATTAAAGCCTTGAGATTAAGGTTGGTTGCAAAATTGTCATTTATTTCCTTTTGAGCTTTGCTGTGAGAAAACTCAGCCCGAAGCTCAATTTGCCGAATCACCATTGAAGCAACCTATGACGTCACGTCCTCCAGTCTCAAAGCGAACACATCTCCTGTTATTCTTAGGGGAGACGTTTTAAAGCGTTTCTTAAATTGTGATGTTTTTTCCCCCCCAGAGGGAATTTAGAGAATAAAAAATACTTTGCTTCAAAGATAGCAAAAGCAAATAATAAAATCTTTAAATCAAATTAGAATAAATAATAATAAGTCCTAAGACATTTACAAAACAAAGCAAAAAAAAACAAACAAACTGAGAACAAATAAAACAAACAAACAATTTAACACATAGACTTATGCTGGAATACAATTTATCCAAAATTAATAAGCAAAATGACAGAAATATAGGATTTAAATGTATTTGAGTTATTCGTACAGTCGCTTGAAAAATATTATTAATACAGAGAAATTATTTATCGTAACAATTCAAGTTATTCATTTTTTTTCCTTCCTTCCTTTCATCGATTTTGGCCAACTATGGACCACGGGCTAGCCCTACCTGAAACGTCAGGGTGAGGCTAGGAAATTCCAGAAGGGGGACGAGATTCACATCCCATCCAGAAATAACCCTGAGATAGTAAGTCCCAGGGAAGAAACGGACGAAACACAGAAGAAGAAAGAAACAGCCATGCCACGGCCGGGATTCGAACCCAGGTTCCAACACAATGGCCACTCGGCAGACCGCCGTCTAGACCGCTCGGCCATGCCGGAACGGCTCATTTTTTTTTCAATTTAAATAAAATATTTTTGTTAATTTCCGTGAAGGACCGCGTTCCCTTTAGAGTAGGACCACGCTTGTTTCGCCTTTACAAATCCCTGCAATTTTCGTGGCATTAGTTGAAGCAGATCGTCAAAGCACAGCCCTCCCCCCCATTCGACATCCAGTATATAGGGCAACTTAGTAAGTATGATAACTCAAAAAGCTTGAATTTAAATATGTCTGATGGCTTCTGAAGCTAATGTTAATTTTTGTCCGTTGTCTACTTGAGTGGTGTGGACATCGTCTTGTTCATCAGCAATTAAAAAAAATGGCACCTAATGTACACCACATATTTCGATTGCCATTCGCTCCAAACATCAATTCATAGTAAACAAAGAAAAAAATATAAAACGATGAAAGATTCTAACTTACAGGTTTAGTAAAAACTTTATACTAATTAAAGCAATTGAGAAATGTGCCTGATTTCTTTATTCTTTCTTTATTTCTTTATTCTAGTGTACGACTAGGCACACACACTATAAGAATAATCAAAAGCATTTTCTCAAAATTATTTCTTCATATGACATTTTTATTCTTTACTTCATTTTTTCTGCTATCCTATTTTTGTTATTTTTCTTTTGCTTTCTTTTTATTCAAAAATTGGATACTCCATCATAGAAACGCGTTCTGTAAATCACGATATATAACGACGTATAACGTATATGCATTTACTCTCTTCAATACTTTTTAAAATCAATGTACAAATCTCTTCAAATTTGAGCTTTATATTTTTTGTGAGATCCATTTTCTCTTTATAATGAAAAAACATTGCTTTCGACAAATTCAAGATGGCGTCGGGATGAATGCAAGATGTCATCGCATTTGTGGTGCATGAATGTATTGTAAGACGATCGACTGCAAATCTTTTAAAATCATGAAGAATTCTTTTCAAGAATTAAACTAATGAAATGTCAAATTCTCGATAAGTAAAATATTGATGACTATGAGAAGGACGTGTATCTCGATTTTTAAAAATAAAAAGCACCATCTTTTGGAAAACTGATTTGAAATCATTAATGGTTAAGACCAAGTGTTTATAATGTGATATCTCAGAACGACCGTTTCACGCTTTATTGGCGATCGTTGGCTGAAAGTAATCACAAGTAAACAGCCAGGTTTCAGTACGGAGGTCATAAGAATTAATAGTTAAGAAGAATGTGACACCTCCAAATTAAAGCTACAATAAATACACAATAATTCATTTGAGGCTAGCGGAGACTGACACATGAATTTTCCTCTTTGATTTTTAATGGGTATTTATTGTAGTTTTAATTTGGAGGTGTCACATTCTTCTTAACCATTAATTCTTATGACCTCCGTACTAAGACCTGGCTGTTTACTTGTGATTACTTTCAGTCGACGATCGCTAGTACAGCGTGAAATAGCCGTTCTGACTTGTCATTGTAAATACTTGCTCTCAACCATTGATGATTATACAGTTTTAGGCATTTTGATGTTTCTTTTTATGCTTTAGGAAATTTATTTGAGGCTAGCAGATATGAATTTTCCTATTATTTTTTTCTAATGTGTATTTATTGTTTTAGTTTTAATTTCGGGGGTGCTACGTTCTTCTTCACCATTGACTTGAAATTACTTCATAAAGTTTCCTTTCTGTCAGAAGGTCACCAGTCTTCGATTATTCTTTGGATTAGTTTAATATTTTAATCTTTAAACATCAAACTTTCGCCGCTATCTAATTTCCATATCTAAAGCGCTGAATCTAAGTAAATATTTATTGCTTGCAATTTATTGTTTTTTCAATTAGATTCGAAATAGACGGAAATCAGATGAAATTTAATGACATTACGGAAATTAATTGAAAGTCGGAAAATAATGTGATAGAATTTCATAAAGTTTTAATGATCAGCGCAGTTAAATATGAAATGAATAGATATACGAAAGAATGATTATTATTTATGCTTAACATTTCAATGAATAAATGTTTCATTGAAGTATTAAATCGTAAAATGTTCTTTATTTTCACAATTAAAAATAAAACCAAACTAAAATCAAGGGAAATGATTTTCTTGGTAAAGTGCATTTTCTTAAATGAAATTTATTTACATCCAAGAGATGTGAAAGCCCATTCCTTATTTAGCGTTCAAAAAAGTGTTTGTAGAATGGGACAGATAACTGAACATTCAGCTTTACTGTGAATTCATAGACTAATAATAAATTTCTTAATTAACGCTGTCATTAGGTCGTTGTAGGAAGGCAGTTGATTAGTTTTATTTCCTCGTTTTCAGTTCATTATTATTCAGGAGCCATCTTCCAATCACCAACCTATTTGTACTTCATCAGGAATCAAGAATTTGGAATTAAACAAA
This sequence comes from Thereuonema tuberculata, assembly GCA_023159025.1. Classification (NCBI taxonomy): domain Eukaryota; kingdom Metazoa; phylum Arthropoda; class Chilopoda; order Scutigeromorpha; family Scutigeridae; genus Thereuonema; species Thereuonema tuberculata. The sequence continues at coordinate 53,892,388 of JAFIDM010003189.1, read as the reverse complement.
GCAGTGAAATGTGATGAGAGTTCATTAAATATGACATTACAAGCTGAAAATATTTAATTGCTTTATTTTTTTATTTTTGAGTTTTATCCTTTTTTAACTGGGTTGAAAAAACTTCTACCCACGCAATGCTTTTTTTTGTGTGGTTCTCTGACAAGTAAGAGTGTTATTGACTTAGAAGTATTACTGAAACGCTTGAACGTTTTTCTTTTCTTTTTCACAAAAGCCTCAGTAACGAGGCCTCGCTGTTTATAGTGGTTGTTCCTAGCTGATGATCGCCCAAGAGAGTGAAACAGCTTTTGTTGGATGTCAATTAGTAAATGCTTGGTGTCACCCATTGCTGCTTATTAATAATTCAATGCGCAGATTAAAATTTCTACGGATTTAAAAAAATTCATTGAGGCCGGCGGACTGCTGGCACATGAATTTTCTCAATAATATTTTAATAGCGAGTTTATTTTTTTTTTGCTTTTGAGGTGCTACTGCGATATGGATGTTTGTTCTTCTTTTCTGTTTGCCCGTTTTTCTGTTTCTACAGAACTTAAACCTTACATATAGATTGAAATCCCATTATTTTCTTTGTTTCACTTCTGATCCTCGAAATGTAGCCTTGGGAAAGAATCCTCAGTAAATCCAACAATGTGGGTCCTTTTACTTTCATTTAGCGATGATTCGAAAGAAACTTGAAACCTGCTTCTCGAATTACTTTTGCTCCCAATGCTTCAGGGAAGAATTTATTTTACTTTTCATCTTCAGTTTCTGATTGAGATCCTCGCTCTCAGACATGATTAGAAATCCTACCCACAGGAGACAAAAAAATTATTGCTCCTTAGATTAAAAACTAGACATGATATTCTTAGGCAAACCAGGTGACGTAATTACATCAAAAAACATTTTTGGATGACATCAGTTACATTAAAATGAATAAAATAAATCAGAGAACGTAAAACCTTCCATGTGACTTATGATATACATTATCATGCACATGACTAGTTGCAAATTTCATGATTGTTATTATTTCATTCCGAATTATTTTCGGTAAAAGAAATGATGTATTTCTTTTCGGATAAATTGAGATCGGTTAGGTCTTTGAAATATTGTTATTGAGAATAAAGAAGATAAGAATTATATCAGTTTCATTAATAATTTAACTTTTAAATTTGTCAATTTAAAATCGTGATTCTACCTTGAAGTCTGAAAGTAAAGTCTATCAGAAGACATCAGATCTGGCTTGATGTCATTTATTTCTTAGATTGGCGAAATTAAAAGTAATTACATTACAAGTATTTGCGAAGTTACAGGTATCTTTCGAAAAACAAACACACACACAAACGGATATAAGTGCCATCTTTATTTCAACTTAAGATGGTTTAGATCTTATTTTCTTCAGAATAATCGGAAATTTATTTGAGGAACCGCCTACCTTTTATTAATAAAAACAAACTTTGTTATTAGCCTGCTTTGCTAGTAAAGTAAGGTTCAGAAACTCTTTCAAAGTTTCCACCGTTGGTGGATCTTCTTGAAGCTTGATATGCATATTATGGATAAGAGACGGTCTAATTTGTTTGCATTTCAAAAAATTTTTCAAAAATTGTTTGGCTCCTTGTCGACAAATTAGAGCTTGAAGATAACAGAAAAATCCCTTAGAAGAACATTAGAACCGATACAAGGAATTTCTGCTGATTATTATCTTAACAACGCAGATTAATTCACTACTGTTAGTAATCCACTAATTTGCATGGGCTTTCAACTAATGTAAACTAGTTAGTTATCTTTTTACTGTAGTTCGATAAAACTTCAGCTAATACCGAAAATTCTGGATTATTACTGCAAAATTCAGTCATCAGAATTTTCTCACAATTATTTTGATCATTACATAATATAACATATATTCCCAATTCAATTCTGTAAAACTATATGGGATAGAAAGAAGTAAGCTTCTTTTAACAACAAATATTTTTGCAGTGTATATATTTCGTGTATAACAATTAGTCCCTTACATGCTAAGCGATTGCTAGCGGGGATTAATTGAATGGCCTTTTTATTATTTCTCATTCCTTTGATTTTGGCCAGCTAGGGACCACGTGAAATAACTGTTCATGATTTCTTCTTCTCCTTCTTCTTTCTCTCCTTCCAATATTCTCTCATCCTTTCCCTCTGCTACTCCCGTCTCTCTTCCGTCCAGACTCCGCCTCTCTTCTCCATCGACCTCACCTAAAAACCCTTGAAACCCTTAACCTTTGATCTGAATTTTCCACTATCTTCTATTTCCTCTTTGGTAATTTTCATTTCCTCTAGGTCATTTCCTCTTTGAACAAGGGGTGTCTTTGGGGTATTCTTTATTCTTTATTTAGGTTTTGATGTTTTTTAATTTGGAGGACCGTTGTGGTGTTTACTTTTGTTTTCTGAGTTCAGTGAGATGTAAGATACTGGGCGGATCCAACTGACGATGTTCAGGAAACCTGAAATAGGTTACCTTTGATTCGCGTATCAGAATTTCCAAAAACAGATTAGTGAGCTCTTAGAGTTACACGCTTTTGTTTTATTTCTCATGTAACAAATATTTTTACTAGGAATAATTGGCCAACACACATATTACAATTTAAAAAAAGCTTTATAACACATTAAAATTTACACATAAGCATGACCGGTGTCGGCCTTCTTTAATACAGAGGCATTTGAGAAGTGTGGGGTTACGTGTCAAAGGTCTGTATTTAAGAAGGCCGAAACCGGTCGTGCTTTTATTGCGTAAATTTTACTAAAATACAGTGCAACTTGGATAATTCGAACGTCTTTAATTTGAAATCGTGGTTAATTCGAAGATTTCTCTTGGTCCCTTGAATTTCTTATTAAATCAATGTTAAAAAATCGTGGATAATTCGAAGTTCAACTTCCTTAATTCGAAGTTTTTTACAAAAAATTTCGAATCATAACGACTTTTCGGCGTTTCATCTTAAGAAATTCGACACGTGACAACTGAAATCCCCTTCCCACCACCGTTCGACACCTGATGCTTCAGACGCCATTCGAACTTCCTGCTGTCAGAGTCACCATGTCTTTCAGTAAACCATGCGTGTACAAGAATTTAACGTTCGCTGAAAAGGTCGCCGTCATTCGCGAGGTGGAAAAGGGTGTGAAGAAGAAATGCCAAATCGCCAACGAGTACGGGATAGCGCCGAATTTTGTCGGTACATTGAAGGACAAACCGACATAAGTGAAGCTGTTTTCCGTTCACTAAACATGTTTGATGATTTTGCTAACCTTAAGCGCCTGAATTCTACAAACAATCAGACATTGCACAATTTTTTGAAAAACTACATTTTTCTATATTGAATTTAATATGTACTGTAGCTTACGTAATATAAATTTTAGTTTGCTTTCATACATATAGTCTTTCATACCATGATCTTTCTGAATAAATATTTACTTATTGACAGAATAATCTTTTCAAGCATTCAGTGGACCTGAAATTAAAGTTAAAAGATGTAACTTGTTTAATACGAAGTCTTGGATAATTCGAAGTTTTGTAGTGGTCCCTTCAGCTTCGAATTATCCAAGTTGCACTGTAGTAAAAAAAATTTTAAATTTTAATGTTTTAAAAAACTTTTTAAATTTTTTTTTTTGTTGGCCAAATTTATTAATCCATATTTACTGCACAGTTAAATTTCTTATTTTCATCTTGTTATTTTTAATACAACACCTATAATTTGTCGACGTCTTTTTATTGATTTGCTGAAAGTTATCTATTTCGTCAGCTTTTGCTCAAAAATAAAGTTGAATTTTTGATGATCTGGGGGTCTTAAAGAATTGATCCACAAGAATTTATTCACTGTCACACGAAGTTTTCATGTTGCTGGATGACAATTTCCGAACATGCTCGAAGGTCTTTCATATTTATACAGTTTTAAATTCAATAGGAAAGAAAGATGATAAAATCAATGGTCTGTGTTATGTGTATGTTTCCTAATAACTTTTGAATTGGTGCATGGATTTGCTTGAGCTGGGGATCATCTAACTTTTCCATATGAAATTTCTTCCAAGTGGGCCCTTGTGGAGAAATTAGGATAACAAAAATTCCCGTAGGAAAGCATTGAAATATAAACAATGGATTTCTATCCTTTTTTTGTTAACAGCTCATTGTCTTAAGCAGTGAATAGCAAATCTTATCTAATTCATTGAAGCTTGATTTGATATGATTAAAATTATATCGATTTATATAAGTTTAATGTGCATATGTCTGAATTTTAAAATATGAAAAGGAATATTGAGATTATACACAATTTAAAAAAAGAAAACAATATTTAGAAAACGCAATATTACTAAGACTTTGCTCTTTTTTAAAGTTTAAAATTTAAAATTAAAAATTTTTTATAATAACAAAATTATCTATTACTTAATATTAAAAACGAAGCAATAAATAGTGAACGGTCCTCTTTATTACTTATTGAATTAATAAATCAACTAAATTATCTAAATTTAAATTTAAAATTAAAACTAAACTACCAAAAAGAAACCAATTAAAAAATTACAATAGCTAAATTAACTAATTTTAAAAATGAAAAATATTAAAAAGAGCAAAATCTGTAATATTGAGTTAAAGTATGAACAGAAAATATATAAAAATTTAAATACCTTAATAAGAAGTAATGATACATAAAACTTCAAAATTAGGCATATATACATCTGAAAGGCAAAACTTGAAGCTGCCTCTTCGAGTTTCGCAAAGCAAAGATTTCAATCAATCTTTTGCAATTTTGAAATTTAGAATCTGTAGAATATAAGAATAAAATTAACTTACATAACTAAACATATAAAGCCGGACAGTGATCTGGGATTTGATAACGCCAATATCAAAAAACAAATCACTGTTTCTATGGAGATATAATCTAATAAATATATATATATATATATATATTATAATTACAATTTAATAATACGATATATTTTTTATTATTACATATTATAATTATAAAATTATGAAATGATTGGTGTCTCCACTCCAATCTTTCGATTGACGCACCTCTCACATTGGTTATTTTCAATTGGTGAAACAAAAATCCCAGTCATAATAAGGTAGAAGATTTTTAGGGATTAGACGAGCAGACGACAATTCAAGGCAGCTTTCACCTTTTGATGACATAGGCGAATGTAACTGTTCGATTGTCTAGTCACATGACCGGAATTGAAAATTCACATGAAAATGACCAATCTGAGAGATGCGCCAATCGTAAGATTGGAGTGGAGACACCAATCATTTGGAATCTCATAATTTTGTCATTATTTTAATTACATATCATTGTATAATATATATAAATCTAAAAGGCAAAACTTGAAGCTGCCTCTTCGAGTTTCACAAAGCAAAGATTTCAATCAATCATTTGCAATTTAGAATTCAGAAAATATAGAATATAAGAATAAAAATTAACTTATATTACTAAACCTATATAAAAAGCCGGACAGTGATCTGGGATTTGAAAACGCCAATATCAAAAAACAAATCACTGTTTCTAGGGAGATATACTCCAATTATCTCCATGTCTTCAGCGGCAAAATTTGGAAACAATTTAGAAACCTAAAACGCAATATTATTAAGACTTTGCTCTTATTTAAAGTTGAAAATTCAAAAAAATGAACCTAAATACTTAATATTAAAAACGAAGCATTAAAGAGTGATTGGTCCTCTTTATTACTTATTGAATTAATAATTTAACTAAAGTAACTAAACTATCTAAATTAAAACTAAACTATCAAAAAGAAACCAATTAAATAATTACAAAAGCTAAATTAACTAATTTTAAAATTGAAAACTTTAATTTAATCAGTTCACAATTACCTCCGTAAAGAGGGTCGAAAGCTACTGAATGTATTGTTCTTCAACTTATTGTTATTTTAGGCTTGAAAAAGAAAAGACGTGTAATCTTTTCGAAAATTTGCTTTGTCATATTAAATGTAGTCTTTACATTTAAATTTGGCGTGATGTTAGATATATTTTAATATATTTTAATTGTAAATATAGTTTTAAAAAATGCATTTAGACTCAATATTATTTTTAAAAGATTTATTTAAGTCAAATTCATTTAATAAAATCCCAAACTTCATTCAATTTTTCAGAAAATGGTAAATTTATACTGTTTCTATTTAGTAGGTTTTG
>JAFIDM010003189.1:53832860-53881240 GCA_023159025.1 Thereuonema tuberculata | reverse complement strand
GAAGTCTGTATAGGAAAAAGAAAAGAAATTTTTTTATCCTCAAAATAAGTTTCTGCAAAAGAAAACGAAATATCGTTAATAATAGAAGTTAGTGGAATTAATGCGTGAATGACGATTTTTATATGATATATTTAAGAGTTAAGGGAAAATATCTTACTTTTTATAAGGAAAAATAAAGTACTTTGTAATACTTTATTTTTGCTTTTCTTTGTAAAACTTAACTTCCATTTAGTTAAAGAGCCTCAAATATTTGTAAGTTGCCATTTTACGAAGTTCTTTGTTTCCAAATACGTATAATTTCAAAACCAACCTTCTTATAAGATCAACTTTATCTTTACTAAAGCTTTTTGTATTTCATTAGTCAAATTCTCCATTCATTTCTTCATTAGTTTGCCGCTTCTTGCAAGAACATTTACGAAAAATCAAAAATAAACTTGGTGTGTTTGTCTTTCATTTAATAACTCGGGGCCAAACATCCCTTTTTCGTCGCCAAGCTGTGAGCCTTGAAATATGTCAAGGAATTATGAATAACCCTATATAATAAAATAATGGAAAATATTTTTCAAGATTTCTCCAGCAATTCATTTACTACAATAGTGAACATCGAATAACTTTGAATCCTACAATATTTTGATAATATTCAAATGTAATCCATGTAACAGTTTATCTTTATAAGCATTAATTAATATAAGCTAATTAAAAATTAAGTATTAACAAATAAGTTATTCTTAATTATAATAATAATAATTTCGCTAACCCTTGAATTATTATTTTAATTACAGTATACCTAATTCATTTCACTTCGAAGTAACTAGGTAATTTATTTTTTATGTCTATTATTTCATTTCTAAATCAAAATAAAATTTTATTCAAACACGTTATAATAAGTATTTTTAGGTCAAATAATTCTAAGTAACCCATGAAAAGGTTGTGTTTCCAAGGCAACCTAATCACAAATAAATCCCTCTAAAATCCTTTAAGAAAGGTTTCACAGTGACTAATGGTAACCTGAATTCAAAGATATAATAATTATGGGGGGAAAATGCTAATTTCTAATTTTACGGAGCCAATATTTCATGTTTTAATTTAATGTTTTCATTTAATTCAATTCAATACCATCTTCTCATAATAATACCATCTTGTTTTGTAAGCAGTCCAGTGATTGGTGGAGGAGACCATTGAGATTTTTCATTGGGTGTTTCACCCCCAAATGGATCTTAGATTCATCCACTGCAAAATAGAACCGAATTTCCTTCCCTGAGTTTAAAGGCGGGAGAGCGTCGGACTAATCACTTGTCCGTAACTTCAGCCTGATGGTTGGGACTCTAATATCGATACCTCCAGCGCAGCGCCTGAACGAACCTAGATGGCAAGAAAAGGGGATATTTAACAGTTTTGTTTAACAATTTTTGTAAGAACTACAATAAGGTCCGGAACCTAAAATGATACAGACTGTCATTAATTAATATTTTTTTAAGGTGCACTGAATATCATTGTAAGCAATTACGAAGCTGGTACATTTAAATAAATCTGCTTGAATTTAATTAAACAGTTGAATAAACTTTTTTTCTACAAGACCAAGGTTTCAGCTTAATAAATTGACAAGCTATTATCAAATGCATACAAAGTGAGTTCCTGCAAAACATAAATACCATAAAAGAGCCAATGGGGAAAGCTAGATGTTGAGAAGCCCCGTAGATGAGACCCAGTGGAGCTTTATGTCTTGTAAACCCCGTAGCACGGGCGTGGAAGATCGTAGGCTGCCTTGGAGGAGATAGGCGACATCTGCTGGGTTTGATCCAAAAATTGTTCTGGAAATCTTGAGGTTTAAAGGCTGTAGCGGAAATCCCTTCAACTGCAAATGGAGCTATAAAAAAAACGCCTAAAAGCAGACTAAAAATTAAATTAAAATGATGAAAGTTAATAATAAAAATAAGAAATTAAAAATAAAATTAAAATTAAAAAAAAAATTCCTCATTTTGCTATCTTGAGGTTTAAAGATAATTCTCATTCTCATTCTTCTCTTCTTCTTTTTCATGCCATATTCAAGTACAGTATTCACTGGAATGCCATCGTTACAGGCATTATCGGAAACTAGAATAAATTTTATCTCCCTACACTTAGTGATGAAATGATTGTGGGAAATTCCAAAAATTTTTAGATTTTCAAAGCCAATGTTGTGATGATAAAAACTGAAATGTTACTTATATCCAAGGCTCTGTGTTCTGCTATGCGGTCAGAAAGAGCCTTCTGGGTCTCGCCGACGTAGAAGCATGTACAGTACTGCAATGCAAAAATGGCTCCCACAACCTTCATGATTTTGGCTGAAACTGGAACTTGTTGTAATTCTTTTATTAGCGACCCATTTGGGAGCTATTGTGATAGCGACGAAAATCGGTAGCTATTGCATTTCTCTTGTCCGTCTGTCCAACTCCCATGTTCGAGATATTTGACGTTATTTTCATTGTAGTCCCCCCTTTCCTCTAACAACTCCCGAACGGAAGGTCGGATCGACAAATGGACTCCACCCTTGTATTCAGAGGCCCATATAATGTAGGGAATAGAGTATTTTCAAGGGCCAGCACCCCCTTTTTTTGTTCGAGATATTTGGCATTGTTTTCTTTGGAATTCTGCTATTAGCTAAAATGTTAAAAATTCAAACATCTCATTTCATTTGTCAGCTTGATGAGTAGTTTCGGACTCATATACTGGAGGTTGTCGGTTTGAATCCCTATATCTACTTTTTTTTTTTCCTCTCAATCTTTTTTTCTCAATGTCCACATTTTTTTTTTTTAGTTTTTTTTTTTCCTTTATTTTCCTAACTTTTTTTTTTATAACGTTTTTTATTTTTTAATTATTATTCTTAATTGTTTTAGTTATTTGGGTCGCCCTTAAATTTATGCTTTTACACAAAATTATATTCACTTGTAGTATTTGTGATGGCAATATTGAAAGGACGAAGCAATTTCGAAAACAAAGGAAAGGTTGTGGATTGATAATCACTGGGGAACAGTGATTTTGGTGCCTTACAATTTTAACCTATTTTTGGGTATATTTGGGTCACTGATTCCAAAAATGCTTTCAGTTTTGCTCTATCAGCTCTAGTTTTTGAGATAGAGCTTATTCACATTATACCAGTCTAACCATACTGGTCCGCATATACAACTATATCACTCGCAAACAATTAAATACAAAAGACATTTGGATGGATCATTTTCATGAAGCAACTGTATCTATCTAACCACCATTATTTATTTATACATTGGTCGCATTAGGTTCATTAATTTTCTTCCACAGGTCGCTCAATCCTCGTTTCTGTGATTTCCTCCGATGCAATGATCTTGAACATTCTCGCCGGATGCTCCAACAGTAGTCCGCCATCATATGTATATCTCATCATTGCTAGACATTGTTTCTCTGCCAGCCTGGAAGTTAACAATTCAGACGACTTCTTTGGAAGACTTAGATCTCTTATGAGGTCGTTCAATTCCACTTGATTAAAACCGGATGCAACTGATGAAGGTCCTGCGAAATCACTGTCATATTGCTCAGCATAGCTTTCAGCTGATTCATCCTCTTCTTCTGATGACTTGGAAGACTGATAAATATTGGAACAGGTATCTCCTCTGAATGTGGAGCGCCCGGGGCGTCTTGCAGAGCGTAGATCAGGATATACCAATATACACCTATTATTGCTATTGATGCCTTTACATTAACTGAACAAAAGTAACAGTCCTCACTGTGGTTTATTTGTTCTCGCCATATCATTGGTTCCCAAATTTCAAGCATTTCCGTTTCCTATTTGTCCACTGTCACAGATGCTCTGTGCACGCATTGTTACATACAATGTGGGGTGCCCAAGCCTATCTTGGTCTCCCAGTTTTACTTTGAAATAGGCCAAATAAGCTCTTTTTACAAAGTCAGTTATGGGTTTTCTTTGCTGAATGAATGTGTACGCCCCACAGATGAAACATAACACATCAGGATTATTCACACATTTTCTTCATGATGAAGCCATGTCAGTGGCTATAAAAAGGATAAATAAATGTCAGAATAGTTAAAGTACACATGCAAATAACAACATGAATAGAGCTTGGATAAAATAAATTAGTATTATGCACACAATCGATTTACAAATGGTGATGTAAAAACAAAGTAGTCATAAGAGCAATGTATAATGATATCATGAATATCTTATAAACTAGAGCTGCTAGAACAAAATGGTTGGCATTTTCGGAATCAGCAGCACCAAAATACCCAGAATCAGGTGAAAAATTCCAGGCACCATGAAAATTTTTTTTTTTTTGTTCCCCAGATAATCAATGTAAACATAAAATTTCTTCTGCTTCTAAGTGTTTAGTTTACAGTTATTGTAAGATTGTTTAAAGTTCTTTTAATATGCTTATTCAGGAATGACGTAGGAAAACCATTATTCTGGAGAATACTAGTGATATTTCTGAATTTCCTCTCACAGATTTCTGAAGTGAAAGATAATCTAAAAGCCCTTGTTACGAACATTATGACAATATTAATTTTGAAAGCTAAGGGAGTGGATGAAATAATAGTTCATGGCATTTCCTGAGAAAGTGGGCTTTCTGTAGACTCTCGCTAAAAATTCAGCTTTCCCATTGGTTTTTTTATTGTATTTATGTTTTACAGGAATTCACCTTATATGCATTTGATAATAGCTTGTCAATTTATTAAGCTGAAACCTTGGTCATGTAAAAAAGTTTGCTTAATTGTTTAATGAAATTCTTAAAATTCAGATGTACCAGCTTCGTTAATGCTTACAACAATACAGATCGTCAGTTGCGATAAAGATCCCCTCCTCCCCTCCCATTGGTTCACCAATCTCTCCTTAAATTGGGAACATTGTTCTTTCATGGGGTTGAAATCAGGCGGGCATTGAACCGCCTCTATACTTTCATACTGTTGTAAGAAAATTGTGCTCTCTCTGCGTGCCTTAGGAGCAATCATATCCTATTTTATCTTTTTTTAACTTTTTAATATCACATTTCATAATTGAAGTATCTTTTTCCAGTTTACCACTTTTACTTTTCCACTTTTTACTTACTTATTCCGATTTTATGTTTAGGGATTTGGCTTTAGTCTAAATACAAAGATACAGGTTCTCGAAATAAAGATGACGCTTACACAAAATAACTTGTTCACTAACAATGCCTGTAGGTTTAGGCTCAGCTATCCATCGCGGAGGGAAGTTGGAGGGGCGGAAGGAGATGCAGTGCTGAGGATTCATTTTTTGAGGACTTATTCATTTTCCCAAGATTCGTTTTCTTGGGATGGGACGGTGAAGACCAAAATGGTTGTGTTCACGTTTTAAATTCAGTAAAAATAAACATCATACTAAGCTTCAGAGAAATCAGACCAGTTATTTTAGCAATGGACTTCGAGAGTCATTTTGAAGGATATTTGAGGCTGGAGACCAAAAATAAGTTTTCTTTTAAGTTGGGTCGTAAGCTATATACTAAATTTTGCGGAAATCCTTCCAGCAGTTTTAGCGTGATGCGCTTACAAACAGAAAAGAAAAATGCTCAAATGGAATAGTAACACCACGCATGCTCAGTCAATTAGTGATCAGTGAACAACAATGAGCGTTAACGTGAAACAGCTAACAATAACAATCTTGCATTTAAAAGATTGCTTTTATAAATAGAGAGAGAAATTAACCATCGGACAATAAATCATTGAACTTAAGATTGCTTTTACTATACACAATTTAATTTTAATTTTAATTTAAAATCAGCTAAAACGAATTTGGTAAACATTTCCTGTAAGACTTTATTTTAAATTACAATCGATATGAAACCCCTCCCTCATCTCTGCTTCTCCGCTTTCAGTATTGATTGCCACGATACCTGGAATGAATTTCTTGTGGGAACCCAAGATAAGAGTTGGTCCCTGATAACTACAATCGTTGAGTCTCTTTGGACTCGCTTTCAATCCTCTCTGTGAAGTCCACAAGAGATTTCGTGGGAAGAAAGAAAAAAAAAGAGCTACGGAACTGATCGATTTTTTTTTACACCTCTCCATCAAGTTCTCAGAAGAATTCCATCTTCTAAACAGATTATCTACCCAAAAAAGGCCTGTTTTTCTACTTTACCCAACATATTATTCATCAGTCGAATTAGTAATTCAGAGACTTATCATGTATTCTCTGAATTACCAATCAACTTATGCTGATTAATTGTCTTATTCCATTAAGAAAATCAATTGCTCTGAATTTCTGCAGAGAAGAAATTAAGACAATAAAATTAAGTAATATTCTTCATTATATTTTCATAACTTCAGTAATTTAGTTCTAAATCTAAAAGATAGGCTCCATTAAAATATTATCTGTAAAATTTCGGCTAATGATCTCAATTCCATCCATTAATAGGATAAGGGATGGCGTTTTACTATATAAGTGCTTTTTAGGTAAATCATTTAATGCCGTGCTGGCGTGGTCGTGCGGTCTCGGCGGCGGCCAGTTGTGGCGTCCAATGCGCCAGTTCTTGGGTTCGAATCCCGGCAGTGGCATGGGTGTTTCACTTTCCTTTCTTCTGTGTTGTCCGTTTCTTCCCTTGGGGTTGGCGCCCCCTTGCGGTATCTAGCCTAAACTCTCTGGTAGGAGAGCGTCCATACCCAGTATTGGGTGTTACGGGCGATTAACTAACTTAACTAACTAAATCATTTAATAGTAATAAAATAACTTAACGTGCATACCGTAGTAAGTAAATAAATTCATGCCATCGCACAATCAATAAAACATGATTTTGTATAATTAAAATTCACAAACATTTTCAGAACATCCCCAGCGTTCCGTTTACAAGGGATCACTTGTCAAAGGAACGCTCGAGATTCTGAAAATGTTTGTGAATTTTAATTGTATAAATCCTTTTTTATTGAATGTGTGGTGGCCTGAATTTATTTATTTAATAATAATGAATCTTTTAAATGAATACTGTTTTAAGAATGAGCCAGTTTTAAGATTAGAAAAATGTCTGAAGAAATAATAGCTTGTGAATAAAAATAACTACACATGCATCTTCTTAAGAATATCTTTTTCTTTATCTTTCTATTAAAGATGTTGCTGACAAATGTTTTTGCAGTTATTCATGTGTGGTTTTCAGAGATAGTTTTCATATTTCATTAAACGGAAAGTAGACTATTCTTAAACCCTTGTGACATTTTTATATTTATTTTGTTTTTTATATATATAGTATATTGATTCTATAATATTTCTTAATAGCTTATTTCTTAGATATAACCCTTTAATTCACTAATAAGATGTTTTCTTTGACTGGATGCATTTGTCAATTTCTGTATTTCCATGAGAAGCTTTTTATTTTTCTTTTGTCAGTGTTTGTTTTTAAACATCTCACCAAATTTAAATGTAAAATAACTACATTTAATACATTTTTTATTACTAGATTTTGAATTGCAATCATCAATAATTTTTGTTTAATGCAGGTATCCTTTTTGAAGTCATTTGCAGTTGTGGTATTTAATTTAAAATTTATATTTTATATTGATATTAATTATTATCACTACATTTTCCGATTACGAAAACTGCTGATTTATTCGATCTACATCCACTCAAGAAATATCTTTAAAAAAAAAAAAAAAAAAAGTTCGAAAAATTTTTTTATAGCCAACGGATAAAAAGCGAACAGCAACGAAATGTTATTACAGTGTAACCTCCTTTAACGGACACTCCGAATAGCGCACACCTCTAATTAGCGGACATTATTGCGGGTCCCAGTCCCTTAAAATAGGACATTCTATGTTATCCACTCCGAATAGCGGACACTCTGAATAGCGGACAGTTATTTTAACTGTAATTTTTTTTTATTAACATTTCGACAAACAAATCATGGTGGTATTTACATCGGTGTACCATACATTGATACATTGTATCTCTGTCCCATGATTCAATGCACGAATCTGAGGCCCTTTTTTTCACTGCAGTTGCTTTGTAAATATCAATGCCTCGTAAAGCTATCCTATAAACGTGTTGATTAAATTTAGTGCGAATTAAAATGGCGTCAAAAAGGAAGAGATTGGCACCGAAAGAAAAAATTGATGTTCTTGAAGTTGCTGAAAAAGAAAAGCGGAGTGTGCGTTGTCTTGCTGAACGTTTTAAAGTTGGAAAAACTCAGATAAGTGAACTTTTAAAGGACAAAGATGAGATTAGAAAAATGTGGATGGTGAATTCAAACGAAAATTCGAAGAATTTGAAGTTTCGTAAAACTGAAACAAGCAAAATCGACGATATGGTGATAAAATGTTTCCGCTTTGCTCGTGCAAAGAATATTCCTATAAGCGGTGTTTTCCTTCAAGAAAAAGCCAGAGAAGTCGGTCAAGCTTTTGGATTGGACACGTTTAAGGCATCAAATGGCTGGCTGGAAATTAATTTTCTAAATACTGTAATTAATTTTATCATTATTTTAAGTAAGAGAAACGGATTAGCACTCATTTAAAAAGGAATATAGTAAATAATTTGCAATTGTTCACATTCTCTCATATCGCAATAATAATTGTAGAAATTTAATTAAGATTGTACGTAATTTTTCATTAAATGACTTGCTATAAGCTAAAAAATAAAAAAAAGAGAGTCCTCCCCAATAGCGGACACCTCCCAATAACGGACAAAACTTGCGGTCCCGTGACTGTCCGTTATTCGGAGGTAACACTGTACAATGTTTCTGTTGTCTCGGAGTTGAACACAGACTTCTCTTATTCATTAATAGGAAGAATTCAAAATGAATGTTCTTATTTTAAAATTCTCGTAAACTTAAATCTAAAATTCACTTTAGCTTAACTTAAAGCTGGAGTGAATTTTACTTTTTGTTTTGTTTTGAAACAGATCTTTACGTAAGAATGAAGAACTTGCTTGTAATGAAGAGCGATGTGTAAAAACAATGCAAATCAGTTTATACGACAAAATTTTGAAAAAGAAGTTGATGTCAAGAAAGAAATGGCGTTCTAGGCTTTCTAAAAAGCTAAGAAAACCACTCCAATCCTTGGAAAAGTCTTTTTGTTGATTAATTGCCTTGAAATTCGTAGAATGGTTTTTGTCACCTGGGGTGACTGAATGACGGAAATGAAATCGATCGTAGGCGTTAGTGACACTTGGTTGGTTTGATGACAGTGGACGAACAGATATCCAACTATAACTGCTGTCTTTACGACCAAAACCGCCAATTCTTGAGAAGTTCTGCAGTGACAGAAGCAGTTCGTAGGTTTTGGTTTATTCAAAAGGATGTTAACGTTCTTATTTTAGAAATATTCATTTACTCTTAAAATTTGTTTTTCGTATGTTGAATAAGTGAAGTGATTTTTGTGAATATTTTTCTTAAAGATATTACAATCTTTTTTAAAGTTTGTATTCAGGTTATGAATAAGCGAGGTTACTAAAAATTTATGGTTACAAAATTACATGTTCGGTTATTACAAAAAAAGTGGACTGTAAGGAAATACTTTAAGTTACCTACGAAGATTTAAAGTGTATGTAAATAATGAATATTTAATAAAACACTTACACATACATAATAACACACCATTTCTACCTTCAGCAATATTTCACAGACATTTGCTACAACTTCATTAACTGAACATGTTTAAATAAATAATTAGCTAAACAATTCTTTGAAAAAAATACAGATTACACATGCAATGCACTGCTATTAACCATTCTCCCAATTTACTCATTATTATGAACAATATACAAACAAACAATTAAATGGGAGAATGACTAATGACAGTGAATTGCATGTGTAATATGTATTTTTTTTTTTCAAATAATTGCTTATTTAAACAAGTTCAGTTAACGAAGTTGTAGAATATGGTCTGATGAAGCAGAATGATCTAATAAATGTTTGGGAAATATTGCTAATACTAGCCGGGTACCGTCGCTTCGCTCCGGAACCCTTGCATATATAGCATTCAAAAAACTAACTTTATTTTTTTAGCAAATTAATGTTGCGATCGTCGGAGAATATACAGTATAATTTCCAGTTCGTTGTGGCTTCTCCGAATAACTCGGATGTATTGCGGGTCGGCGTCACACACCGAAAATTCACATTTTTGCATGTGTCTTGCAAATGCTGAAGCGTTTGTGAATAAGTGATACATCGTTCGATAGAACTGTCAAGTACCAACATTTTCTCAATATAATGTTCTCTTCCATCTTTTATACTTTTCGTTTAAATTGTGAAAAAGTCAAAATTTGACCCTTTAAAAGGCGCCATCTTGGAAACCAAAAACTTTTTTCGAAAGATTTTTGTAGCATTTTGTTTGTCTTAAAAAGATCTACATTTTATCCATTTACATGACCAATCTATCTCTTATAGTTTGGTCACAAAATTGGAAAAGCGTAAAGTCTTATGATAGACAGAATAACGCTTTTATAATATAAGATTAGAGATGGTGTATTCTTATGTATGTAAGTGAGGATTTTTAAGTAATTATCTCTAGCTTCTTTTAATAATGAATAGTGTTAAACGCACAAAACCTAACCTGCTCTGGAACCGCACTTGCCATATTAGTAAGGTGTGCTTACAGAGAAATGCCATAGGGTTGACTCCTTTATTTCATTCGCAAAAAATTAAAGTAAGATGTTGTGTTTGCGTATGACTTAGCACAGATAAGAACTGTTTAGTATAAAAAAACTTACAAATGTATTTAATGTATCTTATCAAATGACCTATTGAATGCAAAATGGCAGTAAATCAGACAAAATCAACTTATAATACTAAACATTCTAGAAAATTTATGGTACGTCGTGCGATTATTTTTCAACAATTTGGTTACTTACTGTTATTGGAATCTTTTGTGGGATGACTATAAAAACATCTACCGCTAACCTAAATCGGTTAAAAATAAAAAAATAATAATATTTGAAAAATGTTTTGTTTATCATTAATATCATTGCAGGTTTTATGTCAAACGTTTCGTTGTACAATTCCTAAACACCTAGTTCTGGAAGTCCTGGATTCATACATCAGAAATATTAGTTACGTCAGAAATATTAAGTTGGTTTTTTTTTTCGCTAACTGTGTTATCTTTGATTCTTTTTTATGTAGTTTATAAAATATTGGCAACCAATATTGTGTCTTACAACAGCGCTTTCGTTTCCTGTCATTGAGATCTAGGAATTTGGAAGAATCTGGAAGGATATGTAGAATGAATTTTTGTTTTGATTATTTGGCTCAGTGAATATTTACTTAAATGAAAACTTCGAGATGTGAAAATATTTATGATGGCTTAAAATTAGCATCATCAAAAAGACCTTCTCAATCATTCCAACGGAAATTAAATGCAAACCCAAAAAAAAAAAAAAACCCAGGGAAATAAGATTGACGACGTAGCAATGCCCAGCGGAAATTTCGCTTCATTTTGGGCGAGTAATTGGCTTTACGCCGTCAGTTGCCTCCAGCGCTGATTCACCAGCATTTCTGAAGAGCTTTTCAACGTTAGACAATAAATAAAGTCCAATCATCCTATATTATTGTGACATTTACGGATTGAAGCAGAGAAAATCCACTGCTCTGGAAGAAGCAAATTTAATTCGATCAGACTTTGGGAAAGAATTCCAGTGGAAAATGGAATTAAATTTCCTAGTCATATTTGATGTCTTAGACAAATAAGGCTTTAAATAGATAGTATTAGGGATTTCCTTGAAAACCTAAAAAAATTAAGATGATTTCATTCGTTTTTCTTGTTGTCTGAGAGAATCTTGCACGTGATTTTGGAGAAAGCTGTAGGCCCGGTGGACAGCTACCGTAAACAGTTGATGGTTTATATTTCATTGAAGATCTGAATAAACATTATTGGATCTGAACCAGTAGCCAGAATTACTAACGCCATTGTACGTAGGACCAATAGTGAATGAAACATCCAATCTTATTGGAACCCCACTCAATACGATTTGGATACTATAAGCAACGGTTAGTCAACAGTCTGTACATTTAACTGACGACGTTTTTCATCAAGGATAGACAGCTAATACGGACGGTGATTTGGTAGGGACAGTGTCCAAGAGATCAAGGTCGTTAAGGATCTTGGATACTAACTAACAGGGAACTTTAATGTCAAGGTCTAACAATAACAAGGTAAATCTAAACTAGAAAACCTCATTTAGGCGGGAATCATTGTCATTCTAAGCTTTACCAAAAATAATGTAAACAAAGAATAAAGTTACGTCAAACTTAAATGTTGGATAAATAAATTGTTACGGAAATAAGTGATTAATATACTCATTCTATAATGATCAGTATTATCTTTTAAAATAAGTAATTTACTTTTTTCTAAAGAATAGACTTGGAATTCTGTACCCGCGCAATGAAGTACCACAAAAATCTTACAGCCTATACATTATTGGTAGTTTATCTCATCTTCTTTATCTTCTAAAAACAAGTACCTTTTAGTAAAAAAGAAAAAAAATTCTTGCTTTATAAGTGATTGGCGTTTAGTTATTGTTGTAAACTACCCCACAGTCATATTGGATTCCACAGTAACAGGGCATTTGGATTGTTGAAGCTGATAATTGTACTTAAGGGTAAATTTTCTTTTGAAAATACTTTCATACTTTGAAAATCAGTCTTTTGAGAACTATCGTGAAACGCTTAAAGGAACATGACTGAAACTTTCGAGAGCCGTTTGGAATTTCGAAAGGCTTAAATATTGCCTTAACTGGGTTTATTATTATTATACATGTGTTTATCTCAGACAAAGTCCGGAAGCCTTGTAGGCGGAGAAATTCATCTCAAGCCATCTATTGTAGAAACCTGCGGGTGATCTGACATGTTTTAATAATACACTTTTCTGGATATTTTTGATAAGATTTTGTTGCAGCCTAATTTTTTCTAAATTAACAATAAAATTCTTTGAAACAATTCACCGATATCACCAATGGTATTATTATTATTATTATTATTCCAAATAAGTCCGGGCTGTACAAATTGAATTCTTGTTAGTCATTAGCTAAATCCCAGATGGTGCCGCAGTAGAGCCTGGTAATTTACGCGGTTGAAATTGATGAGGTTATTTTACGTAATACTTCTGTCAGAGTAACATTGCTTGTTCAGAAACTTCTCATTAATCTATTTTTCTCAAGGAGAAAGCTTTTATCAATATATGTGTCTACTAACTTTGAAACCAAATCATCTTTTAACGTGATTTCTCTTAAAAATTATATAATAAAAGCTTACATAGTTAAAATGCAATTAGATTAAAAAGTTTTTACGTGTGTTAAAAATTGATATTTTGTGAAGACTAAAACTAAACACACAAATTAAAATACATAGATCATACATACATTTAAAAACCCATTGGGAAGCTTTTCGGAATTCTTTACGAGTTCCTTGTCAACCTTAATATTCATTTAAAATCGACACTTTATAAAATTAGTTAATACAGCTGTTTTATTGGTTATTAACAATTTAATCTAATTATATATAGAGCCGATTTTAAAATGAGTATGAAGGGAACTCGTAAAGAATTCCGAAAAATTTCCCGATTTAAATGTAAGTATGATCTATGTATTCTAATTTGTGTGTTTATGTTTAATCTTCACACTTAATGTAATTCACAACATTTTTTGACTGGTCAAAGATGGAATTTCAGAAAACAATCAAAATTGATTCTAGATTGATTTTCTGGGTTTTTAAAAATCAGCTTTTATCTAAAAATATTTCTTAAAAATGAAAGATTGATGGGTTGGCGATAAGTGTTATTGATGATTTAGGAAAAAAAAATTCAAATTCTTCTTATTTTTGCGGTGATTTTAAACTTAGTTTAAGAATCCAAAATTTCTAAATGAAAAGGTGGTGTCATTATTAAGATTTTTTATATTATATTGTTTAATCTTAATTATTAATTACCGTTGTTATTTTTTTTCTGCTTTGAATGGCAGCGTGATTATAAACATTGAAATGAATAACGGTAGTAACATAACCTGGGAAACATTAAAAGCCATCCATATAGAAAAAAGTTCTGTCGACTAATAAAGCAAAATTTAAAACTTGACACTGATGATTTGCACATGCGGTAAAAAATGGAATGACATAGAATGTAATTGTGAACTTTTAAATATTGGTTTGGTTTGTTTGATCACTTGTTTCCTGATCTTAGTATGATGCATAAATGCTGTTTCTCTTGTAGTTTCTCTTGCAGCTTTTCCTTTATTAATCTTAATCTTTGTTCTTTTGCAGATTAATTAAATCTTTCTGGCGAAGCCATGTAGCCGCTTTGCCCCATGAACTGTTCCACCATGACCAATTTGACCTTTGAGGATGTGGAGGAGTGGTTGGATGCCAACCCTGATCACAGTCAGGACTACTTCCTTCGCAAGGCCGAGCTGGGTCTCATCAACAAATGGCTGGTGTCGCACGGTCTCTTGTCCATCCACGACTACGTTTCCTCCCGCCGCAGCTCGGCATCGTTCGGCAACAGCGGCACCTGTTCCCCGATCGAAAAGCTGTCTGCCGACCTGTGCTCGACAGACAACGGCGCCGACATACCCCAGCGCTCCAACTCCAAGAAGTACCTGCGGCACGACTTTGCCCGCTCCAAAAGCCGCAGCGTGTTCCGCACGTGCGAGCCGGCCACCCTTCCAAGCAAAGCGGACGTACACAGCCGTCGCTCTAGTTTGAAGGACATGCGCAAGTATTCGTCGCTGCCGCCCAACTCCATCAACATCCTGTCGCTGCTAATCGAGTCCAAGATCTTCCTGCCCAGATACCCGTCCCTGTGCCGAGAAACCAAACGGGAGCTTCGATTCCGCAACGAGAGGGAGTTCTTTCTGGACATTGTAAAGGACATCGCCAACGACCTTGACCTCAAGAGCATCACACACAAAATCATCGTCAATTTGGCGGTGCTGTTGGACGCTGACGGCGCCTCGCTGTTCCTTGTGGAAGGACCCAAAGGCAAGCAGACGCTCGTGTCCAAGGTGTTCGATGTGCACTGCGGCACCAACATCTTGCCCACGGCAGGAGATGATAACATGATCCAGGTGCCCTGGGGAAAAGGCATCATTGGATACGTTGCCGAAACTGGTGAAACAGTAAATTTAACCGACGCAAGTGAAGTAAGTAGTTATACTTTAATAGATCTACTTTTCTTAGAAAGAAAGAGTTTTAATTACCATCTAGAATTTTTTTTTTGCATTATTTTTTTTTGAGGTTTTTTTTTAAAAAAAAAAAATACTATGCCTACCTAGTAAATGTCCTGAGTCTTCGAGATGGTGAACCTGGCTGATGAACTTAATAAAAAGAGGTAAAAAGTCATGCCCAGTGCTCTCACCTTTGATATTTATTAAAAACATTTAAGTCCTTAACCTTAGTATACAGCAATTCATATTATGTCATCAAGTTTACCTAAATAGTAAGCTCAACGTTAACATACTACTATTTAGAAGTTGAAACTTCAAAGAATTAAGAAGGTAGTCTCAGGTACATTAATTTCTCCGTAGCTTTCCAGAGAAGCCTAATACTAAGACTGGGGAACTTAACTAAAATTAAGTTTCTAGCTTTTCGTTTCTGAAATACTTGAGAAACACTGGTACCATTTGGCTAATGACAAATAAAAGGAACTAGTAAAAATGTACTTTAAAATAACAGAAAGTTGCTTAAACAAAGAAAGCCGAAATCAACTCGTTCTTTTTAACACAATAAAAATGGTAACTAAGTCTCTGAAATTTTGTCGTCGTTAGTTCTTCTGTTATGTTTCTTTTTCTTTGTCCTCGTGCGATGTGACAATTAAATTTGACTGGAGTTGCTTCAAGGGAATTGAGTGATTTGCACTTGCGCTGTTCGGTTGGTGTTGACCTTTCACCCGACAAACGGCGCTCAAGTGCCCGAATCGATCTTCTGCTTCTAGAAATCACATCGACTGAAAGAAGGGAATTTCATAATGCAAATTAGTGAACGGGAGAATGAAAAGAAAAATTCGAAGCCGGAAGACAGATTGTAGCGACGCCTGTCGGTTCTCCAGAGAACCAAAATCCTAAATGGTAATATGACATTGCATTGAAGTTTCGCGAAAAATATTTTTCGTGAAGAGGAATCTGAAATCAACTGAAGGAAGATTTAAATCCTTTAGAACAAACCCATCATTTAATGTTTTTAGTTTATTTTTTGGTCAACTTTTAATCAAATATGTTGTTGCTCAGTAATTTTTTCTGTTGATATTCTTCAGTTACATATAAAACTGAATGGATAGAAAATGTATTGAAGTAGATTAAGAACATTTTGAATATAATAAGTGATAATATATACGCCCCGTCAACAATGACGGGACAACAATGTGACGGCTTTTAGTTGAGATAGAGTATTTACGCTCGCATTTGTAATTTCTTCATTCATGTCGAGATATGTCTCCAACGACTCTTCAGGTGGTCGCTGGAAGAAAATGAACATTGAAATTTAAATTTTAATCTAGTAGGCTAAAATTAATGAGTTATTTGCTTTCTCTGGCTCTTCTCTCATTGCGACACACACACACACATACACACAAAGGGAGTGATAAGAAACAACAATTTGAATGTATTCCGCGTAGCCTAATGAATAAGACGTCTGACTTCGGATCAGAAGGTTGCAGTTTCGATTCCCGTCGCGAACGTTTCATTGTAGGAATTTTTTTCACAAAAAATTCACCATTGCGCCGGACAGACAGAGAAATAAAAGATTTTATTAATATAGATTTGGAATACATTAACAACACAAAGCCTTGAGAGAGGTGAGAGAGACATCAAGTGACCTCTTTATAGACCGTGAATACGAATAAATCCCCATAATCGAAATCGTGGAGGGTGTTAGGCTGAGGAGACTTAGGGGACTTTGATTTTCACTCGGGGACTGTTGAATGAAACAATAACAATGAGCGGGAAATAGAAATCAAATTGTTATGAACGATTCGCAAAATTACAGATAACAAGGGAATGATTAAAAGTAATTCATGAAAAATATTGATAAACCTAGGGAAATGACAATTTTCAGCGTGAAAATTATTGCTTTGATATCTTCAAAACATTACATAATTGCACTAGATAAAATTGAATATAGGTAACAATATATTCTATATTCATCAGTCTTTTGAAGCAGTGGCGAATCGAAAATTGGTGAAAATCTGGAAGCGAATGAAGATTATTATTCATTTAGGCGTCATTAGCTACAGATATCCAACGTTCAAAAGCTGGTAGAGTTCGAGGAGAAGCGCAATTATTATGTAAAACAGGGACGAAACTTAACTTTTTACAAAGAAAACGACGTAAAGATTACATTCTTTACCACAAATATGGGAAACGAATAAGAGCCAGGGACCGTGCCGGAGTAGTCTAGTAGATTACATGACGATCTTCCATGAGACCGATGCGTCGGCACCTGGGTTTGAATCTCGGCGTCATCTTGGATATTTACTTTCTTTCCTATGTTTGTCTGCTTCTTCTTCTCTTTCTCTTCCGCTGTCTATGGCATTGAAGGATATGAAAACTTGTCAGAATTTAAAATGGAAAAAAAAATACCATCACAATTTCTGACCATTGAATGACCATCTATCGCACTAACGATAGATTCGCAAGCATGAAAGCAGTCATGGGTGTGGCCATGGCCCTTCGCCGAATAATAATAAAAAAACCATAGTTGTAATGAAATGTTTGTTATCTTAAGATAACATAATCGAAATGCAATATTTTACTACGAGAATGGCATTGTAGCAGCAGCAGTTTTATTACGTAATCACTTTGAATAATTACACCATAATTATTTTGTTTCATTTTTAACAAATCTATTAAGCTAAAACTTGGGATACATTTTCATATTTCGTCTTTGTTTTTCATTAAGTAATTCTAATAATGTTTCAGAATGATATTTAATAATTCATCATTTGTCTGGGCTTCAGAGTAACACAAATTGCTTTTTTTTTCATTTCTTCATTAAACATTGAATCAATATTTCCAGTTTCCCTTTTTTTATTATTATTAATAATTTCATTGGGTTTTTTTTCTACTCTTCTTCGTTTTCGGTCTTATGTCTGGGGATGTTTATCTGATAATTTCTTTCTTTTCTTTTCATTTTCTTCATTCAAAATTCATTGGTTCTTCTTTTCCTTTTACCAGTTCTTCAACTGCGTTGCTTGAACTGGAGTTCCTACATTCCTCATTCTTTATCTATATCTCTTTTATCTGTTTTTTTAAAGGTTAACAATTAAGTAAAGTTCTTTATTTTTCAACATAAACTCTCCGTGTATCGCAATATTTCGGAAGCCTCAGCGGCTTTCTTTTTCAAGCTTAACAAAAAAGGGAAAAGACATACAACATATCTTCTTCCCAAAAACTTTAGAATAAAATAAAAATAAATTAACAACAATCATGAAAATAAAGAAGTTTAATATCAGGTGACTGAGTTTACTTTATTCACGATGAATTTGGTTACAATTAAATAAAGTGTCTATTTTATATATTGATATTGTAATGGTGTTTGTGGCAGACATTTTTAGGAGCGAAGAAGCAACGAGTCAAGTTCGAAACTGAACTGAATTAATTTATTAAACAGAAAACATGGGTTTATATACATTTTACAAAGTTAAATTTCATTGGAAGATTAATTAAAAATATACTCTTTGTTTTAATAGGGATAATTTCTATAGAAAGCAAGTTTATTCAGGCATAATTTCTGTTTTTCTAATAATTTACCCCTTGTTAAACTCAGCTTTAACGTATGGAATAAATTTTATCAGGAACCTTATAAACAAATATTAAAAAAAAAACCACGACGTTTGCCTTGCGTAAAATTGAAAATCATCTTCAGCTGAAAAAAAAACCCCGCCAAACAAAGAGGTTTTTTTTTTCTATGTAATTTGCAAATTTTTAAGAAAATTAATTTTGCTCGAGTAGCAATATCCTGATAGTTAACTTTGATAACGAAACGTCTTGTTTTATGGTAATTTTTTTTTGTTAATTATTAAATATGAGCCATATTTTTTATTTATTTACACAGGTTTTGTTAAATATTTTTGTTCTTAATAGATCTTCAGTTTTGTATTTTGAACAAATTCGTCATTCACATCTTATTTTCTTCCATTATCATGTAAAACCTTAAAATTCTGAGTCATTAGTTTTTTTTCCCATTGAATTAAATTTGATAAATATTACATTTTAATAAAATACGACCTCTGCTTTTACCTCTGTTACAACAACAACAACATTCCCTCTGATAATGAATTTCTTTCTTGCTTTCTGCATTACCTATTCAAAAATTACTGTAATTTGAGAGGAAAGGGCTATTCAAAATTTCCGAGAATTGGGAAATAGTTCAACGCTATGATTGTTCACTTAATGGAAAGTTGTGATTGGTCGCTCCCAACATTTTACTGACCTAACTGTAAGCTAGGTTAGCCGATTTGGTTGCGTAAACAAATTGCAAATTGATAAGAATAAATCAGTTCGAGTCGAATATCTTTTAGCCTTCACCAAACATACAACGCTCTTTTTTCTTTTTTTCCTTCTACTGGGCCATGAATCAGATTTTAATTCCCTAGCAATCTCATATGCTCGTCTTTTTTCTCTTCTTTATTCGCTTCTTTGACAGATAGTCTAAAATGTAGGCTGCTTTCGTGACGCATCTTGAGCAATGAATTATTCGGCAAAATACTCTACAATTTCTTCTCTTTTTAAAGACGAATGACGTGAAGAGAAAAGAGCTTGGCACTGGAACTAAACCACCTAATTACTTCACTGGATCATAAAATTAGAAGATAACAACAGGTGTTTGTTTGTCTTTTTCCTTAGGAATGTAATCAGTTTTATTTTTAATAAACAAAGGTTGAATTTTCGAGACACTGTTTATAATTCTTCTGCAACTAAAATTTTCTGTTAATGCTGTATTAAGGCATTCTTTTTAGTTTCTAGAATTTATGTTTCGTTTGCAAATTATTTTTGTATGTATCAATTTAACATACATTTGTTTTTTTATATTTATGTACAGTATTTTGTTTCAGATTTTTTATTGTTAGGAAACTGAAGTTTTTTTCTCTCCTACTCAAAATCAAAACGTAGCAATTTAGTTTAGCATTTGAAATACTTTATCAGTAACTGTTAACTCCATTTTTGTCAAAGATTCATCTTTGAATTGTATTTTTTAACGGATTACTCTTTACGTGTTCTCCTACTGCTTGCATCCATTCTATGCCTATCACGAACAACTTAACAAGGATCATATAGATGTATGATCTAACTCGAATGTGATTACACTGGAAATTCCCTCTTTCTAATCGAGCGGAAACACAGAATATTAAGCAGAGACCGACTATTGATCGCTGCCTTTATATGGAACCCAAGGCTTGCAGTGCGTTTCAAATCAGATGTTGTATTGCTTGTTCCAATGGCTTCTGACATTTTTTGGTATAACATATAAGATAGGCACGTGTGACGAACAGAAGATAAAGAATAATAGTACCAGATCTAATAATCATTGATTATTATTACAAGCATATCCCTCTCCAAAAATCTTTTTTTCAATACTCTTAATAAATTTTAAGGATTGATGAAAGATGATTGACTTTCCAAAAGATTCGGAAAACGTGTCATAAAGCAGTTTTTTTTTTTTTTTTTGCTGAAAAATACAGTCTAACAGATGGATGTTGACGATCTCGTATTTTCATGATTTCACGTAATTTACGCGAGAATAGTCTCTATCCATGTCTTCTCGCAAAATGGTGAAATATTGAAATGAATTATAATACGGGGAAATGCATGAGACTCTTACGACATTTTAATATAGTTTTCGTAAATTGAAAACAGTCAATAAACGAACAATAAATTCATTAGGTAGCATTTTCCTAGTGACAGACATTCAAAATACTAAATTCCTTGAGACCTGCTGAAGAGGCTAATGGCCAGATCTCGTGTATTCCGTAATTCTCACGCAAACGAGATCGTCAACATCCATCTGTTAGACTGTAGGTATTTTATTTATTGCAAAATGTTAACTTTTTTTCAGTTCCTATCAATGAAGAAAATATTTAACAGCTTAGAGGGACACTGCAAGTAACTTTTCTCCCAATTATTATCTAGTTGTGATTTGAAGATTGTTTGATTTTTATTTCTGAAAGTTTTCTTTCTACTGAAAGTTTCATAGAATTTCAGAAGGACAAAAGATTCTTCTGAAAGGATCTTGGAAGTGAAAAGTAGCGTATTTCGAATTGTCAGGAACTTTAACCCATGGGGATTAACAGAACATTCGTTCAACTTTCATATCTCAAAATTTCATAGAAATAAATCACAATAAAATGTAAATTTGTTGTTTAACTTTTTTCAGTGCTGAGAAATTTGCTGAAATTTAATAATTTTATTATCATAATTACGGAGAAAGTAATGTTCACAATTGAATTTAAAATGGTACAAGTACAAGCGAAGCAAAGGATATTTGAATTTTTACTTACAAGCTTCATCTTTAGCTACACAAAGAAATAAAAAAAAAATTGCTTCTATAAATAGTTATTGACGATAGTCCCTGGACAATAAATTATAAATATTCAAAAATTTTGTCAATTTCTGAATTTTGTTAAAATTCAAATGTGATTATTATCATTTCCTCCATTAATGTAGGTACTCAAATTTCAAATCATATTATTGTAGTTGTTTACAAACCTCTAATATGACACCAAATTGATCATTGAAGTTTCAGTTCATCAGGCATCCATATTGGAAATTTGTAAAGTTGACGTTAGATATTTCAGTATGTTGATACTTTGAAGGGGCTAGACTTCCTATGTTAAAAAGCTAAATTTATAATAGTCGCCTTATATTCATATTATATTATTATACATAATTATGTTAGCATTTAAATATTGACATGGTTTCATGCAGATTCTTTAATATTTATTGTGAAAATTTGTATTGTACTGCCGGTACGCACCGAAGTGCGAGTTTCGTAGCCGAAGCCTCCGTGTTCCAGGGAGCGCTAGTGTTCCCAAGATGGCGAACCCCTAGCAGACGTTTATTTTCAATTAATTGTTCCTTTTTTACCTCTGGAGGAACCACATTGATTCCCAAGATGTGTCAAACATATTTAAAAAAACAAAACATTCTGACGTTATTGTAGGATTAGCTTCTCTTTCTTACTGACAATTTTTCAATTTTTTTTTGTTTTTCGTTTCATAATACATCACAGAAATACGCTTTATTGAAATACGCTTAAACCAAAATTTCTTTGCAACATTAAGCATTTTTAGATCATTTGAGTATTACCGGGATTATATATTAAGTAAAAAAAATTCATAATCCCTTTTTACATGAATCGGTGAGAAGAAAGGTTTGTTTTAAGTTAAAATAAAGATATCCCGTCTCCAAATGAACAAGTTAACCAAAAAAGTATTTCTCTAAAAAGATTTGAAAATTTAGTCAGTGGTTTATAAAGATGATTCCTATTAATTTTATAATATATCGAAACAATACGTAAGAAGCTACGAGATATAAATATATAAATTTAGACCCGTAGCCTCTTGCTTCCCTGTGTACAATAACATACAGAAAAAGTATGCTAGAATTTATTTTTCCATGTAATACAGATTTTTTTCTTTTCTTTTTTTTTCTTTCTTACTACACTAATTTCCGAACAAGTTGTCATACAAACTATATTTTGTTATTAATTGTTAAATGTCACTACATTTCCAAACCATGCTTCTGTCACTCTTTGTTCGTTTCAAATCCCTTTTATCCCTTTGCTTACTTAAGTTCACTTTTTCTGTTTGTAAATAGTTGTTTTCTCGCTTACGGTTTTGTTTTTCTCAAGTACGTTGTTTCTTTGTTCCGAATGGTTTGTTTCCGGATGTACAAATGGAGCTAAGAAAGCGTCTCCAGCTGGGAGACCCACTATTAAGACGCTGACATAATTCACCCCCACGCTAACTCTCTTCAAAACCCCTCACAACAAACGGATTTACGACGCAACAAGACGAATGGTGGATGTGCTCGAAATACAGACCCGAATATAATAGCACAATAAAAGGAGCTAAAAATAAGCAGAACTGTGCGCGTGGTGGAATTGCACAACATCAGCGTAATGATGCATTGGACGAGATGTTGTTTGTTTCTTAGAAACGCCTAAAGAGCTCAATTTACAAGTACAACCGAAACCTGTTTCGCTTTGCCCATTATCTTTTTTTTTTTAACTGGTCTCGCGACGAACAAACATCGCCGCCGCACTTACAATATCCTTCCAAAACTTTTCTCTGTAAATATTCTTGACTACGTAATTACTGGTAGACTGTTTTCAAAGCCTTTACAATTCTGAACACACAAAAATCACACAGTCCTAGAAAGTAGATTAAATCCAACATCAGATACACAGTAGAATCAAAGGCATTACAGATTGCTTCGGATGTTCAATAAACGAACAATGTTTATATTAAATCGATTTACTAGAGGAAAGCAAGAACGAGTACAAGAGATACATCTGAGATACGCATGTACTTATCAACATATTCAAATTGCAAGCTATTCAAGAGAAGACAATTTGAATTTAGAAGTCTTGTATATTTTTGCATTTTCCTTAGATGTTTTCATGCAAATGTATGTAGTAAATTGAGAAGAGATGGCACTACGGTAGAGTTGCCACGGCATCTATGTTTCTAAATTGCATCTATATTTCATGTGAACGGTAAGATAGCGTCAGTACAGTCTTGGTAGTCGAAAAACAAGGAAACAATTCAGTGTTTGTGCGATTCAGCGATTAAACCCGAAAAAACAGGATAAAAGGAGGTAAGTCTACTTTTTTTTAAGTAATGAATATTGAAAGTATGGATTTAAAATTTTTGTGCATAACTAAATAAATAATTTCGATTGAGGGATTGTGTATGATCAGTTTACTGTCTAAGCAAGCTGCTTATCTAGGTTTGATCTTGAAACACCCGCCATTAGCTTCGCTGTTTGTTGTCACGTCTTCCCCTTAGAAATTGGACGACTCCACCAATTTAAACATTGCATATATCATTTCAATTTTATGATTAAAATTTCAATATTAAAAGAATGATAAACCGACACATACAAGTTCAAATTGGATATATTTAAAAAAAACAACAACATAATTTACCAGATTATTTCAACCCAATTTTAAATTACGTCATCCTCGGCGAAGAAGTTGTTATATACGGAAAGTGATTAAATATTCAAACTTTATTTATTATGCCAAATGATAGTGAAGTCGAGAAAATAGTTGACATAAAATCTTGCGCTGAATGTTGGGAAAATTATTTCATGACATTAAGAAAAGATTAATGACTGGATTAAGCGCACTGCTTGCGGAAAGTGGTTACATGATAACTGCACTGTGTGTAAAAATAAAAAAAAAATGCACAGATTGTGGTCGGAAGGCAATAAAAAAAATGCATGCTGCAAAGCAAATGTAGAGTTCACAAAGTCTGGTTATTTTCTTAAAAGAATTTACTTTTAGTATAGGAAAGTAAGTTTTTTTCTTGCTTCCAAATACTATATACAAATAAAGATAAAATGTTGTGTAGGAAGAAAGGTAAATATAATTTTATATGCTTTTTTTTTTTAGATATGTAATATTACATGGATTATTTTTTATACGTATTATTACATATTAAGTATTTTTTTTTATGTATATCATCTCTCCCTAAACGTGTTGCATATCTCCCGTAAATATTTGGGAGGGATGCTATAACGTTTGTATTATAAAAAATAAAATTAGATAGGTTTTAACCCTTTAGAAATTAATTATATGAGTACTAAATTTAAATAAACAAAATTAAAACTTTTTTACTTATTAAAAATAATTTACATTTTTAATTCAGAAATTTATTTTTAGTCTTGCACTGGCTGATTAGCTTTGGCTGATGAGAGCCTAACAAGCTCGAAACAGCCGTCCCAGAGTATCAGCTCGACTCAAAAAGGCATTCTATTTTTAATCAGTTGCTTTTGTTTTACCCATCAGAGGGTTTATTATTTATTTCTTTATATATGTTTCTTTTTTTTTCTCATTTTGTGGTCAAATTCCTTTTGTGGCAGCCTGAGTGCTGCCCAAGGATTTGGATTCCACATTTTGTTCTTGTTTTTATTTTCTTGCTTTTAGTTTTTGAGGGGTCACTGTCTCCATCGTGAATTTACTTATATTCCATCTTTTTTCTTTTGTAAATAACAAAACAAATTGCCGATAGGTAAAAATTAAAATTGTTTGCCCTTACCGGACAAAAATTGAAGGTAACCATTTAAAAAATAATTAAACTTCAATTTAGAACATAGTATAAAAAGAAAAAAAATAAAGAACAGAAAAAAAAATTGTAATAGTTAGGCTACATTTATCGCGTTGTATGCATACATGCGAGGTTGAAAAGTAGATCCGACTAACTATTCACAAAAATTTCACTAACATTTACAAAATAAATAATAATAGCAACAAAACTTTAACTTGATTCAAACATTTGATAAGGTTTAACCCGGTAACTTTTAATAGCCGAGAATATCATAAGAACTTCTATTATGATTAACTGATATCACATTGACAATAGTTTGATTAATAAAAATGAAATAAATTAAGAATTTTAAAAGCTATAACTTAACTGAATTCTTACTGAAGAATCCCGAGATCCGGAAGGACTCCAACAAAATGGATCATTAAAGGCTTAGACATCCAACGTTAATACCCAGATGAACACAGGTTTTCAGAAATAGGCGTATGTGTACGTAAAATAACCAAATTAGACAAATTAGACATCGACGAACTCAGATTTTGGGAAGTGGTCCTAGAGGTCTGATTTTTTTGGACATGGTCACCTACTTTTTGATGCTGAACACAATGGTGAATGTTTCATTATAATATCTCTAACCGTTTGGCCACTACAGAGTGTGATATCCAGCATGCATAAAAGCAAGAGCGGTCCCTTATGTTTTACAGGCACGCTGTAACCTAAGGGCCGCTAAAAAAACTTTATACACTTAAATAACTCGGGTGTATTGTGGGTTGCCGCCAAACACTTCATTTTTGCATGCATCTTGCAAACGCAGAAACGTTTGTGAATGACTGATATATCGTTCGATAGAACTTTCAAATACCAACATTTTCTTCCAACTTCTATACTTTTCGTTTGAATTGAGAAAAAGCCAAACTTTAATCCTTTAAAAGGCGACATCTTGGAATCCAAAATTTTTTGAAAGATTTTTGTAGCATTTTGTTTGTCTTAAAAAGATCTATATTTTATCCATTTGCATGACTAATCTATCTCTTATAGTTTGGTCACAAAATTGGAAAAACGTTATGTCTTATGACAGACAGAATATCTTTTTTTTTTATTTTAAAATTTTATCGGAAGCGACCAATTTTGACCCCCTCCCCCAACAATCTGTCAGGGAGTGGTCACCTACTTTTTGATGCTGAACACAATGGTGAATGTTTCATTCTGATATCTCTAACCGTTTGGCCACTACAAAGTGTGACATTCAGCAACACAAAACCAATAGCGGTCCCCTTTGTTTTACAGGCAAGCTATAACCAAGGGCATATTAAACACCAAAAATATAAAGAATCAATTTTCAGTCAAAATTATCAGACCGCCTATCCTGTAAAAAAGTAATAATCCAACCATATCGGAATGCTTCAGCAGCAAATTACCACACGTTAACAATAAAACTGATCATGGATATTACTATACTCGAGTCATAAAATGAATAAAAATTAAAACAAATCTAACAAAGCGCTTGATTGTGGTTTGAAGGAACAGAGTTCAATCCCAACCCTGTCGGGTATTTTGCACGTTGAACTTTCCTCCAGAAGGGATCTAGGATCCACCCAGCTTTCTATAGAATGGCTACTGGGTAAAAACTTAGTCCCGTTGGTCTACAAACGCCGAGACCAAGTAATTATCTCACGCAGTAATTGTCAGAAGCAATAAAAACTGTTATTGTTCTTTTATCTAAAACATCTTTTATCTTAAAAGTTGATGAGAATGTTTCGTTCCTAAAATTAGAAACTTCATTGGTTAAAATGCTGTGTGAGATCCCATTATTGATATCAGTAATCCATTTATGACATCTAGTATAGAAGGAAGACGCAGTTTTTACTGCGTTCTTTGATTTAGATGCATTTCAATTCATTTTGTATCCATTTAATGTTTAAAAATAGAGTAGTTTAAAATAAACTACTTACAATTTTCATTATTATATTTCAGATTTAGTTATCATTTGTTAATATATTTTACTATAATATATTTGCAAATATAATATATTAGAAATTTAAATTATAACTTCAGCTCTAAACTTATAAATAATTTCTGGTTTTCTTTGAAAACTCTTGCAGGAGGGTGGAGGTAGCGAATGGATCAATCCTACCCTACCTTACACAAAATGACAGACACAGCGGGGATAAATGCAGAGCCTTGAAGAAAGCCGGAATGTTAAATGGCGATTGAGTGCGAATTCTAACGGGGGTTGTTTCTTCTTGTCATTAATTATTCTGTGGTTGCTGTGCAATCAGTCTTACAGAAATTGTGTCTTTTGCAAAAGGTTCTCTGTGCTCGCGTAATTCGTTTCGGAAATGCAAATTCCCTTTGAATAAATCGTGCTCTGCAGGATATCGTGAAAGCTTTTGCATGTCATGGTCAAGGACACCCTCTTACTCCTGCAACTTTAAGGTAGCCTGACATAGGTGGTAATTTAGAGGATTCTTCAAGAGCTTAAAGTTTTAGCAAGTTTTAGAAAAATTAATTAAAAGTTTTCCACTAACCGAAGCAGGAAACTTTCATTATTACTTTTTTAATTTCAAGATATTACTTTTTGTTATTAAAATTGGATATTCCTAATTTTGAAATTAATTATTATTAAGGTAGATATGGTTTCTTACTTTCCATTTTGCCCTGTTATTACTTTAAATAAACTATAGTCGGACCTCTATTTAACGAAGTCGCTAAATCCTGAAAATTCGTTAAATAGAGATTAAACCAATCTCATCGGTTTGCCATCTTTTTATAATTTTTCAAATCTTTACTAGTGATTTGTAAATGCTTTTATGACTTTGGTCGTGCTTTTAGCCTACTATTCTTGTACTTTATTTCTTGTTTTAGTGGTCTTTTCTAAGTATGTTAGAAGGATTTATTCTTGATTTTAATCTATTTATACTTTTTACCTTTCTTGGCACGGGTCAGCCATAGGTGCTATTGCGCCATTAAAATCAATCAACCAACCAACCATATTCAGACATTATCTCCAATGATCCCAAGGACCATAAAGGCTTATCGTGGGATACTGTAATTTAATGCAGACGAAAATGAATCGTAATAAGAACTGTTGTAACTGAATTAGTGTTCTTTATGTCTGAATTGGGACAAATTTTATTTTCCTATTTTATATAAATGTTCTTTATTAGATAACTAGACGGGTACCGTCGCTTCGCTCCAGAACCCTTGCATGTATAGCATTAAAAAAAAAAAAATTATTTATTTAGCAAATTAATATGGAGATCGGAGAATACACGACTTCCCAGCTCGTTGTGGCTTCTCCGCTTAACTCAGGTGTATTGCGCGTTGGCACTCACACGGGGGGCTTGCCGCAAAAACACTTCATTTTTGCATCTATCTTCCAAATGCAGAAACGTTTGTTAATGACTGATATACCGTTCGATTTTTTTTGAAAGATTTTTTGTAGCATTTTGTTTGCCTTAAAAAGCTCTACATTTTATCCATTTACATGACCAATCTATCTCTTATAGTTTGGTCACAAAATTGGAAAAACGTAAAGTCTTATGACAATGACAGACAGAATAACGCTTTTATATAATATAATAATACTAATAAATGAAAATGAAATGAACTTCTTGGATGAGGAAAATATTTACATTTCAAATTAATACGAGTGAAGGCAGTATTGTCTGGGAATTTTACTGCTTTTTATTATTTTTTTTCTCTCTAAACTTATGTCTTTAGAATTTCCTTAATATTACATTTAACTAGTTTCTCCCAAGTACAAAAGAAAACATTAGAAATATTGATATTTTAAAAAGATTGTTAGTTAGGAATAACTACGTTGGCTTCGGATATTGAGAATCATCGTAGCATTTACTTGGATAGAATTATTAAAACTTACAAAGGAGTTAATCGCAGATGATCCCATCAGATTCATTGGAGTTCCAAGGGATTCTGTTCCTGAATTTCTTAAGGCATCTCGTAAGCCATCTTGAAAGAACGACTGGAAACAACTTTATTAGTTAATAAAAACTTAGATAAATGAATAACTTTCCTAAGATCTACAGTAAAAAAAGCCTGTGAAAGAATCCATTTGAATCCATGTATTTGTAAAAAAATAAAAATAAAAAAAAAATAGGTAATATCCAATTGTTCGAAAGAAGTAGTAAGTGGTGGCATCAAGAATGTGATTTTTGGCTGTTATTAAGTTAGGTTTTAACTCTTTTGCTGTAGTTATGTTCATTTTAAAATATTGTTTAAATAATATTTTTTAGACGGGAAGGCTTATCGAATTAGCTTCCAAGTGGCTGTAGTATTATTCGCGAACAGTCTTTAGCAGTTGCAACCTCCATGCTAATTATTATGTCAACGTTTGTCCACTTATTGGACATTTACATTGGGAAGAGTTAAAAATGATCCAAATCCAATTAATTCTGGAACTCATTTTGAATCCGAATTTCACCGTCTCATTTCGGAAGAAAGTGATAGGTGTCGGCCAATGATACTTTGGAAGAGGAATTAATCTTACGAATCTCATCCTAATTTAACCGAGGTCGAAAGTTATCTCGATTATTGCTCTGCAGCTACGAGCAATTTGCTTGATTCTAACCTATGTCAATCAACATAGCCTCCTTTAAATGCCAACTTCCCCGTCTTATCTCATCTACTGTTGTAGTAGATATCTATTGAGATCTGCTTTGTCGGCATCGTTCCAATCTTCATCTTTCCAATTCATACTTGGGCTTCCAATACATACTTGGGCTTCGTTTTAACAAAAAATTCTTTAATGAAGGAACGCTGTTTTTTTTGTTTTTTTTTTGTATGTGTGTGTGTGAACATTTTGCTGAACTGTCCTCTTATAATAAAAAATGGGAAGTTTTTACCCTCCCAGAATCTTTTCTTTTTTTTTTGTGGTGTATAACTTATCTTTTTCTATGTTTTTGATAGCATCGATCATTGTTTATTTATTTATTTATTTATTAGTTGTAAATAGAAAGTTAGTATAAAAGCGAAAACAGAAATTCTAGATTTGGCTAAAGATAATATGAAAAAGAGCACGAAATAACATTTCAGAATTCAGATAATGGAAGACAGAATTCATCTATCAAAAATTCGTTGAAAAGAAATGATCCTTGTGTAGATGAAATAGAAAAGGAATTAAATGGAGGAATTGATAACAAAAATGGTAAATAGTTTAGGCCTCTGAGGAGGAACTGTTAGAGACAGACACTAAACGAAGGTGGTGATAGGGAAATTGCCAGAAGGAATAGGATCTAGAATGACAAAACACTCTAAGTAGTAACAATTGAAAATTCTAGATAACATATTAGATCAAGATATATCTAATGGCTTTTTTGGTAAAAAATTATTTAATAAATGAAAAGAATAATTTTATAAGAAATCTATGTTATAAGATGCCGGAATCCTTTAAAGAGTACTGAAAAATAGAACGAAGAGGATGGGAAAAAATACAAATTGTATAATTAGGATTATGAAACATCTAAGCACTTCACTTGCAAAAATAATTGGGAAATCTCAGTAAAATAATTTATC
Source organism: Thereuonema tuberculata (assembly GCA_023159025.1). Taxonomy (NCBI): domain Eukaryota; kingdom Metazoa; phylum Arthropoda; class Chilopoda; order Scutigeromorpha; family Scutigeridae; genus Thereuonema; species Thereuonema tuberculata. Next base: position 53,850,493 of record JAFIDM010003189.1, on the reverse strand, counting down.
CTAAATCATAATATTACGGCCAGGTTATTAAACAGTTTTTGTGAAGTTAAAAGGAGAGCTTTCCTTCCAGATAAGCTGTATCTTCGGAATTTTAAGCCATCTCTAGGAGTATTCTTAACGATCTTTCCATCAAATTTCAACAAAAGAGCAACCGTTGTTAGTTGTTTTGTTGTTTGTTTGTTTTTTTTTGGTTGATGCGCGATCTCATATACGGATGGACGGCAGTTACTGACTGATTACAAACAATTCCTGATATAATTTTTGTTCCCTAAATGAGTTTCTTTAAAAGCTTTTAAAGAAATTAATCCTTTTGATCTAAACACACAAAAAAGTGAAGTCTCTACATTAGTAAGTTTCTGTTAAAAAAAAAAAGAAAATTTTTCAATTTCACTTAAAAAAGAAAATTTTAAACGTTAAAATCAACATTAAAATAATACAAGTGCTTTAAAATGCGAAAAAAAAATCATCCTCAAATGGATTAGTTAAAGTTTTTATTCAAGTTTTACTAAGTATAATTTCATGTTTTGTAATATTAGAATGAATGTTATCTTTTAGTACGCCTGGATTCATAAAGGTTGTATCAACACAAGACAAATTTCCACGAAAAAAAATGACATGATTTATTTTCGTGCTTTTTCTAACTTAAATGAAGGTCATTTCATTTGGTAAAGTAACATCATGAATGCATTGGAGCTACTGTTATGCAAATAGCTTTGGACTAACTGAAAGTAAAAAGAAAAACAACAAAAAAAAAGCAGTTCTTCTTTAAAAGTAGTTCTGATTTATTTCAAGAAGAATCCTTGGAAAAACCTTGTAAAGGCCTAATTTATTGTCTGTCGTCGTCTTCTTTATTTCCTTCTTCTTTGAACAGGGCTTTCTGTAAGCATCACACGTTGGGGAAGGATTGAGGAAAGTAATCACAAGTTTCTAGTATCAGATTCAGACTCCACCAACTTCTAAAACTGTAGGTTAAGACGATGAAACCCCTCGCTCTGTTAATCTTACGGAAGATTTCAGTTTCTCAAATGATTATGTTAAAACCCTTACATATTATCTTACGTTAAAGTCTACACGTTGGATCACAATTGACTGAAAAATAGTCACATAATAACTAAATAGTTAATAAGCTTTTGCAAATCACAAGCGCTAATTATTAGCACATTGATTTAGTAGTCTTCTAAAGATTTCTTGGCTTGAATTTATTAAGTTTTTTGGTAATGTATAGTTATCTAATAAAACTCAACTCATTAATTTTCCTCCACCAATTTTGAAAAGCGTTTATTAGTGTTATTATTATTATGTTTGTATGTTTCAAACCTTGGGTTTCCTCAGCAAAAACAATATGGCCGGTCAAGGACCAAAGCACATACTGGCAAGTGTAAAGACGTGTGCGAGAATGATTAGGGATGTGTAGTTGTGTCCATAAATTTCCTAACTATGTGTGTTGTGTTGAGTACCACAGCCTTCTGCAATTGTGCATAAGTGTTTTTGTGAAGTCCTAGTGTGCTGAGACTGTAGTGCAATGTGTGAGGTACCAGACCAGTGGCGGACAAGACGATGGGTACAACACGTACTCGGTCCTGCCTCCATTGCTTCTGGAGCTCGTGTGCTAGATCGGTGTATTTACAGATCTTGTCTGCGTGAGTTTTCTGCATGTTCTTGATGATAAGCATTGCAATATCAATGAAATGGGTCTGTTTGTTGACCTTATCAATAAGTGTGATGTCAGGTCTGTTGTGATGTATGGTTTTGTCTGTGTGAATGGGGCGGTCCCAGTACAGCTTATGTGAGGATGACTCTAATATGCTTTGTGGTACGTACTTGTAGTACGGAACCGCGTTCTTAATAAGTGAGTGTTTGTGTGCTAACTGTATTATTATTATTATTATTATTATTATGTAATTATTATTATTATTATGTAAATGTTTCAATTCTTGGGTTTCCCCAGCAAAGACAACATGGCGGATATTACTATTATTGTCATTATTAGTATTAGTATTGTAATCGCTCAGCTTTCCATCGCATTCTCATTTAGAGTATGAGTGAAAAATGCTTCCAGAAAATATCTGAAAACACTTAAATGTCTATCTTTAAAAATTAAGGAAAGGAATGACAAAATGAAAACAAAATCGCATAATGGAGATGTAATTGTAAATAAAAACATAAACATTAATGTAAGATAATACTAAAGAAAAAGATATAAATCTTTACAACTGCCAGATTAAGTTTTAAAGCATTAAAATTAAAAAAAGTAAAAAGACAAAAAAACCTTCTCTTACATCTGCTTCTTTATTCGTCTTTTTTTCTCTTGCATTATTTGAATTTCTTCGTTTTAGAAAATAACTTGAGAAACTTATAACTAATAAGATCTAATGCAATGTATTCTGAATTTTTATTAAGAGCTTTTTTTTTCACTTACTTTATTTTTTGGCACTGAATTATATATTTAAATTTACTAAATGTAGTCAAAAATCTTAATTTGAAAGCGTTCCTCTTTAATTATTTTTTTTAAGAAAGAAAAAAAGGCACTACATATTTGCATATATTTCTGGAAATGTTACATACTTCGCATTGTGTGGATTTGTTCAGATTCTCTGACCATTTGCAAATGTTCTGTAAAGGGTAAATGAAAATTTCTGTGCATGTTTGGATGGCTGGTTGGGGGAGAACTCCACCCCCATTAAAGTATATTAACGATATTAAACGCAAGATTTTTCATTGAGTATAAACAATACGCCGAATTTTTTACTTTGTTTCTGACCTAGTCTCGAAATAGGGATTTTAAATCACGTAATATTCAAATATCGTAATGTGAGCTGCTTCCACAACTGAAAAATTGGTGTAAATTTATAAAATCCTCCACAAAGTTCTCTCAGAGAGGTAGAAATTCTTCTAGGTCTTAATTTCGTGTATTTTTTTTTCACTATGAAATGTAGTTCAGTTATGGCACGGGAAACTGTTCAAGCAGAAATACGACGTTAACTTTTACAGATTATTCCAAGTTAGTTACTGGATCTGTAGAACAAAACTTTACTTAAAATATATAAGTTACCTTCAACTATTAACAATCAACTATATAAATATCCAAGATCTTTCTCAGGTAACGCTGTGCTCACTGATGTATTCAGTCAGTTTTTAGTGTTATTAATAGTTGATCATTTTCTTCGCTCTGTATCTTTAAAACATCCTACAGTAGTTTATTCTTTTATTCATCTTGAATGGCTTCCAATTTCACCCTTTAAAATTTAAATCATCATTATTACAAAATAGACTAGGCCCTTTTTTGTCTTTTAATAATCCTTCATTTTGAAACTCATGAATTCAGAAGAGTAAGAGTACATTTTCATTCAATATTTCGTTTCCGAACGCGCCATTGCGAATTCTTTAAATTTTATCTAGTTAAAAACTGGATAAAGCTGAATCACAAAATAAATGTATATCGATTTAATGAAGAAACTTAATATGAACAGCTGTTATGAAGTTATTTCCAGTCGAGTAACTTCAGGATGAAATTTTATCTCAAATGAAAGAACTCAACTTCATATTAAAATAATTCGATCCAAAGAAGAAGCCTCTAATTAAGATTTTTCAACTGCAGTCTGACGTATGTGGACTTCAGTGTCCTTCATTTAATGCTTACGATGCGAATTCAGTGACAGCAGCTTTAATGTCTTGGCAACGTTTCAGTCAAGGTTCTTCGTGTAACTGCGTCGACGTATATCATTCTATTCTAGTGAAATATCGTGTGCTTCCATATATTCATTAAGTAATTTTTAAAACTATTCAGAACTTATTGAAATATCGATACAAGGCATTAGAACTCACCAGTAACTTTCGCAATTACTTTTTTTTTCTTTTTCTATAGTAAGCCTTTACGGAATTGTAAAGTTGGAGGTTTCACTCCTAATTAATTCATTATCTTTCTAAAGATATAAAGATATTTTCAACATTTGACCTTTTCAGAACAATTTTAATTGAAAATTTTGAAGTATCGAATATTTTGATATTTGGAATGAAACCGGTAATTAGGATCAATCTACAATTTTTATAACTTATTTAATTTTTTTTTCTCATTTTAGCTTAATTTAATAGAATAAGAAATCACCAAACACACCAAATGTTATTAAAAAGTCTTTATAATAAAAATGTTTAATAATTATATTATGGAAAACCAAAAGGAGAGCTTTCGGATTCTTGTGCGATTCCCTTGTCATGTAATCTGTGTTCGCTTAATTCACTTTCCTGAACTACAGAAGGGATCTTCATCAAACGATATCTTCAAACAATTCACCTACCTGATATCTTGAGTCTACAACTCGTAGGACTTATGTTTACTGAACAGAAAATGAAAGAATGAGTGATATTTTAAAATTAATTCAGCATGAATATTTTAAAAGATTTTAGACTAAACATTTTAAATGAAAAGTAAATGTATGTAGGTGTAGATATATCCACAGAGGCCCACGATTACCCAGGATTGAAATGAGATCAGGTGATCAGCTTATACTCTCGAGAAAGAAACCGATTCTACAGAGGTCTGAGCAGGCCCTAGGATAATCCAGCGAGACAAAATCCCCGACCTCCGCCGCGGTTGAGAATTGAATCTGAACCCTTTCAATCCCCAATCAAGCGCCTTATCACTTGGCTACTGGATCCACAAGTAAAGTAATGATTAAAAAATTAATTAACAAAAGGCAAACAACTGGTTTCTTAGTGTTTACGAAACCAAAGCAACCCGTACTTGATTTCATTTTCAACCGCTTCCCTAAGACAGTAAGTGACCTGAACTCGAATTTTTCTTTACCTCTAGAAATCACAAGGATTCTAAATAAGATATGTCTATCTGACTTATAATTTGGACTGTACAGATGATGACAGGCGGATAGAATGAACGTAAGAGCTCCTCATTTACGATTTCGTGTACGGACTGCTAAAAAATTGTTAAAAAAAATTACGTTCGGTTGTGTAATAACTAAACGTGTTATCGGTTTTTAAATGTATTTTTTGATTTTAACTTTTATGAAACTGATTTCACTCTTTGCATGTTTTGTCCTGTTCTATTATTGCTTTATTCTAGGATACACTCTCTGTATTATATGATAAGATTTATTCAAGACTTTTTTTGAGTAAATTTACTTTGTGTATTCTTAATCGTTTTTACGTTTCAAAAATCCTAAACATGTTTTCGTCTGATAATTGAGTGAATGAATAACATTAGTTCATTATACGACCACTAGGTGTCATTGGATTCGACTGTTCCATTTACTTAGCCAATACGAAAATAGAAAGTGCCCTGATCTCATTTTCCGTCCCATCCTTACCTCCATCCTCCCACTTGCTCATTTGATGTCTTCAGTATTTTCTTCAATTTTGTTGCTGTGCGATTGCGGAACAGCGTCTCGATGGCCGGAAGCTGAATCCGATGTTTCTACGAACTCGTCCGATATCCGGAGGGCAAATGGATGTCAGCCAACGAAAAGGTTAGAATAGAGACTGGTGGTAACAAAGCTCTCACCCCTGATCTTTACAACACGCGACATTTCAATTAACAAACAGGAATAGTCTTGAAGGTCTCTATTTTGTTTTTAATAGATTAGAAGTTGAAAATTATTAAGATCTAGACTGATTCTTAGAATGTCTGCAAATATTATTCCATGCAGTAATTAATTAGAGAATAGAGTTATTACCATTGAAACAAGAAACAATTATCCTTGTCAATTTCCTGGGAACTGTGTATTACAATGTGGGTTTTTTTTTTGTTTTTTTTGTTGTTGTTTTTTTGCAGAACCCTTTTTTGTAAGTAGAAAAAATTTGCACATAGATGGCGAAATGATATTGCAATGATGTGGTTAGATTATGTTCACATCATTTCAGTTTCTCATAAGTTTACTTCTACGGCAGAACACTTGGTAAATGTTGTACTTTTTAACCTGAAATATAGATAATGTCATACAAATATTGATTGTATGTTATTAATCGTATTTGTAGCAACTCCGATACCGTAGATAGAGATGGTCGCTAATAGATCCCTGTAGCGTTCACCATTTGTTTTTGTGTGATAATAGCCAAAGGGCCTAGAACGTTTCACGAAAAAGCTCCGCAGACCAGAACACCACCTTCACCTGCTTATTGATCCCCAACTTTGCAACGAGGAGATAAGAGCCTCATAATGTTTTCGCCAAATGCGAATCCGAACATCAGCATGGTACAGCAGGATAGTGGACTCATCACTCCAGACGACCTTCTTTCATCTGTCGAGTACCCATTGTTAATGTTCCTTGCGAGGCATTGTTTCCGACGACTGGGCGTTATCCTGGATCCCTCGTCGATCTGTGGAAACCCAAGCGAAACAAGGTACGGTGCAAGTGGAATTGGGTCGAAATGTAACGCTGTTATTGTGGAGCTGTGTGACTGTTGTATTTTGTTGCTGAGGTACGCGTACATACTAGTCGCGACAGCCAACGCTAACCTCTAGCATCAATCACGCTGGCTGACCAATATCTGTGAATCAAGTCTTTAGAGTGTGCTTATTCAAGTCTGGTATACCCTTGATATAGTGGTACGGGAGCAGCCAAGTGCGGCTGTTGCCAAAATACTTGGCACCTGCCCTCCGGGCCCAAACTATCTGCTCGCGGTCAAATTGACTTATTTCGCCACGTTTCCCGGTCACTGGCAAACGTTTACTGATTACGTAACGGCAAGAGGTATGCCTCTATTTATAGTGGCCGCACGTGACATTGAGGTCACTTCCGTTATCGCTCCGAATACGGAAATCGGCGGACACGGGGTGTTCCTAATGCAAAGCGAACTCTATTTATGTGTATTTACATAAACAATTCAAAATTCAGGATCGATGCCTTTTTATTAAGCAGTTTGTTCCTTTACGTTTCAAAGAACATTAATTAGAAATTCGCTCAGCATTTGATTAGAATAATAAATTGTTTCATTACACCCATGAAACGGATAACTGCAGTCATTGCATCAATCATGAACTGTCCTTCAGCACATTCAAGCAATCTTCTGTACTTGCTCCAATAGTAGTCATCTCGCTGTAACCGTAATCGTTATACACGAGTTTGGCTGAATTCTATCAATTTTTCAAAAAAAAAAGTAATTTCAAAAGCACAACCAATAGTTAAACACCAAATTAATTGCAGTGTTTGTTTTTTGACAAATCGTGTTTAGATTTTATCAGAAACAAATATTAAAGGAATAAATATTGAGAATCCTTTCCAAGGTGTAGTAGCGTTGTTTGTAGTTTTTTTATTTTTTACAATATAGAGTTTCACGGAATATTTGCTTTATCATTGAATTCGTATAATTTATGTTTTCAATATTCGTAAGGCTTTCACCATTATAACTATTAATAATAATCATATTAATAGTCAAGTAGTTATCATTACTCGAATGGAACTCAGCCAGTAAACAAGCCTCCCATTGCTTCTTTGGAAAACAATTAAAATTCAGCTGAAGACTGTAGCTGAAGAATTAGTGGCACTGTACGACATTGTCAAAATATTCCTCGTATCTTCAAACGGTTTTGCAAATGGGTTTAACCCCAGGGTATTAAGCAAATGCGGATTAGATTTCGTGGTGGTTTCACTTGAGAGAATCTTCAGTGACTCGCAACTGACTCTGAATGTTAATTAACCTATTTTCACGCAGAACTGAACAGTTCAAAAGTAAGCGAGGGTGGATAAAAATAGAAAGAAAAGCCCTTCAACCAAAGTGGGCGAACGTCACTGATTAGGCTGTAAGATTAGTTAGTAACCCTCATTCATTAGTTATCTAACGAATCTTCCGTTTTCTTTAATTATTTTTTGAATCATAACTTTCCTAAAATAAAATCTCTTAAAAGCCGTACGTATATAAATTTGTGTGTCTGTTTGTGTGTCTTCTTGACTTCCTTAATAGCTTCTGAACTTGTCAAGGGATCTTCCTGAAACTTAACTGCAAGTAAATGGAAAGAGACGTTCTATCTTTTGTCTTGAACATTTTTTTTTTGTGTGGAACCCTAAAGAGAAATTTGCGCATTCGAAGTTTCAAAAATTTAACTGTAAATAACTGTTATTAATTTCCGCAAAAGCTGAATTTCCACTGAAATTTTAATCAATTACAGCTGATGAAACGACTGACATATCTTCTCAATTTCAGTTTTAGTACTTAGATACATTGTTGGAGGAATACCAGTAGAGAGATTCTGGAATTTTGTTAATCAGATTGTCAAGATACTCGTGCAATAGTAGATTGTATTTTAAGCCATAGAATCCCTTGATCCAAAGGGAAAATCCAAACAAGCTAATAGAACAAAATTTTGATGGTGCTTCAGTGATGAGCGGAGGCTTTTTGATGGTACTTCAGTGATGAGGTGCAGATATTCGTAAAGATAATATCCCTAAGCAAATTTGTTAAATTTTTTGTTGTGGCCATCAATTAAATCTTGTAATGTCTCATGCATCATCCATCAATCGTCATGCTCATATCTTTTTGCACGTTCTGGAATATGTACATTTTTTTATATTCACCTCAGTGAACTTAAACTTTGGATGAAGTTCAGACAACAAAATTAATTGATGTAATAGACGCACTTGACCACGTGAAAAGATAAAATTACAAACTACAATTGAACAAGTTGGTCCATATTAACTTAGACCACCAAAATACAAATTTATTTTCTTTAACATTCTTTCACAGAATCATGCCTCAGGTTGAGATGGTTTTTGCTAAGTTACAAAAGAAAATCATTGATCCTATTAACTTATAGAGAATATCCACAATTTCGAAAAAGAGCATTTAGAAATTAAGGCAAAAAATTGATATAATCATTTGATGCGGTTAAGAATGAGTTTGATGGAAGATAACTACATTCCATCAAAAAGGTCACGCATGATGAGAATCAGAATGATTGAAAAGTAAGGCCAAAGTAGATTATGGTGCTATTGTAATGGAAATAAAAAATGATTTGAATTTTCTAGACACCTCATAGCTGCCAAATTTATATGTGGTTAAAGAATTTGACAACTACCATCTTAGGTTTCCTGATGAATATCTTATTGAAATGGTAGAGAAATACCCTTTGTTAGGCAAGAAAATACTCAGAAGTGAACTTGCAGTGTTTAATGAAAGAGAAGAAATGAACGCAGTTTCTGGTGCAGTTCCATTTTTGTCACTAATTTTTAAAAATGTGTATTGAATATGTTATTGAATGTTACTGAATATGTAGTGAACCAGTGAAACTACTAATCGCAATGCCCAAGTCGACTTTTAAAGCTGAAAGAGGTTTATCTGCGCTGAAGAGCATCAACACTTTCTTTAGGAACAGCATGAAAGAAGAGCGATTATGTGCGCTAGGAAGGTTGTCCTGTGAAAAAAGTTTTGTGAATAACACAACTGATTTCAACAAAAGGGTCATTGACTTGTTTGTCAACCAGAAAAAAATTACGGGATAAACTTTGTTTATCGATCTCACAACTTACTTACAGTTTCAACTGATACCCAAGGCAAACACTTCAAGCAAGAAGCAACCACATACTAGGTATAAGAATTAAAATTACATGAGATGTATGTATAATAGAGACACAACCAAGATATTTGACAATAAATACGATATTCATTTTTAATATTACAGTAAAATAATTCTATATTGACGTCAGCTTTGTCTCTAAATGGGATTTTTTTTTCAGTCTGTATTACACTTATGACATCATATTGAATTTTGGGGTGACGTGGCGTTTGGCACCACCACTTCTTAGAGCCACGAGCCGCCATAGAGAGATCGCGGAGTCCATGTTCCGTCCTTTCGTAATCCGATGGAAAGGAGGCCCTTCGCGTTACTAGACAGGTGTGTCAGTCTTTCTGTTATGTCAGTGTACATTGAATTGGCAAGGCCTGTTCTCACTTATGGATGTCAAATTTCGCTTCAGGAAAAATAAAATAAAATAGAACAAGTTGCAATAGAGCTCGGATCAATTGCTTGATTTGTAGGAATTAAGTGATTATCCAATCATTAAATATCTTAGTAACTATCTTTGTTTTAACCGAATGAAGAAAGCTAGAATTTCTGAAAGACCACAGAATATCGTTCTGAAAGATCACAGAATATGATCCATCTTGCTCATTACGAAAAGCCACTTTTTCAAAAAATGAAATTACCAAACCCGAAATCGGGGGACGCAGATTCCATCATAAAGCCTAAAAACAAATGAATCTTAAATTCGTAGAAGGTAGTCGTCGTCGGAACATTTTCAAAAGCAGAGTAAAGGGCTAGCAATTATTGAAAGTTATTAAATACTTATTTAATAAAATTAAGTAATAAATGTTATTAATAGGTAATTAATGATATAGTGATAAGTTATTAATTAATTCATCTTAATGTTTAGCTACAATAATTAGTTACATTAATCATTTAGTTAATTACTAATACTAAGGATAATTTAGGTAGAAGCCAATTCACAGATATTTTAGCAGAAGAGAGTCTTTTCAGCTTTGTTTTGTTTTTCCATCTAATAAATTATCAATTTTACTCACAGTTTATTGGATACTGATGCCTGTACTTTCTCCTCCGAACGGGGTTCAGTGAGTCCTCTTACAATTGGGAACAGTTGTTTTCCGGGCTTCGAGGCGTGCAAGCGTTGAACTGGTCTCAAGTCCTTTGTTTTCATTTCTTTCGGTGGAAAGCTTTTCTCTTCCAAACGAATTCAAGAAAACTTTTAATTTCATCCACCCACCCACCTACCTTGTGGACGCTTTCCCTACCTCCTTTCATTCCTCGGAATACAGCTTAGAATTTGTTGACCATCTGCTGTCATTATGTTTTGCTACGTGGCCAATTCAACTCCATTTGAGCTTCTTTATAGTGATAATAATATCAGACATTGTTTGGTGTCTCACCCACACATTTTGTCTGCGGTCTCGTCGCGTGATTCCTAAAGTGCATCTTTCCGTGCTTCTTTGAGTTGTCTGCACTGTACGAATTCAACGTTCCTGTCTCTGCTCTGTATATTTGAACATATGTACACAGCTTAATGGATGGAGTTACTCTTGACCCCGCAGTTCCCACATCTCTGTGGAGCCTCCTCAGAGCCGCGGATTACCGATCCCTGTCTTAAAGGGAAGATGTAGAAGACACCAGAAACATTGAATCAGACCTTACTGTAGTTAAAAAGAACACTTATCTAACAAAAGTAAAGAGGAAGGAAAAGAAAATAATTGCCTTATCTCAGTCTCCTAAACACCAATAGATATTTTTCAAGATAAGTTCAACCATCAAATTTTGATGGAATTTTGATTAAATTGATATCAGTTTTACTGTAAAAGTTTTTCCCACTTGGAAAAAAACTTCAATTTTTTTTCCTATCAAAAACGACAGAATCGTCATTAGAGATAAATTACAGCAATAAAACAGAACCGAAATAACGTTTTAGATCGATTTACGATTGATTTTTTTCTCCTTTTGCTCTCTAGCTATGAGCACAGGATAAGAGAAAGTAAATTTTTTTTACAGTTTTTTATAATAAATTATTATTAAAAGTTGGAATAGGAGATCAAAAAGGAAAAAAAGAAAAAGTTCAGCTGAAGATAAGATAAAGCAAGTAATATGTATTTATGTTTTTAGATAAACAACAATAAAACACCAGTGGTTCCCAAACAACAATCAGAAATAAATAGGAGACAGTGATCATGTTGATATATTTAGTAACGAACGATTGGACTGATATCAGTACCGTTATTCAATTTATCAAGCTCTGAATTAATATTTGTAGATAAGAAAAACAAAGAATCACAGGGATGAAATATATATCAAACATTGTGATTCAAAGTATTATGATTCGAATAACTGCTAAATACACATACATTATTGTATGGATTGTTAAAATTATTGAGATTTACTGTATAATACATTAAATCTCAATAATTATGTAAATATAAGAGCAATAAAAGTAACTAAAAAGTTATTATATGCATTGCTGTTGTTTAAATAACTGGGCGAAGCTGAAGCGTCTGTTAAGACTTCTTCTTAAGCAGATCTTCTTAAGCGGATGCAGTTATTTAAATAACTGTAATGTCTGTGAAAACTGATAAGACAAATTTTTACAGATGGAGAGAGAAATTCACCAACCGGACAATAAATATGCCTTCGCACATTAAGCCAACATCAACGGGAATTCTGTACAGCTGTTTCATCCTTATTAGGAATCATCAGCAGAATATACCCTTGTAGTTCTTTGATAATAGGTTTCTGATATTTAAAGCTTCCTGGTTGCCATGGATACAATAAGAATCATTGCGATGGATTTTCCCTGACGACGCAGCAGGGAGTGGTTTCCTGTTACGCAAATTTCAGCCACGAGATGGCAGCGATCCCAGAATGCAAGGCTTCCAGTTGTAATTCCGTTAAATTCGACTGTTCTGTAACCGTTTCTTTCACTTGAAAAAGCTAGCTCTCGCTTGCGAAACCGTTATGATTTATGTATTTATAAGTTTGATTAAATTTCTTAGTATTAAACAGGTGTACCGCTCTATTTATGTCATCAATATACCCTTGGTGTTTGGCTCAGTTGCGCGAAAGCTTTACCTAAAAGCATTTTCGATCCCGGGAATGGGCCGCCGAGACGTTAAACTTGCTTTCAAACAAATTTTCACCTAATAGAACTGGTTTTTAGCGATACCCTACAGAATGTAAAAGGGGTTTTTAAGAAGGTTCTGTCCGTCCGTCCATATCTCTGCAGCTTAAATTACAAGTCTTATTGGAAATTAATATCATAAAATCACAGGTATGAGTGACACCTTATTGAAAAGCTTAATTCTTGAAGAGTTGAATAAAAATACGAGTTCCGGTCTACTTCTTATCTCATAGGAAGTGGCCAAAAATAAAACACAGTCCTCTACAGTCCAAAGTACAAGGCAGACAGACATCTTCCTTCATTTATTACTCTTTTCTAAAGTTTCAATTTGCATTTGCTTTATTAGTCATTGTCCTAATTTTGAACTACGTTTAATCATAATTATAAATAAGTATTTCTGCAACACCTTATATATATATATATATATATATATATTTTAAATATATTATGAGGTGTTGCAGAAGTATTTATTTATAATTATGTTGAGAAGAAGATGGGAGTTGAGGAAAAAGCTATGGAAATGTAAAATATACGTTAGTCATTTCTGAATTGTCCTACAGTATTTAGGCATGTTTCTATACTTGAATTGTATCTATTCTTTCAGTCAGTCTTTGTGTGTGTGTGTTCCAGCGCATGCGCATGTATCCCTACTAACTTTTGAAGCGCAGGTTGGATCTTCTTGAAACTTGGTATCTATTATTCCCCACAGGTGCCCATTATGGCCCATTGGAACAGTGGAGGTAAGGCTCCAACGTTTCAGTGACCCGGGACGTGAGATGAAGTCAGGCGAAAACTTGATATATATATATATATATACTTGCAAACAAGACATTCTAACTTCTATATAAGAAAATTTTTACGTTTGATACTTGCCGAGAAATAACTCATGAAGGTGGAAAAAAATTCCCGTAGAAAATCATGAAAACCGACACCATGAGTTTCTATGATGTATAAACATTTCTGAGTAAACCCTTTTAGTTATAGCCACTAAATACTTTGGTATGGTTAAAATTATTGGGTCTAAGCAATTAAGTCAAAATTAATGATTTTTTTTTTTCAGAAAATAAAAATTTTCTATTTTTTGGAACCACCACACATTTTAATTCAATAGATATTATAATTTCAAAATAATTAGAAAGTTTTTGACTATTATTTTTATGACTTTAAAAAAATAAACAAAAATAAAATTCAAGTTTTGTAGGTTACATATCTTTTGAATTAACACTATTGCTAAGTTTTTTAGCAGCAAAATATTTAACCCCCTAGTTTCCCCCCTATTGGTACGATTTATGCAAAAATCAACAGTGATCTTCCTTTTGTGAACTGAAACTTACCTTTAAAAATTCCAGCTTTGTAGGGTAAATAGTTTTTATGTTATCATGATCATAAACGGACAATATGTTTATTTAAATATATATTGAAAAACACTTTATTGTATTCTAAAACACTTTCTTCGTACTCTATTTTTTTTGTCACCTCTTATAATACAGTAAAACTTAGAAAGCTTTCTGTTAATGGTTGCTCTGCGGCTTTAAAAATCGGAAAAATAAAATGATACTTTAGAAAAATTGTCAGATGATGAGCTCCTTAGTTTAATTTTAGTATTTGTTCTTGTATATGGCAAACAGAGGTTCTTGGGTTTTTCTTTTGCTAATGAAGTGTCTTTATTGTGACTTCCAAACTGTAAGAATGGTGAGCTAATTGTAAAATCTTTTGATATTCGACTAACCGGCTTTTCCGGATCCTTTCCTATTTTAGAATTACACTTGAACTAAAGCCGGATGGTTCTCATCTGATTAATTTTATTCAGAACTTCCGCAAACCATTTTGCAATAGGCGGCATCTCAATAGCACTCTAATATTAAAAGGCTTCTCTCGGGGAGTAACGTTCACAGGTTGTCGTAAATGACATTTTCGTGAATCTCAAAAGAGAAAGAATGTTAGTACGTGCACCTAAGTGAGATTCCTGAATTGAGTAGGAGACAGTGGTTGCTCTTCGTATTGTGACCGATTTTTCAACAATGGAGTTTTCATTGCTTAAAAGACAAAAGCAGATCTTCAGATGTCTGCCGATGTCTCTTTTGCAGCGTATTATTTCAAAGGTCCCACAATAAATTTAAAGTACAAGGTGATTAAAAATGTTTTGAACGATTTCAAAACGTTCCTGTACAATCGCTATTGCAGTTATGATGAGACGAATGGTACAGTTGGATAGAGCACATGTTTAAGTTTGTTTTGTGTGCATTGCTTATAAATGTTCGATATGGCCACCATTGTTAACACGACACATGTCCAAACGGTATGAAAGTCTTCCCAAATGCGACGTAGAATTGATCCGTCTATTGTTGTAATTGCAGTGGCAATGCACATTTTCACGTCGTTGAGATCCCGTGGTAAGGGCGGTACAAACACTTTGTCTTTAATGTATCCCCATAATCACAGGGAGTAAGATCTGGAGAACGGGGAGACCACGTCAACAGCTGTTGATCATTTGCACCTGCACGGCCGTTGTGGCAACCGTTCGTTCAGATGGTCGCGTACGTCTAATTGGAAATGGGGTGGCGCCCCATCTTGCTACAGAATGAAGTCATCCGTGTCACTTTCCAACTGTGGTAACAACCATTCCGTGAACATGCCAAGGTAGTTGGCGCCTGTCACAGTATTCTCTGCGAAGAAGAATGGCCGTACACTGTGCTCACCGACATGGCACAGAAAACATTCACTTTCGGGAATCCCGCACGAGCTCCATGTAAGCGTCGGGATTTTCCGTTCCCCAAATTCGGACATTGTGCCGATTCACCCTTCGGCTGACATGAAAGGTGGCCTCGTCACTGAAAATGATGGTGGTCGCAAAGTTCTCAACTTCACATCGCTGTAACATCACCTGACAGAATGCCTCGCGAAGACTGTGGTCGTTCGGTGTCAAATGTTGCAGCCTCTGCAGGCGATGTGGACGTGTTTCCGCAGCCCTTGTCACACAGTCGGCTGTGGGATGCCCAGTTCTGCACTTCGTCTGCGCGTTGATTTGTTAGGGCCACGATGATACGTGTCCCGAATGCGGCGCACGTTCTTCTCAGGCCACTCGACTTGACAAATGCACCCGCTTCGCTTAAATTGCTTATACCAGTTACGAATGGAATTCTTGGCAGGTAGGCCATTCTGAAATTTGGTGCGAAAACCACGCTGCACCACCGTCACCGACCTGGTTGTGTGATATTCGAGAACACAGTACGCCTTTTCCGCACCTGTGAACACCATTTTGTCAACAACACCATCTGGCGAGCGGCAGAGGCAATCGTTTGTTATACGGCTCAACAGCCAATGACCCACTGCTGTCGTGTTAGCCAGGACTGCGTAATTCGGGTTTCCATATGGCCTAATGTAGGTCATATTTTACAGTTCTGAGATTTACAAAACAAATTTGAACATGTGCTCTATCCTACTGTACCTCTCTCTCTCTGGTGTAAACTGTCTTTACGACAGGTTTCAATTGGACGTTCTCCATTTTCTTCTATCCTGTGCATCTTTCTTCCTACTGTACCATTCGTTGCATTATACCTGCAATAGCGATTTCACAGGAAATGTTTGAAATCGTTCAAACCATGTTTAAACACCTTGTATATTTATTTAGCTGAATACGAACTGAAAAGTAGATGTCGAATTTAAGTGGAGGTATGACTCTTGCGGTAAATTATTTTACTTTTACTAATATCATCTATGTAAATTATGCGAAAGAATTTTATGCAATTGTGGGTTTGTCAGAATAAAAGGTAATATTCGACTTCACAGAGCTTTTACTGCAAAGGAATGTATGTTTCTGTTGAAGCGATGTACGTATATGCAATCCTTAAAAGGAGTGAAGGGAGTGTGGAGATCATCGCCCTAACGATAGGAAGGGAGGAGGAGTCTTAGGCTTATGTGCTTTTAACTATCAGGAAAGCAGCATCGGTACCTATTTGTGTAAATGGTGGATGAGTCGCACGTGGGAGGCATATCCTATCCCAAGGCCGGAAGAGACCTTCTCCAGGCGGGTAAACAGACGTCTTGCCAACAAAACTGCTAGGCATCACGAATCTCACGACGTCCTGTACAGAAAAAAAATGTCTTTTCTCCAATCAAATCAAACAACAACCTTCTCTGAAACAACTCCACGATCCGAAATTTTGTTGATTTGAAATGCATCGAAAACGACAAGTCCCTTAAAATGTAGAAATGTATTAGATATGGTTGTAATGTTGTGTTTGTGTGTTTTTATCCATTCAGCCGCATCCGACCCTTGGCGATTCGATGGGTCATCTCTCGCCACTCTTTCCGATCTTGTGCCTTCCTTTTTGTAATGTTAATAGCTACAAACACCGATATCCATTATTTGTTAATACATTTCTAGATTTCATTCTAGATTTCAATATTCTCCCTTGTATTAGCTTCAAACAGAACGCTGCACTTATATTATTTATAGCTTATTTTCCTACAAGGCTGATCAGTCTATGGCCTGTGTCGATGTCTGCAGGCATCTTGTCTTCCTTTTATAACTTAACGTTTGAATCACTTTTAATAATAACTAGCTTTTTTTTTTTTTAAGTTTGAACCGCTGTATTAATTTTCTTAGAATGAATAGTTTTTGATTGGGGCTGATTTAACTTTTATATTTGAAACATTTCCAAATGGGTTCATGTCAAAACATTAGCGCGAGAAGGCGACAAAAAATGGACATAGAAAAACTACAAGAATCTCAACAATAGAATCCTATTTCTGTTAATATTTCATTGTCTTAAATATCTGGAATTAACCCTTTTAGCCAATCGAATGCTGTGATACCATTAAAATTAATACGATTTAGACAATTTAAGTAATCCGGATTTAATTCTTTTTTTTTCAGTTTTTGTTCTTCTCTTATCTTTAAAAAAGTAATTTTTAAGAAATATTATTTTAAGGAACTACTGACTGTACATTAAAAAATCATTCATGAAGCCCGTGCATCATGAAGCTATTAGCGAGAAAATGGTTCCT
>JAFIDM010003189.1:53809620-53827860 GCA_023159025.1 Thereuonema tuberculata | reverse complement strand
TTTCCTCTTTTGAACCAGAAGGATTTGTAAAGTTAAAAAAGAGGAAACTTTGAAATGTATTTTTTATTTAAAGAACCTTATTATCTTAATAACAGTCTTTCAGATTCCTGAGGCCATTGTTAGATGTCTGATATTGATCTACAGTTCAGTTCATGAAAGAAGAGCATTTGATAACGTAATTTCCTTATGGATTGATGTTTTCAGGACGTAACAGCGCCATCTGTTGCCAAAATCCGTAATTGAATCTTAAAAGCCTTACGAAATTTATATATTTTGTACAGTTACGAATACATTGTATATTATTGTTATTATTAATTAAAAACGTACCATACTATTCCCCTTGCTTGGCCATGCAAAGTTTGTCCTTTCTTGGTCACGCTTATACAATCTTGGACTGACTGCTTGGAGGTCAAGTTGATGACGTCATGACTGGTGACGTTTGTTCCAGACAAAATCGATCGATACTATGGCAAGCCCTTCTTTTTTAAAAAATACTATAAGCATCTTTTTTTTTTAAGAAACTGCAAGAATTAAAACTTATTTTACGATTATTTAACAAAGAAAACAATTACAGTGCCATTGTTGGCTACCAAACGAAAATCCATAGTGATAAGACAGACGTTCTCATCAAAAGCGCTCTTGCTCCTTGAAAACTTTCAACTTATTTGACTTTAAAAATCCAAAGAGAGATCCCTATAAAATGCACGAATACTAAAATCACTTTTGTAATTGCGTCGTTTAAAAACATATAAAATGCCAGAACGTTTTAACCTGCCCGCAGGGTATTTTCAACTGTGATATTGGAAGAGAATGAGAGGTTTTAAATACTTTTTGATGATATTATTAGATAATTCGCTGTTAATTGTGGGGAATTGGCGATGTTCCAATACTCCCGCAGGGTAAAGAAGAAAGTTAGAATTGGCACGTTCTATAACTTGAATTTCCTCAAAGTTAGGGGTGTGGGAAGTTCTAATGTTGTGTTGATATATTATAGATTTGTATTGATTCTTATTTTTATGATTTGTTTGGCGCTGTTTTAATCTTTTTTGCAAAGATTGTGTCGTGTAACCAATATATTGTTTATTGCAGCTGAGCATGGGATGGCATAAACTTTATTTTTGTTTTGAATAACCACTTTGTTGTTGGATTTGGGATAATTCATTTTATTATGGGCTTTGATGATGATCCGGATGTTGTGTTTTTTAAAAGCTGTTTGATATTGTGATTAATTCCTTGTACGTCAGGAATAACTGCATAATTGTGGTTTTTTTGTGTGTTTCAGTTGTGGGCTTTAGGTTTATAATTTTTAACTTTGTTGTAACTTTTATCAATGAACTTATTAGGTTAATTAGATCGAGTAAAAATTTGATATAGATAATTTATTTCCCTATTGAGCAATTCCGCGGAAGTGGATAATTTAAAAGCTCTATGAAAGTAATTAAATAGAAAGTTAGCTTTTAATGTGGTTTGGGATGTTGGAAAGTAATCCACTATTTTATTGATGTGAGTTGGTTTTCTGTAAACAGATATTGTAACTCATTATTGTTTCTAATTATTTGGCAATCTAAAAAAGGGAGTGTGTTGTTCATTTCTTTTTCCATTTCAAATTGGATTTAGTCATATACCGCTATTGACATTTCCCATTTATATTCTGCAGGTTGTGTTTATGGTTGTGATGGCAAATATGTCATCAGTTGTTATTTGACTTTAGCTCAACGCTATCTGTATCTATCTGAATCATCCAATGAATCCACTGATAAAATAAATAAATAAAACAAAATCTTCAGTTTATTTGAAACTTGAGATGTAAATTCTAAAGGTCTCTTAATATCCTACTTATTAATTATTTCAGAAAATAAAAGAGGATGCCTTATCGGACTTTGATGAATAAGATGGAAGCCATAAGACGAAAAGTGAGTGCTAGAGGGATTCCAATAAAAAAATTATGAACCAAGCTTATCCAAAAAGAGAAAAGAAAACAAGAAACCGAAGCCTCAGATTACATATTGACTATTTGAAAGTGATTTTAAAGTTAAGTGGTTTGTTCGGTAAATATTCTACTATATGACTTGCTACTTAAAATAGCACGTGTACGCTCAGCTTTTTATCACATAGTGGGAACTAAGCATGAAACTATTTTTTTGATGACTGCTTGGAAGAGGATAGAAAATAAAATATTCGTGTTCGTATTTTAAATTGGAACTTAAATAAAAACTAAATTGTAAAGAAAATCAGCCCAGCTGTAAGCGATCATTTTTGAAGGAGGGAAGGCTAGAGATCAAACTAAACGGATCTTTGCTTTAAGTTGATGCTAAATAAGCTTCATATGGAAAACGGTAAAACCGTTTTGTACATACAGACAGACAAAATGGCCAAATAGGCAAACACAAGACAAATATTCAAAAGGAATAATAAGACTTCGTATCCGCAGTCATTTGTTTATCTTTTCAAGCCTTTCATTTGCTTGACAAGATATAACAGTAATTCCGGAATAACGTATTTGCCTATATAAATTGATATAAGGATTATTCGAATGAAATTAGCAAGAAACGTTGCATCAAGAAACGTTGCAATGATTGTATCGATGAAACGGCGACCTTCCTTTTGATAACGGAGCAAATCTTTCAAAGAATGTCTTTCTGCACAGAATCCAAGTTGTGCGGCATCCACTACGCGCAAGATCTTCCTGTATTGCAGAAGATCCTTGAAAAAGGTGTGCATATTCCAACACTTATTCCAACTTTGTCAGCAAGTGCTTCCATTGTGACTCTTCTGTCCTTCCGAATAAGACTGTCAACTTCCGCTACCGAAGCATCGTTGATCGCAGTGTTTGTTTAACCTGGCCTTGAATCATCAGTTACCACATTACCACATCTCTCTGTACCTCTTACTCCATTCTTTAAACCGTGACAAAGATAAGCATTTTTGGTATCCATTCCTCACTCCCGACACCTACAGTCCAATGTTCGTTGCTTCAATCGTGATTGTTTGGACGGTACAATAGCTCGACGTCTTTAACAAAAGCAGACTATTACTCATGTTCAGTGATGAAAAACCCGCAATAAACCCTTTCGGCACTTCACTATGTCTTTTAATTCGCTTTCATTTGAAGTATCCTTATATGTATTATCCTTATATGTATTTCTACGTTGTATTATGTTTTATTTTTTTCCGTAATAACTTTCAAACTTATCGACTATCATGAATTCGGAGAAGAGACTGTTTCTCTTTGTATATTTTCTTATTTCCTTTCACTGAGTTCAGAATTGCTTTCTTAAAGAGTCTTTCAAATGAAACTTCAATTTCCAACCTCTCATTAGTTTTCCACTAAAACTCATTTGATGAAATTCTGATCTCGAATGTTTTGCATATGAATATATTAAAAATTTCTGATATGTTTTTTTTTTTTTAAAAATGCTTATTTTCAACGAAATAAAATTCTCAATTGTATTGCCTGATCTTCTTTTTATTTACCAAAAAGAAAAAGAATTCATATCAACTATTTTATTTTGTAAATTTTTATTTTTTATTTAATCTTTATTTTAATTTTTAAAAATTTAATTTTCTTTTTTATATTCCAATCAGGACCAATTGAGATGAGTGGCCAAAACAATGGTCGCCTGTCTTTAATCCCAGTTCTCCTTTTTTAGAGGGCTCGGTGTACTCTGGCTGGATAAGAAATCATCTGGGGAAAAAACAAAAGAAAAGAAAAACAACTTCTACCTTTGGTTGCAGTTCAAGTTCAGTGCCTGTATCATTGAGCTATCGGCTATTACGTAATGTCTAATTTAAATTTCAGCCTATTGTTAAATGAATAAAATGATATGTGTTTTCTTTCTGTTACGGTAACAAAGAATGTTTACACCACTATTGACTATTAAAAGTAACCTAACAGAAAGAAAATATGCATCGGTATCATTATTATTCTTTAAATTAAATAGTCTTGGAAGATTTCAAAAAGGACAGGAAGTAGGGTATTTGCAATTTAATTTACAGCAAACGGAAAATTTGAAGATGCTATTTACATTCGACAAGTTTATAATTTACAAATACGCGGATAGCATTTTGATAACTTTTAAATAGAACAAGAAAAATAAAAAAAAGGCAACGTTTTAAATAAAGTCGGGTTTAAATTCTGTCAGGAACCTATTGTTTTCCAAGTGAATGGATTCTATTGAATATAGCATTTGTCATTTTTGCTTCGGTATTTTCATTTTCGTGTTTTGGGAAATTTTGTTCCTTATCAGCAAAATCTTTTTTTTTTTTAAAGAAGTGCAATCGATGAATAATATCAAAAATATTATTTTGTTTCTGATAATATAACATAAAATTTTATCAACTAAAAAGGTTAAAGTATCTTAATTCTAGTTCTTAAGTAATATTCTTAGTTTTATTAAGTTAAAATGCAATATTACAATTATTTTAACTGTTGAACATGGAGATAAAAATTACAGAGATATGAAGTAAGTTCTGTATATTTACATATATACCGTAACTTATATTATCTTTTAACATAATTTTTTTCATTTATTTTTTCACATTTATAAAACTGTCACTTCAAAGAGATTTTTATTAATGAAGCCACAGTTTCTTGTATTAGAACCTTCTAGAATTAGAAGCAGTTGTAGATGAGATGCCTCTACATTCCCAAAGGGAAAGGTTCGAATGAAGTGGACATCTGAACACAAATGACCATTTCTCGTGGGTTTTATTTTTTTGGTCAGGAATGCGTTTTTTAGGGCTTGTCATTCGTATTGTATTGCGTCCAGTGGTCCTACATCCTCTATGTCAAGAGGGAGTTGTAAAAACAGAAAGATCCTCTTCCCATACTGATAAGACAGTGACGGTAAAGTTATTTGAATTGGAGCCAATATAGGGGATTCAAAAATTTTGAAAGTTAAGAAATACATTTACAAAAACTGACAAAGAAAATTTACGAAAAAGCTTGTTCTATCCCTTATGTAAACAGCAATCATATTCAGTCACACAACTAGTTAATCCTGATAAAGGATTTTTCTTTCTTTTTTATCTAAGTTTTTGGAAAAAGTAGAATTCAGTATTTTCATATTTATTTCATATCGAAAACTGTTTCTTTGATGTTACAGCATTTACAGAATCTAAATTACGACAAAGTGGCAAGAAATTGTACTGTTACTAATGGTAAATCAACTTAAAGCTGATTGGAATCACTGATAAAACTTTAATACGGTTATGCATCCATAACTAAGATAAATTCTACAACAATTTACTATAATATTAATAAGATTATATCAAGGTAAAGTAATACTTTGAATTTTCTCCGGAAATTAAGTAAAACGAAAAAAACATAATTGGCTGATTTTGACTGAACTAAATACTATTATGAAATGGCCGTTTTCGCAGTCGTCAAGTATGATGCCTACTCCCTCTCCTCACAGAATGGAAATGCTGAACTTGTAATTACGTTTCTGTATTACGTCATATGAAAGCTGGTTTCTTGGTTGTTCTGATAGCTTGATGCTTGAAGAGTGAATTACTGAAGAATAAATTATTATAGTATTTAATCATGTATATCAAAGAAATGCGGATTATTTTATATTATGAGTTCAAACTGAATCATTCTGCCGCAGAAGCTACTAGAAACATAAAGTTTGGAAAGGATTCAGCTTCTGAACGAACCGTTCGCTGCTGGTTTGAAAAATTTTGTTCCGGAAATATGGACTTTCAAAAGGAACTTTTGATCCCAGTCTTAATAATGACGAACTGAAGGTGCTAGTGGGGAGAGTTAACCGTACGGGAGCTTCCCTCAGATCTTGCGGTAAACCTTATAACCGTTTCAGGACATTCTGCGGCAGAATGAGATTGGCAAGATTAAAAAAATGGTCAAACGGGAACCCAATGAATTGACAGATGCACATAAAGACAAAGGTCTTGAAATCTGCCTCTCTCTTCGTGTGAGGAACAAAACCTGCCCAATTTTCGACCATATCATCACTTGTGATGAAAATGGATATAGTATGATAATCAAAAACGCTCTTTCCTATGGCGAGATGTCGATCAAAAGGCCAACCATACACCAAAACCTGATCTTCACCCCAAGAAGACAATGGATACTTTTTGGTGGTCTCACAAGAGGGTCATACATTACAACTTCCTACGATCACTGCCGGTTATTACTGTGATGAAATTGACATCGTTCATCAAAAATTATTGAAAACAACCAACATTAACACACTAATAGAGCCATACACCTGAATATATGACAAAAAAACTTTATACATGCAATGGTAAAATACACACGACCGTTTCGCCGCCGAGAGACAGCCTTTTCAAGTGAAGATAACATGAATAAAAGCCAATTTATACATAATATTAAACGAAAATTTCAGCAGTGGTTTGCGCATGTCTTCCGGCAAAACGTCATTAGAATCTGCTCGGCAAGGCTGATTGGTAGAAGTGAAGTAACAGCGTCCTCCAGTGGTAGGAACCAAAAGACAATCAGCATCACGATGATAGGTACATATCATTGGACGATCAGGAACTAAAAAGAAAAAAAACTAATACAAAGCAAAATAAAAACGATGTGTTAACAGTAATATAAAACTTGAGAAGAAAATTTTTTTTTTCTTTTTTCTTTTTCTCCTATCCCTCTCTATCTTCGTATAAAGCGTTGAAGAAGAAAGATTTCGTGACTTGAGACAGTCTGCAAGCCGCAGTCAATGACGTTTTGGAGACCAGACCAGCAAACTTTTATGAGAATGGCGCTAAAATGCTCTGTAGTCGTTGGGACAAGTAATGAATGTTATTTTAATCAAATATTTAATCATATATTTTACTTCATTGTGATTTGACATCTTTTTCTTTCATCCAATAGAGAAACAACCATTTCAGGTGGTACAACCTGATAGGTTGATGACCATTTTTCTAATCTACTTTTTTTTTGTATGTATTTTAAACAGATAAATTACCGTTTGTGCACCAACTTTTGAAAACCCATAAGTCCAGCGTTAAAAGTAACTTTAATGGCCAAGTGCACCAAACTTCAATTAACTTTAACGGCTGCATTGTGGACGTAGCTAAAATTATTTGGGGGTACTGCTCCAGAAAAAAATTTAGCCTTTGCTTTAAAATTGTGTGAAAGGAAACAAAACAAAAAAATGTATAAAAAGATAATTTTTCCAGAAACTTGATAAATTTCTTTTTAGACATGTTTGTTTCCTTTCACACAATTTTAAAACAAAGGCTAAAATTTTTCTGCAGCAGCATCCCCCCACTAATTTTAGCTACATCCACAATGCAGCCGTTAAAGTTAATTGAAGTTTGGTGCACTTGGCCATAAGTGATGTAAAAGGTTATTGTGAGCGCGTAGACATAGTCTTGGTTACTGCGCGATTCTTAGAAACTATGTTGATGAGTTATGTTTTTTCTTTTTCTTTTTTCTGTGTAATCCTTCCACGTAATAAATGTCTAAATATTTAAATCGATGCAGCCTATTCACTGTGAGATTCTTTTCAACTGTTACTCGCTGAGTATTCTTCGAAATTACATTGCATTGGAATCTGTCAAAAAGGAGAGAAGGTTAGTCCTAACAACCTCTTTGTGAGAATCAACAACCTCCCAAAGTTAAATTTTGAAACATGACATTATTTGTAAATAGTTTTTTTTATTTGCAGTCTCTAAATTCCCTATTGCATTTTCAAAAAGATTACGATTTGCATCGGAAAGCTGCCAGTGAAAGTCTAGTATTAATGTCTATGAATTTATGAGTTAATTATAAGAAATTCAGTTTCAAAATAGTCTAAAAACTTTAATGAAAATCTTCTATTCTAGATTTTTTTCTATTTTCCATAATAGTTCCAAGTAAAAAAAAACAAAGATTATAGTTTGTATTTTTATAAGAATTATTAAAAAAAATCATTATAATTAATACTTATTAATTACTATGGTTAACATAAATCTAATCCCACAATGTACCAGTCCGTAATACCACTATCCATTACCATGAATTAAATGTGATTGGATTGACAATGATCAAAGTTTACTAGACAATTTAATGAGATTGTTAGACAGAGACCCGTCAATACAAATTTAACAAATTTCCTTTCAACCAACCATACCTGCGTCTACAACAGCAAATGATGTGGTTGCATCTCGTGAAAAACGGTTTGAACAGGATTAACCAAAATCAAGCTAAAGTCTGCTTGTCTGATTTGTGATAGAAGGCAATTACTAACTTCACAATTAGTTTTTAATTAATTTATCCTAGGGAATATTCGTGGTTAGAACTATTTGTGGGCTGTTTCTGTATAATAGGACTTTCAACAAATTTGACCACAAAGAAGCTCCAAAGGTAATCCATCGTGTTCAAGTTCATAAATTCTCGACTGATATATTTAAGACTCTGGAAGACTTAAGTTCATACATTACAACACCAGTATATTTTAATTATGCTTACTCCTGAAGAAGTCAACATTCCAACAGGTTTGGACACCAGCTGCACTAAAAACATTGAAATATTTCTCGAAGCGGTAATTAAAGCGTTATCATTTGGTTATTTATAGATTGATACACCATGACTTTTCTCAATGTATTGTTAATTTTTAAAGTAAGTAAGTTTTTTGATATCATTATATTGTTATTGATGTCTGTTTAAGAAAATGATTAATAGACCTATTCATTGCACCTGATATTTAGCTTTCACTTAAGTGGAAATTTTCAACTTACTTATTTCTAATAATTTCCATTCAAACGCCACCAGATTGATTTCAATTCAAAATCAAGGACCTTTGGGCTGGGAGGAGAAATGTCCAGAACTCTGTCAAATGGGTAGCGGGTTTTTTAACCGAGAGGTGGGTTACGGAGAGTGATTGTCGGATTGGCCTTTCCATTTCACCGTCATCGCATTCATGACTGTCCTCTTGCGCTGTTACTTGTGAAGAGAAATAAAGATCTATAAGCTTGAACCATATCATTAAATTGTGGTTTTTATTGTGTTATGACTATAATACTGTATATAATATTTTTTCTTGTTATTTTTTTATTTACCAATTTTTTTGGGGCACTTAAAAGTGCAGAATTCATTGGCCACTTTTTCATTAATTCTCAAACAAATATTTCTTTTCTGAGGCATTGATTGATTTTCTCTAGTATTATCATCCTTGTGCATATTCTAAGTCGTCTTTTTTTGTAGCGAACGCAGAGGGAAGAGCTTTAAAAACGTTCTGTCCATCCGTTCGTCATCAGCACAAGCTCGGTAAGTTGTACAGTCTTGAGTGATGCCTTATTGGAACCCTTAAGACTTGCAGAGGTAAACAAAACAAAATACGAGTTCCGGTCTATGGCCACTTCCTGTGGGACAGGAAGTAGACAAAAATGAAACATGTCACCGCCTCTACAGCCTAAAATACAAGTCAGACAGATACGACTGATATCTTTTTGGAAAGCTTATAAATTGGGAAATTGGGAAGAAATACTAGTTCAGTTATGCAATCGTTTCCTTTCCCACATGAAGTGATCGAAAATGAAATATAAACAGAGTCGTTATGGTTTCGTGTATAACATGAAACTTTTTCCCCATTTTTAATTGGCAATTTTTATCTTAAGTATCTTGATGCTTGACGTCTCGGACTCATACTGAAGGTTGTCGGCTCGATTCCACATTTCTACTTTTTTATTTTTTTCTCTTAATCCTTTTCTCTCAATGTCCGAGTGGGTTTTTTATTTTTCTTATTTTCCTAACGTTTTCTTTATTTTTTTCCTAACTTTTTTTTTTATTTTTCCATACGTTAATGTACTTCTTTTTATTATTTTTAATTTTCATTTATTATTACTTTTTATTTTATTTTTTATTATTATGAGTCGCCCTTAAATTTATGCTTTATCACAAAATTACATTCACTTGTTTTTGTCTTCTTTTTTTTGTTAAAAAGAAATAGTAAAGTTTTTTTTTTTTTTACCTTATAGTATTAATAAATCTTAGGAATTTCATCGCTACAAGTTATATGACGACTTGGATTGTAGAAATCACAGCTCTGAATGATAGCTGTGAGAAATGATTGTGGTGTCATCAAGAAAATAATGGAGGAGAGTTTGTCGTAAATTATTGATTGGGGAAGAAAAAGGGGGAGAATTGAGGGAAGTTCACCGGAAGTAAATCAGTTAACATTGAAGTACTGTTCAATAAAGTATTTGGAGATCAAATAAAATGTTTTGAATAACTAGCATCAGTAAATGTATACGAGATCCAGTATTTTTTTTTCTAAGTATTTTTGCAGAAACGATTATATCTTATATGAAATAATATAGAAACATTATTTTGGGGACTGAATTTGTCATTTGGATGGAAAAAGAAAGGAGACAGATCTATTTTAACATTATCACTGCCTCCTTTCTTTTTCCAACCAAATGACATAAACCAAATGACACCAGAATAAATTAGATCGATTTTAACATTATCACTAATTTATTATGGTCAATTTGCAACTATTTAAACAAGAAAGAGAATGTCCTAGCTTACAGTTAGGTCAGTAAACTTTTGCAAGCAGCCAATCACAGCATCGGACAATCCAGCTGTTCCGGAGAAGACGAGTAATTCACTTTTTCAAAATTTTGTTGCATTCTAAAGACCAAAACTCTAGGTTTTTATAAGAGATCCCTCTACCTTAAACTAATTTATTCGTTGATATTTTTAATTTCGGTTTTTGAGGGTATAAACCAAAATTTAATAGTTGAAAACGGGTTGTGATGGTTAATCATGTTAAATTGCTTCACGGAAGGTGGAGTTAACTGAAGAAGCAGCTCAGGGGAATTAATTAAAAGGGCTCTGAAGAGGATTGTCTAATGAAACAGTTTTCTTTGTCTTCTGGAAGATTCCTTTATTAGTGAGGATTCTCTCTGTTTGTCCTCCATCAGTTAAGCAACAATTAGAAAGTTTTTAAAGACAGTACAAAGACTCTACATTAAGAAAATAATTAATTTTTGATGGATTTGTTATATGATAAAATTATTGAAAATGAATGAGTTGATTTTGAACTGAGTCTCTACATTTAATGTAATAATATCAAGCAGAGAAAAAAAAGATTTAGAGGAATCACAAATTTAGACGACTGTAAGATTACATTAGAGGTACTGATAATAAATCAAGTACTGGAAGAAGGAATACAGGTATCCTCTTTCCAATATAAATGTCTTGGCAATTGAAACATTTGCATCTGTTTATTTCTGTGTATGTATTTTGATGTATCTTATGATTCCTGATGACTTCTAGCATTATTCTTAACTGTTGTTATTAATATTTGAGTAGAAACACATACTCTAGAAACACCTGGAAGATGGAGGCCATCATTTATTCGGCAGAAGGCATGACTTTTACCTTCTCGGTGAATCTGGATGTTTCCATGGTTATTCGCCTTCATTAAATATTTCGTATTTCCAAGTTAGACTAGTTTTCCAAGGGAGTTGTCATGTTGAACTGCCGCAGAGGAGCTGCTCCTGTTGTATACCTTGTGACCGAATGTATTATCAACAAATCAATTATTGCTTTAATATAGGACTATTTTCCTTTTAATCAATTTCACAGAAGTGAATTTTTCCACTTCTACGAAGTCTTTTAGTCTTTTATTTGTTTGAAGTCACATGGAGTCATGACCAGTCTATGCCTCGATGGATGTCGATGGGTTCATGCTTCATGACTAATGGATCAAACTTGAAGTCCGATATCAGATTTGCCTTTAACCAAAGAAAGCGGATCCCCGATTTAGGGTTAGTGAATCTGTCTGGAGAATGAAGAACCATCAAAAACAAACAGATTTAAGTTCCGCGGGGATTAAACCCTTTTGCACCCCTTTTGAAATACTTCAAAAAATGCAGTTTCTTATCCGGCTATTCAGGTTTATCTTAATATACTCTTTTATAATTTGGCATTGTTTTATAAGTATATTAATTATTTGTGTTTTAAAATGTCTAAGAAGCAAAGTCATTCGTTGAAAACTATTTCGTAAGTCAACAGATTTGAAGATAATAAATACTAAGAGCACATCTAAAGTTTGATAAAAGGAATTTTGTATTAAAAGTTTAAAAATCTGTATACAATACTTATAAAAAGTCCCTGGACAGTTTCAGAGAAACAAGTTCTCCATCATCAGCAAGAACGTTAAAATTTGGTAATAACGATTTTATGAACAAATTTCTTAAATTCTTGCGAGATCCGTGGGTCACAGAAAGGATCTAAAAAAAATTGTTTTCCCTCGTTTACGTCTTTTTACAGATCTCGGGTGTACCCAGCCTTATGTCAAGCGGCTACTAAATTTGTTAATTGGGGATGAAAGGAAGTCTAGTGCAAGGAGCCGTAGGAAGTCTAATGAGGAAAATAAAAAGCCTGATACTGTAACCTTTTAAAACATTATTTTTAGTTTAAGAAATTTCTCTAATTTCTAGCGTTAGGAAATATCAATTCGACACGTGTATTCAGTAACTCGTGAGACATTGCAGGTGTTATTTGGACGAGGTTTATTTGCGTGTTTTGATATATAAAGCTCCAATTGTTTAGGCCTCCGGAAAAACTATCGGAAAACCACAAATGCTGATGCTTGCTAAAATAAACAAATCATATTAAATTGAGTTAGCAGTTTATTAAGCAGAAATTTCTGTTTTGACCAGATATACATAAATAATTTCATTTAATATTTCAGTATAATTTGTCAAAATGATTAATTCTGGGAATAAGTAAGTAATTTCAATTCTAAACATATAAGAACATCACTAAATTTTATTATGCTATTTGAATTTAAAAAAAAAAAAATTCATGGATTATTATCTATTAACTGCATTACCATTTAAGGCTTTTCAGGTTTGATAATGATATAGTAAACATGATAAGGCAAAACAAGTAAATGCAAACAGTTAATTGAATGCTTAACAATACTAAGTGGTGCCGCGTTATTCCATTTACTCCTACTTCAACATTATCATCTATAGACTATTTTATCCGCACGCCCAAAGATGAACCTCCCTGAATGCAACGCATATTATAGATTTTCCTTTCCTGGCCTGTCGGTCACATTCAAATGTAAGAGAAAATGGCGGTCGTTGATTCACATTCAATATTTCGACGAGGAAAAGGTCTCAAAAATAAAGTAGGAAAATTATTCTTAACGTTGCTCGTCGATTTCAAGAAGATGTATGTGAGATTTTTGATATTTCCTATTTCTGATAATTGATATTGATATTTTCTGCTGAGCTAATGGCATTGATCCTGGAGAAATTAGTCAATGATAATGTGTTTGCGGGTCCAACTTTCGCCGCGACGATAATAGGATTCTTCAGATTTTGACAGACATTCATACAGATGTGAATAACAAGCTGTTACAATTAGTATCATATTATTCTGTTCTCTATTTCACTTATGAATCCAATTTTCTCTATGTCTGAATATAACCAATCCTTTCTTAACCTGAAAGAATTGTCTTTTTCATTTCAAAGTTAACTCTTCTGATGCAACATTCTTTCTGGGCACGTTGCCTTTCAGTTGCTCTTTTTTTTTATTTTCTGGGAATCTTCGATTGATGTTGGTAGTAGAAGAAGAAATAGTCTTGTAATCAGCGGTGCAGATCAACTCGGAATTTCTTGGGCAGCGATCAATGATCTGATTTGAAAGTTGTCTTTGGGTTGTTGTAGGTGGCGTGGTTGCTGCATTCTGATCCACCAGTGATTCTTCTTCCGCTTGATTGGCTGAGGAGGAGGAGTGTTCGTCCAACCTCCACTTATTTACGGTGAGACCTCAACTACAAATCCACCCACCTTTGTACACAGATTTACTTTAAAAAAAAAAGGTATGTATATAAGTAGTATACATGCAATGTATATATATTAAAAAGACATTTTTTAAAAAGGATTGATAACAAAACACACACAAGTTAACATTACATTTTAAAAACATACATTACGGAAAGCTTTTCGAATCCAAAGGATAATGACAAAGGAGGCCACATGAATCCGAAAAACTTCCCGTAATGTAAGTTTTTTAAATGTAACTTTAACGTGTTTTCTTATCAATCCTTTTTAAAAAATGTATGCCTATAAATTATATATATATTTATATTGAAGTATATACTAGAAAACTACTGTAAGTGTACTACAATTTCACATCCTGAAATTGGTAAATATTAAAATATACATACAGTAAAACCCCGTTATTACGCTCGTCAAGGGACCGTGACCTACAAGCGTAATAAGCGGGATAGCGCTATAAACGGGGAATGATTTATATGATGGGGAAACATTTAGACACCATTTTACAGGAAAGATACTTGATTCTGAAATAGATATAGTGCAAATGTGAGCTTATTTCCTATTAAAAAAATCTTTGATTGTGATTTGCCGTGTGTGTATGCTACTGTTATAAATTACGACATTTTCAATGCGGTTCAAGAAACTATTAACATCAATTGATACTCCACTAGGAGCAATACAAATATATTTTCGGAGCAGTTTTAGTGCACTGCCCGCTATTTCACGCGCCTTTTCTTGAATGATTGGGTCATTTAATGGCACTGATGCATCACGGGACTGATGAATCCATTCAATTAGAATTTCCTCGGCATCTTCACATTTTCCACACTACTTTTTTACGTTTGCAACCATCCTTCGCTGAATTGATAATTCCATTCTTATTTTTTATTATTGTTCTCAGACTGGATCAGGGAATTCTTAGATTCTGCGAAAACCTTCTGATTTAGTGTAGAATTCTCGTCGTACTTACGAAGAATTTGCAATTTTTCACTTATAGAAAGGGATTTCCGCTTCAAAGAGTTCGAAGATTCCCTCCTACCAGGGAAAGAAAAGAATCGTTACAGTGTTACATTTCTTTTCGATACAAAATTTCCGATATAAAAAAGCGCTACAAGCGGGATTTGAAGCGTTATAAGAGGGTAAAAGTATAGAGAGTTATATAGAAAATTCCAGGGACCGCATGAAAGGAGCGTAAAGAACGGGATAGTGCTATAAGCGGGAGCGTAATAACGGGGTTTTACTGTATATTGTATACAATCCTCACTTGAAAATACCCTTCATGAAGTCGAAGCATCTTGCCCACAATTGATCAAAAATACTTTTCTTCCCATATAAAAGAAAGATGTGAAATCGCATATAACTGTGTGTGTGTAATACAGTTGAATCGCGATAATCCGACAGTACGGGACCGAGGGGGTGTCGGATTATCAAAAATGTCGGATTACCAAGGGTTTATTTTTTAAAACTGAATTTTGACTTTTAAGGCAACAAAATGTAAATTATGTATATTGTTACAATATATTACGTATATTGTTACAATACAATCTTATTGAGTACTTATTTAATTAAACTGAACAATTAAACTGAAACTGTTGTGAGTCACGGGGCAGACGGGAGATGTCTGCAGCAAGCGTAGTGACGGTCATCCGAGTCGGACTATCAAATGTCGGATTATCGCGATTCAACTGTGTGTGTATATATATATATATACAGTTGAATCGCGATAATCCGACATTTATATATAAATCACGGAAATTGTTAAAACCAGCGAAATTATAAAAATCCTCACCATTTGCGAATAATTTTAAAAAGAGATTAGATTCTACGTCAAAGTTCCTATGACATCGCATTCTGTGCCGCCTTCATAGCTGTATTGAACATCTTTAAACCCTAAATTTAACGCATAATTTCTGCCAAGTTCAAACACTTTCAGAACATTAGAATATCAAATAACATTTAGTCTTTAAAAATAATCTTTAATAAAAGCTATTTTTTTCCGTGCAAAGATTCATTCACGAAAAGGCTAGCTCTCAAAATTTACCGAGACTGGAAAATCCCACATTCAAAATAGATACATTTTTACATAAATTTCATTTTTATATTTATCTTAAGCAAATGAAATTCTCTTGGTGTAATTTCATTCACTTCTTTTACGTTCTATTGAGAATCCATGATTTTTTTCTTCCTTATTTTCTTCCTTTGTTGGTGCGCTGCTATTGAAGGTCCGAATTGACTTAGGAGTGGGAGTGTCTTATTCTTGGAATCAATTCTGGTCGCACTGCGTTGTTGACTCTGGGCTATTCTTGCGTGAGGCCATTGTCATTGTCAGTCACGTTCCTCTGATCCATTCCTGTTTCGTTTTGGCTTCTCTTTCCCTTGTGGTTTTCTTTTCTTATTTTCTATCCGGAGCATCTTAATTTGTCAACTGTCATCTGAACTGAAAGCCGTCAAAGACGTTGGAATCATCATCATCTCGTTTTCTTTCTTCGCAGCCATTGTAAACAGAAATACATAAATGGGGCTGAAAAATATTATATGTTATTCTATAAATGAGAATTATACAAAATAGTTCGTCTGGAAAGCATTCATTTCTATGGGAAAATTCATGTCTGTTAAACTCTTTCAGCTTGATCTACCGTCTGTGATGTAATGTCTAGCAGATGGATGTTGACGATCCCGTATTTTCGTGATTTCACGTAATTTACGCGAGAATAGTCTCTATCCATGTCTTCTCACAAAAATATTGATTTTTTTTTTCTTTTTACAAATGCCCGGGCTCATAGACTGATCGTCTTTCTTTAGGCCAACAACAAGGGGCGAGATATGATGCCTTTAACCGACGAATCGTTGCCCAGGGTACGCCATAGGAGGCTGCATCAAGTGATACCCGCAGGAACGGACAGAAATAGAAGAAGAAAGAAAGATCCATGCCACGACCGGGATTCGAACCCGAGTACCGGCATACTGGCCGCAACGGCAGACCGCCGTCGAGACCGCTCGGCCACGCCGGCACGGCACAAAAATATTGAAATATTTAAATGAATTATAATACGGGGAAATGCATGAGACTTTTACTACATTTTAATATAGTTTTAATAAATTGAAAACAATCAATAAACAAACAATAAATTCATTATGTAGCATTTTCCTAGTGACATTAAAAATACTGAATTCCTTGAGACCTGCTGAAGAGGCTAATGGCGAGATCTCGTGTTTTTCATAATTCTCGCGCAAACGTGATCGTCAACATCCATCTGCTAGACATTATGTCTTAAGGTTTCTGAACTAACTTATTTTCCTTAAGATGTTGCTTATTTCAATTTCCTTTTTAAATCATGCAAATACAAATAGTATCTTCAAATTTTTCATTTACGGCAATTGATTAAAATCGGAAATATTTACTTAAGCTGATTAATTTCCATATCAAAGCAGGCGCACGAGATTTAGTAAGTTGATTAATGCCTATTGTTAGAAATTCATTATTTCGTTTAAATAATCCTTTCCTTTTCTTTTCCTTTTGTCATCATTAAGCGTAAATTGTTTAGGTAGGCCGAAAAAAAAATGTTCAAATTCACAAGTTACCTTTCTTATCTTATACTAATATATAAAGCTGAAGAGTTTGAACGCGCTAATCTCAGGAACTACCAGTCCGATTTGAAAAATTCTTTTTGCGTAAGATATCCCGTTTATTGATGAAGGTTATATGCTATCTAACATTACGCTACCAACAATAGGAGCGGAGCAGTAAACAGAAACATCAACCAACGGGTGCGGCGGCGGCGACGGGGCGGCTTGGCCGCACGACGAGAATCGAACATTACCGAGAAGGATCGAATTTAACGCGGATGACTATCGCGAGGCACAGCTCGTAGTAAAAAAGCAGGACAAGTTGAAGACGATTCACTGACTATCTGAAAAGTTATTAAGGGAGATGCAACTAAACAGAATTACTGATTTTATAAGCCTCTTTTTCCTTACGAAAGTATGCTAATAAACAGATGAAGAAATGCTAAAAAACTTCTAATAAGCATTTGGTAAAAGTGTTTTGTTTTGATCTAGTTTCAGAGTAGAGAAAGTTTATTCTTGTTTACAAGGATCTAAATCAAGTCATTCTTTTTCACTAGGAACTAGTCACTTACAAACATTACAGCCATACAATAAAAATAACCGTTTTTAATAAAGTATGTCTCAAAATGTGAAATTGTAAAGAAAAGAATTAAAGTAGGCTTCTGTTGAGCAGCCTTACTTTCTGTTTGTCAATGAAAAGTAACCGTTAATCACGTGAGATCCTCACTTCCGTTAAATTCATAGTATGGTTTAATCTTTGCCACTTACTGCAGCCATATTGTATTCTTTTTAAAATATTTCATAAATTTCGTGATTGTGCTTATTTTTTTTGCGCAATCGCGTATTGCATAAGAATTAGATGTATCTTCCAAACAATGAAGCAGTATTCCTTTTTATTTTAGGGTA
>JAFIDM010003189.1:53771144-53809220 GCA_023159025.1 Thereuonema tuberculata | reverse complement strand
TTTTTGCCGAGTATTTGTTGAGCAGTGTTCCAGACACATATGGATGATTGGTTCTAATGGTAGATCTCTCCTTCCGCTATGAAATTACCAACCATGCGAGAAAGATAAAATGAAGGAACAGCCATTGTATCTATAATTTCACTTGTTACTTATTATCACACTAATACTTAAATTTCTGCATGTTGTTTTCTATATTACGTGATTCGTAGAATATTTCGTTTTCATTTCATTTAAAACATAATGTAAACCTACACATCTATAAAGCACAGTTTCTTTGTTAGGTTTCTGCGCTGTGCATTGGGAATCCGTTTGAGCTCCCAAAACCAAAATTAGCTGAGTTTTATTAGAATCTGAAATATTGATAGATTTGAAAGCGTACATGGTTCCGATTTCATCACACTTATTCTGAAAAATCAATTGATTAATATTCTTTGGGGAAAAAACCTAAACTCTTTATTTTCCTTTCGATAATCAGTGGTTCTGTAATTAAAGGTAAAGCATAAACGAACAGCCAATTCAAAAGCTATTTCTTTGTCTCCTGTACACCGGACAACCCTGGCTCCTTTCACTAGTTGTACATACTGCAAATATATGAAATATTTTAATAGAATAAAGTTAAGAAACTCACATGTTCTCCGCTGCAGACTAAACTGATTCTATCCTCTTAGCTTTTCAGTTTTATCTGAAGAAGTATTATTGTATTATTTCTAAATTATTATTATTTCTTAATTTCTAAATTTAAGAAACTATTTTGAGGAACGAATTCACGATTATTAAACTTTTATAGATTTTGGAAACAATTTTATCGCCACCATTTATCTGACATATGTTTTTGAAGTTCCTTCTATTACACTAAAAAGATGTATTGAATTGCAAGAATTCACTATAGATATTGATGCTCTCTGTTTGCATTTACAATTAAACATGGCTTCGTTACTGTCTTCTTGGTCCTTAACTGTCTTCTTTGATGCTTCTTCAACCATGCACTGGAACACTGACTTCCTGAATTGTTTCTCTTCCCTAACGATCAAAGTTGGTGCAGTACGAAGT
Source organism: Thereuonema tuberculata (assembly GCA_023159025.1). Classification (NCBI taxonomy): domain Eukaryota; kingdom Metazoa; phylum Arthropoda; class Chilopoda; order Scutigeromorpha; family Scutigeridae; genus Thereuonema; species Thereuonema tuberculata. The sequence goes on along the minus strand of JAFIDM010003189.1, from coordinate 53,808,170 downwards.
TCAACGTGGCATCGACATCAAGGTCAGTCACAGGATTGGGCAATAAGACCTTACTTAAATCAGGGACACTCGATCGGAAATCCCTGAAAAATATAAATGTCTTTATTCCGGCTGCCAAGGCGAATGCCCTCCAGAAAAAAAATTAATAATACGAAATAAATTCATCGTTTCGAAACACATACACCAATTGATCTCAGGAAACACCGAATGAATTACTTGAATTTAAGACAATATTTTTTTATATTGTTTTCCCATTTTTTTTTATTGATCAAACGGATCTTATTCTTTCTAAACGATTGAAAGCTCCTGATTAATAGTGAGCATTAACGCAGAAATGAATAAAATTCAAATACAATTCAAATGCACTAAGGTAAGATGAGATACATTTAAGGGAAAATAAAAAGACAAAAGATTTAAAGTGCCACAAAGTAATCAAAAAGAAGAAAGAAATGACGACAGAAATTAAAAAAATATCTGAGCTTGCATGGTGAGCTGTCTGGGATGGCCGTTTTGTCCTTTTTGTGGACTCGTCAGCCAGACCCACTCATCAGATGAAATGCTCGGATAATGCAAAAGTGATAAGAGAAACCACTCCCACTCTCTCCAAAAGAAAACACATTTAAAAAAGATACCAAAACAGGCACGGCTGTCCCAGAGACTCACAGATGAAAGCTCAGATAATTTTTATTTCTTTGTCATTTCTTTATTCTTGTTGGAAAATAAAAAGATTAAGTATTTATAATATTGCTTCACAAAACACTTTCATTCAATTCTTAAATTTTCGTTAAGAATTTAATTGCTAATTTCATTGCCTAAATTAAAAAAAAAAAAATTGCAAAGACCTTCGCTACATATTCCGAATTCAACATACAGACTAGACTCAGACTTTCATGAATTATCATGTTCTTCTGCATTTCGACATTTCTCAAAAATAATCCAGTAATAAATAACGCAGGGAAACAACTTTTTAATACCTACTGTATTTAAAGCGTTTTCTTTTCAATCCCAGGAAAGCATGTTTTTTCCTTCCCCTTTCCTCCCACATTAATTTATTTCAACAAAAGTCAGAAAAATTAAAGAGACAGGGAATTCTTTCTCTGAAGTAGCATTTGGCAAATTTTGGGCAGAATTGGATTTTTTTAGCTGGCTTTCCAACAGAAAAGCAGGCTTATCAATTCAGTTATTCTGCTAGTATGTACTCCTAATAACTATTGAACCGTTCGAGGGATCTTCGTAAAACTTGGTATACATTTTCGAGGACTAATAACGATTTAACTGTTACATCGGAAATCTTTTCCAAATCGAGAAATCAGTAAGAGATGGAGATAAAAATTATCCCTAGAAAAGATCTACGGGATCTTAACAATGGATTTCTATCCTAGTTCTGTTAATCTCTCATTGTCTTAAACAATGAATATTAATTCTTAGCTAATGCACGTAGTTTTATACAATTGAAGTAAGCAATGCGAATTTAATTCTTTTTTCTTGTTTTCAGAAAATAGAAAATTTGCTGTACTCCTATTTAACAGTAATCTATGTATTTGAATTGGAGTTGAAATGTTTGCTTTGGTTTTTGTCGTTTTCACGACATTTACAACAAAAAAGGAAATTTAACAAAAAATATTTTTAAGAAAAATCAGCTTAAAGTTTAGAAAAAAATAAAACACTCCGTAATTCTCTGTAAATTTTTCATGTTACGCAAGTTTTGGAAAGAAATCTGTTCTTTTCTTTTTTTCAAGCATTTTGAAGTTGCTGGATAGAAAATTATTAATAAAGATTTGTAATATTCAAAATGCTTGAAAAAGAAAGAATTGGTTTATTTCGAAAATTTGCATCAAATGAGTAGTTTAGGAAGAATTGTGGAGTGGTTTATTCTTTCTAAATGCAACGAAGTTTTAAGGAGTTGTTCTTAAGTTTTGATTTCTTTTGAATTTCTGTTATCTAATGCTTTTGAGTGCAGTAGTGTATTCAAGGATATCATATTCAGAAAACTATATTTAAAAACAGTATGCAAACTAAACGCTAAGTAAAACAAAAACAAACAAAAAAGCTTTTAATTCATTGCATTAAGAAAAACGGATATTTGCAAACGGAATTCTATGAAAGTTTCCTGCATAGCTGAATGTTATGTTTATTATATAACTATAAAAATGTAGAATTCAAAACCTGATTAGGTATTAAAATCATCTACATTGATAGAGATTAATGGGGGTTCCAGTGATAGCCTACCATCTTTTACGTACAAATTAGGACTGGACTTCCCTATTTCCATCTTTATTCACAGATCTGATATAGTTATATTTAATCACATCTGTCTTCTAAACACGAATCTTTCAAATAAAAAAGCAAAAATCTCTTTTCGTAAATGAATTAGGCTTCTTATAAATACATCGATACAACATAGATACAAAAGTAGCCACTATATCACAGCAAAACTCTAATCTTAACTTAGATTTGTGGATTGCTGCATTTGGATAATCAAAAATATCTTCAAAATTAATCCAAATTGATTGTAGCAACGGTTTAGCAGCTGCTTTGAAGGTTACTAATATTCTGATGTCACCAGTGACTGAATTCTCATTTCTATTCCATCCCGATTACATAAACTTCTTATGAATTTTTGATGAAGTCTTCAAAGTTTTCCCCCCATCTAAAGATATGAAATATTGATTCGGAGAAGCTTCTTTAGCATAATTCACTGCTTTGCTTCGGGAAAATATTATTTCTTTAGAAACCATTCTGAATTTGCATGTAATTTGGTTTTTTACAGCTAACTGATTGCTTAATACGACAGACTTTAATTTGAATCGATTTCAGACGAAAAAAAATGGCTCTATTAGAATTTAATATGGAATATTTTTTTCTTGGAATGCTGCAATTCAAAGTTACTAAATTAATAACCTAGATTACCTAAATCTCTCCAAAGCCAGTTTTTCTTGCATATTTATGCGTAGAAAGAAAAAAATGAAGGAGATTGGGGTTTTAAAAAAATCTGGAATGCTTACTTCAACAATTACTTGTAGCATGCATATGTTGTTCCACTTTCTTTCTGCAGATGATTTACATCAACGACGTCACCGTTGACTTTTAAGTGGGCCAAAATTTGCTACCTCATGATTGGCTGAAAGCAAATTCAGAAAGGCTGTCTTATTAAAAATAAAGAAAAATAACATTCAATGACATACAAAAAAATAACAAAAACAATAAATAACTATGGAGAACCCGAACCATGAAAATTAAAACCAAATAGCGAACAGTTTGTTAATATCCTTTTCTTGAAAAGCCGTGTTCTTTTATTTTATTTTAAAAAATAAAATTTTTTACAGATTTAGGTCGCATACCTGTAGATGAGTACAAGATGGCGGAAAATTACTGTTGAAATTGAGATTTCATTGAAAACTATTTTTGAAACACAGTTCATTCTGAAATTTCAAACTGCGTTTCCCTTCCCTTCCGTACAATTATAAAGGATGGCAATTGAAATTACGATGGAGTGGTACAGGTTCATTTTTCGGCCTCCGTTATGTTTGAAAGTATGTATCCCAATACGCCATGTTCATCAGCTGCCAGGCACAAAATATCAGATAACTCTCTAATTTTCTGAAATGCTAGGGAAAAAAATACCATAGTTTTCAGTGACTATGTGTTTTCCAATCATTTGGTTTGGAAAATGACGAATATTCTTGTTTAATTAATATTGATAAAACTCCATATACCACATCATAGAATTAAATTTTTTATTATTATTATTATTGTTATTCTTGTTTAGTTTCCAATGATTCGATATTTGTGTAACTACTAACAAAACATTCAAAACGCTCGAACATTCAAATCCAAGCAAAATAACCCTGATGTAAGCTTTGAATTGCAACTATTTTGTTCAGGGCATTACACAAAGTAATAAACTTCTGCAAGTCTTTCGTGAAATAAAATGTAGATGACAAATATAATAGGCTACTAGTCGCTTTGATATTTTCTTATTCTTTTCAACAGTTGTCCTGCACTTCACTGTTTTACCAAGGACTGTTATTTTGCCTCTATTTAATTGATGCTGTACTGATTCATCTCCTAACATCCGTTCTAGTGTCCCATCCAAAACATAAGCTGTACGAAACTATTCTATGTGTTTTGTCTTTTGCTTACATAAAGACTATTCAAATAAATGTTTAGAAAGGAGCAGTTTCCAATGTAAGTATTGAAAAATCTACATTTGTAAGTAAAAAATGTTGTAAATTTACAGGAAATCAGCTTTACATTACTATACAACTACTGACGATGTTGTTATTTTTAATTTTTAAAAAGTTTTTGTAAAATTTATAATATCATTTAGAGAATAATTTTCGAAATGTTATATTAAAAACAACCACAATTACCTAAAATTTATTATATAGATTTCAATTATTACACCAAATTTTTCCTATAAATTATGTGAAGGACTATTGTGCAATCTTTTAAATTAGCAACATTCTCCAAACAGAAAAATAGTTCTGTAAACAATTAAAATCCAAGAAGGACTGAGAATTCCAAACATAAAGTTGGGTCCCTCAAGCTCTTATTCAGAAAATACTTTTTCAGTTATCATGCTTAGGGCCGCCATTTTCTTTTTTGCAAACACGTATAACAGTGGATATATTTTGCATCAGACGCAATGACGGCCCTGATTAGATATTACAGTAGTACATTAATCATTTCTTTTGAAATTTTTCTTTTGCCCTTCAAGAAATGCAGATTTAACAGATTGACTCTTCTTATTCATTCCTTATTCTTCTGATTTATTTATTGATAATCAAGAGTAGAATTGATTCTTTCTTAGCTTTGCGGGTTCATTTTAATTTTCTTTAATTTAATAAATGCAAGAATTAACACAAATTCAACTGCTCTAGACAAACAATAACAAGTAACATCATGAAAGAATTTGTAAGCCTTGAGTTCTTGGTTGTTTTGAGGCAGAGACTTTCCCATTATTTTATGATTCTGAATTTCTCAATCATTTTTCATCCCCCGTTCTAAATCCAAATCTTTCATTTGGTATTATTGGATAAGATTTATAGCATTAGGTGTTAATTTCCCTTTCATTCTCTTTTGGGAGACAGGAAGAAACGATGGACGATTTAGATGATTGTTTGGGGTAGATCGGAAAGCGGATGTCGGCGTTTGGAAATGTTAATCTCGGCTTAAGTCGAGAGCATTAATCCGACCTAATGGCTTTAAGCGTCTTAGGGGATAAAGGATTAGGAAAGTTAATTAACTGTATTTAGAATATAAATAGAAATAAAGGTATTTGTGCAATTGGATATTTAAATAATCTAATCGTTTATGAAGGATTTTTTCCTATTCCGTTTGAAGTTGATTCAATATTTCGGCTCGGTTCCTCGAGTCTTCGTCAGGAGATGAACCTGCGCTGTCAATGTTTTGGAGAAGGTTTCGTGACCTTCTTTTCCGAGACATTGCAAACATACTAATTTAACTGAGGATAAGGGATAGTGAAGAGGACAGGGGGCTTTTCCTATTCTCCGTTATAGTCTATCGGTATGTTTCCAGTGTCTCGGAAAACAAGGCCACGAAATCGTCTTCTCCAAAAGGACAAGGTGCAGAAGTTCATGTAATTCTCAACACCTCTTGACGAAGGCTGAAGAAAACGAAACGAAATAGTTAATCATTTTCAATCTGAGTGGGAAAAGTCCTTCCTGACAGATTATATTAAATATCCAGTTATCATCAGGAGTCCAAAACATAAGGACGACCACTAGTTCTAATGATTACAAACACAAAATCAGACCAAATTAGCATGTGGCAATTTGCATACTTGTGGAAGATCAGTAGAAACGTGGCGCACATGCAAGTTTGTGAATCAGAGGTCCTGTGGTAGCACTGAAACGGCTAAAAGGGAAATTGGCTTGGTAGGTGAATTTTTTTGAAGGTACCGTTGTCATGAAGAAAAGAAATAACGAACGTGAAATTTTCGGTTTGCCACAAAGACAACATTTAGATGATTAATTGCGGGGAAGAATTATAGGAAAGCTGGAAGAAGGCCGCAGAATAACTGATGTTGTCAGGGAGTTCGGAATCGCATATAGTGTTGTAGAAAGGCTAGACGGAGCATTTCAAAGCAATGGAATGTGTTCCAGCATGTGAGGTGGTCGCCATCCCCCTACGACGACGCACGAAGACAGAGTTTTAGCTATAAAAGCAGAAGTTGATTAGCTTGTGAGTCGCCTCCATTCCAGGATAGGAACGCGGATATCCCGAGAAACTGGCGGAACGTCTGTGACATGTCAGGCTATATGTCCGAAGGCCTGTAGTCTGCGTTCCGCTGTCCAGAGGTGATCATAGTGCACATTTGCAGTGGTGTCGACTCAATCGAAATTCGACAAATCAAATTAGTCGTTTCAGCTGATACTAGTTTCAATGTGAAAGTGATATCGCAAAATGCAGGGAAGGAACATAAGTGGCGGGTTGCGGGTTTTGGTGTAGGCAGTGGCGTAGCAAGGGGGGCGGGCGGACCGCCCACGACGAGGGGCCCCACGACGAGAAGAATTCATATTTAAAATTTATCATTAGTGCTATTCACAACGTTTTTTTTTGGTTGTTGACTTAGAGATTCTTTTTTTTTTTATTTGTGGTTGTTGAAGGCCCTGGCCTAGGGGAGGCCCCACCAGCCAGCCAAGGGGCCCCATTCATCTAATTATCCCGACTAAGCCCTTTACCAGAGCGGTTTTTTTTTTTGGTTGTTGAATTAGAGATCCCGGTTTTTTTTTTTTTTTTTGGCTATGGAATAATGGAACTCCCGCCCCAGGCCCCCAAAGGCGTTGCTGCGCCACTGGGTGTAGGGAGAATCGTGATTGCTAGGCGTTCTGAGCTACAGATGCTGAAAAATAGGTCTACCAGTTTCTAACGATATTGCAACGAAGTTCTTCTACGTTATGTTCGATTGTTTCATGGTGGTGTAGGAAAAGACGTTCTTTTCATGGATGACAGCAGTGTCATCGTTCGAGAACATTGTAAACACTTCTGGAGACTGAGACAATTCATCGCATCGACTGACCCAATCTAGCATGTCTCTGATGCAATGGGTAAACGCATTGTTGCACTAAACCCCCTCCAAAAACCAAGCAGGAACTATGATTCTGCTTTGAAGGAGGAATAGACGAATTTGCCTCAGGAACTCCTGGATAACTTGGTACTAAACATGCCACGACGACCTACATCATAGTTCAGGGAGGCCATATTCCATACTACACTCATGGACAAAAAAATTAGCGCACCAAGAAGGAGTCGTCAAAATGAAACGAAAATTTACATACGTAATGACTACTTTGATATAAGTAAATGATAAGAAAATCAAAGAAAAAGGATAATTTATTTCAGAGAAAAAGGCAAAAGAACGGAGGAGTTAATACTCCGTTGGACCCCTTCTAGCCCGAATGCACGTTGCGATACGATCGGGCATTGAGTCATACAAGTTCTGTATGATGTCTTGAGACATTTCGTTCCATATTTGCTGTAACCTTGCCTCTAGTTCGTTCAAACTCGTGGGATGCCCAACTCGTCGTCCCAAATGATCCCAGATATGCTCGATTGGAGACAAATCTGGGGATCGGGCAGGCCAAGGAAGGGTAGTAACAGTGCGGAGACAGTCTTGGGACACCCTTGCCGAATGAGGCCGAGCATTGTCTTGTTGAAAAATGGCTCCTGGGAGCCGTTGCATGAGTGGCAACATATGTGGTTGCAGGATTTCATGAACATAACGCTGGGCTGTCATGGTGCCACGGAACAATACTAGGGGTGACCGTGTATTGTAGGCAATGGCACCCCATACCATCACACCAGCTGTGGGAGCGGTGTGTCGCTGTACAGCAAAGGCAGGATTGAAGCGTTCACCACGGGCTCTCCACACACGTCATCACTGCCGAGATTGAATCTGGATTCGTCCCTAAAGACGACCTGGTTCCATTCCGCTGCAGTCCAGTTTCCTCGTGCGCGGCAAAACTCCAAACGGAGGCGTCGATGGGTGGGCGTCAAGGGCAGCACACGTAATGGGCGCCGCGATACCAACTGTCCTTCAGCCAGGCGCCTTCGTATGGTTCGAGAAGACACAGCGGCCCCTAGTGAAGGTGCTACCTGTGCCTGGATGGCGGCCGATGAAGCAGTTGGCTGTACGCGTGCATTTCTGACTATGTGGCGGTCTTCTCGACGACTGGTCTGTCGAGGGCGTCCTGAGCCTGGTCTTCGTGTACATCTCTCGGGTCCACTGGTCCCAACACCTCCTCACAACACAATCAGAGCGGCCTAATTGACGAGCTACTCGCCTAGCTGACCACCCAGCTTCCATCATCCTGACGATTCTCCCTCTCTCAAACTGCGACAACTGCGTATACTGTCTTCGAACACGGCGTAATGGCATGTCTACCTCAGCTCTTCCTTTGTAAATGATTCAGCACACTCAAACAAGCTTTGGTTACCTGTTTTATACTCCACAGAGTACGATGTTCAACGCTCTCTACCGGCTATACGTAATGCGCAATCACGCTGCATTTCTAATCATTTGCATATCTCCCCGACTTGTACCTTCATTGCAAGTTTCGTTACGATCCCGCAATTATTTCTTGGTGCGCTAATTTTTTTGTCCATGAGTATATATGTATCTCCTTCTGATTAACTGTCCACACATCTATGTATAATCCTTTCACTTGTATATATATAAATCATTGTCCCGCTTTATATAGTTTAGTAATATAAGTTAGACTGTTCGATTTTATGTATATATATATATATAAGGAAAGGGAACCAGTTGTGGGTCAGAAACCAGTTGCGGATCAAGTCGTGTACCGTCTTAATTACCATACTTATCAACAGATGGCTCAGATATATAGAATCCCGATCCCTTTATGAGCTTCGTTTTGGTATTATGGTTTGTTTGGAGTTTCAAGTGGAGCCATCCTGTGAATTTGCTAAATAATTTGTCAGAATTTCAAAAGAACATGAAGGTGAGTTAGCCTGAAAGTTATTTGTAGTTATTCTAGAATGGATATACGTTAGAATTAGTGGATGTATGATACTACAAGGTTTAATATAACCGGGGAAAAATATGTTTTCTGCCTCTGGCCATGTTTGCGGGAAATTCTGCAGCCTTTTGTTCTGGCGGAAATTCAGCGGTTCGTGTGGTCCAATTGTGGATCAAACGTCACAATACAAATGAAGACTGTGAAAATGCAGTACATATTTTTTTATCGAACTGAGGTAATACAATGTCAATTAAAAGAGCTTAATAAAGGAATAAATGCAAAAATGAAAATTATTTAGCTATTTCTCGTGGTGAAAACCAAGTTTATGCTTAGGCCGATCCACAACTGGTGCCTTTACCTTATATATATATAAGAATAATGTAGCTCTTTCTACTGATAATATTGTTTATTCGACAAAATTGATAACTCAAAAAGGTAAGGAGTTTTTTTTTAGAGGTTTGTTGTTCAATCGAGGCTTAAGTGGGCTTTTTTTTTTCTTGGGGCGTTTGTTCTTCAAACTTGTCCTGAGTTCGTCCAAGTTCATTTTAATGAGTTCCAATTCTTTCACTGCGTTAAAGGCAAAGGGAGGGGGGGGGGGGTAAAAGTCTTAAGATATCTCTCTTCTCTTATACTTTGTGAGGCCGGTTTAACAGAGTGCTTCAATTGCAAACATTAATCATGCGGCTTAATCCGAAGGGGCTATATTCAATGCAGAGAGGAGCAACTTTTTTTGTTTGTTTGTTTTTCTTTTTATCGTTTACTCGGGCTCTTGGCACTTCTGTCTTTGGCCATGACAAGGGTATGTGAGCTATTTAGTCGAAGAATCTTTGCCCATGATAAGCCGTAGGAGGCAGCTCGCATTATACCCGCAGAAACAGTCTAAAAACAAAAGAAGAAAGTCACATCCATGCCGATCCGGGATTCGAACTCGGGTTCAGACGTATCAGCCTCACAGCAGGCTTCTCCTTGTCCACAAGACCTGAACCTGAACGGCAATATTTGAGTTCACTGAATTTTATTCGTTTATTTAATTCATATTGTTTAATAAATCAAATTAAAAAAGCTTCACTGCCGTGCAAAAAATAATCTGTTAGTTTAGTCACTTCTTATTGAATTAGTGATAAGCAGTTCGGCATAAGTCCTGTAAAAACGATCACTCGAGCTGCAGTGAGCAATTGCAGTCTATTGCAGCTGTCAAATTAGCCGGATTAACTATTTACTGATAACAAAGAAAACAGAAGTAGCTCTTCGTTAAAAACTCTCCCCGAAAACTATCTGCCAGAAGGCAGCAATGCTTAACATTTGCGGAAAAATATGAAATATATAGAAGGTGTTTTTTTTTTTTATTAGTTTTAGAAACTTAACATTCTAAATATAGCTCCATTTGTTGATTGAGAAGGAATCATAATCTTTACTTACAAATTGCATTTTTAATAATATCTTTTTGGAGAAATTTCAGTGCAATCGTCTCACTTATTCAATATCTTCACAATTTGAATTGTTTTGGATGGTCTTCCAAAGCATTCTCTATTTATTAAGGACTATTTAAGGACTGTTTATTTATCAAGGACTATTTTCTGCACTAGCTGTGTAAAATGTAGATTTAAAGACATTTCAGCAAAATCTGAAAATCCCTAGCACTTATTTCCAAGAAATACGTTTATTTATTTTATTATTTTTTGTTGCTTTTCTCCTAAATACTTTATTTTTTCAATTTCCAACACAACGCTTTAAGGTATTTCTTGAACTGTTGAAGCAGTTTTGTTTTATTTGTATTCCGTTGGGAATCGCAGACTTCTAAAGACTATCCACTTCACTCAGCTGATGTTTCTTCAGACATTTCAGCAATTGCAAATGAACTGAAATACATTAATTTCAAGTTGAAAGTATCTAAAACAATCAAAATAAGCTTAAAAACGCACACACTTAAAGGATTCACTGAGCTATTTTTGGGAATTTCGTAACGAGATCCCAAGACAGATTGTTTCGAGATTCATACATCTCGTCGGTTGGATTCGCCCAGTACTCATTGCTCATTATGTATATGTTTGCTTTACAAATCATAAACTAGATGTGAATCTTTAATTGTGTGAATTTCTATGCTTATTTTATTGTTTTATAATTACCATGCACATTACATTTTGTCATCATTGAAAATATCTATTTTAAAGTTAGCCTTGTTTAAAAGATAATTTCAATAACCGTTTAAAATTGTGACTGACTAATTGAACTGAAGCACATTGGAGCGGGTGTTACTCTTCACTGCAAACTAAATAATTTAGAACAAACAACATAGAACAATAAGTTTTAAGTCTGCTTTCCTTAAAATGTTGCCCCCATCTTTTTTTTAAGTCAGTATCTGATATACACATCGTACGTAGCATTAATATGTACCATTACCTAAGTGTAATAGCAATTAGATGCATTTTTCTATTTCTCCAGTAACTGGAATTTAACATTTGATGATTTGGCAACTAACAAAACAAATATTGTCATCAAAATCACTAAAAAAATATTATAAGTTATTAGAAAACAAGGAAAGGTGTTTTCTTTTTTCTTTTTTGTTCAGATTTACTGTATGGTAAATTTTTGTATGGTCTCCTAATTTTAAACTATTGGCGTATTATAAAATAATTACAAATAAAAATAATGATAATAAAATCGAATAGTAACTTTTAGAGATTAGTACTAAATTAGTAATAAATAAAGGAATAGAAAATGTTTTAAATAAAAATGGAAAATACTTCGTAAATTTAGAGAACATTTCAAAATCGTAAGACTGTGGAGCTAAAATGTTTCTAAACGATTCCCTTGTAAATTGAGGTCGGGTGGTCAGCCCAACGCTCGCCCGCCTTTTACCCACGGTTATCCATTCTACAGAAGGCTGGATCTCCTAGGAGAATGGAGCCTTGATGAATTCCCCCCTCCACCGAGGCCAGGGATTGAACCAGCCACCTCTGACCCGTAACAAAGCGTCCTATCGACTTGACCACCGGGCCCAATTTATATTTATTATTATTACAAGTTATTTATTATACAAGCTAATTTTTAATTACATAATTTAAAATCAAAATTTCAATTTAATATTTCATATATAAAAAAACAAAAAGTAGCAATTTCAGATATTAGTTCTTGTTCTTAGAATCTCATCTAATCCAGAGTTTTAATTGTGACCTCCAAAGATTCAAAATGATAAGAAAATAAATATAGAAAATAATTCATAACTAACTAATCCATAGACGTTTGTAATTTCTAGGAAAACTATCACTGCTGACGATAGTTGATTTCAATTTCTGTAAAGCATTACTACAGTGGGAATTTAAGGAAACGTTAAAAAACATTTTTACTTGTTATAACATATTTGATTCAAAATATATACAATTATGCACACAATAGCTTAAAAGATAAAAATACATATTTACAAATAGTGGAGCCTTTCAAACCTTTCAGAGGTTCATCTTCATGCATGATGAACCTCTGGAAGGTTTGAAAGGCTCCTTTATTTGTAAATATGTATTTTTATCTTTTAAGCTATTGTGTGCATTATTGTATATATTTTGAATCAAATTTAAGGAAACGGCCATTACTCAATCGTACGTGGAAGTTTACGGACAGAAGTTATTCGATTCATGAGTCAACAAATAATAAAAATCATAATTAGTAAAAAACATTTAAAACATTTAGTAAAAAAAAAATTACAGTAATAGTTTGGGCACTCTTAAGACATAAGGATTTACAGTAAAGAACAACACTGCATTATTTTTACATTCATTCATGAACAGTTTACAACAGTTCAGTTTTTCAATTAATACTATCACCGAGATACCTGGAATGATTAATCTATTTCTAACTGCCATTTTGTTTTCTTTTTTTATTATAGGTTTAGCTACGAATTACAATGATTTATGCTTTCTTTGCTATATCTCAACAATGAATAATGAAAAGGAAAATTCATTATTATATTGCGATTTAATAGAAACAAAGCATGAGTCAGTCATCTAAAAATGATCCAACGAAATCTGATAGGGTCTGGCGAAGTATCCTGTTTTTTTTACAGTACAGAATCTAATTTCGACCCATCACTTACAATGGCTGTTTATGTTTTCTTTTCAGGATCCACGGTATAACGATGAAGTGGACCGCGTCACTGGTTATCGGACGGATTCTCTGCTGTGTATGCCCGTCTACAATGCCTACGACGAAATCATCGCCGTTGCCCAAGTGATTAACAGGAATCCTGAAAGTGGCAGCTATGAATTCCACAAGAACGACGAAAAGGTCAGGAAGCTATTCTTTCTCTTATTATTTTTCTTATGTAACGTAATTGACTTTCTTTCCCTCAATATTAATCTTCCAAGACATATTCGCAACAAAAAAAATAGAAGACCATCCCTGGCAGAATAATTGTGTTTACAAATCCCAAAAACGCCCAAAGCAATTACTGGAATTTTGTGATTTGGAAGTTAAAGCTGAAACAAGGGAAAAGAGACTACTTCATAGTAATGATGTGACAGTCTAAAAAAATTTTTAAAAAAATAATTAATGAGAAGCCATGAAGGAAATTATAGATGAGGTAGATTTTAAAATCTTGTGAGCTTTTTTTCTCTAAGGGACGACTGCATCGTGTTTAGTAAATACCATTTAGGCTGTCGATGAAAAAACTTAGAAACTAAAAACAAAAATACACAGCGTAACATCAGTTCTTAATTCTCTCTCTCAAAAAAAAAAAGAAAAAAAAAGCCACCTTTGAGCTTTGCGGACAAATAATGCAATTGGCATTACGGATGGAGAGACCTGCAATTTTTAACATTTAATTTTTTTTTTTTTTTTATCTGACAATCTGAAATCTTGGGGGTTTTTACGTGCGTTATGAAGTGTTAAGGTCAATGAAGCCAAACACACAATGAAAATTAAAAACTTTATGACAAAATTAAAAACACATACAGTTTCAGTTTGCCAAATTACAACCCTTTTTCAATGCAAATTAAATACAGGACCATCTTGGATATATCACAAATAACATGGTGTGTAAACCCCCGTAGTCAAACCCAAACATCAATAAAAAGCTAGCTCTACCCAACCAATCCCAAAACCTTTAGTCACCATCTGGTGTCACAGATTATAATTAAAAAAGTAAACAAACTGAAATTTTTATATTATAATAGTTTTTATAAGAAAACACTTTATAATGAGCACAATTCCAATAAATTAAAGAACCATGAATAAACCAATATGCCATAATTTTTTTTTTTTAAGTTTAAATGACAAGTATGGCACTACCTAATAGAACAATAAAGATGCGAAAGAGTGTTTATGGGAAACACTTTACAATTAGCACAAAAAAGTATTGTCAATTAAGGAACTAAGATAAAATCTGAAATCTTGTCACGAAAATAATATCAGTACTTACATGGATAATAATGTCTATCCTTTATAACTCAACGAAAGTACACCTTGATCTTCCTTGAATTGTCCAGCATCAACTTTTAAAAAAACTTAATTTTCTTCTCAGAATCAAAAAGTATTATTAATATTTTAACCCTACGTCGATTTCTGTGAAGAATTGTTGATTGACGTTGTGCAAATCATCATGAATAGCTGGAATATATTCAGAGTACCCAATTATACCCAAATGTACCCATTTGTAGGCTTACAGTTTTTGATTTAAATGGCAGTTCAGTTTTAGAAAGTTACCTGTCATATCTGAATACAATCTGAATAAGAAGTTCCCGAAAACATTTCCTACTTTACAATTTTTTCTAATTATCGTTGCTTTTTCTCAACAGTGAAAAATCAATACAAACGAACAATCTACGTTTACATATATTCAAATGTCTTCTAATTATCTGGATGCTAATTCTCCACTTTCTGCAACAAAATACTGATTTAAGCTGTCTAAAGGTAATTCATTAAATCTCATCAAAACGTGCAAAATTATTAGACATTATTGTTTATGTTCCAATTTTTGTCACCTTTAGGCACGAATTTCTCAGAGATTTACAAAGAAACATTTCAGAAACAAAAGCTAGATCATCTCTTGTTGTTGCGTACAGCATTTCATTATTTTCTTGAAGTAATAATGTTATTGAATGATGTTATTAAGGTTATTTTTGGAGATGATGTAAGTCCATTGTTCATCGTGAGTTAGACACTGATTATTATTGTTATTGTTGATCATGGGAGATTTCGCGTGTGTGTAGCTTAGCAACAAAAAAGAAGGGATACTGATAAAACACCGTTATAACCAGGAATGTAAACTGTGAAAACTAGTGCAGAGCAGTACAAAATATTTGTCGATTTCCTGAACAACCACAAAATTTTCGTTAAAATGAACCACAGAAAGATATCAAGGGCTGGAAAAATGCAGGGCTATCATGTAGAAATTTATTAAAATTTATATTAATTACATTGATAACATAACTTTTGCCTCATTCATACGTGTCTTACAGGAAATGAACATGAATTACGCTGTAACGTACATTGATACGACTAATACATTATTTTCTTCAAACTGCAGGTACAGCAGAGTTGCGCAAGAAGGGTTGAAGGTGAGGCGTGATTCTGCCTAATAGTTCCAGGGCAACTTCTTAGGAAATCTTCAGAGTTCCATAACTTTCCTAATCGGCATTAAAAAGGGATCACTGTTATCCCTCAATTCCCTCTGCATGTTTCTCTGTCTTATGCTACGAAAGGCAACAATACAGACATAACCTCAAATGGTTTGTTTACATCCGCAGCAAATTGTAATTAAAGGTTGTAACATTTTGTTTTAACATATATAATTACGTAACGACATTTGTTTTACCAGGCGTTTAGTTACTGTACATTTCATTTCATTACGTTACACATATTTTCGAAATGGGTCGCCTTGAAATCAGGTTTTGAACCGCGTAGGCCTTATATCTTTCGTCACTAGATAGCCCCTTATAGTAGGCTTATACTTTGTCGTCGAGACTACATAGATTTCATATTGATATATTATTTTTAATACATTTCACATCTGATGATGAATCCAACAAAATATTCGAAATAATTTCACTGTTTGTTTTCCTGTAGTATTCTCAATGTCATTGCGGAGGTAGGTTCGGCCTACGATTGGGTATTAATTTTTTTTCCTGTCCTAACGCTTAACTCTCGAATTCTTTTATTTTTTTTATAACTTTCGAGGAACACAATTCAATTCTTAACTCATTTCATGCTCTTCTTCTCTTATACATCATCAGGAAAGCTGCATTCATGTTCTCGTTATGCCGTAACTGCAACTCCATGATGCTCTCAACTGGTAGCGAGAACTCGTTATTCCTAACGATTCCATGAGCTCGTTACGGCGTTACAGAATCAGAATTATCGTTAAGATTGGTTAACCGGTCGTTATCACGTAACGAGATGCTTACAGAATAGGCCTGAATGAGTGGAGTTTTTCAAGCTATTACTCTTCATTATTACTCTTTGAAGCTCTGAGCAACTTCAGGGATTCTTCATTTGTCTTGTCGTTTTGACCAGTGCATAAGCTCCTCAAAGATTCTGTGGTTTCTTTTAGAACATCGAGCTGACGATTGAGAACTATTATTAATTGTCTTCTGGCTTCCTTCAAATTCCTCAGTTTAGACTTGGTGAAATTTAGAGATCTATTTCCAACAAATAAATTTGAAGCTCCAGTATTTCATTTTGTGTTCTCAAACTCCTTACAGCTATTTGAGCGCTATCATTAGTTTCTAATATGTTTTTTGGTCCGTCGAGGCGGATTTCCATTCTCAAAATATGGAATTGCCGTTCAAGTGTGTGTTCGAACAATGATGACAATTCAGTGCAACTATTAGTGTGAAATTAGTGGGGTTTTTTTTTGTCAACATGGAGAATAAAATAAATCGGAGGCGAATTATCAAGGCAAAAATTACAAGATATCTATGTTTTTGGAAGCAGTGTCTGCAGATACGGATATTTCAACGCAAGAGATTAGAATACCTTGAATCAGCATGGAGTGAATATATGCAAGTGGATGGTGAAATTATTAGTGAAGCTAGTGATACTCAAATAGAAGCTCAAGAACTGAATCAAGCAGAAATGGGATCAAAGTATCTATCCACAAAGGCAGTACTAAAGACTGTATGTAACAAAGAGTATGACTTAACAACTGTTAGAGCTGACATAAAGTTACCTCGTATGGATTTGCCCAAATTCTCAGGAGATTATTTGGAATGGTCTGAATTTAAAGATTTATTCACATTAGTAGTTCGTAATAACCAGCATAACTAAAGCGCAAAAGCTACATTACTTGAAGAACGCAGTTCAAGGAGAAGCAGAAGCTTTACCTTCAGGGATTGGAAACAACTGCTGCTAATTATTCGGAGGCATAGAATTGAGAGATATCAGGATACTCGTTAGATTATTATACGCCATATTCGTAAAAATTTTATTCAACCTATCGCGACTAGTGAATCGACAACAGAACTTCGTAAGCTCCATTACAGTGGAGACTACAGTAAAACATGTTAGATCTTTGACAGTACTTGGTGTTCCAGTTGATAGTTGATTTTGGTGTATATGGTTAGGAAGCGGTTGGATAAAGAATCACGGAAGCAATGGGAACTTTCTATCAAGAATAAAATTTACCCAACATTCGTAGAGTTTCGATTACTTTTAGACCAGCGCTGCATAGCCTTAGAGAATTCAGTTGTGACAACAAAATGTGCCAAGAAGTTTCAGCATCACCGTCCACAACGAAATTCATCTACAAATATACGAGTTCCTAATGTAAACGTGTCAACGTGTCCAGTATGCAGTGGTAAACATTTATATATCAGTGTGATGTATTCCAAAATCAAAGTCCACGTGATAGCTCAACTACATTAAAGATAAATCACTGTGCTTCAATTGTTAACGTGGTGACCATTTAGTCCGTGATTGCAAATCAAAGAATACATGTCCTAAATGCAATAAGACTAATAATATTACGTTATTGCATTTTGATCAGCAACACTTATAGAGATGCTCACTCTTCACTACAGACATCGATTAAGGATAGCTAGTCAACAACAGTAACCAGTCTTGTGTCACATCAAGGCCACAATAAACAAGTGTTGTTAGCAACAATGAAAATCAGAGTGAAGGACACTTTTGGAAATCAAACCATCTGTAGAGCTCTTCTTGATAACGCATCAGAGGCAACATTTGTTTCAGAAGAAGTAATACAACTTTTAGGTCTTCGGAGACCAGCAATATACATGTTACAAAATAAACATGTTATACAAGTTACTCATGTTGATTCACAATTGGGGCCACCGGTTGCTCGGAACAAACAACAGGAGTAACTTATCCGAGAAACTAACGACGGAAGTTGTTAGTTCTGCGCTCACCTTTATGTGATTGACATTTATACATCTCCCGAAGAAGGCCCGATGCACCGTGCCGAAATATCGAGATAATATCTCATCCCGGAGTGAGGAAATCCCTCAAAAAAAAAAAAAAAGGACCAGTACAGTATCATGTCTCACTCCTCCTTCAGGACCAAACTATGTAATACAGCATTACAGTTATGTAATGAACTCGTTGTAATGTTAAAACGTGGTGGTTTTGACGTCCGTAAATAGGCATCAAACGAACGCCAGATTGTAGAACATTTATCACATCATTTACGTTAAGTTCAATCATCATTACACATTACTTGTAGAGAGTCTGTGAAAACTCTTGGTGTAACAAAAGACAATTTCATTTTCCATGTGTGGGTATCAAACAAAACAGAAATAACCAAGAGAAACATCATGTCTCAAATAGCACTCTTGGTTGGTTAGCACCTATCATCGTTAAAGTAAAAGTTGTTATCCAAAAATGATAATAACTGGTTATCAGGAATGGGATGGGATGATAGTGTGCCATTTACAATTCAGTGGGAATGGAATGCATTAAGACAGAGTTACCTTACGTAGAACAACATGAAAATACCTCGATTTGTCGTGGACAGAGATGCTGATTTGTACATTAAAGACAACAACTTACCACCTCTTAAGTGGCCACTTGGCAGGATTGGGAAACTTCATCCAGGAGAAGACAATATTGTTAGAGTTGTGACGAAAAAAACCTGACAAAATCAGGTTATATTGAAAGACCCATTACTAAACTATGAAAATTACCTTTAGAAGATAAGTTAAACCATTAATCTACGCATTTGTAAGTTCATTTATTGAAAAGTGCTTACCAACTTTCAAAAAAATTCACCCAACGGTTCAAAAGTTCTTAAGGGAACATACACACTGACTGAGTGTTTTCAGGAGCCTTACTTCCTTAGGAAAACGATGTAGGAATGACGTCAGCACAAGAATGAGCGTCACTGCTTTCCTCTACTTTGCAGTCGTTCCCTGTTCATTCGTATCTCAGCGGGGAGTCTTCGTAAGTGAGGCGATCAAGTTAGTCCCAAGACATATAAAGTTTGTGGTAATTAAGAAGCTTTTACAGACCAAGAGACAACCATCTGGTTTCGTTTCCAAGCATCGAAAAGGTCGCCAAGAGCTTTAATGGAAGAACAGTAAATGTCTTAAGCTTCGAACCAAAATAAAAGACTGTAGCATTAAATGAGATCGAGACGTAGTTCTGTATATCGACAATCAAATACTTTAATACTTTTATATTTTTTTTCACTGAATTTAATAAGATTTCACAATTTTTTTTCCATGCCAAACTCAACATATTGTATTTAATATATATAATTACTTTACTAGCTTATTCGAGAAGGTTCAAAAGATTAGTTATATGAAGAGTATATATATCAGAATGGAAAACAATAACAAAGGAAGCAATTAAGTGAATGAAAAGTAATAAGATTCTTAAACCTTTTCAGTTTATATTCTAATCTCTTTGGAATTTTTTAAATAAAATTGCTCGTTTAGATTATGGTTCTTCATGTTTCAAAGCTGGCAAATAACACATTAGCGAAATTTTGAATAAAGAATACTTTTTAATCTGATCATAAACGCAAGTAGGTTAAGGTGCTTGGATGCGCGATGGAGGAACCCTATTCAATCGCCGACAGAAACCGTCTTTTTCTCCGACTCGTCTATATGAGAAATAGGAGTCAGTCTATTCAATGGTTCCTGGTTTCTTACCTGGCGATTAAAGGCGGGCAGGTTCTTCTTCCTGACTGGTGATCATGTTATGTTATGTTATGTTATGTAGTGAATGTGGGTGGCAGAGAAGCCAAGCACTGCGACCGGAGGTCTATTGTACTTTCCCACGGAAATAAGGGCAGATGGAGAGAAAGACTGAGAAAGTATGGTGGGAGAAGTGCAAGGGAAACGGGAGAACCCCGAGAAAACCTGCCCAGCGCGGATCGTCCCCCATCACGAAACCCACATGAGAACCGGTACTCAGAGGTGAGAGGCCGATGTCATAGCGACAGCCGCGCGGCCCACTGGTGATCATGAGACCACCTGTATTTGTAGCTCCAGTGAATCATTCTACCTCTTAACTCCAATTCTGTAACCTTTTTGTCCCAGTTAAACAAGCAAGCCAACTTCCTGCGGTATGAATTCTCTTCGTCAACTAGCATTTAGTTTACTAGTTAACATTTTTTTTTGTAAAAGAAAATTAGTTACTCCAATTTTGATTTCTTTATTTTCTTTTATTAACGATTTATTTTAAAAAAATGCTTTTTAATAGAATACAAATGTAGCTGTCGATTGATCAGACTCAAAATAATATCGTCTTCGATTGAAATAGTTCTCTGCCAGCTATAATATTAAATTCCCAACTAAACTGCTTTTTGGCAAGATAGTAATTTAGTTGTACATCAACAAGACTGATTCCACCTGTTTCATGAAATTTCATTATTAAATTGACAACTCAACAGACTGAAATAGTTAATTTAATGACCAATAAATCGGTACTTATCTTCAGAATCAGAATATCAGAATATTCTGAAGAAAGGTACCGATTTAACGGATACATGAAACACGTTAATGCTTTATTTATAATTTTTTTTATGTTAAGTGTGCGTTATTGGTCTTTAAATTATTTGTTTGTATTGTTAGCCTCACGTTAAATTGTTTGAATACTGAAGTAGTGTTGGTGCCGCTACTTCACAATACTTTGGTAAGGAATTTAAATATTAGAAGTGATTCTGTGGTTATCTTTCGTGGGATGCCTAAATGATTCATGGATTCATTTGAAATGCTCAAAAATGAATTATGATAAACTTACTATTTGAAAAATCTATAAGCAAAGACAGGAATCTAAGATATTTCCTTATTAAATATGAAACTTTTTTTTGCTTCAATGAAAATCTTTTAACAAAATTTAATTTAAAAAAAAAAATTATCTGATCCTCTAATGCCGCAGAGAAATTTACTAAATCTATAATTTTTGTTTTTGAGAGCCAAAAACTAACACTGATACTGCAAACTTCAAGCATGTTTTTGCTTTTTTTTTCCTCCTTTCTCATTTCTTAATCTATTCTCTTAGAACGTAACAGCCTAGTTTTACAAAACGTCTTTTGTGGCTGTGATATTTTACTGTTGTAGACGCGTGTGTTGTGGAAATTTTGTCTATATGATTTATGTACGTAGATGTCGGCTTACTGATAAGTTTGTTCTTTTCATTTTATTCCTACTCTTCACTCTTAATCTAAAGTAAATGTTTACCGTCAGAAGTCACCTTGAGAATCGCAAATGAATATTGTCACCTATTTAGAGGAGGCAAGTCGCTACGAACAACATCTCTGCAATATTCTCGAAAGACTAAGAAGCATCTTTCGAGCAAGTCTAAAGTTATTAAGTTTTTCCAGCTGAAGACATCTTACGGTGCCGTAAATAAAAAAATTCCACCCTTAAAATTTTGTCATTACTTTCAAGAACTTCATGAAAATTAAAAATTAGAAAAATGACTACTTAAAGATAACCATAAGGTAACCATATTACATCAATGCCGGAATTCTGATTGTGAAACTTAATATTTATTCTAAATATTTTTTATCGAAAATGAACAAAGGGGTAAGATTAAAATGCAATGGAAAATCTAAATAGAACAATTAATATAAAGGGTAATTATCTTAAATCAAGCCGAAGACAAAGAAACGGGAGAAAAGTATTAACTGGTTTTTTTCGTTTAACTAGGCTTATCTTCAAGGGTAAGATAAAAAGAAACTTCTATTTATTCGTCCACTTTCTTAGTTTCCAGTTTTCTTACATGTTAATCTTATTTCGCATCCCTTTACTTTAATCAGTAAAAGTAACGAATTTTTTTTCACACATTTCTAAATTTTACTAATTAAATAGTAATAAATTAATTAAACTGTTTTAATGTGTAGGTAAAAACTACGAGTAATTAAACATTAGAGACCACAATGCACTTTTACACATATATTAACAATTAAAATTAAAACAAGGAACTACGAGTAATTAAACATTAGAGACCACAATGCACTTTTACACATATATTAACAATTAAAATTAAAACAAGGCGACGTTTCAAAGTTCCAGTATTCGAACTTTTTCGTCAGATAAACAAAACAAAAATGAATACCTGAATAAATGATCTTTCAAATAAATAACCATGATATAATATAGCTGTGCGTCAAGTGATGCTTAAACGTAGATCCATGTACTGAAACTAGAGGTAGATATTTCTAATCTGGCATTATTAGACTTAATTCATCCTCTTTACTTTGGAAACTGTATGAAAGCTAAAATTTGAGCTCCATTCCGACTAGGGTTTCGTGATTTAGACTGGAGATTGAAACTTACCTACAACTTACAATTTCTGACATAAACTCGAAATTTCTTTTAAAATTATAACCAAGTTATTTCATATCAAATTAAATAAAGCTCACAATCCCTTCTCTTAATTTTAACAAAACTTTCTGACCTTCTTGTATTCACTAATTTGGTAGAAGAATCCACGTAATTTTTCGTAGAAGAATCTCGAAAATATTAGAAAAGTAATTTCTTAGAATTCAATCTTTCAAAATTAATATCTCCATATTGCTTAAATATCATTTTGAATATTTAAGCAATGTATAACACAAGCTCATAATAAATACAACAACATAAATATTCTTTATATAAATAAAGTGTATATCTATCAAAGGCAAAACCCACTGACTGATTGACTCACTCACTCACTCACTCATCAACACACATTCAAAACCGCTGAACCTAGGAACTTGAAATTTTCGAGATTGGGTCCCCTTATATCGTAGGCGCTTACTAAGAAAAGATTTTTTAAAATTCCACCCCTAAGGGGTGTAAACAAGGGGGGGAGAATTAAGTTTCTTGCAGATTAGGCATATCTCGGAAACGGTTTGAGTGAGAAACACGAAATTTGACATGATTGTTCTTTATCAAAATCAAAAATACCCGTTTTCGACGAATTTTCTGTATTGGCGTCCAGGGGGTGTAAACGGGGGGGGGGGGGCGACATTCTTGAAAGTGCCACATATGCACCCGGAGGCGACAATTGGAACTATAAAAATGATGTTGTTCAACAATTGGAATTAAAATATTGCTGTGAATAATAGCACCACATATTAACCGGGAGGAAAAACTAAAACTAAGGTGTGTAATCTATGGGAAAGGTGGTGAAGGGATGTGCAAACATTGTTGAAGGATACTTAAATATGTCATCTTTTGGTCACCATGAAAATCGCCATGAAATCCCGGAGTTCATGAATAACCTTTGGTTCTCCAATGAGGCGCATATCCATGTTACAGATTACATTAATCGATGATCGAACCGGTTCATATGCTTTGCCCGTTCCGATATCGTACAGGAATGTGCACTGCACTCGGAGAAAATAACGATTTGGTGTGCGGTATCAGGATATGGCATCATTGGTCCCTAACTTCATTGAGGAAGATGGGGTTCCGGTAACACAAAAACCAACATCGCTACATGAACACATGCCTACTCCCGTTCGTCAATGACCTTCGTGCCTTTTGCCGAGGTTGCTTTCAAGATCAGTGGTTCCAACAGGACGGCGCAACCTGCCACACGACCGGAAGTGCAGAGATTTTCTCATTAACAGCTTTCATGGAAATGTATTCTCTCGGTTCAGAGATTTTCCGTATCCGTCACATTCGCCAGACCTTACTCCTCCCGATCTATATATTTAGGGAATGCTTGAGGAACATAGTATATGTTCCATGGACATCCCACCGATATTTTCGAACTCACGGTTCTTCGTGTCTTCCGCGAAATGCAGCAGCTACTACGTCGGGATATGCTACAAAATTTAGCGAACCGCTACGAACTCTGTTGTCAGGGAAGTGGGTCAACTTGGAACACATCATTTGCAGACGTCGAACTCTGTAACTTGACTGGCGGAACTGAAACCATGACATTCATGTTTCAGTACTGTTTGTTTTGAGCCATCTTGTACTTACTTACTTTGATCAACTCTGCAAATTGTAGAACAACAGTCATTCGTAATTGTGTCGATGATTATTTCGATTTGTTTTAACCTCTGTCAAGTCAAAATTCAATCAGTATCAAAGAAAATGCGAATCCAAATGTTGTAATGATGTTTGTGGGAGAGTCTTGTAGGAGCGAAAAAACAACGAGTCAAGATTTGGAACTGATCTGAATTAATTTATTAAACAGAAAACATGGGTTTTTATAGATTTTACAAAATTGGATTTCACTGGAAGATTAATTAAAAATATATATTGTGATGGGATAAGAACATAATGAATTTAAATTAATTCACTAATAAAAATGGCTGCAACGGAAAAGAATCTAAAAATAAACAGAACAGCAAAATTAAGAAATGGTAAATGAATCATTTAAAATAAATAACGGTAAAGATTAAAATGAATAAAATACAGATATAAATAGATAAATAATTTCTACAAAAACACAGATAACTGATTTTTAAAACTATTTACAGACAAACTGTTATAATATTAAAAAAAAAGTTGATTTTTGTTTTTCGTTTTTCTTTATTTTTCATCCCTTTTCTTAATTCTGTCATAATTTATACTGAGATGATTAAGAGAGAAAAGTAACCCATGTTTTACTGAAGCTACAAAAGTGCTGCTTATATACGTTGCGATTTTCTTAACAATTTTTATATCTTTTAAAATATTCATTTTCCTTTATTATTAATCTTTCTTTAACGTGCGGAATGAACTATCTAAGAACACAATTGAACGTTCTTAGATAGTTCATTCCGCACGTTAAAGAAAGATTAATAATTTCTATTTACAGCGTATTTCTTATTTAATGCTGCCATTAAATTCCTTTTGTGCTTTGCGAGTTGCAGGCCAAGGAAGTATTGTATTTTCTCGTTTTATTAATTTTTATTTTGTATTTCTTTGGGGAGTGATCCCGCTCTTGGGAGCAAGAGCCAGGATAGCTAAAGTTTCGCACCTTCTGAGCATGTTATCGGTGGAGTTTGGCTGGCTGATGAGCACATAAGAAGTGCGAAACGGTCCGTCCCAGTCTCTTCACGATGACAGCTCGGGGTGCGAATCCTTTGCGTAAATTGTGCGTGTCAATTGTGTTCTTAGATATTCATTTTCCTCTTCCTTGTTATTTTTATGACTCTTTCTTCCTTTGCTTCCCTGCAAATACAAATGGTGCAACTTGTATATTTTTAGCTGTAGTCTTTAGTATTCTCATGTGGAAGAGAAGAACCACTACAACTGAAAACAGTAAAAGAATACAGTATTACATATTTATTTCTTAGTTTATCTACAGAAATAGTTAAAAACAGGGAAAAAAAACATTATACAGTATTCATTATACTGAATATTTACTTAATCAAAAATGCCGGGGTTCGGTTCTCATGTAAGTTTCGTGATGGTGGACGATCCGCGCTGGGCAGGTTTTCTCGGGGTTCTCCCGTTTCCCCTGCGCTTCTCCCGACATACTTTCTCAGTCTTTCTCTCCATCTGTCCTTATTTCCGTGGGATAGTACAATAGACCTCCGATCGCAGTGCTTGGCTTCTCTGCCACCCACATTCACTACATAACATAACATAACATAATAAAAAATGCAACACATATATAAGTAAATAAAAGAAAATAAAAAAAAATCAATCTTATTATCATGCTTTTGGTTAAAACTTCTGACGTTACGAAGTGTTGGCACTAGTGTCTGGATTAATTGAAGAGCTTACGCCGTTTTGATCTTATAATCTCATTTGGTTGTTGATGGGATATGATCGATGATTACTTACAAGTTTCTGAATTTATAACTAGTGTAAAACTATTTAAACACAAGCAGAATATTTGTTTTGGCGATCGGAGGTAAGTTGACCATGTACGTCAGACACCTATCATTTTTGACAAATTTTTTGGTTTGCCCTTTCCATGTTAGAAAGGGGTCAAATTTCAGCTACCGCTCTACAAAAGAAAGTTCTCTACTGATAAGTTAATGCCTCAGAAATTCAATTAATTTTTCTAGCAAACCTGTCAACTAAAATTTTTAGTGATCACGTGACCGTGGTCACTTTGTCGTGACCTTTCATCGCGACCTGGCTGTCTGTAAAAGGCTCATCTCCATAAGAGGAACAACTTGTCTTCGGTCATCTAAAATGAACGGTTTAGTCTTTTAGAAGTTGACCTTATGTCATGTGACGTCCGGTTGACCCAAGTCGATAAAAAATAAAATATTGCCATCCTCAATGTTATATCTAAAATTGGACACCTTATTTGTATTTCTGGAAGAGTTGCGGGGCAGAAAAAAAACCATTGTTTTCTTTTGTACATATAGATTCTTAATTTCATTTTGGTCATACTTAAAAAAAAATACTGATACTATATTTAATTCCTAATTGCAGCCTGTTAAATTCGAAAATTTTAAAGAATTTTTTAATCATTACTGTAAAAGTGATCCTGGTGATGTTACTAGAAAATTAAATATATAACCAAATATTTGTAAGTATGAATGATCTGAAAATGTCTTGCTATCTCACGTGTTAAGCTTGAGAAGATGAAAACAATATTTGTGAATGACGTCATTAAAAGAGCTAGTAAAAGGACGAGAAAATTCAGCTAGTAAAAGGGGAACTTACTAAGCCCCTTAACGAAGTAGTTGTTGTAGTAGTATTATCGGGGTTCCTTCACTAACATTCTTGTTGTACTTCAAAATAATAATGTGGATGATCACAAATATTATGAGTCTCTCCTATCCATAAAATTGTAACAATTTGCAAACTTCTTTCTCCATTAGCTGATGACGTTCTTATGAACGGCCCCTAAGTTTTTTACATCCAAGTTTTAGATTATTTCTTTTTATCGATGATGATTCTTTGAAATTTGTGATATGAAAACAGTTGAAAACAGCTGAACTAAGTTCAATTCTTAGAAATGGGGGAATCTGATTAGTTGTCTTTCCTTCCTACATACGTTGCTCATGATTCCAGACAGTAAAGAGTTAAAAAAATAAGATCAGTGTATTTTGGATTTAAAAACTTGTTCTTAAAGGAAAAGGAAAAAAAAAACTCAGGATTTTGCTGAGAAAAGTTTCGTTATTTTAAAAAAGAGAATCTTGAAAACATCCTTCACAAAGGATGACTCAGCTCAATGTCCAGTGAAGGGAGTTTAGTGAACTCTTGTGTATTATTCGAAATGAACGATACAATAAAATAGGTTGATGAAGTTAATTCTACAAGGAATGCACAAATCCTTGTAGAAGTTAATTTATGAAGGAAGATCTTCGTAACTTATGGAGCTCATTGCTGGGGCCACTGAGTTGTTAAAGTTTACGGTAACATGTAAGATTACGTTGATGAGAATAAAGAACCCCTGTAAACGTGCCCAAAACACAATGAGTTTGTTGGTTCTCTTACCGGAATTTTACCTAACATCAAATAACTAATATTTTTATGAATTTTTTTTGAAAATGAGATATTAAAGGAATCAAAATTTAATTTTGAATACTATAGATATGCAGACGATATATTGGTTTTATGGTACGGAACAAAAAGACAATTTCAAAATTTTTTTAACTTTATAAATAAAAAGAATGTTGACATAAAATTTAAATTAGAAGAAGAAAAAGATGAAAGATTAACCTTTTTAGATGTATGTCTAATAAAAAAGAATATTAGTAATTTATATATTAAACATCATCGTAAAGAGTTCCAGAGCGATCATATTTTAAATTTTAAGTCTAGCCATAGCTTTGTAATTAAAAAGAATATTGTAGATAATTACATTTATAGGTTAGACAGAAATTTCAGCCAAAATTTAGATTTTGAAAATGAAATAAGAAATATGAAAGACATATTGAAGAAAAATGATTACGAAGATAAGTTTGTAAATAAAGTAATAAATGATTATAATAAAATTAAAATTAAAGAAATAGGGAAATATGATGATAAAAGTAGAATAATAATCCCATATTTAAACAACAGCAGTTGGGAATTAAGGGAAATTTGCAAAAGACATGGAATAAATGTAACATTTGAATATCAGAACAAATTGAAAAATATTTTATGCCATAAAATAAATGAAAATAGTCAAAATGCAAATATGGGATTAATTTATCAATTAGAATGTCTAAATTGCCGTAAAATTTATATTGGTGAGAGTAAAAGAACAACCCTTGAACGAGCAAAAGAACACATTTACTGTATTAAAAATAAATTAAACTACAAGTCTGATGTAGCTAATCATTGTTCTCGAACGGGCCACTGGATTAACGATGAGGTCAAAATTTTTATGTTGGAAAAGGATAGTAAAACTAGGAAAATATTGGAGATCTTCATAATAAGAAATACAAAGAACTTAAATTTCAATAAAAATAGTGGATTAGAAGTAGAGAGTATATTTGTAAATTTAGCTAATGAAATGGTAAATAATGCTTCAAAGGAAACAAAAAATCTGTAATAATTCAGGAATTCAATGAAATGTAAATTATCAATTATTGTAATATTAATAACAAAAATCTGTGATAATTAAAAAATTCAATGGAATGTAAATTATCAATTATTGTAATATTAACGTGAGAATGTAGATGTTATTGCATTATTGTGATTGTTGATAACTATGTACAGCAACGTAAGTTCACCTGAAATCATATTGTTATCAAACAAACTTGAGAAAGAAAGCAAGGAAGATATGCTTTCGAAAATCCGTTGGCATTAAAAATATATTTTTTTAATGTTTCGAGAGTAGAAGTAGTTTTTATTTTAATTATGATAAGCAGAAGAAGAAATTTAAAGAAGACATATGGATTAGTAACATTTTATTTTTTTGTTTCACATTTCCTGAATCCGATTACTTAATTTTTTTTAATTCAAAATGTTACTTTAAATATTCAGAATCAGATTTACATTAATGAGAATTATGTTTATTCGCCAACTATTATCTACCTACGTGAACCATCTTGAATCGAGGTGAATGTTTCAATTCGAAATTTTTTCCGGATTCCTGATAGTTTGTTTAAAAATCTCAAAATAAACACCTGTGTTTCATTACAGACTATCTATAGTAACACACAGGGCCCCCACAAGGGTTGAGTCAGTTTGTCCCTCAATACCGGGGCCCGGTCGTCTTGAGTGCACGGGCTAAGGTCTTAATCGAAAAAAAATTATATGGAATTGCCTATGACTTCTATATTTTTTATAATTAAGTCTATATTTTATTTAAACTACTTTTCTGCTTTAATCATTTGCATAGAGCTATTGCATAGAGCTATCCACTACAGTGTTAATTCACTCTAAGCAAACATATTTTTCCAAACTTTTTTTTATTAGTCTTCTTCAGAAGACTTATATTCCCGTTTTGTCTGGGGACAAGTATCATTAAAATATCATTAGCAACAATAACAACAATCGCAACAATCACATTCGTAATAATAAGGAAATTAAGGCAATATCAATTATATTTTCATAGACGTATCAGAAGACGTTGCGAAGCATTGTGATTATTTCCTAATCGCTATCCCTACCTTGTTTTTTAAACTTTTGGGTGGAGCCGGAAACAGTAGATATTGGTATTAAATTTATTCACTCTAAAAATAGTTCTAATAAATGTGTGTGGCATATTTAAAAGAGAAATTTGAAATTGTGTTGCTTTCGCGATTAAAAATCTGATTTTACCCATAAAGGGGGAGAGGGCCCGTTACTGCATTTGGTACCTGGGTACAAAAGGAAATGTACCTGGGTTTTAAAGGAAATTTATATGTGGCGGCCCTGGTAACACAGAATTAAAATTTAAAAAAGTGTATCATTTGAAGATAAGTTATCCTTGAGCCAGGACTTATCTTCTGTACAAAATATAAAAAGGTACTGCTACAGCCGTGTAGGCACTAGGGTAAGCGAGATGTTTAGGCTTCCAGCGATTCGCGACCGATGGGAATAGTTGAGGTCAGCCAACGCCCATCGTCTTTTAACCTTCCAATAAGGAACCCGGTACCCAGTGGACTGAGGGCTGGAGTCCGTCTGGAGGAGAAATAATCATGAAACATCCCTGACCACTACCGGGAATCGAACTCGGGATTTAACAGTCCTAAACCACTGGACCACCGGACTCACGTAAATAGTTATAAGATGATATAATGACTGTTTAATAGTAAATGAATGCAGTTACAACTATTCGTACTACCACAAAAAAAGCAAGCAAGGAGAATCATCTGCAAGTAGCATTTTTATAATGATTATTGTATAAATTATAAGTGATTTGTAATAACTTTGTAATTTATAATAACTTTGCACGTTATTATATAAAAAAAATGTTTTATAATCGAGCTTATTTATCTCGATAGAATGATTACTAGATAGAAGGTTACTCGACTTTGTAACATCGTTTACAAGGACATATCTTATTTAAGAAAGAAAAATATGAATCGTAAAACACAAGTTGTTTATGTTTTTTACTACTTTTTTAAATATTACTCTCATTTAAAATATTTTTTTCCTATCTAATAACGATATAAATGTGAAATTGTTGTGGTTTTTAGCCTGTTGATTCTGTATTATTCCCTATTACATTATTCACTGGTTAATTTTAGAAAGAAAGTTTAGAAAGAGTAAATACAACTTCAGCTCTTCATCTGATTCTTTGGCTTCAGTTTTCAAAGTGATATAATTAGCTGATAAACAAGTTTCAAAACACTAGAGATATTTTCACTGAATACCGCTTTTATTTACTTTATGGCAGAAACTAATAGTGTGAATTCCCGCATATTTGAATTTCAAGTATTTTTCGATGAAATTAATTAGAAAATTCTTGAGATTCTTAGCTTAATTAATCGATTACTCGATTAGTTGAAATTCGGGTAATAAGATATTTCCGCTAATAAAATTATGAGAAAAACAGGAAACTACTAGGAAAGCCTCCTCGTAGAGCTTTTTGGATATTAAATTTGCTCGCATACATTACCTATAAAGTCTACCTACTAAATCTTATCTTATGGATACTTACCATTGGATAAGCTTGGATATCTTTCGATAACCAAATGTTCGTCTTAATATCTTCTCTCATTTTTTTTTTGTTTACACTAGAACTAACCTGAAGATCGCATTCTTGAACTTTCTGGTATTCAGATGGTCTGGTATTCGAGTTGGTTTGAGTAGAGTAGTCTACTGATATTAATCAATGTAATAGATGCCAAGTGACTAAAAATGGCTTCTTAGTTGGTCTCTTGCGCTGTTTCATGCTACAGAGAACAATCAATCTGACATTAGCAGATTAAGTCAGGCGGTGCGCCATCCTGTTGAAAGTAAAAAGTCAAAACAAAAACAATCATACTAATACTGTTTTCAGTTATTGATAAGAGTATGGTTTCTTTACATGAATTCATCCATAAGTTTAAACGAATTCCCAAAAATGGAAGTTCTTATTTCCTCTTTAATTCTGTTAAAATATATTTTGTAAGAAATAAAATTTTCAAAGTTGGGAATCAATTGCTTCAAAATTTGTGCATGCTAATTTACTCATTCTTCTCTGAGATTTAAGATGAGAAACGTTTTAAAATTTGTTTGTTCTTATTAATTCTGCCTAGATTTCGAGAAATTTGATTTGTTGTAATAATGCTTATGTAGTATTGTATTTTGCATTTCAGAATGAGATTTCTTAATCTTGAGAGATTAACGGCAGATAAAAATTGAAAAGAAATAAAAACTGGCATTTTATAATATCCCTGATTGTGCACGTTAAATTTCTTATTTTGTTGAAATGTAGCCTTGTTTTCTTTGTTTTTCTTTACTTTATTGCCTTTGGCCTACTAGTTGTAGGCAATGGTTTTGATAATGCCTCTCGGCATTTCAAAAATTTTGTTTCTTGCCTTTTTGCCTTTGGGGGTCACTGCCAGGTTGGCCGGTGACTTTCTCATAGGTTTGCGCCTTTTCTGGTTCTTTTATCGAGGGAGGCGGGTTAGAGCTGAAGATCCGGTTGAAGGGTGAAACAGCTGTTCCCTAATCCTCCCCATAATTGAATCAGAAAAAGGCATTTATTCTTGTGCTGTGGCTTTACGTTCATTTCTATTATGATGGTAGTACTTTTCCATGTGTTATGTTTTCTAGAACATTATTGATTTCTTCTAAAAATATTTTTTTCTTTGTGGAAGGTGGTCTGTATATTGCAAGAATATTAATTTTGCTATTTTTAGTGTCATTATGTAGCCTATATTGATATAAATATTTTCGCAGTGATTAGTTATAATTTTGTTAGTGTTAACAGATACGTTATTTTTATAATATATTATGATTCCTCCACCTGTTTTTTTTGCTTCTTAATTCGACTATTTGATTAAAATTGTTAAGTTGATAAATTTGAGTTTCGTTTTGCTTGATGTTAACTTCAGTTGGTATTATTAATTGTAGATGTTTCAATATATTGTTTATTTTACCTAAGAATAGGTTCCAGTTAGTTCTTAATGACCTAATGTTAAGATATAGATTCTGAATGGATTAGTAGGATTCGACTGTTTTTTTCTCTTTTCTTACGATAAAGTTTTGCCACTGTTAAAGAATTTTGATTATTATTGTTTTAGGTTCTGTAATACCTTTTTCGATGATGTCTAATAATAATAATGTTAAGAATGAATTCAATTGGCCATTCAATATGGCTGTGGTATCGACTGGTCGCTTATTTTTTCGTCACAGCAAAATTTTGCTTTTTATAACTATTCAAAACAAATTGCATTGAATGTATATTGCACACTTCGAAGAGATAATCCTTCTCACTCAGTCTGTGCCATTGTCGAACTCACAAGAATTAGTTCATCAATAGTTTTCTACGGGCCGAAGCGAAAACAGCGGGCTGCGGTCCCCGATTCACGGCCGTACGAGGGCGAACTCACAGCGGTCAAGACTACTGCTAAAGTTTGATAGTTTTGATATACCGACTTAAGGTATATGAATTTAATTTTAGAAATGAAAGCCCAACTGCTTCAAAAGTCCTTCAGAAAATAAATAAAAGATGATTATCTAACAAATTTTACTCCGCAAACAAGGCAACGATTACTCACCACATTGGTTTTAATTACTGCAGACGCCGCTGGAATCTTGATTGAATGGGAAGATATCATTTTATGGAGATCATAAAATATGTAAGGATAATAAACAATATCGAGAAGAAGGCAGAGGTATTTATCATCTTGATGAAACCTGGAATAACGCAGGGCATTCCAAAAATAACATGCGAAATTATGATCTCGTTGAAAACTACAGAAAATTTTATGTAAATTTGGAGACCGATTCCAATACTAGTGATTCTGAAGAACAGGGTGTCTATCAACCGGCAAATCCGGAATTTGCAGGGGAAATTTGGGTTGACATGAAATGTACGGGAAATGTTCTTAAAAATCAGACTATGTCCTTAAATTTTCAACATGATGATTTTTTTTTGGTTGAACAGAATTTTTGTGAAAATGTCCTTACATGTACGGGAATTGTCCTTAAATTTTTTGTTTGAGATTCAGTAGACACCCTGAAGAAGGACTCAGCGGAATTGGGAAGATGAAATAAAATTTAAAATTTGAAAGAAGCAAATAAACAAACAAATAATGAGAAAGAGCAATCAATTAGTTGCTCATAGAGGATTTATAATAAAATTATTTTAACAAATCATTAAAAAAAAATTAGCATTTCCTTCTAAATCACGACAGAAGAAACGATAAAAATAATACCGTATTGTCCGGCGTACAAGACGACTCGGCGTATAAGACGACCCCCAATTTTTCCAATTAAAATATAGAGGTGGGATATACTCGCCGTATAAGTTTCAGCACCCGGCGTATAAGACGACCCCCGACTTTTGAGAAGATTTTCCTGGTTTAAAAAGTCGTCTTATACGCCGGACAATACGGTAATAAAAAAATTGTAAAATATTCGAAACCAAATTTATATGTATAATGTTATTCGATCAAAATGTATCACTTATTATTTATCAGTTAATAAAAAAAAATTCCAAAAATCAAGCTTAAAAAAAAAGGAAACCAAACCCACACACGCACATAAACACACAGAAAAACTTCAGTATTTAACTTTCTTAAAACCCTAGAACGCACCAAAGGTTTCCGGAATGGAAGCTTTTCACCGTCCAAAAATTTGCCTAAAATCAACTGAAAGTGAAAGGAATTAAGTCTTGAACATCTTTTGCTCGTTTTCCGCTTTTCCGTTCTGGCTTTCCGGGTGATTGCAGCCAATCAGGGAATCGATCGCTAAAGACTAGTAATGGACGTCAGAATGTTGTAGATTAAGCAGAAAACAGGAAAAAAGAAGAAACGCAACTTCACGGGAGACAGTTTTCTTGCTTTTAAAGCGCGATAACGAATCAGGAAAGATAGTCTTAAAAGCAGCAACGCACCAAAGGTGAACGTCGTTTTCACCTTTTTATGTTATTTTAATTAGCTTTATTCCACAAAGTGTCGCTGTTATAAACCGTAAATACGCTGTTTTTTTCCTACCTTTGTCCAGGAGTGTTTTAAAACACTTTGAAAAGGTTATTTCTCGTTTTCTAGAAAAGGAAAAAAAAGCTAAAGCAGTAGTTCTTCAACTTTCAGTATCATCTCCCCTCTTAATATAGATATTATTAAAAAAAAAAAGTTTCCCTTTTTCAGTTTAATAAGAATTTGCAGATATGTACGTGTACTTCTGAATTTATTTGTCTGCTTGACATAATTCATTTAGCAGAGCCAATTATTATATGTACTTTTTTTTTAAGTTTTTATAAAGGTGGGCCCGGTAGCCAAGTGCTAGCTGGAGGTGAAGGGTTCGATTCCCGGCCTCGGCGGAGGGCGGGGATTTTTCAATGCTCCTTTCACCTCCAAACGGGTCCTAGGGTTTACCCAGCTCTCTATGGAATGGGTACCGGGTTTCTTTCCCGGGAGTTAAAGGCGGGTGGGCGTCGGGCTGACCTCCCGACCTCAACTTCGTCCCGTTGGTCCTAAACGCTGGGAGCCAGACCTCCTGCGACCCCCTGTGTAGGCTTATCGTGGGGCACTTTAACTTTAACTAAGTTTCTATAATTAAGTTGAAGTATCCAACGTGGGTGGAAGATGTTGCAGGTTGGACCGTAAATAACCAAAATACCAAATTTTATGGAAAACAGTTCAGTCGTTTTATCGTGATGGAGGTACAAACAAAGAAGAAAAATGTTCAAATGGAGTAGTAGGATTCGCATAGTCAGTCAAAAACGAACTTTAGTAATTTCCTATACGTAAAAAAAAATTAAAAAAAAATAAAATAATTAAAGATTTTCTTTACAGGTCATGGAAACCCTTTCGAAATGTTGGAGTTAGAGGCCTCAGCGATTCTCGACCATCGGGAAGAAGTTACAGCTGCTTTACACGCTCTCGAAAACTTGTCTCAAACCGGCAAGTGGCTCGAAAACCCCCACTTGCTGTCACTTGCTCTAAATACAACGAGTTCTAAATTAGACAAGGATTAAATGCAAGTCGACATCAGCGCGCATGGCGGCGATAAATATAAATTTGAAAAAGGGCGACAATTAGATGGAATCCCGACGAGCTTAATTTATTGATTGACCTTTGATCTTTTGACCTTTTGATAAACAAAACCATGTCTGTATCATTTGTTTCCTTCGTCACTGCTGTTGGAAGAATCAGGCATTGACAACAGAACTAAAGCTGATATGAAACTATTCTCCTTCCTTCCTGGTACCACCTGAAGAAGTCCTTCTCAAAGAAGGACGAAATATTGTTGGAATTAAAGGAGTGTCATTATGTTAACAGGATTTCTAGGAGTAAATTATTCACATGAAAGATGCTTTTATAAAGAATGCAAATATAAAGCTGACATCTTCATCTCTTCTCCTTCGCGCCGTTTTTAATCGCTGTATCA
This sequence comes from Thereuonema tuberculata, assembly GCA_023159025.1. Lineage (NCBI taxonomy): Eukaryota > Metazoa > Arthropoda > Chilopoda > Scutigeromorpha > Scutigeridae > Thereuonema > Thereuonema tuberculata. The sequence continues at coordinate 53,771,920 of JAFIDM010003189.1, read as the reverse complement.
ACGAGAACAAAACGAGACTTACCAAATGAAGTTCTCTTCCCGTGTAAAGCGGTGTTAAAATCGGCCAGCTGTAACGGCAAGTGAAAAGTTTTCGAGAGCTTGTAAAGCAGCCTTTAGGATTAGGTGGTTAATCCGACGACCTTCAACCTTTAACCCTGGGAATGAAACCGGATCGCCATTTTGATGGAGGACTTGGTGAACCCTAAGACCGTCTGGAGGAGAAACATCCTCTGAAAAACCTTCGACCTCCGCTGGGAATTGAACCTTGCTCCTCCAGACTGCTTTTATATCACTGAACCTTGAGTCCCACAATTTCTACACACAACAAAGTAATAAGTAAACAAAGAAAATAATAATCCTCTCTTTAAAAATTATATTAAAAATCAAATAACAGAAATTGCGTTAACAATGACTGTAGGCGTATTCAAAATAGCGAAGCATTCGTTCCGATTATAGACCTAAAAGAATTTTAAAGAAATTCGCAATATTGCACAAAAGTTTCACTAAGAAGTTAACAATAGTGTTCACGAACACCAAATCAAGGCCCGCGATATCTGGAAATACTAACCACAGCCTATCTAGTTAAGAAATTCTTGTCTTTCATTTTAAACTTGGAAACATTGCATTTAGGACCCAGCTCGACGCATAGTTAAACCTATTTTATGTATAGAAGATTCCGGAAGAAACTACATACCCCTGTTTTCAGGAACTTGTTGAGAAATTCGTCCGAATGTTGCAAGACAAATCGAAGTTGTTTGCGCAAAGAATATTTTGAC
>JAFIDM010003189.1:53734151-53761144 GCA_023159025.1 Thereuonema tuberculata | reverse complement strand
AGAAGCCCAACAAAAGGAAGTGAATGCTTTAAACGGCGCACAGTGGGCCCGTTTCAGTAATCATGATGCAAAAAAAAACACAAAATCGAACTTTTTTTTTATTTCAAACCTTTCTTAAGTTGTTCTACAGGATGTGATAGGAATGTACACAAGTTGTTTTTAAATTTGAATGCCACTATATTTCCACTGTAATTGATCAAACACGGCAGGTTTGATGGTTTCCACTCTGACAATATTCATCTCTCATACTTGAGAGATGACTTGACTTCAATGTCGTGATCTTCTGCAACTGAGGATCACTTAGTATATTTTTAAACTACATGAAAGGCTCAACGTAATTATTCCTAAACAAAAGTCATATCTCGATATTTAAAGAAACGAGGTACTTCTAAACTTAGACCTACTTGTAGTAATATTAAAAAATTCGAGAAGGTTTTAAACAAAAACGCTAAAAAACGCCAAGCAGTTATTTACGCCAGACAGTAGACTATGGATAGCTGTAACATTAGCCATCAAGTTTACTTGTCATCTGTCTCCTTAACATCTACTGCAGTGGTAGTGTTCAGTTTTAGAGAGAACGAGGTACTTAAGAACAAATTTCGTTTTAGTGAGTTAAGTTTATTTTTATGTTTTACACTGCATTTTTAGTGCACGCCTCATAAGTTATTTTTGGTGGCTCTCAGTGACACCAAAAAGAAATATTCATAGGGCTAGTGTTTACCTTAGGGTGGTGGTAGGAAAGTCTCCTATAAAAGCCTTCTATAAGGAGGAGAGAGGCTACGTAGACATTACAAACATACAAATATTCCTTTTCGAAGTTAAATTTTAATTACATAAATACAATATCACTTTTTCAATAAATGGATTGCAACCGGCTTTGATTTTGAGGGAAAGAGACTGCTGCCCGAAGGACCCCCTCCCCCTTTAAATCCGTAATTGGTGTCTTAGAGAGTTGAATTCATATTAATTGTTATATTAGGTAATCGAAATATACAATTACTAGTTTTTGTTTCAGATAATTCTAGACATGCCGACAAGGAGACAATTAGGAGTGCTAATGTCTGCTTCAAAAATAACCGGATGCTAAACGAATATAGCTTACCGAAACAAGACGAATTAAAAAACGTTTCATACGATTTTTAATACAAAATATGTTCAAAGGTGGAAAAAGTCTAATCGTACAAAACCAAGGTTTGAACAAGCTAACTGGTCATGGAGGGACGAAGAAGTAATTTTTGCTGCCATTCCAGAGCCTAGTGAGGCGAATGCACCAGAAACCACAAGAAAATAACTAACTACAAGAAAATGTACAGCTGGTCCAAATTGACACCTACTATTTACAAAGTCTTAGAACACAGCTCCTTAATGATAAGGAATGCAGTATTACCACTTGGACAATTGTCTGAGGAGGCCCAGAAAGCCAGGCACACAGATATTAGGAACCATTGCCAATTTTTCAGTGGAAAATCAAGCAGAAGACTTAATATTCGTGATTTATTTTGCAGACTCTTATTCTCTTGAGATCGGGTGATATCTTCAGCTCATCCTTTGCCAACTTACAAGTAACTTCGAATTCTGTAATCGTTATATTAGCTCAATTGAAAAGGGAGTGTGGTCCACCCCGAAAGTACTAGTGTAATTTTTAATTTGTATAAAAAATTTTTCTCAATCATCAATGTGTGGTGGCCTTAATTTCATCCTTATTACTACTTTTTATTTACTGATCAAAATTACCAAATTGAAACATTTTGTAGTGAATTTTATAAACATAAATATTAAAGCACTGATTTGTTATTATTAGAGATTGTTAAGGCATTACTAATGTCCTTATTTGTCAAAAATTAGTTTAGGACTGGATTTTTCTAAGCAATTCAGAACAAACAAGATGTTAATTAGCTTTCCAAGCAGTTGATCAAAACTGTCGAGATTTGAATAATGACTAGAATCCTTCGGTTTATTCGTGCTAATGGAGTATCATCATTCTTCATCTGTCTCCGCTTTACATTTGGGCGAGGAATCTATTATGGCTCATTTAATCTACATTACAAATGGAATATGAGGATATGCAATTCTTAATTATTGAAACAGCTTTTGATAGATATTCTTTGGTCTGAGGTCAAGAGTGTTTTTAGTTAAAAACTGTTAAAAACAGTTAGAATATGTAGTTGAGAAAAGATTAAAAGAAAATAACATTAAATGAAATATAATATAAGTGAAACTAAACATTGAAGATTGATAATGTGATTACAATGATAAAATTTGTAAATAAATACGATTCAATACTTCATGCGGTTTTGGTAAATCAATGAGAGTGAGATAATGTACGTGTGTAATTCTTGTCTCAATATAGCTTTAAAGGAAGAACTTAAGTTTTGAACTTAAAATTTACATGTAGCCACGAAATTAAATTGAAGAAATATGAAAGTTCATTATAAAAGGATTTTACGTTTGTGAATATGGATAATAAAAATACTACAAATGTACTTGATAAACTAATGTGGCTATGATTGTTCGATTGTGAACCACTGTATTTGTGTACTCCGAATTGCCTATGGAGACTTTACGGTATCGTAATAATTTTATCAAACTGTGTTATATGTTACATAAATTAAAATATCAGATGTAGAATACTTCATCGTGATACTTCAATACGTAGACCATTGAATCAAATACTATTGAATGTTTCGCAAGTATGTATTATTAAAACAAAATCGTTTCTCTGATTCGTTTTGGTCATGGCCTGCCAAGAACGCTTCCACTGCGCAAGTTGAAATATTAAATTTTAATGAAACGGAATATTATATTCGAAAAGATAAAACATCGTTGTAGAGGAAATTTGAAAAGTTCGATAAGCCTAATCAAGGAATATTGAACTATAATAGATTAGTTCTGGCTTTAAGAAACTGAATATGAGAATAATTGAAAATGGAATCTGAATTTCGGCGTACGTATCACTTTGCAAAATTCAATGGTCAGAATTACCGAAAGATAACTAAACTCAAAAGAAGTATTGTTTCTTTTAAAGTTTCAAAGACAGTAATGCTAACATGTTGTTAGAATTAAAATGTTAATTATGGAACTAAATCAGCTAAGAAGTAATATAGATAAAAAAAAATAATCTACATGGTATCGGAATGCCAAAAGACTCATTCGTGTCCAATTCGTATACCAGGAATTGAATTTGATAAGTTTATCTTTGAATTTAATAGGAAATATCTGAATTTTAGACAATGGTCCAGTTGCATTAGAGCCAAGAAACAGAGTATTATAGCATTATCATCACAGGAAGTAGACTAAGCCAGTACGTCAGCAAGAGTCTAAAAACTATGTTGCAAGAATTAAAAGTATTAGATTATATATATGATGTAACGGACAATTGGTGCGATAATCTATCAGCAATGAAATTAACTGAAGATAACCATAACAAGTTGAAGAGTTGATATATTGATATAAGTTTTCATCACATAATATAGTAAATAAAAGATGGAAATGGAATTGAGATATATAAAGTAAGAGTAACGTGGCTGACATTTAAAAAAAAAGCCTTGCCTAAAATAAAGCGTAATAAATTTCTATGAGATCTGGGATTAAAATGTGATTAATAAGGTATTTTAATGAAGGGAGTCGAAATAAGATTAAAAGAAAAGAACAATAAATGCAAAAATGGTTGTCATTATTTTCTCTGATTCGAAGGCTCGAATATAAAGCGAGAGAGAAATAGAAGGGATCTGAATTTGCAGAATAACATTGTAACAGTGTTGACATATTTAAATATTGCCCAGGGGAGAAATTTTACATAGTCATGTATGGAAATTGTTTGGGAGTCTAGGGTTAAGTAATACAGTGCAAACGACGATTCATTGGTTGCCTTTTGTCGATAATGGAAATCTGTCGATATTTCTTGGTTCTAACAGTTCAGACAATAGCCAGAGGAAAACACTTTCGAATAAACCACGTCTGACAATCACCAACTGACTTGCGATGACCAAATATATGATTCCCTCAGGTTAAGTCATTTGTCTTATAAGGCAGTTGGTGTTTGTAGTTGATGTACTTATAGTAAACGTTAATATTAAAAAAAAAAGTATGAAGAACTGAAAGTCTACTTTCCTGAAATTGTAATATCTACTGAATATAAACACTTCAAAAAATTATAAAAATAACATGTATTTATAAAGTTTTCAAGACAGTAATAGGCTTTCTTCATGATAAAATACTTAGTGTATTAATATGAATCTTAATTTAGCATTACGGATGTTACAGTTACATGTAATTATTAAAATATATATATGTATATCATGCTTTAGTAACTGTTCCTGTTTACTTTGTATCTCCTTGATTTAAAATCAAAAACTGAAATCTGGTAGTCTTACAAAGCATTCATGTACATTATCGAAATTGTTGTTCTGCGCAACATCATAGCGAATTATAATTTCAATAAATTACTTTTGACTGATCTAATAGAGCATATTATATTGCTATAACAAAAAGCTAAAGTACAGGCCTTTTGGGCCTTCCTTGATACAAGGCCTCCTTCAAGTGACAATAAAATACACGAGACATGCCTTTTTAAGCCCTAACAACAATTTTGGGCAAACAGCAATTGCTTAAAAAATATTCAGATTAAAATAACAACAATGTTATCATACCTACATTGCTCATGATATGGTTTTATTAATATCATGTCTTTATTACGTTCTAATTATTCTGACTAATGTTATTTTAGTCGTCCAGCAACGCCCACATCGAAAATATCTTAATAAGGTAAGAACAACGCGAAGAATTCTGGAAAATTCCTGTGGTTTTAGATTAAATACCGGAGGCTGATCGTCATTCTTCCTTCGGCCGAGCATCCATTACCTTTGTGAGGCGACAGTTTTAATAACGGATCTATTGCATGAATATCTTTATAAATATTAAGGATTTTTTTGTTTCCATTTTTTAATACATCATCTGATATTTTTCGAAGCCATTATTACTTTTTGTTTTGTTCTGATGAGGTTGAAACTTAATCAAGTCAAGAAAGACATAATTTCCGTTCTTCGGTGAATAAGCATTACTGTGATTGATCGGATGAAATTGGAGGAGGAAACCCGGCAACTAAACAGATCGGTTGATTGTTTTCCGGAAATGTCGTGAGAGGAAAAAAAAAATTGGGGAACAGGATATTGATCTCAACGACCCTGACAGACATAATATATTCCTGAAACAAATTGAGCAGAAAATAAGGAACGGTTTGAATGACACGAGGAAATAGGTCACCAAAGAACCTTCAAACTGTAAGAATTAGGAACTCTCTGATATAATTTTTGCAGTTTTCAGAAACTTTTTTTTTTTTCTTTATATCTTCTCTAGTTAGCAATTGGTAGTACAGGTTTGCTCTAAAATTTGTAATCCTAAAAATAATGAACTAGTTTCAGTTTCTTTTAGGCTTCATAGCGTAGCTCATAGCAGGAGAAGCCTTATATCCGCCGCGAGAAATTCATATCTCAGGTATGACATATGCTAGAGACATGATCTATACCTCCTTAAAAAGGTCTTGCCACGACGAGCTCATAGCCATTCAGAACTCGTTTCTAGCTTGTGTGATTCTCAAGTTATAGATTTCCTCTATAATTTGATCTTAATTTATAAGTTTTATTAAAATCTTGTATATTACAAAACTTTATTTCTTCATCTTTTTATATTGACTTCAACTACAATTCATGGATTGTCTTATTAACTCCTGTACGCTTGACTAAACAATTTAATAAAAGAAAATTAAAACTTTAAAAATTAAAAATTACATTAAAATTGAAATTCAAAACATTAAAAGTCGCAACCAGATTTCCTTCCCGAGAGGGAAATTTTCAAGTGATTTGATTTTTATTATTATGATACCTCCCAAATCTATGGAGAGCTTCTATTTTTTCTGTATGGGTTTTGTAGTGGAAAAGTTTCCGAGATTTCAAGTTTTCTGTCGTATTTTTTTTCTTTTTTTTTTTTCTATTTTTGTCTTTTCATCATTTTTACATCTGTTTTTAATTCTCTGAGTAGATTTATTATTATATTTTCATTACCATCGTTATTCATTATTTTGTTTTTAAACCGTTTACGTTAAGAAAGCAATGATATATAATACTAACAAAAAATACCCGTGTTTTGCGGAGATTACTAAAAAGGAGTTGTCCTAATATGGATGACTAAGAAATTATAATTGTGGGATAACTTTGAAACTTTTCCAGTTGGTAAATAAAGGCACTTGGTAGTTACAAATTACGCTGTAGAGCTGCTATCGTCGCTTCGCTCCGGAACCCTTGCTTACGTAATGTAAAAAAAAAAAGAAAATTACATGAAGAAAACTGAAACTTAGAATTAAAAACACTCATGTCAAATTTCATGTTTCCAACTCAAGCGGTTTCGGATATATGCGTATCGTGCAGGAAAGTCCCCCCTCCCCTCCGCCAATTGTTAAATTTTCCTCTGCACTTACACATTCCATCCAGCTGTCGTGTAACATTTGAGTATGTTTATCAGTGACATCCTACGGTATCTGTCTCACTGCTGCTGTTGCTGCCTCAATAATCTCTGCACGTGTAATGTTAAGTCGTCCTTTAAGGGCTCCCTTCATGTTGGGAAACAGATGGTAGTTTGGACACAGGCTAAATCTGTAGAGCGAGATGAAACAATAGTTGTCATTTGAGCAAGGCACGATGCGACCGCGCATGATACGTTGTCGTGTTGCAGAATCCAAGAATAGTTCTTGAAGAGATGTAGTCTTTTACGACTTATGTCCTCAGGTTGACGTCTAGGAATGTGATAATGTGTTCCGCTGGTATGTACTCTTGATGAAAACCAAGACAGTCAAAGAAAACAAAGAGCATCAACTGTGTTTCAGTTATAGCGCACTTCTGTTTGTCGGTTCTCATTAAATTGGTAATCCATTTCACTGTGGGACGTTCTTGCATTCAAAACTTATAGAACTTTAAATAGAATATGTAAATTTAATTAGTTTTTCGGCAAATGAGAAATTTGCACATTTATATGTATTCACCTGATATTACAATTTATAAGTAGAAGTTTACTTCCAACTGTAGCACGACTTAAAAGAAAAGTAACTGTTTTAAGAATAGCTTTTAAGTTCTTTAAGTAACATCTTGTTGTTTAGTCTTGACGTCAGCGATGGTTGGTCTTACTTAACTTTTTTCAAGAATTTCTACTGCATTAGTTATTTCCGATTTACATAACGTGTTTTGTTAACTTAAGCTTTGCAGATTAGTTTGTTTTTTATTTTTTCTACTTCCGTATTTTTTTTAATTTTTGCTACATACTTTTAATGTGTATTTTTAAATTTTAATTGGCTCATTAGGAAGATTAAGAGGGTTCTTAATTATCATTCATGGCAGTTTTGCGCTTTTGTCTATCTCCTTATTCTCTTCCCTACCCGCTTTTTACCTTGAGATATTCCATTGCGTCTTTTTTTTTTCTAACCATTGTGTTTTTCTTTTTACTTTTTAATTCTCTCAGGTGGCTAAAGTTTTTAATCCTATTGATGGACTCGTTTCATTGTTAAAGCATTTGTCAAGTTCTTTCAGCTTTTACATCCTTCATTTTATTAATAGTAGATCATACATTAAGAAAAAACATGTAATTGTTTACCGAGAAAACAAATGAGAACTTAAGAAATAAGAAGAAGCTGTTTTTGTAAGCTACGAGAAGGGAAAAAAAAGTAATAGTTCAACCATTATAAAAATATGAGCATCCCTAAAGTTTTGATGTCTTCAACTTTTTATTTTTTTTTTATTTTTCCCCCTTATTCTGAGAAGCGTTCTTATCAAGTATGGCTGCGTTTATTGTTTTCTAATGATATTTACCAATAAGAATGCTCTAATTACAAACACCCTTGAATATTAAGCACTTAGTAGGTTTGTCGTAGTTGAGTTTTCTGAAGATTCGACCATAACTAAAACATTTAAGAACGTCTGTCTCTTTACATGACTCGTTCTAGTTGCGGCCTGATGCATATTTTTAGCCAAAAAAATGCATGCTTGCATAGAATAAAAATGCGTTAAATTGCAGTTGTTGTGTTGCTAAACTTTAATTGCTGAAATATCGGTTATCATTGCTAAATTATTTCTTTTTAGCTGTCATCGTCCATTATAGACGCTCTGTTTCACCTGGATTCATTTGAATGAATGTATGGTTAGTCAGATTAAAATATGTGGGAAAATATTCAGACAAGGATTAACGCGATACTTAGCAACTGAGAATTGATGTTTAAAATTCATCTGCTATATTCAAGATATGTTGAGAGCTCCAGTCCGAATAAGGTAAGGCGAATGGATGAAGTGAACGACGAAATTTTTTTAAAGGCATCATCATGAATCGTCTGTTAACAAAGTTCATCGCATTATTATAACGAATAAAATCAACATCCTGAATTGTTGAAAATCGTTGAAAAAATTACGATTAAAAATTTCTCGTCAAACTTAAGAAAAAAATAGCCTAAACCATACTAAACATAAAAAATTAAAATAAAGAATGAAGTGGGATATTACACTAATTCATTACATTAGAACACTTTTTAAATTCATTTTGTAGGAACACTAATACAATAACTAGAAGAAAGGTCAAAGGTCTGAGTTGATTAATTTTTTTTGAGTTAAAATAATTCAGAAGCCATTTTTTTGTATGGAAGGAAATGATTTAGTGAAAAAGCAAGTGAAGCTGTATTTATTTTAATAATTTATAATCTCGAATCATGTAAAGGAGTTACTATTAAGTCTTTTTATAATGAAGCTAGTATTAATCTTTGATAAAAGTCATACAATTTTTATAAAAATTCATCTAAATGAGACTTCCTTTCTTTAGAATTTATGAAGGAAGTTCTTGATAGAACTTGATCCAAGCTTTCCTTACATTGTTGCGGTATTTTTTTTTTAATTTCTTTGCTTTTGCAATGTAGTGGAAACAAACCAAGGAATGTGATTATGTAATTCCGCATACAACAAAGTTTTAAATATTCTAAAAATTAATTAAAAATCCGCGAATTTTCACTTTTGATAATTCCAATTAGTTTAATCAATCAAAGCACGCACAAATAACAATGGATTAATAAACAAAGTAATCTGCAACGTTAGATATCAATTGAAATTCATTGTTTTTCTTCTTATGCTTGGGATTTTGGCACCTGGACTTCCAAATTTCTTGACAATAACCTACTCAGAAAAACTTTCAAATACAAAAGTAGATATAAATGTAGACAAAAGTAGATATAGATCTTGTCTATAAATGTGCGTGCATATTTCAAGAAGATCCATTTCCTAGCTTTAATAGTTGTTAGAGGTCCACGAATGCTTCAGTTACCTTAGAATTAAAATGACACCATTTCTATCGAAGTTATCTACTCTTTGAATTTTCAAATTGTTAAATATTTTTAAGTAGTCTCTTTGAAGATCATCCAAGCTTCTAATTTTGTAAGTAAAGATGAAATTAATTTTATTTTAAATTTCTTAATATTAATAACGTGTTTTAGAGTAAACTCTTGTCGGAATTTTGTAACTTGAGTTAGCCCATCTCTTTTCACCCTAAAAATGCAATATTCCAAGCCATTCACTGGCCTTCATTAGAATGTGTGTGTGTGTGTACGCCTTTCTACCTATTCTGCGCCGTGACAGGTTGAGCAGAAACGCGGTCGTTCGTGTTTGTTCTTCCGCCCAAATGCTCAGGAGCCAAGTATTGTGTGCTGTCGTGCGTTATTCCAGGTAGCACTCGAAACCCAACTAACAAAACCTTCATTTGCATTGACTTAATGAAGCCCAGTCCCATTTAGAAGCCGAAGCAGTGATCCTCTTCCTACCTTTGTAACTCTGAAGATAGTAGGATTATCAAAGAATTCAATGAAAACACCACTTAAAGCCTTATTCTAGCGAATCCCTTCCTTCCCGAACTGCTGCTGCCATCTCGTGATTTAGAACTAAACTAACAAAATTTCACTTCACAAAATTGAAACTTAAAGGGAGACTAGCTGTAATGTTTAAAACTGATGTGTTGACAGAATTTTAATTATTTTGCTCGATTAAACTTTAAAATTGTAATTTTTACTTAAATATTTAACTTCTTAAAAACAAAAGATAACCGTTCTTTCAGAATTAAATGAAATAATAATACATTCGATAGACATGTAACTATTTACTTCTATGTATTTCTATATCTCTACTCATTTTATGCATGCCTAAATTAAAGTGAACAACAGCTTGTTATTTAAGCATTTCGTTAAAAAAAATATTTTATGCAATTACTTTTTTTATCTAACTTTGTCCATTATAGACTTTATATAATTACATGTCTGTAATGGACAAAAATACAATCTAAATTTCGTTCGCAAGTACTATTCATTTTGAAATCCGTTTATCTATACTTTCTACGATATTAGACCTATGTTTTTTCCAGTTTGCGCAGTTTTGGAAAAAAAAACTACAAACTAAAACTTTATTTAAACCATAACTTTAGAACTCGCTCCAGAGCTCTCTAAGTAGATATTTTCATTTTAACAACCCTGTTTTTTTATTATTTAAGGATCGTAATGAAGAGAACTTGGACAACAGAAACTTCAAAGGATGCGCTCATCATTTATTGAAAAAAATAAAAGAAAAATAGCTGCAAATGTTACTAGATGGCGCTGTGGCAAAAACGTATTGCATAATTATTTACATTTTTATTTTATTTTATTTTTCTAAGCATAATGTTCAACTCTATAAAAGTCTCTTCAGGAATCATACATGTATGTTTGCTGCACTACAGCAACAATGCTAACAATGTCGCTGAAAAGGCACTATTAGTAAAGGTGTATCATGAGAACATCTATCAGAGAAGTCCGACACCAGAAGAGCGTAAAGCGTGAACCCATGACTTCTGTCTGCAGAATGATTGCGAAATTTGAAGCAATACGACACCAGGTGTTTAACTAGGTAGAGGTCGGAAATGAGTGGACTCCTACGTGTTGAAGACGTTACAACGGCTATCGTAGATTTATCTTGTCAATATCCATGTGGTAGCATAAGTGTGCCAGCTCTTGCCCGTGAAGTGGACATGCCATATTGCACTGTAAGGCTAGTAATGCATCACTTGTTGCGATACTATCTTTACAAGATGCACATTCTATTGCAGCTACAGCATGGCGATGTAGATATTCGTGCCACATTCGCACTGTAGTTCTTGGCCATGGAACATCCCTTAGAGTGATGAGGCCCACTTCTGCTTAAATGGGCAAGTGAATACTCACAACATTTGAGTAAGTCCGAGTTATCCAAGATGTTCCGTTACATTCTCCGAAAGTGTGACACGTGGTGTGGATTTATGGCCACTTCCATCATTGGGTCGTATTTTTTTGAAGTAGTAACACCGACTGGCCCTCGCACCTGTTCCGTCACTGGACAGCGGTAATATGAAACGTTGGCAAATTTCGCGAAACTAGAGCTGCAATAAGGATACCGCATTCATGTAAGGAGCCATCCCACATCTACCATTGTCTTCAAAGAGTGCTAAGGCAGCACTTTACAGACGAACGGTATTCAGCAGCCATCTGATCTTCAGATGTTTCCAGACATCTTGGCCACTCCAATCATCGGACCTCAACCCAAGCGACTTCTGATTTTGCGGGTTTTTTGAAAAACCAGGTGTATCGGGAAAGTTGTCAAACCGCCAGATCTTGAAGGCAGCATTAGACGTCGTGTATTGGCTATTCTAGTTGATACGTTCTGCTGAAGAAAATGCTGTTCTGAATGGAGACTGTTGTTGACCACAGTGGAGAACATACGGAACAATTGTAGCGCTGTTCAAGTGATTGTCATTTAGTGACAAATTTTGTAACTATTTTTTTTTTCCAATGAATGGTGAGCTCATCCTTTGAAGTATCTTCTCATTTCTTTTCATTACGATGCTTAGAACTCCCTGCAGAGCTTTCTTAACAGAGATGCTTTAATTTTGACAATTTTATACATATGTTTATGCTTGGAAGAATCTACTTACATAAATGACAGACACTACAAATAAATAAAATATCGAATCAGAAGTTCGCTTTCGTACAAGAAGGCTATCACAGTACGAGTGCCGATGTTATAATATATTTCCTATAAAATAGGTAGCTTTCAAAACTGATATATAAGTGGCTTCAAAGTAAAATTCACTAACTTATAAGGTGTTATATAAATATGATAAAAAATCGTTTTTATTTTTAATTATATTTTTTCATATAAAAATACAATTTGTAAGATGAAATATTTTTTTTATTTATTTTTCAGAACACATTAAGCAAATATAAAATTCAAACAGATTTTCAACAATTTTTTTTTTCAGTTTTGTTTTCTTTTGAACAAAAAATAAATATCATTTTACAACAATCTCAAGTGCACGAACTTAATCTTGCACGAAATGACTAAATATACTAATTTTAGATATAAATGGTTGAATCTGGTTAGATCCCATCATTAAGACTTGATGATTTCTTTCTTTCGTTCCTGTCAAAGAAGATGAGAAAATCACCTGCTGAGGTAATGTCTTGTCTTCCTTCGTTCATCTCCTGCCTAATCCGTCTAATTGATATTAAATTCACTGAGTGAAAACCAATCGAACGAAGTTTTACGCAGTTTTGAGATTTTGAAAAGAAAAATAGTTATTTTCAAAACACGTCGTTTTGCTCCATAAGCCTCGCAAAATAACGGAAACAAACATGTAAGGAAACAAACATGTAAACATGTTGGTTGTTATTTATTTATAGTCTGATGAAAAGGCCTGTATACGATGCCTTGTAACATGTAACGAATATGAATTTTTTAAATGTTTTTTTATATCTAGTAGTGTGTTTGGTCCCATTTTTTCAATTATTCCCTCCACACACTGTATTAATGAATAATTTAGAAACGGTAAAATGGACCATTGCCGATGTCTTCAAATATGAACCTTATCAAAGAAAGAAGCAAATTAGGAAATTCATCAAATCCCACCTGAAATTAGCGGCAGCTCATGCAGCAGTTATTTTTAATCAAGCATGTCTTAAAAATGATTTGTATCCTACTTGTTGTAGGATAAAAATTGGTACAACTAACCAACAAATAACAAAGCTAATGGAAAGAATTAAGAAGCTGATACTTGCAGAAAGAATACACCAAATGAGACTTAAGATGCAAAGGTTGATTAAAGATATTCGAAGAGATGCTAATATTATCAAGAACTCAGTAAGTAATGAAATTTATTTACTCATAATTATTGAAGCAGCAAGAAAAGGACAATGTGCATACAGAACTATCTCGACAAGACACTGTGCTAAATTAGCAAAACTTAGTTGTAATAAATGGAATTTTAACACCAATTTAAATCAAGGAACCAACACTGGAACACCAACACCGGAACCAACACGTCTGTTGAATGCAAGTTCTGTTAACTTTAATCAAACACAACAAGAAATCTTAAAAAGAGGTTTAAGCTTTAATACTGGTAATGAAAAATTGGACATCTATAAAATAGCCACTAAATTAGAGAGCCAAATCAGATTTATTGGCAACCAAGAAGTCAGAAAGGAAACTCGTAAAAAAGTTGGAAAGATTCTTAAAGGTTTTAGTAAGAAACATTCAAATTCAACTTTAAACCCTCTAGAAAAAATAGAACTAAATAAATTACAAGAAATGTGTAATGAAATAACTTTTACCAATGCAGATAAAGGGGGAGCAATAGTAGCATTAGACAAACAAGATTACATTGATATGTGTGATTATTTTCTTGATAATACAAATGGTATTAAAAAATCTAAATGCAAGGAAACACTTATTATCTTTAGAATGAATAAAAGAATTAGAGAATTGTCTAAAGAAGGTTTTTATGATGATGACACTATGGAATCATGGATTGATCGCAACAAAAATCTTCCAAAGTTTAAAGGCTTACCAAAAATTCATAAAGATAAGATTAATAATAGTATGTATAAAATCCGCCCTATAGTAGCATGTCAGAACAGTGCAATTATGGGAATTGCAAAATTAGTGGTATTAGAGATTAAGGAATTGAACTACAGGTCGAAGTTTAGTATAATCAATAGTACAGAATTCTTAAATAGATTAAAACAACAGATAAGTATGCAATGTACATCAATGGTTTCTTTTGATGTTGTAAACCTATATACATCCCTCTCTATGCCTCTCATTAAAAAAGCTATATTACATGCATATGATCAAACAGCAAAAAAGAAAAATATAGATATTAAAAAAATTTTAAGGTTAATTAAATCTCTGTTTGATTTGCAATATTTTTCTTTTAATAATAAAGTATATCAACAAACCATAGGTTTGTTTATAGGTCTTCCCTCATCAGCAGTCTTGGCTGAGTGTGTTATGAAGTTAATAGATGATGAAATATGGGAATTACAAAATGTAAAGAACAATGTTTCATTTATGACTAGATATGTGGATGACACATTTTTATTAATTAAAAAAGAAGAAATAAACCAAATACTATTAACTTTCAACTCAGTAAATAAAATGATCCAATTTACTATGGAACAAGAAATAGAAGGTAAATTGCCTTATCTAGATGTCATGATCATTAAAAGTAATGATACTTTCAGTACTACAGTTTATCGTAAGGAGGTGTATGCAGGTGTTACATTAAATTTTAATACCGCAGCACCAACTTCCTACAAAATTAATGTAATAAAATTGGCTGTCACAAGAGCCTTAAGATTATGTTCAAATAATAAATTATTGGATGATGAATTACAAAAAATCAGAAAAATTTTTATTATGAACAACTATCCTACAGATTTCATCAACAAGATAATATACAGAGCACTTAAAGAAAGAAATGTTAATAAAATCAAAGTTGATAACGCAATTAAATATGTAAGTATTCCATTTGCAGAAGAATTACAAAACAAACTAACCCCATTATTGGCTAATGTAGGGATTCGTATTGCAAATAAGGCAAGAAACACCATCAGAAATATCCTAAATAATGAACGTGACATAATATCTAAAGAAGAGATAAAGAAAACAAATAAGGAGAAAAAGGGAGCAGTATATGGAATAAAATGTCAATCGGGAGGGGGTGGGTGCCAGTATATTGGTGAGACAGGCAGAAAGGTAAAAATTCGAATGAATGAGCATTCCAACGCCATAAAAAAGGGCAATGACCAATATTTCACAGCAGTTCATCACAAACAAACTGGCCATCTAATAATGGTGGACAATCCGATCATTTATAATATTATTACAGATCAATACTTAAGAAAATTTTATGAATCATTATTAATTAATTCCAAATTCAACAAATGTTACAATACTGAATTGTCTATAAAAAATGTATTGCATTATCAGCTCGATTAACTATTTTTTATTGTTTTATTAATAATTGGCTAGCATTGATATTTGATACTTTGATATTATTGTAAAATGTAATCCAAAATTTATAAAGGCCTAATTTGCTTCTGTTATTTATTTATAGTCTGATGAAAAGGCCTGTATACGATGCCTTGTAACATGTAACGAATATGAATTTTTTAAATGTTTTTTTATATCTAGTAGTGTGTTTGGTCCCATTTTTTCAATTATTCCCTCCACACACTGTATTAATGAATAAACATTGTATTTATTCAAAAAAACAACAACAAAAAATTACATCAAGAAACTAAAAACTGTATCTTAAAATAAAAATGAAAAATAAATTACAGTTTAACTTCTAAAACATACATGCAATACTGAAATCCATTTGTAATAGTCAGGAATTTGTGGAGTTGAGTTGATAATACCACAATATTCATGTTGCCTAGCAACGCACATGCAACGTTATTATTCTTGGGGACAGAGTCGACCATGCATCAGTACTTAAGTAGGCTGGCAACGCGCGTGCGAAATTCCATTGTTGGGCAGACGCAACAATGCAAGCACACAAAAAAATCCGTGGTCTCCGCCGGGAATTAACTTTTATCCCAGTTCTCAAACCATCAGCCGACGATAGTCTAAATTGAAAGCTAATTTCTTTCTTTTTTTTACTTAGAGAGAAGAATACATTTGGAGGCAAGTCTCTTATCATTGTTTAAACATGTTCAATGTATTTAAGTTTCAAGTCCTTTCTCCCCTCATAACACTTTCAGGTCTCTCTCTCTCTCTCTCTAATAACTTATACATGTGATTTCCTCATTGAAAACTTTGAAATTATAAGGAAGTTTCAATCCAAACTTAATCATAAAATCTTTATCTTCTTACTTTTGCATTACGACACTTAGCCAAAATTCTTTAAAGAACTTTGTAAGTTAACATGGAAAGAATTTTTATGTTTGGGGTTTCATTAATTTTCTCTGTTCAGATGAGGAACGCCGATGCCACGACATTGCATTAAACTTAGATTCATTTCATTTTGTTTATTACGGGTCAGAAGCTCATCTGAAAACGGTTTAATGAGAATTTGCGACCTGTCGTAAGAAGGCTAAAGCAATTCCGTGTGGTTTGTTAGCCCCCCGTATTAGAGTAGCAGGAGTAAACAATCAGATCGTGGAATTGTAGTGAGGGCCGAGGTTGTTCAGCTTTTGCTACAGAAGGTGAATAAGTGAAGCAGGTCTGAAACAACTTGAAGCATATTTTCCTTAAAAGATTAAATTGAAAACTGTGAAACTTATAGTAGCTATCGAAATGCAAGCTTTGCACACACTTTTAGGTTACACCTTGTACTACCAAGATAAGAAGTTTCAGAATAACTGTAGTAATATTACATTAACTATATTTTAAGGTCTATACTAGGGTGACAAGATTTTTACATTGGCAAAGCGGAACACCATTGACCAGGGGGGGGGGAGGGGAAAACGGAAAAAAAAAAAAAAAACGGTATCTCCAGGTTCAACAACCAAAACAAAAAAAACCAACCCAATCTCCAGGTTCAACAATCAAACAAAAAAAGGAATTCCATAACCAAAAAAAAAAAAATCGGGACTTTTTTAAAATGCCGCGGAACGCGGGACAAATTGTTAAAAATCGGGACTATTCCGCCAAAATCGGGACGTCTGGTCACCCTAGTCTATACCCACTTTTAAACTCAAGCATGATTTTTAAAAATACTACTATCATACGTTTAGGCCGCGCGGTTGGCGTTGTCGCTAAGACACTGGCCTCTCACCTCTTGAGTCCCGGGTTCGGTTCTCATGTGGGTTTCGTTGATGGTGGCGATCCGCGCTGGGCAGGTTTTCCCGGAGTTCTCCCGTTTCCCCTGCATTTCTAACACCATCCTTTCTCAGTCTTTCTCTCCGTCTGTCCTTCTTTCCGTGGGATAGTACAAAAGATCTTTTAGGTCGACGTGCTCGGCAGTCATACCACCCACTTTCAATTAATCTAATCTAATCTAATCATACGTTTGAATAAGATGATCCCTCGGAGGGAGAGATTTCCCTCAAAGTCTAAATCCATCTTTTCATTGCGTTTCCAGTCAAGATTAATGAGGGATTTTAAAATTCATATTCCGAGTCTAAATCATAAATAAAGAATTAATTTCAATGTACATATTTACTTAAAACAACGATAATTTCTTTTATTTATTTTTAACTTTGTTTGCTGCGTCACTGACACAGTCTTTTATTTCCACGAAAATTATTATATTAAAATTTAAGGATAAAATAACTTTCAATCATTTGCTACCGTTGCAATTTTATGTTAAAAAAAAGGGAAGAAATCTTTTACTTTTCATATTTCCGAATTATTTAACAGACAAATCGGTGAAAGGTCCTTTTCACATTCCTTTTATTTGAATAATAACTTTTTCAATCCTACGTCATCAGTTAAAGAACTCCCATAAATTGGCACAATGACTGCACAATTATGTCCAGACGGTAACGTTATGGTAAATATTTCATCATTCACAAGATTGTTTTCCTTTTATTTGGGGATCATTTTTAGGCCATTCCTTCCTCTAATTTATTCTTCCTTTTATCCTTGATAGCATCCACCCACACTCCGTCACCTTAAAATGAAACGTGATAGACAGTGATTTAATTTCTCTCTTGAACGTTTACATGATTGCATTTCTTGCCATTTTTTTTTCTTTTATGGCTTCTTGAAATTTCCTTTTGGGATTAGGAATCTGACAGTGTTTGAAGATTACACTCCGTGGTCTGTTTTCTTTGCTAATCATTCTGCCATTTCCATCTCTTCCCCTTGCAGAGATTTCGCATTTTATTTTTATGGTTAAAAACTTAAATTGACTGAAGGTTTTAATATTAAAGCCGTCTTCCTTGTCTTTCTTAAACAATTATCAAAATTAAAAGAAACAAAAATATTAAAGTAATAACGTCTGCAGATGCTGTTGAATTTTATTAAGAATTATCTTTTAAATATAAGATGTTGCAATCTTAAGTTTAACTTTAAAAATACAGCATCAACTTATATAATTGGCTAAATTCGTCTGTCTGTCTGTCCATAACTCGATGTAATTAAGCTATTAAGATAGATCCAACGGTTCTCAATTGAATCAAAAATACTCAAATTGGATGAAAATATTAGTTCATTGTGTCATTCCATGTTGTTTCCATGAAATTTTATTCTTGGGAACTGACCTCGACAACTGAAATTCTAACAAAACATACGTTCAAAACCAAATAATTTTGTTACCACTGCATCCATTTTAATGAAATTTGGCATACTTACTCAGTTGTTTACGCTGATTTCGAAACTCAAAACCATTTTTTCCGTAGAAGCTTCGTTCACAAGTTAGCACAGTATTTAGATTACATTTACTTTACATTTCGTAGTTGATAATAAAATGATTTTTCAGATTTTTTTTATGCCTGTCGTCCGACAGGCTTTGCTGCTAGTTTTGATATAATTTGACACTTGCTTTAAGCACAAAACCTTGTATATTTACATTTTACAGAAAAATTTGTCCATTTGTTTGTTAGACCTTCCTGTCGTGATTTAACTTTAAGAATATCCATTTTATGATGTTATAATAATTATTACAATAATTATAATTATTGATTTCTGTTTTTATTAATTATAAAATCGACTTTTTAGCTTTAGTTTTGCGGATATATTTGGTAACTTCAAAGAAACCGTTTGAATCCTCAATTACGTAATAGAATGTTGTCACTTGACGGTGTCAGAAGTAAAACGTTAGGTAGATGCAGAAAAGTTTTATTAGTAATAATTTAATAGGACATAGGAAAGAATTTTAGATATCGTTCAGCTTTTGCGTTTATGTGAATATCTCAAAATCGAATTTTGGCGCTTGGTCAGATGACGCATAACACCATCTAATTATAAAGACCAGTAATGTTGTTGTCTATAGGAATGAACGTTTAGGGAATGCTTCGACCAGGCCCGTATCCAGAATTTTTTTAGGAGCGGGCTCATTGCCAGTAATAAGTCGGCCTTTGTTAGTAAGAACAGCACCACTCCCTTGCTTCCCTTGGATGTCGTAAGAGGTGACTAAGGGACTTGATATGATTACTTCCTTTAATTTCAACTTTGAGAGAGATTGTTCTTTTGTCAGATTTCGGGAGTGACTTCAGCCCCTCGAGCCCCTCTCCCTGGCTATGTGGCTGGCTTCGACGATGATATAAGCAAATTGCTCTAAGCCAAAATGTCAAGAAGTAGTTATTTGTTTTCGTTGTTTTGTTTGCTTACACATTTGTAAATACTTGAGTGGGCAATAATTTAAAAGCTTGTGCCTACTTCAGTCTCTACTTATTAAAACTAGTATTTAGGAAACAAGACTTAAAACATCTGGTTCCCATTTATTGTTGTTCAGATTTCACATTAGTTTAGTCAATATTAAGTAAAAAAAAGAATAACAGGTTTTTAGATGTAACAGTATTCCCGTTCAGATTCACAGTATCTGTGGTCTGCTCTTACAATACTTGTTTAATTCTTTGGATCTTTTAGTTTCCTAGATTTATTAAATTAATTGAGATTTGCCAATATTAATGAAAATGAACTTTCTTTGTAGTCGATGATGTTAATTTTTCTCTGATATCTACATTATTTCCATGCGTTTTGTTGGACTTCTCCAGTTGCTTATGAAACCAATCAACGTTTCAGGGCAAAATTAAAAGAGAATATCAAAAATAAATGATGTTGATTGTACATCAATTGATCTTAGCGTAAAAACTGATAATATGAATTTTTTTCTTTTGTTTTCAGTTATTTGAAACCTACTTGCAATTCGTGGGCATTGCCATCACCAACGCACAGATCTTCGAAATTTCAGGACGAGAATATGAACGCAATAGAGTAAGTAAGAGTTCCCTTTTGTAACCTGAATATTTTTTAATAAATAGTGTATTATAATCTCTGTTATCTAGCAGACAGGAGAAAATGAATATTCTGTTAAATTACGACAGAACAAATAAAAATAACATAACAATAGTTTACAAGTAATAATTTATGACTTATCTGAAACCGTTAGAAGTACAGTCTGACCATCTTGGGAATATTTCATTTACAAATACATACAGGGTAGTGTTTCACGATGAAAGGCCAATATTCCGAAGGTCTTGGTATCGATCATTTAAGAAAAAAAAGTTTATATAAGTTTTAAGTGTGGCGTGTATGGAACTATTTTCGAGATAGTGTTATCTGAATGTACAATTACAAGGTACAGAAATTGAACAAAAAGAGATATTACACATTAGTTTTCAAATTTATTGTTCAAGTGAATAACTTGTTCAAGTTTGACTAATTTCAAAAGTTCCACCGTCAATATCAATGCATCTTGATTTGATTAATTCGTGTGAGAAAATGGTGTTGTCGTCTGAATGAATCATGATTTTTCTTTATAAAGGACACTAACATCGATTATGCGCTTCAAGTTTCATCAAGCCTATAAACGAAAATCGATTATTCACGTGCTCCCGACAGTTACTCATTACTTCCATAAGGAAGAACAATATTGAATCCCAAATTCAAAATCAAAAATTGGGAGATTAAATCATTCTGAGTGAGAATCCCAATAGTATAAAATTGAATCCAAATTGCTAATGTAGCTTATCGTCATAGATTTAAAAGGTTAAAACATAACGTTTCAGCCCAGCTAGAGGATATTTTCAACTGTGCATAAAATTCCCAATTTCACAGTTGAAAATATCCTCTAGCTGGGCTGAAACGTTCTGTTTTAACCTTTTAAACCTATGACGATAAATTACATTAGTAATTTGGATTCAATTTTATACTTTTGGGATTGTCACCCAAATTCAAAAGAAGGTAGATTGCCCAAATAAGGCCCGGTTCCAAATAAGGTCCATCCTTCAATTTTATTAATAGAACGTTGACAATTTACCAAGATTAGTTATGTTTCAGACAGGTCCTGGCTTCTAGCGGCTACACCAAAAATTAGGTCCGTTGAAGTGGACTATTTCGCCATGTTTGTTTCAGTTGAACAGTAAAAGTCGTCGAAAGCTTTTCTCGTTACTATTTCAACTTAATTTGAAAATTCGTCCCCATTTTTTGGCAACATAACATACATGGACATGTTTTATGTCATTTTAAAGTATGTTATGAGTAGAATAATGTAGAATAATTTGATATTTGAACAGGGGCTTCAAATAAGGCCCTTCAGTATATTTTCAAAACTGTTATTATAGAAAGAATTTCAAATGCAACTAATTCTAAATTCACTTTTTCATAACAGCACACCTTAAACTACCTTTCAAGACAGTTTTCAGAATTTTCACTCTTGCAGTAGAAATATAAAAATTTTTTAAACGTTAGGTGGGCCTTATTTAGTGCAGTTACCTTACTTGAATATTAAGGTAGATGTACCTTACTCTGGCTTCCCAGAATAATCTTTCCTCCTGGGATTCCGTATATAGTATAAACAAAAACTATTTTATAAGAAATAATTGCGTTGAGGTTGATTACAGTGACGTCAGGGGAGTTGCAGTTTAAGCCAGAAAGCTACGACAATATGCCACTAGGGCTTAAAGCATTACAGAATGTGATTTATTTAAATAGGTCTTAAACATTACATTATTAGAATTATTTATTTGCAGTGAAAGTAGTTTTTTCCTACATTTATCTATCAAAGCCTGAAAACTCTTGTAAATAATAATTGCTTGTGTCTTTGTGTAAGAAAAAGGACTGAATTAGTTTGTTAAAATGACCTTGTTCTATAACTTCGGGAATATTTGAGAATATGGCAGAACTAAGCCTTAATTGTGGTTTTTGTAGAATCTCCTTGAAGTGGTTCATGACTTGTTTGAAGAGCAGACTTCGTTGGAGAAGGTCATCCTGAAAACGATGCAGCGCGCCCAGCGTCTCCTGAAATGTGAGCGTGCCGCCGTGCTCCTCTTGCAGGAAAACTGTGAGGTAAGAATCAAGCAGGAATTTATTTATTGGCCATTTAAATATCATTACATTATTTTCATGAGTTACCGAATATTAATCTACAGTAGTCTCAGATATGGTATTGGACTAAGTTTTTGTTATCCAAGCTGACAAAATACCTCGAAGTTGATTTGTTCCAGGATGCTGAAAACAATTGAACTCATGATGCTTCTGTAGTTAGTTATCTGTAGATCTTTACTAAAGACTAATTAATGACATGAGTGCATTTTTTATTCTTTGATAACTGTAACGATGATTTCAACTTAGTGTTCATTGTTGCCACTTCAATATTATTGTTAGACATTGAGAAACTGAGACAGATTGTAAGAACAAGTGAATATAATTTTGTTCTAAACCATAAACTTAAAGGCGACCCAGAATAATAACAAAAAAAGAAAGAAGTACGTTAACGTAAGTTAAAAAAAATAAGAAAAAAACATAACAAAAAAACCTGCGGATATTGAGGAAAAAAAATCGAACCAACAACCTCCAGCATATGAGTCTGAAACCTTGCCCATCAAGTTATAGCTGACAACTGACAATTGTATGGGTGAGTTGAAAAAGGTACGTATTCCATAAATTTGACAAACTAAACTGAGATAGCCATTTTCTTCTTTGCACGTATATACATCCATTAAACAGAAAAAGAAACAGATTTCTCAATTTTAAGTCTGCTTTCCAGAGCTATGTAAAAATGATTGAGTTGAAGAAGGGACATATTCCAGGAATATGCGCTTTTGTCAACTCAAAGCCGCACTAGCACTGAGTTGAAAAAGGAACATATTCCTCAACGCATAACATAGCATTTTATAGCATTGTTTTATGCTATAAAAATTTATATAGCTAAATATTTACAAAGCTAAATATTAATACATGGCATGATATAATATTACATTACGTAACATATAATACACAAAAACAAAATTTTATGAGGTTTTTTTTTTTTTTTTTCAAAAAAAAACGAGTTGAAAAAGGAACATATTTACATAGTTTTATGCTATAAAAAGTTATATATCTATATAATTACAAAGCACAAAGAGTTCGCTTCACTTAAAGGTATAATTCGATAATAGAAAATTTTTTTTGTAAAAAAATTAGTTTTCTTAAAAAACAGTTTTTTTTAATTTTCCAAAAGTTTACATTTGTGCAATATATACCTTTTTCAATTCACTCATTCAATTTATCAAGAAGAAACCGATGTTTCCATGAAGTTTCCATAAATGCGAGTTACTTTTCTTCGTTCCAGCTTGTTTATTTTAGAAAATATGAATAATCAATGCTCAAATTTAACATTTAATTAAAAAAATAATTAATTGTTATATTGCGTCGATTCATAATTACTCCGACAGAAAATCGAAATCGAACAAATACGTCTTACAAATTTTATTTTGCGATAAATAAGTTTCAATTTTTTATTACTGATTGAATTCATTTGCCAAAAATGTCTAACTTTGGGCGAAACTGATGTGAGTGTTTTTTTTATATCCACCCGCTGATAATCTTTGATACTCTTGGAAATCTTACTTCGATTGATTCGTAATTGGCGTTAGCGTTGCACCCATCCCTGTAATCTAGGGATTATCGGTTATTAATCATAAACTTCCCATTGGAACGGCAGTGGAAAGGGCAGCGGTTGACCCAAGCCCGTCCTTGAACAGTTCCTCTTTGATCAATCCCTGGCGATCAATCATCAAAATACATCTATTAGTTCACGACTGCTTTGCCAGAAGCGCCATCTGGACGTCGAAATCTTTCGCTCGCATTGAAAAATTACATTCGTCGATAACCATTCTCTGAAAAGTTCTGTGACAGTCCTTTGTTGGAGTTGTCAAAGAAGAATGACCAGTTAATGTCAATAATCCATTTATCTTTTATGATCTAACATCGAAGTTATTACAAATACTATCTTTTTATTTCATTTGATAGAACTTATTGAAGTTGGATTTTAAATTACACGTAGTTCTCTAGAAAGCAGCTCGGCTGCTATCAAGGATAAACGATGCTGTCAATAGGGGTTGTCCTGGTAAAGAAATTCATGAGTAAGAAAAACGCGTCTCATGCGGTCTCCAATTCCAATCCAGTTGATTTCTGTATAAAGAGAAGCAGAGCAACATCTTTCTGGATACTATGTAGGGAATTGATGACATTTAAATTTATGACATCTTTTCATGAAATAATGTCGATTGACTTATGTACACACTCATGTATCTACGATGTAGGTACTGAGAATAGTTAGCGTTTACATTGTAGGAGTACCATAATTACAGTATTACAAATGTAACATAAAACATTAACTAAGAACGATATAAAAAATAGTAGGTTTTTTTTATTTTTTCCCATTAATTTTGATGATGTAAATTTCAGGATCCAATGGTTCAATAAAATCCTATTTAAAGTTTCTAAGGTCATAGTTATTGTTTGGATTTTCATAGGCTAATATAATTATTTTGTAGCTTTTTTCTCATATCTTGTTATAATAGCAAAAGTTCTGTGACTTCTTTTGATAAACTCTTTTATTATTTACACTACGATAGTATTTTGTTATTAATATATAGATTATTTTTTGTTTTGATAATAGTATCGTATGTTTGATTCTTATTTCAAGTTTTTTATTGTTCGTTTAGAGTAAGTTATCCTACTTTGTGAAAATTAAACTCAGTATTTTCTTTAATAGCCTTTCAATGTTTTTATCGTTTCTTTTTCGGTGACTTGGATAAATAGTTTATTCCGTAATTTACTAAAGAATCTACTAAAAATTAGGATTTTTTTTTTTTGATTGGAAGGCGATATCTAATGTGATGAAACAAACACTTTTACTTACATGTTTCATCACATTAAATATCTCTTTCCAATCAAACAATAAAAAAATCACAACAAATTAAACACTTATTTCGTAATTTGTAGTGATAGATATATAACGATTGGTCCATGTGAAGTTACTTTTTTGTGAAAACCTAAGTACTTACATAGATTTATTAAGTCTAGTCTATTGCAAGTGCAGTTTAGAGAAGAATTTTTTTTCTATCCACACAAGCATATTGATGTAATATGACATGTGGAAGTTTCTATTAGACTGTACAGAATCAATTATTTCACTTTAGGATTGAATAGTACGTAATGCTGTAGATTTCTGCGTTTCTTCTTTACCGTTCTCTATCTTGGGATACTTAATCACATGCTTATAAAATATTGCTAAGGTTGTCAAAGTAATAATCAAAATAAAGGATCCTTTATGTGATGTACGATCTAAATAAATTCATAGTATTTACATATTTATAAGATAAATAAATTGCTTTTCTGTCGTTGTGTTGATTCAACTAAGATTGCTATCTTATTTTCTATGAAAACAAACCAAGCCGAAACAGAATAAAAGAAGGAAAGAAGAAGAAAATAGAGGAGGAGCAAAGACAGAGGAAGGTGTGTGTTTTCAATCTGATTTTGAGATTGATTATCACCTGAAGCGGAATTTTAAAGAATTAAATTGAAACGAAACTAAATTAAATTTCAGACGAACACAAGCAAAGACGGTCTCTCCTCTTGAAAGAATAACAAAATTATCATTTGTAAAACAAAATGTTAATAAATCCAATAAAAAAATTCAGTAAATCTTCATATATATTCGAAATCTTTTGTTTCGTCCCTTAGGTGCTTTGGAGAAAATTACGACAATGTGAATCATTAAAATTTGGTTACTTTTCTTTTTAAACACTTTCTTAGTTTCTTCAACTTTACGAAAAAGTGGGGAGATCAAATACATTGATTTCAAAAGTATTTGAACAAGTCTCTGTTCAACCAGTCACATATTGCTACGAACACGAAGGCAACTAATGAAGCAGATAGGAAAGCTATTATTAATCTGTCAGTGATAAACACGTGGAGAATAGTTATTTGCATCTTAAGTGAAGCATTAAACATATACATTAAATACATCGAAGTAGTAACAATATTGACCTTCAGCATTGCTGAATTGTTGCTGAAAATTTCTTAATCCATTATAAGAAATTTGAGTAAGAAGCTCCTTAAGCCTAGCTACCGATTTTCCAAGTAGTATTGATAATAACTGACGTCATGTCTTAATTGGATTCATTTGGGTTTAATCCACGTAATAGTTTACGACTGTTTGGAGAAACCCGCCACAGCAGATTTTAAAAGTGTGTATTGACTTTATTTTTGTAGTGGAATGGGTAATCTTGTTAAAACACTAAGTTTCACATGCGACAAGACAAGAAGTTGTTTTCTTTACAACTTCACGATACAGATTCTTCAGTAAGGTAAAGTCGCCAAATACCGCACCCGGCCCTATTTCCGTACCCCTTGGTTTCTTGAAAACAGGCAGTGCCCTATGAAAACCATTTTTTTTTGGTTGGTCAAGAAAAAATGTCAAACAGCCTAATATCGTACCCAGTGGTGTCCCTAATATCGCCCCGGGTGCGGTATTAGGCACAACATTAGGAATGATTCATGTGTTTTCAATGACACATTTTTTTTTCCCCTTTCTGTGAGAAGAACTTTTCGGAAGATCGAGGTGGAGAAAATAGGATAAGATGCACGAAATGTTTTACTTGATGCCATGAAGACTGTGCAGAAGAAGGCGAAAATCCTATGTTCATTTGTGCTACATGCTTGGAGAATTAATATAGAAGAATAAAACTTTACTTTGTG
>JAFIDM010003189.1:53717239-53732684 GCA_023159025.1 Thereuonema tuberculata | reverse complement strand
TTTTGGTTGTTAAAATTTTTGAAATCTCACCAAGGGGGAGTGGGGGGTCCGGCAAAATCTCACCAAATCTCACCAAGGGGGAGGGGGGGTCCAAATTTCTTAAAAAACACCTCACGTAATTAATGGACGTCCCCTTACCACTTCAGCTAACTACCATCTCTGGCTGACAAAGGCGTGATGTTATGAAGAAAATTCATCATCATTAAAAAGCACTGGCCTCATACTTATTTTTTTTAATGTCTTAAAAAATCGGATTAATGTGAAAAAAACTTCATTTATTTTTTTACTGGGTAAAATCGCCAACAAGAGTAAGTTTAATTCTGCTGAAACTTTCTGAGATAAGAGAACATATTCCCTAGGCTGTGCAGGCCATCACATCGGATGTGTTTCATTAAGTTTGGCAGGAATTAGGCTATCGCTTGGATGTGGAGCCGGTGACGAAAAGTGAGCAGATTGAGAGATTTTGAGTGACACACATCAAACTTGGACAGTTGCACTTCCAATTAAGAGATGTTAGGACTTTACACAGAAACTGCATGAATTTGAAAGAATTATAAGACCTATCATTCTTATATTCCCACCTTGTATTTATAAACATAATAACTACAGTCTATACAGAGGATGATGGGCCAGGTAGCATTCAGCAGCTCAATGATGGGCCAGGTAGCATTTGAAAGGGGGGGGGGGGTCAAATTAGGATCCTTCTGTTGGGATGCCGAAAACTCTACCTACGCTACTATGTATATTATAGCCAAAAACGTTTAAAAACTAACAAACCATTCAAAAAATCTTCGCTTATAACAACTAAAATAACATTTACGGGAAGGTAAATTTATTTTAGGTAAATTTAAGAAAATATCACTGTGCTGAAACATACAAAAGATAGTTTTGAACATAAACTTTATTTATATTTAACAGAATGAGCTCCTCTTACCCTAAAAATAGAAATAGTTCCTCTTACGCTAAACAGAGAGGCGACACCTGTTGAGTAAAAGATGAAATAAAATAGTAAGCTACAGTAAATTCAATTGAAATCGTAGTTAGTCTGCTCAATAAAGTTTAAGAAATCGTAATAAAAATCGATTTAATCTTAATTCGGTCGCGGATCCCCAGAGTTGATTCGCATAATCGAGTTTGCCAAACACTGGTCTAAGGAATAAAAATCGTTAAGTAACTTCAATTTAACAAATTCATAATCTTTTAAGCATCTAAGTATTATTATATTCTAGAAAATTAACAAATTCTGGAGACAAATGAAGAAAAGAAAACGTGGCCCCCTAAACAAATTCTTTTCCTTCTTCAAAATCTTTGCCCATTAATTCTGTTTTTTCAAATAATAGCCTCGAATACCGAAGTGATAAAGATGTATTATCCCTTTCAGTGACCATTAAAATAAGTAGATGATCTTATGCAGAAGATGTGTTCTTTAAAAGCTCTCTTAAAGCAGAACCTCTTTACGAATTCTCTTATCAGACCTGAGACTGATGGTCCGATATTGGTGGACGATATTCTCCAAGGAATCCATTAAACGAGAAATGATTGCCACCCACTGATAGGCGATCCCAGTCTTTGAACGATTGCAATTCACGTTCAACATCATTCTTGTAGTAAGAGCCTATTACGAAGATATTTGCCACTAGGAGGCAATCCATCAAATGGGTTCGTATAAAAACAATAGCACTTCAACCAAATACAAGTGATCATTCAGTTTGATTTAATATGTCTCAGCGCAATTAAATGAAGACGGTGTCTTTGAAGCACATATTTCTAAGAAAAAAAAAAAAAAAAAGAGTAATTCAAAGCATGACAATTCACGAAAACTGCTAACAGTAAAATTAATGCGGCTTATGAACTGGATATCAAATTATGAACATCATTGGTAATGAAACAATGAATTGAGAGACGTCTTGTGTTTTTTTTTTAATTATCTCATAATTTTCTGATTAATGTTTTTTTTTGTTTTTTTGTTTTTTTGATTAACTTTTTTTTATAAATACCTATGCATTAAATTTTGAAGCTTTTTTCTACGCAAGATTTTACATTTCATTAAATTTCGAGGCTAACATTGCTTTGCTTAAGCTATTCATTTTTAGTATTTTGAGATTTAGTGTTCACGACGACATTTTGAGACAACTGTTGTTCTTGGCGCTCACCAAGGAGCTCACCTCTGAAATACGAGTCGTTATAACGAATTCTTGCCGGTCATAACTGAACAAAATGGTTACTAAATAGAATAAAAGAATACCGATTTGAACACAAGCTCACCAATATTAATGTTTTACTCATTAATGTTTTAATATTTTGTTTTCAACTTGTATCTATTTAGTTCCTTTACGAATGCTGGCACAGAAGTTAATTATTTGAAGTTTTTTTTTTTTTCAACTCTTTTTCTCATTGTAATTTTGAAATATTTCCTAAATGCAATATTAAATTGTATTATAAAATATTATATTTAAATGTATTAATATTATATTGTTTATCGCAAATCAAACTAATCAATTAAAAAATGTAATTTTACTTATAATTTTTTCTTAAAACAGATATTTGTCAGAGCTTTAGGTAAATTTCTTTTTATTCATATAGAAAACTATTCTTATTAAATTCTATTACGAATCACAAAATATTAGAAATAGCTGTAATGCTGTGAATTTCTCTGCCGCGCATCCACAGGGCAGTGTATTTTCCAACTTGAAAAATGCTTAAAACTGCGTTTACAACTTTCAGGTCATGCCCGACTTCTAAGCCCAGCCCCCTAAAAACCCGTGAAGAGACGTCGACTTTTTTGTTACGTTTTTGTAGTTAAACCAACGCCCTAAAAGCTCTACAAAGTTTTTTGCAAAAAATGTAAAAGAAACGTTGGAAGATAGGAAAAACGTCAAAAAGGGGAAATTTCCATCGGCCGCCATTTTGAAAGGGTGATCCGATTTGGTTGAAATACAATACCAGCCCAGTCCTTAAGTGTATGTGGAACCCATAAAAGTTTTAGCTCAAAAGCTCAAAATTTACGGCAGTTATCCACGAGACAACGATGAATCCCGCCCCATTTCTAAGACCCGCCCCCTTAAAAATCCGTGAACATATTTCGACTTTTTTGTTACTTATTTGTAGTTAAAGCAATGCCCTAAAAAATTAAAAAAGTTTGTGAGAAAAGCTTAAAAACACCATGAGTATAAGGTTTTGAAGATAGGAAAACTCGTCAATAAGTGGAAATAAATACATAAAATAAACTGATGCATTTGCGCTTATAATATAAACTAAGCTTGAAACAATAAAATTCTGCAAGACGTAAGTGATTGAATTGGAAGTATGCAATTATAAAATTATGTAAGAAATACAATAATCCAACAATGAAACCACTAGAAGGAATACTCATATTTTTTTAACTGATCATTAGATGTCCTATTCGAATAAAACTATGAAACTGGGAATTCAATTTTTTCTTGACGCAACAATCCTGTAAATAATCTTATCTCTACCAGGTGTAGCCATTAAGATTAATTTTTAAGTTTATTCCTGTGTGAAGATGTCTTTGTCGTTTTCCTTATCATCCAGTTTTAATCTTATTATTAATCAAACTTCTTTTGATTGCTTACTAGAACACGAAAGACATTTTTCGAAGAGTGATAATCTCTTAACAATAGATTCTTCGTGATATTTCATTTTCTTTTATTCATTTACCTCAGTAATTTGTCTCTTAGTTTCAATTTCTGAAAGCATATTACATCAAAAGATTGAAAAGAGGACAGTAATTTATGCAATCATTGATCACCAGCAGCCCGGAACATCTTTTCAGGTTTCTTCACAAGCTACTCCCACACTCTTTAAGAAAACAATGAGACTATTCACCAGACCAAGGTTTTTGTTGGGGACTCAGCAGATAAGTCTTATTTCCTGCAAGGAATTGGCTTCAAGAATGACTTCTCCGCATTGCAAAATTCCTCTACAGCAGAGCTTCTAAAGCGTTGTGCTGCGAGGAAATTCTGAGACGGCATCTGCAATCAATATTTATGTTGGTTTTTATGTGTTTAGAGAATAACAATTTCAGCAGAGTATTTCATTTGAAATATGTTTTTTTTTCCATTTGTTAAAATAAGAAATCACCAAACACACAAAAATTGTTAAAAAAGTTTATGATAAATAAAAATGTTTTAAAAATACATTACAGGTTGAAGTCGAGAGCTTTCGGAAACTATGTGTTTCCCTTGTCAATCCTTGATTCAATTAAAAACAAGGGTTGAGAATGACTGCTCTACAATAAAGTTAAATATTAAATTCTATTCCAGATAAAAAATGAGAAAATGCGGCCTTCCTATGCAATTTCAAATTCTAAAATCACATATAATTTTAGGAGGAAACTTATAAAAAAAAAAAAAGTAAAGGGTGATGTTATAAATAAATTGAAAATTCACAAAATCGCTTAACATAAAATCAATCTTTCAAATATTTCAGTTTCGATGCAGTCATACCTGGTTTAACGACAGAATTAGGTTCCTCGAAAACGTGTCTTGAAACTTTTGTTTCGCTAAACAAATAGTGATTTTTTTCACGTACCTTAATGTTATAATTATTCTTAAAAAGATAATACGCTTTTAGAAAACTGATGTTTACTACTTTATAGCTAAATATATGAATTTCGTGATCTATCGGGAATTTCTTAATAGCATAAATACATAAAACACACTACTTATTTTGGTCTCATGAAGCCTCCGTTTCGTAACATGTGACCTTCCAATGACAAAGTTCCGCATCCCTGTTCAAAGACTTCGTTCAATCATTGCAACCATGAATTATTCTTTGGGATCGTCCATTAATCACGTGAGGCTCGAAAGGGGGGGATGGGGAGATTCGGAAAAACTCACGAAGTATCACAAGGGGGAGGGTGTGTAGTGAGATATCACGTGTATTTATTTTTTTCGTTGAACGCGCGATTTCTAAACCGAAAAGCGGCGCATGCCGGTCAGAAACAATCTGCAACCTTAATGTCTGTCTGGACATTTGTATCACGGTGCTTAATTTTCCAGAATTAAATTAGATTATACCTGTATTTAAAGATAATATTCTGAAAATTTTTAAGATACTTTGTACCAAAAAAATACACGTGATTTTGGGTAGGGTGGGTGAGGGTAGTCTAAAACCTCACCAAATATCACCAGGAGGGGAGGGAGGATTAAAAAGTTGCTAAAAAACATCACGTGATTAATGGACGACCCCTTTCTGGATAATTCTTCGCTCATTGGGTCACATCATTTTTTTCTTTTCGTGCTTTCCATACAGTATATTCTATGACGTTATATTAAGATAATCACAAAGTCATTTTCGATTCCTTCGTTGTTGAATTATTTATTCTTGTATTTTCAGGTAGAAAAAGGAGCTTTGGGAAATGTACGATCCCTTCTCTGTATGCCAATTAGAAACAGAGATTTTCAAATAATAGGTAAGTAAGTGAATTGCTAAAGATCCTCCAATAAAGACCTATCATTCATTAGAAATTGGTTGGAAATGGGGGTGGAAAAAAATCTCATCAAACAGTTCGCGTTCGAGTCATCAGAGCTATTCTTTCTGTGGTCTTCAACAATTTGGCGAATGTTTCTTGTGGAATGAATTACAAGTTTTATAATAATATGTAGACGTATTAGAATCTTCATTTGCAGTGGAGATTCTCACAGACAACGAAAGAATTCTGTTCAAGACAAAGTGAAAATCATTATTTCCTATAGTTTATGAATAATTTCGCTCATGGAGTTTAATAAATATGATTAAGAAATAATGGAGTTCATGGAATACCAACGGTATTGCTTTTCCTGAATTATCTCCGCTTCCACAAAAAAAAAAAAAAAAAAAAAAAACCCAACCAACCCCATCCTTCTTTACTTTAGATAAAGAGGAAATCGTAATCAAAATAAGTTCCTAAAGGAATTGGAAGCCTATTTTCTTGAAATGCTGCTGGATTTTTAATCTTGTTTGTTTGAAATAAATGCAATGGAAAAGCCTACGAATCTGGAATAAATATTCTACTTTCCATTTGACGATTACACAAGATCTACAAAATTAAATTCATTTGAAACTGTTTTCAATTTGAAAGGTTATTTTTATTACTATTCATTAGTACAATTAAAAAATATTTAACGTTGTAACGTCACAAAAACGTTTCTGTTACAAAAAAGGAACATTTTTTTTTTCTTGTGGAAACAAATCATAAATTGCGTATAGTTTATGTATTAACAATAACATTTTCAGTTTTTAATCCTGTAATTTTTGATAAATCTATATTTAATATAAATATTGCTACCGTATTTTGTGTTAATAGATTTATTACTCAATAGAGCTTGGTAGTTTTGGCAGGGTGTATACCTACCGGGAAATCCGGGATTTGTACGGGAAATTTGGGTTGATATAAAATGTCTTTTTTTTTTTTTTTTTTAAAAAAAAAAAATCCTTAAATTTTCAACATGATTATTTTTTTTTTATTTTGGTTGAACAGATAGGTTTATACCACTGAAAGCCCTGATAACATTTTTTTTTCCTTCAAATTATTTGCCATACATTTCATTTCCTTTTCATTTTAGAAAAAATGGTCACCTGAGTATTTTATATATTTTACGATACGAGTTTTAATGTCCTTAAATTTTTGTGAAAATGTCCTTAAATGTACGGAAATTATCCTTAAATTTTTTGTTTGAGATTCAGTAGACACCCTGTTTTGAGGTTCTTTATTACGAAATGAGAAAGGCAACTTATAAATGTTCAGTCTGAACACGCATAATTTTAATAAACTGAGCTTTTCAAAAGTTCTTTCTGGTCGGCCTGGGATGCGCGGATAAGGACTCATTTCGCTCGTCCTAGCTCCTCTTCTAGTCGGAATGGCTCCTTCCGTTTTCCGATCTCCTGCACACCTTGTGCGGGTCACGGTTTCTCCTAAATGCTTGGTCGGGTGGCTTTTCGTACGTCCGTTTGTTTGCTCGGCTTGTACGGAAAGCGGTTTCTCCTAAATGCTTGGTCGGGTGGCTTCTCGTAGGTCCGTTTGTCTGCTCGACTTGTACGAAAAGCGGATTCTTCTATCTTCTGAGACGGGTGGCTTCTCGTACGTCCGTTTGTCTGCACGGCTTGTGCGGGCAACGGCTTCTTTTCAGGGCTCCTGCCTTGAAACGAAATCCTCTCTTGTCTTGGCTTCGTGACGAACTTTTCCCCTTTCTCCAGCTGGAGAACACTGCGTGGCTCACTGCCACAAAACGAACTGCTTCACTCTCTGCTCCGGATGGAGTAACTCCCTGTGGCTCCTTGCCGCTGAAAGAGCTCTAGTGTGGCTAACTGCCACCGAACGAACTGCAAAGTTCCACTCGGCATCCCTACTTAAGGCCATTTCCAGCCTCACTCTGGCTTTAGGTCGAGTCAACTCTCTATAGGGAAGCCGGGTCGGGCAAATCCACTCCTTAGGAGGGAAGTCGGCTCAAACCACCGGTAAGAATATTAACAGAAAACCTATTGTAAACAAACAAAAACAAATAAGGAAGGCAATAAAACAATAAGCAATAGGTTTCCCTTATTCTTATTTGTCTTTATGTTAATCTACAGTCAGTTTCTTGTAAAAATTGAAGTGACGTCAGAGAACCCGTAACACATTATTCTGGTGTGCTTGGTATTTCATCCTGAATTTAGAAGATTATTATTGATTTGAAAACATTAAATATTTTAAGAGACAGAAAATGTAACTGTTCAAATTATTAGATTTGCTTATTTTCGATCACATAGCAAGGGAACATGCGATTGGTTACTGTTATTGAGGGGTTCATTTCAATATGGCAGTCTCCAGTTCATCGCACGCGTCTCCTTACAAATATTTCAAAAGTAATTGTAAAGGCCAGTTACAAGATTTACAGCAGTGTAAAACAAATAATTTTGAATGTTTATTCCAAGTTAAGAGAATTGGAACAGCATCTGACAGTTGATGAAGGCATTCAGAAAACGACATTTTCGACAGGAATATCGATGACGTTTTTTTTATGCCATTTGAAAAGGAGGGGATTTTGCACACACCTGGAAAGAACAGGTCTCGGAAAGGAAACACATCACATTCGGATAAAATTTGTAATTCATTTCTGCATACTGCAATTAGAGGTAAAATTTATAATTTTTTTTTTTTCAAATTGAAATATCATCAGTAAGAAATGTATTGAAAGAACTTACTGATGATCCTGAGTTACCAAATAATTCTCGCAGTACATTGCATACAACATTAAAATTGTGTGAATTTAGATATTAGTCTTAGCATAGAAATTCACAAAACGATAGAAACGATTTACATTTTTTAATATATGCCCCAAAACAATAATAATGAAAACAATTTTTCCACTTTGTAATGCATTAAATTAGCATCCATTTAATTCAATTAGATTCAATTAATTTTAATCAAATAGAAACAATGATTATGAAGACTTTATATAACGAATGAATATAATTTTGTGCTAAAGCTTAAATTTAAGGACGACCTATAATAATACAAAAAAATTATTATTAATAATAATAATAATAATAATAATAATAAAAGGAAGTACATTAACGTAAGGAAAAATAAAAAGAACGTTACGAAAATAAGAAAAAAAAACAGCAGAAGATACAAGGATTCGAATCGATAACATTCATAAGCATAAGCCTGAGAACTTATCGATCACGCTAAAGCTGACAACTGAAATGAGATGATTGTGTTTCTGACATTTAAGCTAATAGCAAAATCCAATGAAAACAATGCCAAATATTTCGAACTGCGGAGGACGTTGGCCCCTGAAAATACTCTATTCCTATGTTGTTTAGGCTCTGAATACGATGATCAAATCCGTTTGTCGATCCGACCTTGCGTTCGGGAGTTGTTAGGGATGGAATGACACGGACGGACAGACAGACAGAACAACGCAGTAGCTACCGATTTTGTTCGCTCTCACAGTAGCTCCCAAATGGGTCGCTACAAATATTTAAATTTAAACAAGAATTCTTATATGGAAATAGCAGAAACCTAAGTTCCTGCTGTCTATTCGGCATCTCTTTGAGTTTTATTGAGTTGACTAAATTGCTTACTCAAATTTGCATGATATTTTCTTTAAAATTATCTTTAATAAGCTCTGAAGTAAAGATAATGAATATTTAAACATAGAAAAGACATTGTTTAATTTTCTTTCAGGTGTGGCGAAAATTATTAATAAATTGGATGGATTACCATTTGATGAGAATGATGAGCAGTTATTTGAGGTAAGTTGGCTATTGTATTCAAAGAATACACTTTGAAAGCAGAAAAATCGCACAGTTGATATATTTCTGTGATATATTGATTTTTATATAATTATATAATTGAATCTAATTTAAGTATAATTCGTATAATTGCGTAATTATATAATTTTTATATGATTTTATATGATTAATACTTTTTAAATTACAAATATAAATTATTTATACTTTCAGCACCTGCATCACAGGATTTCATTTTGAAAACCTAGCAGGACTGTAATTTTAAATTTAGAAATAAATAAAATAAATAAAAAATAAATGTTATCCACTCCGAATAGCGGACACTCTGAATAGCGGACAGTTATTTTAACTGCAAAAAAATTTTTTTTTTTTTTTCGATTAACATTTCGACAAACGCATCATATTTATATCGGTGTCCCATACATTGATACATTGTATCGGTGTCCTATGATTCAATGCACGAATCTAAGGTCCTTTTTTTTCACTGCAGTTGCTTTGTAGATATCAATCCCTCGTAAAGCTATCCTATAAACGTGTTCATTAAATTTAGTGCGAATTAAAATGGCGTCAAAAAGGAAAAGATTGGCACTGAAAGAAAAAATTGATGTTCTTGAAGTTGCTGAAAAAGAAATGCTGAGTGTGCGTTGTCTTGCTGAACGTTTTAAAGTTGGAAAAACTCAGATAAGTGAACTTTTAAAGGACAAAGATGAGATTAGAAAAATGTGGATGGTGAATTCAAACGAAAATTCGAAGAATTTGAAGTTTCGTAAAACTGAAACAATCAAAATCGACGAAATGGTGATAAAATGGTTCCGCTTTGCTCGTGCAAAGAACATTCCTATAAGCGGTGTTTTCCTTCAAGAAAAAGCCAGAGAATTCGGTCAAACTTTAGGATTGGACACCTTTAAGGCATCAAATGGATGGCTAGAAATTATTTTTCTATATACTGTAATTAATTTTATCATTATTTAAGTAAGACAAACGGATTAGCACTCATTTAAAAAGAAATATAGTAAATAATTTGCAATTGTTCATATTCTCTCATGCCGCAATGATAATTGTAGAAATTTAATTAAGATTGTACGTAATTTTTCATTAAATGACATGCTATAAGCTAAAAAATAAAAAAAAAGACAGTCCTCCCCAATAGCGGACACATCCCAATAACGGACAAAACTTCCGGTCCCGTGACTGTCCGTTATTCGGAGGTAACACTGCAGTACAAAAATGCAACTGTGTGATTTTTCTGCTCTCAAGTGTACATTTTTATTGAAAAACATTATTGAAGTTAACAGTTTATTGTGAAATATGTGTATTACTACTTTAGTATACAACATGTACTAATTTATTGCAATAAAATTTAAAAGATTTTTTCTAGGAATTATTGAAATTAGAATTATAACATGGAATTATAAGCACAAAAAAAAAAAAAACTTAAGATACGATAAGTGTTGTGCTGTCGTTTCTTTTTATACTTTTTCTTTTACTACCTCCGTTTGGTTTTTACTACAGGCATTCACGATATTCTGTGGTCTTGGGATCAATAACACACTGATGTATAATGAAGTAGAAAAAGCAATGGCCATGCAGAAAGTAGCAATAGAGGTAAGAAATCACTATGCCAAACGATTTACCTATGGTATATTTTAAAAAAAAATAACATTAATTAATCCATTCCTCTTTCTATATACTTAGAATTCCACATATTTAAAATTTCAGTAATGTCTGAGAAACTTTTATAATTGTAGAACCGAAGCATTTTATTTTAAAAGTCCACGTAGATAAGTGTAAAATATTGCTCTGAAATAAGCAACAACGAAATATAAAAAATAAACGTTAAAATCATTCAGTTAACATGTGAGCGAAAATAGCAAAAATGTTTTAATTCTTGAGACCTTGACAACCGAGTGACTTGATGAGTACCAAACAGCTGTTGAGGAGTTCTAATTGTAATGATGCTTTTAAAGGTTCTTTTTAAATTAAGAAGCTGCCCTTTTATTTTACATTTGCTTTTTTATTATTATTATTGTTTTTAACAGGTGCATTTTTAATTTCTAGGTCCTTTCTTACCATGCCACAACGTCACCAAAAGAACTTGAAGCCTTTATGGTAATATTTAATTTTAAATAAATAAATATTCATTATAAAAAAGGAAAGTAAATATTCATTTTTATATTTTAAGATTTTATTCTAGAGTCAATGAATCTTTAGTATAGTTTCTTTCAGATTACCCAAAACATAAAGACCTTTTTAACACTATTATAATTTATTATTTTGTTAACAATCAACTTATTTCGACAGTTGTAATATTTTCCAAATCTAGAATCTTAATATCTTTCTACACTTAATTGGATTTTTCGTGAAGTATCGAAATATTCTACAATAAATGTTGGTGGTTCTGCCGTTTTCCCTGCAGTATTTCCAACATTTTTTCTCAGTCTTTCCCTCCGCCTGTTCTTATTTCTGTTGGGATAGCACCGTCGCGATGCTCGGCTTCCCTGTCACCCACAACATAAGTCAACATTTTTTTAAAAACATAATGATATAAACATGCTGGGGAGAAAAAGCGCAAGAATTGTCGTTAGTGCGAATTGGTATAGGTTAGTTAAAACTTTAGTATGTAATTGTGTAGAATAGGGAATACGTTTATATGCATATTTATGATTAAATTCAGTGATGATACATAGATGGATGTAGATGTTATTTAATTTGAACATAAAGATTACTTTATCAACAAAGATAATTTATAAATTAAAAATAAAGCATTTTTTCTAAAGCACGCATTAATGGTGCTCGAAGTTTTAAATTTTGTTTTATTGTTTTGTCCATAATCGAATTTGTCAAAACAGTTCCTCTTAATATGTGTATTAGTCAAAAAGAAATGGATTCCCTTTCAAATAAATGTTCATTAATTAAATTCTCTTTTAAAATGACTGGAGTAAAATCAGTCAGGCACGTTACTTTCTCTGTAATGTACGGCAATTTTTAAAAGTGCTGTTTAAAAGCGCTGGAGTACGGCATTGTTTTGAAAGTTTTCTGTATATTTTTGCGCGAGTGAAATACTAGAAGAAAATACTTAGCTGACTAAAAAACTTAATCTTGGTAAAGTTGTTACGATATAAAGATGTCTGATTTGTCGACTGTAAATATTTCAAAGAATTTAATGGTGTTTATCGTTTCTTTTCTTTAGGACCTACCATTACCAGAAGCAGATGAATGGAATCTTAGGAGTTTGTCTTTTGATGATTTTTCTTTGTCTTCTGATGAAATGATTCTGGCTTCATTAAGAATGTTTAAAGATCTCGGACTCTTCAGTCGTTTCAACATTGACAAAGAGGTGAGATTTTGTTTGTTTTTTAAAATGAGAGAGATTCGAATGAAAGCATTAGCAAAGTAACAAGAAAAAGACAGTTTCTAAGTTGGTTAAACATGATCAAATCATTAAAACCAAAATTGAAGTAACAATTCTAATTGAAACGGAGCCCTATAAGAAATCCAGGTGGTGAATAATCACTGCAAATGCACAAAATTGCACAATATTTTCGTTTTGGCCACGATTTAGTAAAATAATTTACCGATTAATACAATTGATTTAAATGAAGAAACCACATTATATGGAGAAACCCTTCTGAACTAGTGTCGTTAGATTTCATGCAGTAGAAGAAATTCCCTTCCAAAATGTTAAAATTCTCAGACAATTTGTTAAATTGAATGTGTTTTTTCGTTTAATGTGTTAATAAAGACTAATACACAAATAACTAATTTTTGTATTGTCAATCACAAAAATATTAGCAATAAAAATATTAAAAAAAATATATCAATCA
Source organism: Thereuonema tuberculata (assembly GCA_023159025.1). Lineage (NCBI taxonomy): Eukaryota > Metazoa > Arthropoda > Chilopoda > Scutigeromorpha > Scutigeridae > Thereuonema > Thereuonema tuberculata. Next base: position 53,719,623 of record JAFIDM010003189.1, on the reverse strand, counting down.
AAGTAAATGACGTTTAAGAATCATATTAAGATACGATTAGAATATAATATATTAGAATATAATATAAAGAAGAACATCTGGGGTATTGACAGTGCCTTAAATCACAATTGATGTCATTACAAAGTTAGACCACTAGAATACGTCATCCAGAATTGTCCTTAAGGAAACTTAATTCATGGAAAAAAAAATTCTCATCATACATTTCATTTTAACGTTAAGTATTATTGTTTGGAAAGTGAATCAATAAATACAATTTGATGATGATGATAATGCTACAGGGTGGTCAACTTAAAACTGGCCTTCTAAACACAGCAACGCTCGCGGCAAAGACATGGACACCCAAAAATTCCTTTTGATACTCAATTTTATACGTGGAAGTCGACATGTTTACTCTTACAAACGATTTGAGCTCCCTGTGCAGCGATGCATTTTTGTGTTCGATTAATCATGTTGAGATACACAATGATACAGTCGATGGCCTCGATTTGCTTTGAATATTCGCCTTTAGTTCATCCAAAATGTGAGAATTTGTGTTATAAACTTTAGTCATCAATAAGCCCATCTGATAAAAAAATCGCATGTAGGCAAATCCGGGGAAAGTGCAGGCCAGAAACATTAGCTGATACATCATTTTTTTGTGAATCGCGAGACTTGTGACATATTGCTCCATCTTGTTGAAAGAAGTAGTTTTCCCGCTCACCATCAATCAACTGAGCATAGAATTCTTTGAAAATTCCGAGTAACAGGTATACCTCGTGTATTAACAGTCTGGTCAAAAAATATTGGCCCTACGATACTTTTACCAGAAACAGCATATCATACCACGATTTCCTCATAGTGAAGTGGTGATTCATGCAACTGATAGCATTTTCTACGTAGGAATACCTGGTGTTTTGTGAATTGATATGTCGAGATAAATGAAACAATATTTCGTCCCTTGTAAAGTACAGCATTGAGTCTAATTCGCCATCAGCGATTTTGTTGAGAAGCCAGTGACAGTAATTTAAACGTGTCGCCCTGTCCCCTTCTTTATGTATAGATGTTACACGATATGATCTCAAATTTAAAGAATGGAATATTTTACGATGTGTATTTTGCACCACTTTGTTGTGATAGCTTGCAAACAGCTTTTTTCAGATTTGTGGCAATTCTCTGTTGAATATTGGCCACGGCCTCTGGAGTCCTAAGAGACGGTAACCTGTTACATTTTACATTTCCACAGATCCTGTCGTACACCAGTTTTTCATCAAGTCTTGTTTGCTGCTCTTTTTTGGAATGCTTACATTAGGAAACTTATCGTACACCAGTTTGCTGCTCTTTTTTGGAATGCTTACTTTAGGAAACTTATCAGCAAACATTTCCCGTGTTTCCTTAAAGGATCTTAAACCCATATAAGCTTCGATAACAGCAATCCTTTCTTGTAGAGAATAAGACGTTCTGAGATAACACAACTACGACACCCAACGCACTGTATTGAAGCACGAACAGTGTTCCACTGCCAATGTAGACAATCGATAGGAGCGCTACAACGACATCTAACTTAGGTGGTATTACGGCTAATATTCTTCTGCGAGTTTCCATAGAATGTTATCGTCTTTTGTAATATAAGCTTACATCTTATTTTGAATTTTTGTTAGACACTCATCTGCTCACTCAATGCTAAATATCTTCTTGGTCTGTGTCATTCTATCTTTTAACTCCGAAGTAAACATCTGTAGTGTTCCAATAAAAGTAAAAAAAAATGAAAAATAAATAGCCATTTTGGCACAGAGGTCAAGGCGATGACCTATCATGCGGCTGACACCGTTGAACCCAAGTTCGATTCCCAGAGTAGGCTCGGGATGTATTTGTTTTCTCTTTTCTGTGTATGTCCTCTCTTTTCCACTACTTGTTCTTTATTTCTTGATCCTGGCACAGTTCAGCCCCTGTCGCTCTTCCGCCATTAACAATTACATCTAATAAGTAAAATTGCTTTAAATACTGAAGTTAGCAATTTTCAGTAATAAATGCAACTAATGTGACTGTACCACCGATGGACTACTATGAAAAGCGGAGGTGATGCACTACTATTATATTCACCACTATAAACTTGGCATAGTGGTGATTAAATTAGGTATCACGTTAGCCTAATGATGGCGGATTAGCTAAAGAACCCGATTAGTGAAAATCAACCTTCACTGCATCTTTTGGGGTAGATATTGAAAATCAACGATAGATAACAGAGATGTACTCAAAAGAAACACACTTTATCTTTGTATTAATTTTATAAGATTGTTGTTCTTCAGGGATAGTTTTATGTCTAAACTAAATTATTGTTAATAATAAATTAATAAGACGACAAGAGATAAATAAGTGACTGTCAATCTTGTGTTTAGTCTTTTTTT
>JAFIDM010003189.1:53692486-53712239 GCA_023159025.1 Thereuonema tuberculata | reverse complement strand
TAGTATCTTAAATATGTTAATTTTGTTTGTTGATGTTGTCGACATTATGAGAGCATTATCAAAATGAATTTGTTGATTTTTATCAATGTGAAGCTATTATAGTTCAAAAATGATAATATAATAGGGGCTACCGAGTACAAGAATGTGAGAAAAAAACTTACTTATAATTTTATTTTCTGAAACTAAATAATCTGGTTGTCCTGGTAGTTTGTGATAGAGATACTTTCCTATAAGTGCAGGGGGTCAAGGATCTTGTTATAATTTCCCGAGACAATTCCTCTACAATTCACCGAGCCCTCTTTCAAAGGGTAGTTTATGCTTTCTCGGGAGTACTGAAAAATAAAAATTCAAATTGATCCTTCACCTTTACTGTATCCTGTTGGCCAAAGTTCGAAGTCCAATATCACCTTTAGATAATTTACTCAATAGACAAAGCATTAGAGATACCTAAGTAATAGCATGTCAGTCGTCCTCTAACCTGTCACGCCGAGGCATCGATTCCGTCAGATGTTTGAGGTTTGCTGGAAGAGCCAGCCATGCCTGTTCTACCAAAACCCACAACTCCGCCCTCGTTACAGTTCATTGGTGCCGGATTCATAGATATCGCACTTAACGACATTGCAGAGATGTTCGAAACGTTTTAAATCCAGGGACCTTGCAGGCAAGTGGATGGTCCCAAACTCAGATGAGTGTTCCTGAGCAGTGCATTGCAATGGAGCTTTGGGGCAGTGCATTGTCCAGCTGAAAGACACCGTGGGCTGTAGGATGTGTGAGGCCAAGAAAGAGTACAGCTGATCAGGCAGACATTCTGTTAGCTCGCAGCGTTATAAGGGCGTTTTCGGGCACACTAAGGGCTTAATGTGTGCTATGAGAAGACTTCCCAAACTATCACAGAGTCAAGAATTCTGAATTTTGATTTGACTAGAAACAGTGCATTTCTACAACTGGGTCATTTCCATATTAACTTAGAACTATTGTGTCATGTTTCAGAAAGTTAGCCAGTCATCCAGCTAAAAGGATGAAACAAACTTAAGAGATAGAATATTTTGGGATGTTTAGACTACTTACAGTTGATCAACAAAAACAATGATCACTTATATCTATTTTGTATTTTTTTCATTTAAAAATTAGAAAGTATATAATTTTTTTCAATTGCTTCAGGACTGTCTTAAAAATAGCCCAATACTTTCCTGTTATTTCTTGCAAATTTTTGAAAATTAAATGCATAGTTAACATTACATACATTAACACCCACCCACTCCACACAAACACACCACACACACATAATCTCAATATCATTTTTTTTGTTCATTGTCAGTGATAAGTGAACAGCATAATTTTCGTATTCTCTAGGAATCACAAGAACAAATTACTAGCAATCAATATACTTTAAATTTACATTAAATTCAGTAATCTTAAGCAGAGCACCTATGATTAATAGGGGAAGAGTCTTGAGTAATTGCAATTTGTCAGCATTCATCTTTCCACTACAGGTTTTTTCTTCAACACTGAACATTAACTTTAGTTTTTATTTTAATCTTAATTCTGATAAGAATGACAAGTTATTCTGGTTAATATCCTTAATTAGCAAAATTAACCTTCCATTCTACTAATGCTATCTATTAGACTCTATGATCATTTATTTCTATTCTTTATTTTTTTATTGAATATTAAGAAATATATCCTTTTTTTGCAAATGCTTCAGGACCGTCTTAAAAACAGTCTTGAACTTTCCTGTAATTTCTTGCATATGTTATAGGACTATTACTTGTAATGTCTAGCTTTAATTCAAATTGTGACATACTTAATGTTGCTTCAGTGTTTGCAACAATCTCACGTTTTCTTCTATATTTTCTTAGTTAAAATTAAATAAATGAAGTGATACAGGTAGAAACATTGAAGCTTGAAATTGGACAGCTAGATGAGTGTAATGGTTAGGAGAAAATTGAAAATTTGTATAGTCTGACTTTTCCTACTCAATCAATCTATTGATCTAATTTAATAGATTTTAAAGACAAAGGTCGCATGACTCAGTATGTTTATTTCACATAATCATGTGATTGCGATAATCAATAATAATATCCCCAAAAACTTAATCCCAAGACTCAATATTTTCATTTACACTGAAAAATTGAGGTAAAGAGAGAATCTTTCTTTAAAGAATAAGCACAGTTGTAAATACATGGCATTGCTATAAATTAATCATTTTCTAGAACAATTTGCACATCCATAATTTTACTAATATTTATGTTTGAGTTAGAATCTATTATATTAGGTTATATTAGGTTACGTTCAATCATTTTATTATTGGAAAAAAAACGAAAAAAAACAATGACTGCATTTTGAAATAAAAAGCAGCTTATGGGTTAAAGATTAATCGAATCTAATATGAGTTTTGTTAAATTTATACACAATTGAATCAACAAAAGTTACTTTCGATTCCGAAACAAGTGACATTTTAGGAAATAGAACCGAAATATCCAAGAATATTCTAATGTATTTATTTATACTTTTGGCGTTTTTTTTATATTTTTTGTCGATATTTTAATCATTAATGAGCCTTAGGTTTACAAAATGTATAAGTTACAAACAGGGTATTTAATCAAAACCAATGAATTAAGAAATTTCCCTCGGTTATGTTTCATTACAAATATTCATTGATTTTAAATGTGAAAGGTTTTGGAATTATCACTAGATTTATAAATCGCATACAAAACTGATAGATGCAGAAACTTTTATTTAACAACCAAACCCTAATCAATTTATAAACTTTAATAGGATTGATTTTATTCTGCTTTTCCTGTTGTTATATTCAAATCTATTCAAATTGCCTAATTTTATTAAATAATACCATTGTTTTTCATTAATACTTTTTGAAATCTAAAAAAAAAAAAAAATCTTTAACTTAAAAGCTTTCATTGCATTTTAAAGGTGGCAGAATTAGTTACAAGTGAATTTTTTGAACAAGGAGACAAAGAAAAGATGGAATTAAACATCCAACCTCTCGTAAGAAACTTATCTTATTTTTATATTTACTAAACTTTTTAATACCCTTTATATATTTAAATTTAATATTGAAACCTTTAAAATGTTTTTTTTTTTTTTTAATTTAAAGGCATTGATGGATAGAGAAAGAAAACACGAACTCCCTCAACTTCAGATCTCATGGATCAACGATATCTGTTTGCCACTTTATCAGGTACAAAATATTAGGTTAATCAGTTAATTTTATTCTTATACAGTATACTCTCGATATCTCGAACTTCGATATGTCGAAAACCTTAATATATCGAAAAATTATTTTTCCCCTTGATATTACATGTTCATCTAATGTTAAGTTTAATTCTTATGTCGAAGAGTTTTCACTCAAAACCTTGTTACGTCGAATATTTTTCGAAGTAAAATATGAATTTTTCCGGAAAAATCGCCGTTCAATTGTGTCAAAGCAAATAGAGGTATTTTTTTTAAAAATTCTAGCAATGTAAGTTCATTGTATTTTACTAATTCTTTTCAATTTAATGTAATTTTCGACTACTTTTAAGAAATAAAGTTATCATTTCTGTATTTAGACTTATTGTTAACTATCATTACGTATTTAGACTTATTGTTAACTATCATTACGTATTTATACTTATTCTCATCTATGAAGACTAATTTTTAGGATATTATTCCGTACATTGTGCTTTTACATGAATTTTTATGTTTTGGTTATGACCTTGTTATCTCGAAAACTTGCTATCTCGATTTTTTTTAGCGTCCCTTCTACTTGGAGATATCGAGAGTATGCTGTATTCTATACTATTCTAAATTGCAAAAGATTCATTGCAATCTTTGCTCTGCGAAACTCGAAGGCCCAGCTTTGAGTTTTGCCTGTTCGATATATATTTAAATAAGTTTTTATATTCATGTATATATATTTATACAAAGGTAATTGGTAGTTTACAGTATGCAATAAATGATTTTATAGAATCCCAAATGTATAAATTTAGATACTATAAATTCTTTCATCAAAAATTTTATGCATTATATAGACTTGAATATTATACTCATAACTCCAAATGCTCATAAGCAAAACCACTTTTCTTAAGTCTTGTAGCAATAGCCGCAAGGAAAATCTATTAAAATGAGCCTTCACACCACTTGGAGTCTTAGTATCAACATTACTGTTGGCCTCATCAACAGCTACATCGGTATAAACACAATCCCCAGCAGGGTAGATAAATCTAAGGCAGCAATTTTAAGATCTATATCACTTGGCTGATTTTTCACATCCAGTCTTTAACGCAGTTTAAATTCAGATGTTCCAGAAGCTTAATCAGAACATTTGATATACTTTAAAATACTTTTAATATACACTTTGACTTTCAAAATATAGTTAATATTATTTTATGCTGATAACTTAACTTTACAGCTGTAACAAATTGGTAGCAGATCGCGAGCTATTTTCCTGTAATTGTCCAAAGAAAAAGTTTCTTTATTTTTTTCTTTGTTTTTTATCACAAAATTAATATCAGAACGTAGTTTCTTTGCCAATATAAGTTTTTGATTGTTCACGGGAGAGTAATTTTTTATTCGTTACACTATGCATTGGACAACTGATTAACTCACAAGTATCATTTTCTACAGTAGGTGCTACTTGTAATACTATTTTAACTATTCAATACATTTAAGTTGAATGTTCAGCTTTTAGTCAACATCGTTGCATTTATCTTTTTAACTACAATCTATTTCTTTACTTTCATTCAGATTCAGATTTTAGTGATTCAGATCTTTTACCATGCCAAGTTTCTATGATTTCCATAACTTTGTTCAACATTTCTTTTACATTTACAATCATTTTACCTTTAAGGTGTCATTTTATTGCTGTTACTGTTTTTGTCTTCCATTTTCTGACTGCTTTATATATTTTTTTATATTTTTTTGCTTTTGAATTTAAGTTTTGTGAAATAGTCATTTCTTGTTCACTGTTTAGAATGTCTAACCTTTATTTTTGACCTTTAGATTTCGTTATTTTTTTAACTCTTTTATCTTTGGCATAGCATGCGCCATTATATCTAATAATCAACCATGATTTGATCATCTAAAGCACTGGTTTATAACTCAGTAATTACCACTTAAATATGATAGAGTGCAGCGCCCTGTGTTCTACAATTCAAATCCTTTAAATTCACCTGCAGATCCAATAATAAAAACATTATTTCTTTAAAATATTATTTCGGGTTAAAATTCAAACTTGGATTACTATAGCAAACACCTAAACAAGGTATATAAACGATTTGTCTGCATTTTGTGTATTTTGGATCAATGGATGTATGTAGGTTTTCTGCATTTTCTCACATACCATATCAACATTGTTCTGTTTAGAGAAACAGCATGCATTCAGATAACATCTAGAGAATTTTACCTTTATTAGGCATTCACCCTACATAGGACGTTTCAAGGTAATTTTCGCATTGCACTACGTGAACTTATGGTTCCAAATAGAACTAGATTCTTTTTAATTTTGCACACGACTCATACCAATATTTTAAGTCTGTTTAAGTGTGCATATCAGTTTTAATATATACACTAGGATAACACAGTTTTATGAATATTGGAATAAGCTGATGTGTTAGAATCTTAACAGTTTGAAATGAAGTGCAACTTGGCTCAACCTGCTGTGATCTTCCTTCTTCAAGTTTACCTGGTTCATTTGCAAAAAAAAGTCCAAGATAGCTTTACGCATGGTTACTGAAACTGAAGGTAATTCTTGAATATTTCAATTGTGTTTCACTTCTGGAATGTGATATTTTCAGCCTAACATAAAGTTAGGAGAAGTCTACCTACTTCGCAGGTTTCAGATCCCCACAACAAACAAACAAGCACAACAAAAAAGACAAAAAATAGAAGACGACCTGCCAAAGCAAATAGAAGAAGGATGCGCATGGCAGAGATACACCCTTCCCCTACTGGCCGTCAAAGACCCTAACGGTGGGTTCTAGTAGCTTCCCATGGGATTGCTCTTACTCCCAATAAGCTGGCAGATCAAAACCAAAATGCATAAAATAAGGAATATCACATTTAAAAAAAAAAGATCGTAATATACGATCTGTTAATATACTGGTATATAATGTTAATATACTGGTATAATAATTAATTACAAAGAAAAAATTCAAAACGACACGAGAAAAAAAGACCGGATGTCCCAAATTACAAAATGGAAGAAGTCTGCGCTCTTGGTGGTCACTACCGAGCGACTGAAGAAAACATGAAAATGGCAGGCTTTCCCCTACGTTAAAATAATATGTATTTGTAATATTAAACCAAAATAAATGAAAAAAAAAGAGGAAGACCAACCCCAATAAAACCTTAAAAACTTTTAGTCAGAAGTAAAAGTAAAAATAATCTACAATGAAAAGGAAGTAGCCAAAAGAGGGAGAAAAAACTAATAAATAACATAAAATAGATGTGATATGTATGAGGCCCATAGTTATCCCCAGTGAATGAAGTTAAATCACCATCAAAACATCAGAATTCATCTCATCACCCCCATGAGTTAGATGGGATTAGCAGGAATTCTTCTAAGATTCAGTTTTGCTCTTTAAGGAGAGAAAAGGCAGTTCTCACTATTCTATGGTAGGAGAGAAAATATTATATTTCGTTCGCAGCATTTATTTATTAGTAGCATTCTGTGCAGCAATTGTTTTTGGCCTAAAAAGGAAATCATTGTATTCAGAATTGTGCAATTATGTAAATTTAGGAAAACCTAGCTTTAATGAGATTCTTTCAATTCTAAAGTATCTTTTTAATGTTTAAATTACTAAGGAGATTAGAGGAGAAAAGTTAGTTGCAGACTCCAATGATGGTCTACAGATAATTACATTTAGAGGTTTAACAACAAAAAATAGGTTCTGTAAACTTCATATCTTCCTTTACTAAAAATAAAGCGAATAAGAATAAAATATATTTATTCAATTGTTGAAGATCAATACAATGTAATAATTTCGAAGTGTATACTTCGTCCCAGGGAACAGCACAGGCAGACAACACAACAAACATCTGGATTGAAAGAGTGAAAGTTTGTGATGTTTTCCTGATGACGAAGTTGTTGGATTCTCTTCAACAATGGAGTAAGCTCATTTTATTCTTGTTCTCTTATTAACCATAACACACTAACCTTAAACTTTTCAACTCTTACTCTTCAACAATGGAGTAAGCTCATTTTATTCTTATTCTCTTATTAACCTTAACACACTAACCTTAAACTTTATCCCTTTTTCTCTTCCAAATCAGTGTCTGGCAAAAATAAATCCTCGTATTCAAGAGATGGTTGATGGTGCTGTAGCCAATTGTACAAAGTGGGCTGAGCTCATTCCTGTGAGTAACCCAACAAGTCCTATTGAGCCAACACCACCCGAAGATGTCCCAGAAGACATCTAACCATCATTTTAAAATCAGAATTTCACCGTCGAATGATTAACAGAAGTACAAGCAGATCAGTCGATAATCGACTCACACCAATTTTTCCAAAAACCATCCAACTACATAGAGTCTAATAATGACAATCACATGTCAGAAAAGAATATAAGTTGTTCAAAATGAGAATTATAAACATTGCTACTATTTTGATCCCAATGAGAAATTTCAAACCCTTAAATAAAAAAAAATGGAGTTGCATTCTTTTTATTGTTGCGAAATTACAGTCATTTAGTAGTTCTCCATTGAAAACTAACAATAATGATACATTCCAGTAAAAATGCATTTACAATTGAAAGGAAAGTAAGTAAATAAGGTAACTAATACATAAATAATTTAACAGTTACAGGGAAATGCATGACTGGTTTCATGTAGCTTTGAAATCTTCTGATATCTTATCGTTTCTATTTTTTTTCTTTTTTATTTCCTCACGTATTTTGACTATTATTAAATATCTCTTTTTCATTAAGTTTCATTTATGACCTATCACTCATGAAATTAGTTCTTTCCATTTGTTTGGCCTAAATTCTATGAGAGGTCAAGATGGTATGTTTTTAGTGACTCAGAAATTACCATAAGAACCTAATGTCTTTTAAAATGTCTCCAACTGACTTTTAATTTTAGCATTAAAGTAAAATAAATGTTTGCTTTGCTAGGAATATTTATTTTCCATTCAGTTCCTCAATGGAAAATACTCATTATATTTTAAAGAAACCTACTCTTAATATTCTTGTTAGATACATCTTAGAATTATACAACAGTACTACTTTGAAAAGAAATGGAAATACAAAATATTTTCATTGTAACATTGCTCTACTGATGAATCTATTTCATAAGAAAAATAAAATGCCTTAAAAAAAGTATTTCAACTATAAATTTACTTCATAAAGCAAATGTGAAATAGCCCCAAAACAACGTATAATTTATCTTATCATTAATTAAAAGCTTCATTTATTTTCCCACTTATTTGATGACCCTTTCCTTTGATCAAAAGACATGATCTCATAATAACTTTCTTTACATAAGCATGTAAATGGTAATTCCTATTAGAAAGCTATTGTATGAGAAAAATTGAAAGAAATTGAAATAAAATCAGCTGGTCTTGATTATCTGCGGTTTTATTATTAGCAAAATATTTTTAGTAAAATAAAACTACTTTATACTTCATTTTGTAAATATCACTACAACGTTGCCGTCATAATAAAAATCATGTACTTCAGAATCCATGTCCTGTATTGTTTGTTTCATTATTTAAAAGCAGACTAGTTATTTGAAAGAGGTAATACATTTCAATATTTTTCTACCTCATAACCGACTGCTGTCTTTTGTTTGACTGGTAGGAAACTGATTCGGTTATTATGTAAATAAAACCAAAGAACGTAGGCATTTGTTTCTTGATAAAACACAAAACATTCTACTTGAAAGCTCTATTGAAAGTTTCAAAATAATAATAGCACTATAAAAGGAAATTAGTTTTCGAAAAACAATGTTACATTAACAATGAGAGTGATTCTACACGAGCGTTCGTTATAGCCCTAAATGCTCTAAACATTTTTCATTTCACAAGATATTGACATTGCTGTTGCAGTATTAGACCAGAACACTTAGGTGATTGAATTGTCAGTTGCATAATGTGACTGAATTTTTCTGTGACTATCAAGAAAAAAAAAATTCAATAAAAATAGGATGAAATTTAACGTTTTCCACAGATTATTAAACCCAACTGATTCGCCAAAACTGTGCAATTCCAGGATGAAACAACTATTGCTTTAATGACCATTAACTGAAGATTGATTGTAGGTAGAAGAATTTAAATATATCATTGTTCTTTTACGGTTTCTCATGACAATGGCTACCCCCTATGGTAGTGCGCCCTAAAGGCGACTGACTTTCTTATATACCACTGAAGGAGACTACGATTCAATAAGTAACAGGCACTGCTGTGAAATATATACTCTCCAAATGTTTTAGGTTGTATTCTAAAACATAAATATTTTTTCTCATAATTTTGTTGTGAAGTTCATTTCATCCTGGAAACTTCTTCACCAACCTCTTCCGGCACTTCCAATTGTTCAACACTGTATTCTATTGCTTTTTTATCAATAACAGTGATTTCTCAAAGGTGTCAAACATTTCACAGAAAAACAATTTGACAGAAACAGACAAAAATTTCAAAAGAACAACAAATGAAGCAGTCAGAATACCTGGTAAATATCCTACGAAGTTATATATATGGAACTCGGACTTCTTACTGTTCTAATGCCTTTTAATGCGGAGTTCAATATATATTCAATATATATTCTATCATTTCGTTTGTCTTTATGTGAAGGAAAGACTACTCAGCTCTCTAAAGCATCTGAGGCCATTTTGAACACTTGTGTAGAATGATTCAAACCATCTCATATAATCACTAACCTTGAATAATCAACGCCACAGTAAGTGTTTAGGACGAAGTTCTCCATTCATTGAAAGATTTGTCAAATGTCCAAAGTCAATAGTACAAACCAAACTACTGTATTGGTTGTATCTATTCTTATATATTTATAAAGGTTTACTTTGTATTACTATAAAAATTTTGCACTTGAGCCAAGTACAAATATTTTCATATTCAAGCTTAAGACAGTGTTAGGTAGTTTCTGATTTCTAATCGTTGGTCAGATGGTAAACTGTTTCATTAACACCAAACTTGTTAAAAATTTACCACACAAGGTGTTCCATTTTTATAGAAATATAAAGCAATGATTCTGGATATGTTTCATCTCAACAATAAATCTTAGTTGTTCAGAATAAAAAAAAAATGGTTATATTTAAGGAGAGGATTAGAATTCATTTGAAAATATTTGTGTTTCTTTCCTTAAACACAGGAAAACGTTTATTATAGTATTGGAAGATTGAAGCAGATAACTTGATAATCTTAATGAGATCATGCATCATTTATAGTTATGTAATGTGGGAAAACAACATCTTTGAACAGAAACACTTAAACAGGGTTAATTAATACTCAGACCATTGTCATTGTCTGTACTGAAGACATATATTTTTTCACAGGCAAAAAGTTCAATATTAATGATAGATGAAATTAGTTACATCCTCTGCATTTTCGTTTCTCTTGTCTGATTCTTATTAGACCTCATGCTAAACTAGGGTGACATGAAACTATTTTAAAATCAGATAAACCAAAAACAATAGCGCTAATAAATAGCTTAGTTGATTCAATTCCAAATTTTAATATAATAATTTTCCGAATCCTTAGAAAGTTTGGTGCTTGCTGTTACAAGCCTAAAATAGATAATACCATCAATCGTTGAATGGCTCAACATATGAAACAACTTTGTTAAAGAGTAAAATATTTTAAATTTGGGATTCATTCTTATCTAATTAAGAAACTTTTAAAAAAAGAAATTGTTTTATGCCTACTTTTTCTATAAATATCTGCCTTACTCTCAATTACTTATAAAAAGAATATGTATATACAAATTTAACATATTTCTGTAATTAATCTCAGAATGTAATTAATTTTAACTAAAAGTTAACACCAATATGAGTTTTTCTCAAAAGGTAACCAAAAAGAATCCAATGTACAAATGTAAACTTATATATAATATATATTTATTTTCTCTGTAAATATTTGAAATTGTTCTTTGAAATGACCATTTTGAAGTAGTCAAATAAATTTCATCCAATATTTAGATGCTAACTGTTTTGTTTTTTGTTTCATTTATTTTGGATATAGGTGAATAAACTAAAAAGGTCAGTTTTAGTTATTTTGGATTTGATGAGACTTGCGTGGGTGTAAAGGCTACGTAAACTTTGTTTAAACTCGATTCTGTTGCAGTGATGATGGACTAAAACATACAAACACGAGGTTTTTACGGTATGTTTAGTAAATATTTTGAACAAATTATTGGGAAGCCCAAGTTTGAAAACGTTCCAGAAAGAACTCCGGAGTCTAATAATACTTTTTTTTTTAAGGAAGGCGGCGCAACATTTTGAAGTCATCCAAAACAAAACAGTTTATATTTAGGGACAGTACGAAAACTAGACGTTTTCCGATTATCCCAAAAGTAATTTTAATTCCACAGTGCAGTCTAAATGAGTTTGTGTTAATTATATCAAAACACGCACAAATTAATGGATTACTAAAAGGATTAATGTGCGTTGTTAAGATAAATCATTGTTTCTAAACAATAAATGCTTTTTTGTACATACATATAAATATATGTATATATAAGGTTTGTTTATTGCAGTGTCATTGTTTTGTAAGATTTGCTTGAAATATTTAACAGCATCTTTGAAGAAGTAACAAAGTTCTCTTATTAATATGTTCGTCAAATAATTAGCCGATCATTTGCTGGTCATTTGTTTAGGACGCACCCTGGTGATCAAAGGATAAAATTTTGATTTAAGAATTATCCTTTTATTGATAAAGAAATACTTTTGATTCTTATTATTGAACCATTTCTCTATTTGAATGAATAAACAGTTAATAGTGGTTGACACACCATCTGAGTATTGGAGCTAAAAGGACCCATCATGTTCCAGACTTGTTCAATAGATGAAAGGTCGGAGTATGTTGGCGTTACTCGAATATTTTTCTCGTTAATCTTCAGACTAATGTGTTGGAATGAGCATTATCGTATTGAAAAGTATTCAGCTTGTTGAAAAAAAAAAAAATTAAAAAAAGTGTCACTTGCTGCAAAATGACAGTAATGTATGATGACATGTCGGAGTAAAGGTATCCCCCTACACTAGGACATCGCGTGGAGAGTAGCTGTGGAAGGCACACCACTGAAGACTGGAACTTGCCTATGAGCAGAAATGGGGGGGGGGGGGGACTCGTGGTAGGGCTTCGATGCATTACCATAGCAATCTCAAATCTGTCAAGTAATGCCATGCGTCACTAATAGCTGTCTTCGTCAGCGTATTGTCGATCCTTTTGAACCCACTGTCATCAAATGCATAGATGCTGGGATTGCGGTCAACATGGAGGGCTACATCGCTTTAAGACAAACGAACTTCTAAGACCGATGATTCTTCGACGCCTAAAGTCGACATCTGCGAAAGAGTAGCTGTAGCATTAAGAAAAATGTTCACAATGTTTGATAAATCAGAGATCTTAAGACTTTGCACCTGTGACGTTAGCTCTTGCATCTGTCCAATCGTTTGGATCGGTCCACAAAGCTAATCATTTGCATGTATACACGTTTTAAATTTAATTCATTTGATATTACGATTACGTACATTAATTAAAAAAAAAATATTTCAGTAATTTAGTACTTTAACTTGCATAAATTTTCTATTTTTTTTTTTTTAATCACGCTCTTATTAACTACTTTACAAGATTTGGCCCGGAAACCAGAATCATATTTAAGTCACTTCCCATCTGTCATCTTGAAATTTTCCACAGTTGCCTATCTCTGATGACAATACAATAATTTACCGATATATTAACATTTATCAACTTCCTGCATAGTTAGTACAGATAGACGGCTAGGCGGCGGCGATGTGGATCACTGGGTCAAACAGCAAGAACACGGTAAGTTTATTATAACATACTATGCAATTCAAAGGAGGTTTTGTTCAAGTACTTGTGGAAACTCAGGTTTCAGGGCCTTGTTCCTCTTTTGGGGGATAGTTTTATCCGATTAAAATTCAAAACATATGACGAAATGAAAAAATTCTAACAGCATAATGGACAATGAGAACCAATATTGAAGATAAAAAAAAAAAAAAAAAAAAAAAAAAAAGTTTTATAAGAAGTGTTACGAATAGATTACAAAGACAAGAGTTTAATAAAACGGAAACACCAAACTTAAAAACCATTATCTAAAATGAAAAAAAGTAAATATAAATAGTAGAACAATTTTTATGCTATGTATAAAAATTAAGACGGAAGTAAAAAAGCATGGGGCGCCCATAGCAAATATTTCAATGATCCTATAAATAAATGCTACCAGTAGAGGTATTTTACTCTGCACTTACTAACAATACATTGGTTTATGTATACAAAACCAATTCTTAGGATCAAAATGTTATTTAGACTTAAGAAATGTAGAAGTAATTAAATTGTGTGGCATTTTAAAGTTACTAACTAATACTAGTTTTCCTAAATTGACATTTCAATCAATGAATTATGTTACGATCATTAGAAGTAATTTTAGCACTCATTATTTACATAACTACTAATACTTTAAATATTTGCTATGAGCACCCTATGCTTTTATTTTTAGTCAAGTTTGAAGAAAAAAAAAAAAAAAAAAAAAAAAAAAATTCCCCTTTTTATTGGAATTAATTAGTTAAAAGCGAGGTTTAAGTGTGTTTGTTTTTTTGCTTTTTTTTTATATGTAAATTTTATAAATTGTTCATTGCAAACATTACCCAGAAGTTCTCTTGATTACGTTTATTAATTTAATATTCGCACTAAAATTATGTAGGTATAAACTAATCTTCAAACTGAAATAAGTGTATGTTACGAATAATTCGAAAGTGTTTTGAATGAATGACACGAATAATATTTCACATGCACATTTCATATTAGAGTCACTTTAAGCCAATGCACACGAATACTTTAATACAAAGGACCAAACAAAAATAGTGATGTAAATAAATAATTTCACAATAAATAATTTCATTACATGTTGCGAAGGTACTATCCTTCGTCGTGAGATGATCTTAAATAAACACATGAAAAGGAAAACAAGGCTCGGAATTAAAATTTAAATGTAACGATAATTTTGGATAACAATAACTTGCAAATGTAACAAATAATCTATTGTAAATTATACTGTATTGCGTTCTTAATTGATACTTCAGTATTGTAACAGTGTTTAGATTTAAGTAACAATGATTCGTGAAATTTACGTAAGTAACAATCCTTCTCAATCCCATAGATGACGGGATTGTTTACCATTATATCTAAACACTTAGAAAATCAACACAAAAATGCTTTTAACATGTTTTATTTACATTAAAATGGTAAAACATACAGTTACAGTATATATTCTAAACAATTATTTGTTTTAAATTACGGGAAGGCTCCTGTAATTTAGTGTAACCTGCCGGCCTAAGCTTCGCCCACAAGGTCGTTCTTTAAATTGTCTTCACTTTGTTAGCCTCTTTTGTTATTTACCTTATTCTAAATTTAGTTATTTTTTTTTTTAATTCCTTAATTTATTGTAGAGTTAAAAAAATGGAAACAGGAGGTCAGCGGGTAATCCGGAGTTTACTATATATAGATATTAGATAGCAGCAACTCCTTCAGTCATCACTTTGGAGGTCATGTGATATGTAAATGACACCCATGCGGCTGCTACCATCTCCATCTGGCGATTCTTCTTGGAAATCGCAACAAACGCACGTGTCTTGCCTCATTGAAACAACGATCAAGGATTCATCTTTCTTCCGTAATGAGCCCTGAAATAAACTTAAAGGAACAATTAATAAATCAATAAACAAATCAATTTTTCCCGTTTAACTATTACAAGGCTGTAACTATTACACTAAAAAAGAAATGCTTATAGTCACTAGCCAATAAAAAGGTACGAGTTTTGAAAGTCTGGGTTTTTTTTTTTGGAAGGAAAATAAGGATCTCATTCCGTAAGCGATGAAGACAATCTGCAATAGTTGTGTAATAAGCCTCTAGGCTGTTGTCCTACATCCAAGGAAGGAGTTATTTCTCATGCCTTCTCACATTCGATCAATGCGGAACGTCTTAGTACAGAAAATGAGTCAAAGATTTCGAAACGAGCGTTGATCAAGACATGTTGGTTTCTTGTACAATAACGTTCTGCCTCATGTCTCGCAAAAGACTGCAGATACACGAATTGGAATTTATAAAACATTTCCCTTCAATATTCTAGATACCGAATAGATTATCACCTCTTTCGCGATCTGTACCAATTCCTAGCACAGAAAATATTCTGTAACATTTTTTGTTTTGTTTCAGTCAAGACTTCCTTCAACAGATTTTGGCAGATCAATGGCAGAGGAATGCGAATGGAGACTGAAACTAACTGAGGTGAGAATAGTTCCTTTTGTACCAGACAGATTCCTTTCTGCAGCTGCTGTTCTTCCTCGATAACCTTTGGAATAATCGACCGTACATCTACATACGAGTCACTGTACGAGCGACTGTTCTTAGGTCTGTGCGTTGATTGTTGCTTCGCTTTTAAGGGAAATTTTAAAATAGAGTTGTTTTAGTTAAACATTTAAAAAGGATTTCGATTTACTCTTACTATTATTTACTACTATTTCGTATTTATTTAACGATTTGACACCGAACTAAAAAAGGCTTGAGGATTACTGAACTAAGCTATTGGAAGCCATTTACAATAGAAAATTCACTCAATTCTGTATTTTAATATTTTCAAACACGAGTTTATGTATCTTTACAAAATTTAGATTCGGGAATTGTGTGGCGATTATTTATTTAAAAATAAAAACTTGCTTACCGTCACTATGAATGATGGACTCAAAGATCTTCTCCTGTTATGTGAGCACTGTCTTGAGGAGGTAATGTGAACCCGCTGAAGATCGTAAGTTTCCTGGGATTGAGTTTCCTGTATGTCCTTTCGTAAACCATCGGCATCTAGTGCGTTTATTAGCCTTATCTTTTTCAAATCTGTATTAATATATGAGAAATATTTACGATTGCCGATATATGTAATTAATAGATCGGTTTACACACAAGCTTTACAAAACTGAAAACTAAAAGTTAATGCATTTAAAAGTTAAAAATTAAAATGAGAGTCCGGAGCTTTACCCTCCCTTTGGACGAGGCTTCATCGGTGGTTGTGATGTGAGAAGCCGTCGACTCCCTTATTTAAGAGGCCAGGAACCAATGGGAACGCTCGGAATTTTCATTGGTCGGGTGCCGCCTTCAATCAGAAAACGCTTGTGAGGTCATCTGCAGGCGATCGTCCGAACTTGGGGCCGGGGAACACATGGCAATGTTGACCAACAAATCTTAGTTGATTTGAAGCTGAAACGAAAACGAGTTAAGGAAAGGAAAGGGACAACGAAAACCTCAACAACGGAAGTGAAAAAAGGAAGGATTAAAACGGGTGAAATGGAAAGGAGTGAAATGAAGGGGAAATATACAATTGTAGCAAGTAAAATTATAATAAAAAAGTAAAAAGATTACTTCCGAAACTGCATAATGTTGTAGCCCCAATTGAAAGGGCTATCAGTGGTATCGCAGACAAGGATGTTGCCACTTCCATAAGAAGCAAGATTGGAGTGATAACTAGAGAAGTGGATAGATATCGGACCCCCTCAATTAATCCTTTGCTCTTCCTGGGTCTAATAGAACTTCGTTCCAACCCCGATCTTATTGTTGTCCCCTCGGACAAAGGTAATGATCATGTGGTGCTAGATGCCGTTATCTACAATCTTATGGCGCAAAAATTCCTGGCCTCCCAACCCGGCATTGATTTCTTCTTTTCTTCTGAGAAGATAATCCTCAACCATATTCGCAGTGTTGTTAGTGGATGCAAAAAGATCTGGTTCCATTCTTGATACCCAGGCTCAGACTATGAAGGATTCAACTTCGGCTGTTCCATATCTAAAAGTGTTACCATAAGCCTCCAGATGGGGATTCCCTTTACCCGGTTAGACCAATAGTTGTCTGCTACAATTCTGCTTTGAAAAAGTTGGCCAACCTCCTTTTCTTAAAAATGAAAGTGTTAAAGGTTCGTTCGAGTCATAATGTACCCAACGGAAGAGATCTGACCAAGAAAGTTCGAGAGATGAGTCCGAAGCCTCAACAGGAATTTTGTTCCTTTGATGTTGTTCACCTCCATTACACCAGATCTTAGCCATTCTTCACATTTCAGGTAAATACCTTCGTCACTTTTCTGATGCTCCTAAATTCCAGGACCTACTTCCTATCGTTACTGCGTTATTTAATATGCTGATATTCGGTTATAACCAATGCTTTTACCGACAATATGCTGGTCTTTTCATGGGCCTCTCGGCTTCGGCTTCCTTAGCCGAGTGGGTCATGATTTATATTGAGGACTCTGCTCTTAACTTTGCTGAGGCTAAGACTGTTGCTGACACTTATGTACTTTAGATATGTCGACGACCTCCTTATTCCTTTCCTAGATGTACGTATCACCACCTCTGATGATGCGTTTCAAACCCAGGTTTAAAGGAAGCCAACATCATCGGGCATTACCCTTAACTTCTTGTCACATTGTCCGATTGCTTTCAAAAGAAACGTCATCAGAATGGCCGTTGAACGTGCGTTCTATATATCTAGTTCTGTTGCTTTGTTCGATTTAGAATTTACCAACATTCGTGAGATATTAATTGGAAATGATTGTCCGCACGCATTTATCAATGCGGTTGTAAAGAAAAAAATGTTTGCTATTTATAATAATGTTGTTTCAGACAGTTGTGCGCAACATGTGAGGTACATATCTATAGACTATTATCCAGCATGGTTTCCGACCATATCTAAGTTACTGAGACAATTTGGTATTGTCCCTACGTCTGCCAGTCGATGCATTACCTCACAATGTTTAATGTCTTTAAGCCCATGCGTAATAGGATGGATTTAAAAGGTGCCGTTTACTCTCTCCGGTGTAAGAACTCAGATTACATTTATATTAGGGAAACCCGTCGTGCCTTGGGGGACCGAGTTGACGAGCACTATAGAGCTA
Source organism: Thereuonema tuberculata (assembly GCA_023159025.1). Classification (NCBI taxonomy): domain Eukaryota; kingdom Metazoa; phylum Arthropoda; class Chilopoda; order Scutigeromorpha; family Scutigeridae; genus Thereuonema; species Thereuonema tuberculata. Next base: position 53,694,120 of record JAFIDM010003189.1, on the reverse strand, counting down.
GGTCCCACAACGACGTTGCTTACGCCACTGTTCGCCAAACGAATAAAACAGGACATTGTATTGACTTTCTTAATGCTGCTGTTTTGGACTCTTGTGAAGATCACTTTTTAAGGAAATGTAAGGAGTCGGTCCTCATTTCAAATGAGTGCTACAACGAAGGGGTTTTCATTTTTAACATCAATTAATATTCCTTGAAAACACAAAAAAGAAGAAAAAAACAGAAAAAAGAGAATAAAAATGGAACAACATGTTCTAACTCTCCTCCCCTCCTCCCTTAATTTGTTTCCTTTCCCCTGGTTAATTTCCAAGATTGTCCCCCCCCCCATATTCCTTTCTTTTTTCAAAAAAACCCTCCCTTTTTGATTTGGAGTGTCTATCTCCTGAGGCCTTTTTATTTTTATATTTTATTTATTTTTTCATATTTTTTCATTTTTTTACTTTTTTACTATAATTTTACTTGTTACAATTTTATATTTCCCCTTCATTTCACTCCTTTCCATTTCACCCGTTTTAATCCTTCCTTTTTTCACTTCCGTTGTTGAGGTTTTCGTTGTCCCTTTCCTTTCCTTAACTCGTTTTCGTTTCAGCTTCAAATCAACTAAGATTTGTTGGTCAACATTGCCATGTGTTCCCCGGCCCCAAGTTCGGACGATCGCCTGCAGATGTCCTCACAAGCGTTTTCCCTACGTTTTCTGATTGAAGGCGGCAACCGACCAATGAAAATTCCGAGCGTTCCCATTGGTTCCTGGTCTCTTAAATAAGAGAGTCGACGGCTTCTCACATCACAACCACCGATGAAGCCTCGTCGAAAGGAAGGGTAAAGCTTAGGACTCTCGGTTTAATTTTTAACTTTTTAAAATGTATTTAAATATATTAACTTTTAGTTTTAAGTTTTTTTTTTTTTTTTTTTAAATTTTGTGGTAGGCTGATCTATTAATTAATTGTATTAATATATTTTATTCGCTTTTCTGAAGAATATTTAAGTTAAATTTCATTAAAAAAAAATCTCATTCTTCGTTTTTCTTTGCAGTCACCCTGTACAACAACAGTAAAGTTACTGACAGACTAGTTAACTCCTAGGCCAGTTATACAGCAACTTTGTGACGAATACATTGTGGATGATTCCATTCTGTCTTATGGGGATTCATACAACCCTTGTTTGAAAGTGGATATTCCATTTCCAAAAGCAGTAGCATAACTTAATGTTGGAGCTGATTTTTTTTTTAATAGAAAATAAAAAATGCTGCAATTATTTATTTTTAAAACTAATTGGCTTCCTTAAGAACTACGTTAATCCCGCAGCAAAATGAATGATAAATACAGGTGATAAGACAGAGGTCGGAACAAAAGAGATTGCGCTGTTTTATTCGAGTTGTAGAGGCTTGTGGGAGTTTAGACAAATGGCGTTATTTGGGCCAATGGTAGCGGATCGAGAACAATATCCGCAATTTCTGAATAGAAATGTCTCCGTTAGATGGGAGTTGAAAAGGTTAACACAAGTAGTTGAATTGTAAGGAAATGCAGTCGCCATTTTGGTTGATGTAGAATCGTCTTGTGGTGACTACATTCAGTTCAATCTCTTGATACGAAGGCTTTTGCGAAACTGGACTCGACTTGCGAAGGCTTCACAAATG
>JAFIDM010003189.1:53668663-53686947 GCA_023159025.1 Thereuonema tuberculata | reverse complement strand
GTGACAAACTCAGGGTGCGAATCCTTTCCTCTCTTGTTATTTGCGTTGTATCTTCGTTTTTGCTCTTTTCATTGAATCATCAGGCACGTAAAATCTTTTTTCTTTAATTAAAATTATATATGTGATCGTCTCTTTTTTTTCTTTTTTTTTTTTGTTATTTGAATCTACATTTGAATTACATTAGAGTCCCTTTAGGAGCTCAAGACTCCTATCACCAGATGCTACAGTTATGTTTGATAGATATATTTACATCTACACGAATAAAACAAAAACAAACAAACAACAACAAAAAAGAGATTATATAGATAGAAATGATATATACAGTAGTTCAGATATGATAAGAATATATATTTATTATAAAACGAGTTATACATTACATGAGGTACAAAGATAACCAAAATATTGCACAAGGGTTGTACAAAGGATGTACTAAGGGTGTACAAACGGTTGTACGAAGCTATATAAAATAGATGTACTTAAGTTGTATTTACATAAATAAAATTCATATAGATATATATGTTTATTCCACTTTCTTAAATTTATCTTATAATTACAGGAGTACAGTCAGTACAGAAGCAGAAATCGAAATAAATGACTTTGGGTTGTTTTTTGTTTTTTTAATTTTTTATAAAAATTAAATAGGTTTTTTTTTCTTTCAATTTTTTTTACTATTAATAAACTACAGTATTTTATTACGAATGTTTTTAATTCGGAGATTTTCGTTAACGATCTAATCTTGTTAATGCCAATCTTGTTGACGGTTTTTTCGAAAATATATAAGTAATGCATTTTTCCATAATTATTGTTAATTTTTGGATATTCTAATTTTAATGTGTTATGATCTCTTAGCTGATAATCATTTTTTCTGATATTTTTCCATTTTTAAATCAAGCTGTAGTAATTCCTTACTATTAAATTATATAGGGCTTTTTGATAGGTGTGAGTATTTTGTATTTTTCCAATAAATGTTTATTTTTATGGTTATTAATGTGTTTTTTGTTGCTGAAAATTAATTTTAGAATCTTCTTTTGTTGATAGTTTAGGAGTTTGAGATTCTTTTTTGATGTCCTTGTCCAGACGGTATTTTCATAATTTAGATAGGAATCGAAGAATGCATAGTACAAAATCATTTTATATTTAATTGCTAATATATTTCTTGCATGATAAAAGATAAACGTCATTGTATTTAGTTTTTATAAATTTCTTTGATTTGTAGGTCCCAGGTGAATGTATTGCTTATTGTATATGTATAAAATATCAAGATATTTTAGGGTTTTTACAGTTATTATTTTTTGACAGTTGGTGCAATTGTGGGCCCTATTGTGGAAACAATCATGTAGTAGACATTCGGCTGATCATTGTGTCATAAGAATATTTGTCTTTTTTTCATGAATCAGTAATTTATCATCGTGTATTCAGAATTGTATAATGTTGAAATCTTTTGCATTTCCTTGTTAGCTACATCTACATTTTTACCATGTTTTAGTAGTAATAAGTCATCTGCATGTATACAATTTTTTTAGTGCTTTATAGTTTACAATATCATTAATGTAAATAATAAACAGAGTTGGACCTAGGATGGATCCTTGTGGTACGTCTGTGTTTATCTTTAATTTATAAATTGAGGTGTTGTTGATATTAACGGTGATTTTTCTGTCTGTGAGATAGTTCCTAATTATGTTTAACATAAGGCCCCTTATTCCAATTTTATCTAATTTTTTGATTAAGATGTCATTGTTGATCATATCAAAAGCTTTGGTGAGATCTATTGACAGTAAGATTGAAAAGTTACTTTTATTTAGATTTTCATTTATATTTTCATTTAGTGTCTTTAATAGTGTCGTTGTACTCTTTGTTTTTTTTTATAATCGTATTGATTTAGGTTAATAATTTTAAATTTTGTTAAATAAATATTAATTTTATTTACTAGATAAGTTTCGATGATTTTACTGAGGATTGATTGTACTGATATGGGTCTATAGTTTGATATGTTGTAATTATCATTACTTTTATACACTGGTGTTATCTTTGCTGTTTTTAATGCATCTGAAAAAATCTGTGTCCTTATTATGCTGTTAATTAATAATGTAATGATGATTGAGAATATTTCTTTTTTTTTTTAATAACTGAAGTTAGGATTTTGTCATTGCCTATAGATTTCAAGTTTTTTTCAATTAGTTATTGTGTATTGAATCTCGCTGATTAATAGCTCTTCTAATTTCATTGAATTATAGTTATTTGTGCTTATATCTTTAGTTAAAATAGTGCTATTGCATTTATTTAAAAGTTTATTTCCTATTTCTTAGTAGTATTTGCAAAACCGATTTGCTAATTTTTTTCTTTCTATAATTTCCAGTCATAGACTCTAATAATTTATCTAATTCACCATTATTACTTTTTTTATCGTTTTTTTTCCAATTAATTTCAACCAAATATGTTTAGTTTCATTATTTTCTGAGTTGAGTTTTTATAGTAGTATTGTTTTTTTTCTTAATTCTATCATTTTGTTTACTTTATTTCGCATTTTTTTATAGTTGTTGTAGTGCATCTTATTTGTTAAATTATTTTATGTTTTCTGAATAACTTGTCTCTTTTATTTATTTCATTTATTAGTTCTTCTGTCATCCATGGTTTCTGAAATCTGTTACAGTAAAACCCCGTTATTACGCTCGTCAAGGGACCAGGACCTACAAGCGTAAAAAGCGGGATAGCGCTATAAACGGGGAATGATTTATGAGATGGGGAAAGATTTGGACACCATTTTACAGGGAACATACATGATTCTGCAATAGATATACTGCAAATATGAGCTTATTTCCTATTAAAAAGATCTTTGATTGTGGTTTGCCGGGTGTGTGTGCTACTGTTATGAATAATGACATTTTCAATAATGGTTCTGGTAACTATTGACGTCAATTGATACACCACTAGGAGCAATACTAATATATTTTCGGAGCAGATTTAGTGCATACTTTATTTTTTTACGTTTGCAACAACCCTTCGCTGCATCGGTAATTGCATCTCTATTTTTCATTCTTGTTCGCAGACTGGACGAGGGAATTGCTAGAGATTCTGCGAAATCCTTCTGTAGAATTCTCGTCGTACTTACGGAGAATTTGCAATTTTTCACATGTAGAAAAGGATTTCCGTTTCGACATTTTGCACAACTGTATCACAGACCTGCATTTCACAGAGTTCAAAGATTCCCTCCTACCAGGGAAAAAAAAAAAAAAAAAGAATCTTTACAGTGTTACATTTCTTTTCGATACAAAATTTCCGATATAAAAAAGCGCTACAAGCGGGATTTGAAGCATTATAAGAGGGTAAAAGTATACAGTGATAAATAGAAAATTCCAAGGACCGTATAAAAGGAGCGTAAAGAACGGGATAGTGCTATAAGTGGGAGCGTTATATCGAGGTTTTACTGTATTATTGTTTGTGGGTTTCTCTGTGGAAGTTCTTTTATTGTATTTGGAGTTATTGATACTATTTAGAATTTCAAAGTGAAGTGTGTTTGGATTAGTAGTTTTTTTGTTATCAGTTTCACTGAGGACTTAATGTTACTTTATAATATATTACTATCAAAAATTGTTATACGGCGTGGAATATTGTTATTTTTTTCTATATTAGTGCTTAACGATATGAGGGCGATATGTTTAAATATGTTTATTTCTAAGGCTGTTATGTAATGGTCCGAAATGTGTTCTTTACAAATTATTCCTTTTGTGTTAGTTTCATAGTTGTTAATGAATATAGCCTATGATCAATGCAGGATTTTGATTTTGATACTAACTGTCCTGTTTTCGTGTTATTCTATATATACAGTTTTGAAAACCATGGCTGAGCAGAACTTTAATGTATTTTTGCATAGTTATGTTTTTATTTTTTTGTAATACATCAATATTGATATCACTTATTATGATGGTAGTACAGTTTCTATTTGTTATGTTTTCTAGGACGTTTTTGATTTCTTCTAAAAATATTTTTTTCTTTGTGGAAGGTGATCTGTATATTGCAAGAATGTTAATTTTGCTATTTTTAGTGTCATCATGTATATTGATATAAATATTTTCGCAGTGATTAGTTATAATTTTGTTAGTGTTAACAGATAGGTTATTTTTATAATACATTATGATTCCTCCACCTCTTTTTTTGCTTCTTAATTCGACTATTTGTTTAAAATTGTTAAGTTGATAAATTTGAGTTTCGTTTTGCTTGATGTTAACTTCAGTTAGTATTATTAATTGTAGATGTTTCAATATATTGTTTATTTTGCATAAGAATAGGTTCCAGTTAGTTCTTAATGACCTAATGTTAAGATGTAGATTCTGAATGGATTAGTAGGATTCGACTGTTTTTTTCTCTTTTCTGACGATAAAGTTTTGCCGTTGTTAAAGAATTTTGATTATTATTGTTTTAGGTTCTGTAATACCTTTTGCGATGATGTCTAATAATAAAAATGTTAAGAATGAATTGAATTGGTCATTCAATATGGCTGTGTTGTCTACTGGTCGCTTATTTTTTCGCCTCAGCAAAATTTTGCTTTATATAACTATTCAAAACAAATTGCATTGAATGTATATTGCACACTTCGAAGTGATAATCCTTCTCACTCAGTCTGTGCCATTGTCGAACTCACAAGAATTAGTTCATCAATAGGTTTCTACGGGCCGAAGCGAAAACAGCGGGCTGCGGTCCCCGATTCACGGCCGGACGAGGGCGAACTCACAGCGGTCAAGACTACTGCTAAAGTTTGATAGTTTTGATCTGTCTTTCTTCCGACTTAAGGTATATGAATTTAATTTTAGAAATGAAAGCCCAACTGCTCCTAAAGTCCTTCAGAAAATAAATAAAGATGATTATCGAACAAATTTTACTTCGCAAACAAGGCAACTTGTTACTCACCACATTGGTTTTAATTGCTGCAGACGCCGCGAGAATCTTGCATTGATTGAATGGGAAGATATCATTTTATGGAGATCATAAAATATGTAAGGATAATAAACAATATCGAGAAGAAGGCAGAGGTATTTATCATCTTGATGAAACCTGGAATAACGCAGGGCATTCCAAAAATAACGTGCGAAATTATGATCTCGTTGAAAACTATAGAAAATGTTATTATAAATTTGGAGACCGATTCCAGTGGTAGTGATTCTGATGAAGGACTCAGAGGAATTGGGAAGATGAAATAAAATTTAGAATTTGAAAGAAGCAAACAAACAAACTAACAAATAATGAGAAACAGTAATAAGTTCGTTCCTCATGTAGGATTTATAATAAAATTATTTTAACAAATCATTGAACAAAAAAATCAACATTTCCTTTCTAAATCATGGCAGAACAGACGCTAATAATAATAAAAAAACAATTGTAAAATATTTGAAACCTAATATTTGTAAAATGTTATTCGCATCAAAATGTATTCACTTATTTTTGTCAGTTAATAAAAAAAAAAAAATTCAAGTTAAAAAATCAAGTTAAAAAAAAGGACCACACACACATTAACACACAGAAAAACTTCAGTATTTAACTTTCTTAAAACCCTAGAACGCACCAAAGGTTTCCGAGACGGAAGCTTTTCACCTTCGAAAAATTTGCCTAAAATCAACTGAAAGTGAAAGGAATTAAGTCTTGAACATCTTTTGCTCGTTTTCCGCTTTTCCGTTCTGGCTTTCCGGGGGATTGCAGCCAATCAGGGAATCGATCGCTAAACACTAGTAATGGACGTCAGAATGTTGTAGATTAAGCAGAAAACAGGAAAAAAGAAGAAATGCAACTTCACGGGAGACAGTTTTCTTGCTTTTAAAGCGCGATAACGATTCAGGAAAGATAGTCTTAAAAGCAGCAACGCACCAAAGGTGAACGTCGTTTTCACCTTTTTATGTTATTTTAATTAGCTTTTATTCCACAAAGTGTCGCTGTTATAAACCGTAAATACGCTGTTTTTCCCTATCTTTGTTCAGGAGTGTTTTAAAACACTTTGAAAAGGTTATTTCTCGTTTCCTAAAAAAGGGAAAAAAGCTAAAGCAGTAGTTCTTCAACTTTCAGTATCATCTCCCCTCTTAATATTGATATTATTAAAAAAAAAAGTTTCCCTTTTTCAATTTAATAAGAATTTGCAGATATGTACGTGTACTTCTGAATTTATTTGTCTGCTTCACATAAGAGCTGATTACTATATTTACTTTTTTTTTTTTAAGTTTCTATAAAGGTGGGCCCGGTAGCCAAGTGGCTTGGCTGCGGGTTGGAGGTGAAGGGTTCGATTCCCGGCGGTGGGCGGGGATTTTTCCACGCTCCTTTCACCTCCAAACGGGTCCTAGGGTTTACCCAGCTCTCTATGGAATGGTTACCGGGTTTCTTTTCCGGGAGTTAAAGGCGGGTGGGCGTCGGGCTGCCCTCCCGACCTCAACTTCGTCCCGTTGGTCCTAAACGCTGGGAGCCAGACCTCCTGCGACCCCCTGTGTAGGCTTATCGTGGGGCACTTTAACTTTAACTAAGTTTCTATAATTAAGTTGAAGTATCCAACGTGGGTGAAAGATGCTTCACGTTGGACCGTAAATAACCAAAATATCAAATTTTATGGAAAACAGTTCAGTTGTTTTATCGTGATGGAGATACAAACAAAGAAGAAAAATGTTCAAATGGAGTAGTAGAATTCGCATCGTCAGTCAAAAACGAACTTTAGTCAAAACTTTAGTAAAAAAAAAAAAAAAATAATTAAAGGTTTTCTTTACAGGTCATGGAAACCTTTTCGAAATGTTGGAGTTAGAGGCCTCAGCGATTCTCGACCATCGGGAAGAAGTTACGGCTGCTTTACACGCTCTCGAAAACTTGCCTCAAACCGGCAAGTGGCTCGAAAACCCCTACTTGCTGTCACTTGCTCTAAATACAACGAGTTCTAAATTAGACAAGGATTAAATGCAAGTCGACATCAGCGTGCATGGCGGCGAGAAATATAAATTTGAAAAATGGCGACAATTAAATGGAATCCCGACAAGCTTAATTTATTGATTGACCTTTGATCTTTTGACCTTTTGATAAACAAAACCATGTCTGTATCATTCCTTCGTCACTGCTATTGGAAGAATCAGGCATTGACAACAGAACTAAAGCTGACATGAAACTCTTCTCCTCCCTTCCTGATACCACATGAAGAAGTCCTTCGCAAAGAAGGACGAAATATTGTTGGAATTAAAGGAGTGTCATTATGTTAACAGGATTTCTAAGAGTAAATTATTCACATGAAAGATGCTTTTATAAAGAATGCAAATATAAAGCTGACATCTTCATCTCTTCTCCTTCACGCCGTTTTTAATCGCTGTATCAACGAGAACAAAACGAGACTTGCCAAATGAAGTTCTCTTCCCGTGTAAAGCGGTGTTAAAATCGGCCAGCTGTAACGGCAAGTTAAAAGTTTTCGAGAGCTTGTAAAGCAGCCTTTCATCATCATCAGTGTTCTGTCGTAGACAGGTCCAATGGCAAGCAGCAAATAAGGTCAGCAATGTCTCTTCCTCCAAGAAAGCAGCCTTTAGGATTAGATTAATCCGACGACTTTCAACCTTTAACCCTGGGAAAGAAACCGGATCGCCATTTTGATGGAGGACTTGGTGAACCCTAAGACCGGCTGGAGGAGAAACATCCTTCGACCTCCGCTGGAAATTGAACTTTGTTCCTCCAGACTGCTTGTATATCATTGAACCATGAGTCCCACAATTTCTACACACAACAAAGTAATAAGTAAACAAAGAAAATAATAATCCTTTCTTTAAAAACTATCTTTAAAACCATATAACAGAAATTGCATTAACAGTGACTGTAGACGTATTCAAAATAGCGAAGCATTCGTAATGATTGTAGACCTAAAAGAATCTTAAAGAAATTCGCAATATTGCACAAAAGTTTCACTACGAAGTTAACAATAGTGTTCACGAACACCAAATCAAGGCCCGCGAAATACTAACCACAGCCTATCTAGTTAAGAATTTCTTGTCTTTCATTTTAAACTTGGAAACATTGCATTTAGGACCCAGCTCGACGCATAGTTAAACCTATTTTATGTATAGAAGATTCCGGAAGAAACTACATACCCCTGTTTTCAGGAACTTGTTGAGAAATTCGTTCCAAATGTTGCAAGACAAATCGAAGTTGTTTGCGCAAAGAATATTTTGACCATTTCAAAATCTAAATGACAAAATAGCGAATAAAGAACAGTTTAAAACATTTCAGAGTTGTTCTCGTTGGAAATCTTGGGGAAATGTATATACTCAAACTCCGCTTGAATTGGAAGCACGAAATTTGACACTGAGTGTTGTCAAAATCGAAAAGATACGTGCTTCACAAATTTTCGATATTCGCATCCTAAGGGACACAGGAGCAAACTTTCTTGAAGGGTCCGCCTGTCTCAGAAACTACTCAAGCTAGAAACATGAAACCGGGGAAAAACACACTACTTTAAAAATAAAGAAATATATAAGCTCAGGAAACATACTCTTCTTTCAAAATGAAGAAATACATGTTCAAATGTTTTTCAAAAAAATATCCGAAGGGTGAAGAGAGGGGGTGGATTCTAAAATAAAGTAGGAGTTCTCTCTGACTCATCAACGCTCAGCCTCAACTGCTAAACATAGAAACTTTAAATTTTCAGGTTCTTTTTAGAATTGGGTTAAACGTTTTCTCGGAGTTTGACAATATTTTTTCCTAAAGAGGGTGGATAAGAGCAGAAATGGGCAAGGAGTCTTATGCCCTACGATGTCGATGAAATTTGATAACTGCGGGGTTTCTGTGTTACAAAATGCAAATATAACATACATTTGTAACTATTTTTTTACCAACTGGGAAAGGTTCAAAGTAATCTCAAAATTACAATTTCTTCCTTCTTCATATCAGGACAACTCTTTTTTTTAACTCGAAGCACGGGTATTTTGCTATATTTATATATAGATTAAAATTAACTTATATTACTAAATATATATAAAGCCGGACAGTGATATGAAATTTGATATATATATAATCAAATTTCATATCACTGTCCGATTTTATATATTTAGTAATATAAGTTAATTTTATTCTTATATTCTATTCTGTTCTAAATTTTAAATTGCAAAAGATTGATTGAAATCTTTGCTTTGCGAAACTCAAAGGCCTTGCTTTAAGTTTTGCCTGTTCGATTATGTAGATATATAAATGCATCCAACCTCGAAACATTGCATTCCTCAAGCAATACGAATCTATGCATGATAACGTATTGACTTTTATGAAATAAAAGTGGTTTTTTACCAAACACAATCAAAATTATCTGGACATTACTTCATTATAAAGAATGCATTAGATCATGAATAGCTGTGCTCTCCTATTGAAGTCACACAGCATTATCTAATGGAGCAATTCTTGCAACCAAAGTTTAACAATCTTTCAATCAATGTATATTTAAATATTAGTACATAGATGGCCGAAGGATTTTGTTAAAGCTTGGTTCCATACGTTGTTTCATTGTGATAATATAGTACAAATAATGATTTGACATCGAGAATTACTGAAAGGTAGTAATGCAAATTTAACACTTCTATGCATTATTAAATTCCATTTCAAAATTGCTTCCATTACTTTATTGAATAGTATTCATCGTCAATTGAGTGGTGAGTTTTGGAAGAGTGATCTATTCCTCGTATCCTTGCAATTCCAATCCTTCCTTATTTTGAAGAATACAGACGCCCACTCGCTTTATTGTCAGGGTCTACCGATATTACATCTCGGCAAAATGCAACGCTCTTATTCACCAAGTGAGGGTAGATTTATTTCATAGTTCTCTCTGATGGAAAGAATAAGCATCAGAAATAAATAAAACTACACAGTGAATGATATAGACCTAAAGCTGGATTTATTAAATTTATATTTAAAGGTTTCAAAACCATAGTAAAATGAATTCAACAACTGTAAATAGACTTATTAAAATTAACACACCAATTAAATTTGAAATATATTTAATGCAAGCGAATTTTCAGAAAGGATTCTGTGTCTTTTCTTTTTCAAGCCATGACCGTAAACAAAATAGGTATATGAGAACATGAAATTTGGTTAACAATATGTAACATACAAACAAATCGAGCTTTGTCTTCATTACAAAATCATCAATTTAAATTAACTAGGAAAACCCGTGAAATATTCACGGAAGTAAAACAAATTCCACATTTTTGAAATACCATAAAAGTTTTGAAAAAAACAAGATTGAAAAAGATTAAAAAATGAGATTAGAACAAAGCCATGACTTCCGTAACAGCCCACATATAGTTTGAAAGACTAAGCCAAATTTTGTTAAAAAAAAAAAACAAATAAAAAATTGATTTACCAGTTTCAACAATAACAATAACGAATGTCCAATCATCCTTCCTGGGCAACAATGACAGCACATGTTCCCCTACTGTTGAGTAGTGAGCAAGCGGCTATCCCAGAGTTCAATGGGGTAACAGCCAAAGCTGTGGAATTATGTAAAAACCGAGGTTTTACGAACTCTCTGATAAATTTTGACGCATGAACTTCATGCATTTCAATGTAAACTTCATTTATGTGTGGAAGAAAATCTCAATACGCGGATAAAAATTGTGTAATCGCGTTCCGTCGTGCTGAAGTGGGGCGAAAAGTAGAGCGCCATGTTTATAAATGGGCGTGACGTCACGACTGAGGGCTGCATTGTGATTGGTTATTTGTCAGACTCTGCTTACAAACTTACAAATATTCGTACAATTTTTGCCTATTAATAGTATGATGTTAACAAATACAAATACTAAAACCTAACAATTAATACGCTAATTCCTGAAATTTCGTAATTTTGTTAGATTTTAAATGAAACAAATCCTTGGCTAGACTGACGGTTTGAGGTTTGGTTGTAGTATTTGTATTTGTTAACATTGACAGTATTAAATTGATGAATTTTGTAATGAAGGTAAAGCTCGATTTGTTTCTATGTGATATAATGTTAATCAAATTTCATGTTCTCATATTCCTATTTTGTTTAAGATTATGGCTTGAAAAAAAGGAATGACGCAAAATCCTTTCTGAAATTTCAATGTATTTAATGTATCATTTAATGTATTTTATATTTAATTGGTGTGAAGATATTTTAATTTTAATAATATGACTATTAAAAGGAAGGAATTGAAAAGTAAGTCGTTTATTGAATTCAGGTTATTACCTTTCGAAACTATTAATATAATTTTATTGAATACAACTATAGGCCGACAGACGGTTCTTGATGATCCCGAATTTTCGCGATTTCACGTGATTGACGCGAGAATAGCCTCTATCCATGTCTTCTCACAAAATGGCGAGAAAGAAGGCTTATCGACTCCGGGAAAGAAGCGGCCACGAGCAAGCCCCGTTACTGATGTAGATGATTTTGACCGATGACTTATTCGCCGCTGCATCCATCGTCTCTACGCTGAAGGTAAAAATCCAACTTTAACATTTTTTCTCTAGCATTTTACTAGTGACAGACATTCAAAATACTACATTCCTTGAGACCTGCTGAAGAGGCTAATGGCCAGATCTCGCGTTTTTCGTTATTCTCGTGCAAACGTGATCATAAAGAACCATCTGTCGGCCTATATGTCTGTTGATTCTACTGATTTGCTCATAATTCTAATATAAATTCATTAAGAATTCTAATCAAAAATAATTCTCATAATTCTAATCAAAAATATGAAAAATAAAAACTCTGTTGGATTAGGTAATGTTATTGTAGAGGATATTAAAAAATTCCATCTTAATATAGCAGATTTTATGACTTTATTAATAAATAATATTATTATAAAAGGTATATATCCAGATAAATGGAAAATAGCCAAATTAATTCCTATTTTTAAAAATGGAAATTATCTGAATATAACAAATTATAGACCAATCTCATTACTCTCAAATTTATCAAAAATTACAGAAACCTACATTTTTAACACAATCTATAATTTTATTGCAAAATATCAGTTAATACATAAAAATCAATATGCATATCAAAAAAATAAAAGTACAACATTATTATTACAAGATTTAAATGAAATTATCAATAAAAGCTTAAATCAAAGTAATTTCATTCTAATTATATATATAGACATGCAAAAAGCATTTGATAGTTTAGATCACAGCATATTACTACAAGAACTAAATAATATTGGTATAAGAGGCCCAATGCTTAATATACTAACAAATTATTTAAAAAAAAGAAAATTCAAAGTTAAAATTCAAAATAAAATAAGTAAAATATATAATTTAAAAAAAGGCATACCACAAGGATCTACCTTAGGTCCAATATTATTTATAATATATATTAATACAATTTTCAAAAATTCAACAAATTCAAATATCTTTGCTTATGCAGATGACTTATTATTAATAAACACAAATAAAAACTTTTCAATAGCACAAGAACAAATACAAAATGACTTTATTAATATAATTAAATGGACACATGACTATAAATTAGTCATTAATAAAAATAAAACAAAATATATGATAATTACTTCAAAGAACAAAAAAATCAACATTATACCAAAAATAAAATATCATGAATTCCACTGCATACACAATCAACCAGAAGATATGAACACCTGTAACTGTGAAAGTATAGAAATAATAAATAATTATAAATATCTAGGTCTATATATAAATAATATATATACATGGCATACTCATTATATTCATATATTAAAAAGGTTAAATTACTTTTTATATGTTTTATCATATTAAAGACATCTTTCCTAAAAAAACAAAAATTATATTATTCAAATCATATATTGACTCAATAATAAATTACGGTATAGATAATTGGATCTATATAAATAAAAATAAAATGAAAAATATCAACAGAATCTTGAAAAAAATAATAAATTTCATTTTTCCTAACTTTAATAAACTGCAAATTGAACAACAAAATCAAATTTTAATAAATAATAAAATATTATTTCCTCAACAAAGAGTTATTTTTAATTTAATTATGCAAAAATATTATATAATATGTTATAACATGCAGGAAGAAAATATCCATACAACAAGAAGTAATATAATATATACTAAACAAGTCTTTGATAATCCAAGAAATAACTTCGGATTACGAATTAAAAACAGACTTATTAATAAAATATTCGACCAATTTTCAATTGATATGAAAAAAATTGAAAAAATATCTATCTTAAAAAAAATAATATATAGAGATATAATATCTGGTAAAATTATTTGGGTCGACTAATTTTGAAAAAAAAAAAAAAAAGGATTAATTTTGTATACTTTATGTACTTTACTTTACATTTATTATGTACTCATAAGTTATGCATTTATAAGATATCATAAAAGTTTATATATAACTTTTATTTTCAAATTTTGAAATATTGCTTAATATTATTCTTATTTTATTTGTAAAATTAATGGAATATTATGTTTACTCTAAATGTATATAGGACCATTTTTGTTTCTGATATCATTTTAACTCACAGCACCTACAACACAGATCAATTAACCTAGTAGGACTGTAATGTAATATTTTGATGAATAAAATAAAAAAAAAAGAGTAATACTGGTTCATTGATATGCAAAGAAATTATTTTAATTGCTAATACGTGCATAATATTCATAATTTTCGGGAAAACATAGGAATTTGAAAAACGGGAATCACTTTACATTCTCGAAAAGTTTTGCAATGGAAATTTAAGTTTTACTTTAAATATATGTTTGCCTCAAATCAATGAAAAGAGTAAAAAATTGTTTTTATGGTTCTACTTTTTTCTTATTTCCTGAAGCAAAAAAAGTCAGTTGCTGTATTGTGCAAATCAAATTTTCAAACGTTGTTGTTGAAGTTATCAATTTCGGACTTGTGTCCCTTTGCTTTCATGTACTTGGTTGCCTGCAGCTGCTGACCAAACTGGAGACTGTATTTGTTCTCTGTCTGGGGTTAAAATCGTGTTGTCAGCGAATCGCAGAAGAACAGACGAGTTAGGAAATTGGAAATTTGATGCATGAATTTAAGATGGGAGGCCCTGAAATTTGTCTCCAAGAAAATAAACGTGGTTTTAGGTTACAAATAGTACATTAAACTGCCTACGTAAAAACACGAAATTTAAATGTCAAAAAATTGGAAGCTTTGGAAGACTGGCAACTTTTTTTTTAGTTCAATATTTTAAGTTCAAAGATTAACCTAGGTATAGGAAAGAGAAAAAAAAAACCGAAGAAAATCGTAGGTTTTTGATTACTAGTTCCATGTAAACTCAGCGACCTCTATTGCAAAGCATTTTCTACATTTCTGCAAAATCAAACTAGAAGAGAACAAGATTTTCGATATTATTTTTAATTCTTTGCATATTTAACTTACATATGTACTGTTATTCTTATTTATATTATTCATTTTTTTTATAAATATAATCCACATCCAAAAGGGGCTTCGGACAAGGAAAAGAAAATGTCCGGGCGAGAACAACGAGTGCTGGCGCATCGATTTTTACTCGTTCACAATTCTCTTCACCATCAAATTTGTAACAAATTTGTAGCAACAGCCGAATTCCTAGTAATTCAGAAATATATATTCCATTACCCTGACTCTTAAAATAGTGGAAAACTTTCAAATTATACCTCTACCTTGGTTGTGCAGGCCTTACAGTAATCTGTTCTTACGATGCCGCCATATTGCTTCTGCAGCAATGAGGTCCAGGACCAACTAAGTGATCCGGTTTTCACCATATTTAGCGATTCTTCTTTCTCTGTCGATACTTTAGATAGCATTCGTTCTAATTCATTGAAACTAAGTCTTGATAGATAAATGGGTTGCCCTATTCCAATTCCACAAACCGTTATTTTATCTCTTCCATATTATTCTCGTTGCTAACTTTGAATTTTGAATTAACTATGTAAATTTTGAAATACATACGAGGGGTATTCAACCTAAATTGTTCACATATCCTCAAAGATATAATTTATCTTAGCTTTATATCCCCAGAGTTAATAGTGTTAATTAAAAGTATTCAATTTATCTATGTATAAATAAAATTATGGCATAGGACAAGCATCGAAAATAAATTACAAAATTTACATTCAATAGATTAAGTTTAATATTTTTGTTTGTAACTAAGCAATAAGTTTTAATTTTACAAATGAATATTACTTATTTCCTATCATTTTTAAGAATTAGTAAAAAGTTTTCAGTACTCAAAATAGCTTACTTAAATAAATGAAAAATAAGATCGTGTATCGCCTTAGATGTCTTCTTGTACCTATAGGGGTACACGTATCCCAGGTCAAATATTACTTTGTATACAGGGTGAGTAAGAAGATATGCAGAAACTTCGGGAGCTCATTCTACATGTAAAAGTAAAGAAAAAAAATATATAAACATAGGTCCGGAAATGCTTCGGTATCGAGTTACGGCTAGCGAAAGATTTCGCCCATAATTTAGTACAACAATACGCACATGGACTACACCTCAGTTGTTAGCTCTCACAATAAATCAAAACAATGCAATTCACATTATTGTTGAACAGCTGTTATTGTGTAGCCAACTTTTTTGTAGGTTCCACGTGGGATAAGCTTCAAACCACTGGGAGATACAGTTCTGCGACATGTTTCATTCGATTTTTTCAGGTCAACAACCGTAAGAAACCACTGATTTCGCCCCTTAATTTACCTTCCCAGACTTCCAGCAAGTCTTTATTTCACCCAGGGTACTACATTATGGGCGAAATCTTTCGCTAGCCGTAACTCGATACCGAAGCATTTCGATAACTACGTTTATATAACTTTTTTTGTAGAATGTAGAATGAGCTCCCGAAGTTTCTGCATATCTTCGTGAATCACCTTGTAGAATCAAAAGTAATTTGAAAATATGATACAATTACTATTCATCTGTTGAAATTTACCGATAGAAGTCATTTTCTTTGTTTGGGTGAATCTTCGGAAAACCTGTAATTCGTGTCACAGAGCAATAAATTGAAAATGATTGAAAATATTTGTCATTTTTCAAAATCACACATTGTAGTAAAAAATATACTATAGTTTAGTATAATTTTTTTTTTAAATTTTATGGAATTTCCAAAAAAAACGTTGTCCACAGAAGGTGATTCGTCACTTCCGTGGACTGTCACAAGCTACAGTTGGATAGCTTCTAAAGATCCAAACTGCTTTATTTTTTAATATTTTTAAAATAAATATATATATTGTGAAATCAGAAATACATAAATTTAACATAATATTTTTTTTCGAATTATCAGTAAAATTTTTTTGCAACCTCAAGTCTTGTCACAAGGTTTAGCCATCGCTTTTGTGGACATTCCTAAACTTTCTAAAAAATCCACCAGATGCGCTAGTTATCTTCCTTCTCACTTAAAAACAATAGGTTAGATGGCCATTTTGGATTGGGAAGTGATTTTATTCGTCTGAGTCGCACATTTGTCAGGAAAATATTACTTTTTTATTCATTTTCCGTAATTTGCACAGCTCATCCCATCACTTCTGTGGTCTTGTTTAGAACCTAATTTTTCTATGGAAAAATGATTATTTCTAGGCAAGATATTGAAATGTGGTAAACTTAATTTTCTGAATGATACGTGTTCCTAACCTCAAAATGAAGAGCACATGGGTCAAGAAACATGAGTATTCGTCACTTCCGTGGACATCACTTCCGTGGACATCACTTCCGTGGACATTTTGGGTCCATGGAAGTGATGATCATCAACAATAGAGGATACTATGTTTTTCACGTAGACTCGTCTTTCACTTCCAGTCTTTGTTAAATGCCAATAAGAATTTTTACAATTATATAAATACATATAATATAATATATGAATATGTTATTATATATTTACATTTTTGTAGACGTTTAAGATTGACAGTCTGTTTCATTTTTATTTGTTATGATTTCCTCTATTTGATAAAAAGTTCTTTTAATTCATAAATTATAGTCTTCTATTTATTTATTTCATAGTTTTTCCCACGTAAATTCACTATTTCGAATATAATTTATATTAAAAGTCGACATCGTTATCAACACGAGTCACTTCTGTGGACATAGGCCTACCATCACTTTTTTTTTTTTTTTTTTTAAATAACCAAAATGCGTTGACCTGAACCACATATATCATGGATGTAAGAATGTCAAAAGCAATCATCTCAATTTTTTTGAAAAGGAATTCTTGTAATTTAAAATCTCAAAAATTTTTGACTGAAATTGCAGGTTTTCTGTAGATTCACCCGTATATGTTTTTTCGACTTCAATAAAAAATAAGGGCGAAAAAAAAGCTTTTTAAGAAAAGAATTGCTTAATTTACACATAAATAACAGAAAACCAACAATTTATTGTAAACACATAAATTTAACAAATAAATATTTTATTTTATATAAAAATATAAATTGATAAGAAATTATTATTAACCAATAATAATAATAATAATAATAATGCTGCCATCAATTTTCTGTTGATTCCGCTTTAAAAAAAATATTACGTCAATTTGGTCGTTAATCGGTTTATATGAACGATAATAATACGACTGTTATTTCCATTTTATTTTTCACTTCAGTTAATTAAAATATTGATTTTGTCTTTTGTTTCCTGATGAAAAATCCGCTGAGCATTAACTGGTTTCCCAAGAATTTGGAGGTTGGTTCACATGAAACTGTGCGAAATGAGTCATTCACATTAACATTGCAATGAATTAAAAAAGTAACCTGAGGAAATAATCGATTTTTAAGCTGAAACAAAGAGAACATAGTAATTATCTTCCAGAAGAGATACACTACATGGCCAAAAGTTTTCGGACACCCCTCTGGAGAAGTGGATGTGGCTGTTATCGCATGCTATGACGTCATAGAACGAGGTAAAAGTGGTCATCGGAAATATCGGGCGGCATGAACGGGCGTTAGACAGACAATGAGTACGTCAATGGAGCTGAGTGATTTCGAACGTGGCATGATCATTGGATGCCCTCGGTGCAACAAATCGGTTCGTGCGGAATCGGCGTACAGGTGCCGCGATCAACTAAGTGATGTCATTATTAAGTGGAAACGCCTGGGAATGACAACGGCAGAAAAACGCAGTGGTAGGTCAAAGAAACTCAAATCGCAGCCGTCGAACCCGCAGGTTAGCGCAGAAGAATCCCAAGTACCCGTTGGCAACGATCGCTAATGAGTTCCAAACAGCTCCAGCCGTCGTCGCTAATACGGTTCATCGGGAGCTGAAACACATAGGTTTCCAGGATTGTGCGGCCGCTCAGAAGCCCAACAAAAGGAAGTGAATGCTTTAAACGGCGCACAGTGGG
>JAFIDM010003189.1:53595576-53637718 GCA_023159025.1 Thereuonema tuberculata | reverse complement strand
AAACAGACTACCTCCACCGATATAATCAGGTAGCGTCGATCGTTCATCAACAACTAGCACACAAACATTCACTTATTATGAACACGGTCCCGTACTACGAGTATTTACTACAAAGCGTATTAGAGTCACCCTCATATAAACTGTACTGGGACCATTCACACAGACAAAACCATACATCACAACAGACCTGACATCACACTTGTTGATAAGGTCAACAAACAGACCTATCTCATTGATATTGCAGTACCTATCAGCAAGAACATGCAGAAAAAACAAGCAGACAAGATCAGTGAATACACCGATCTAGCACACAAGCAGTGGAGGCAGGATGGAGTACGTGTTGTATCCATCGTTCTGTGTGCCACTGGTCTGGTGCCTCACACATTGCACCACAGCCTCAGCACACCAGGACTTCACAAAAACACTTATGTTTAACTGCAGAAGGCTGTGGTACTCAACACTATACGCATTGTTAGGAAATCACACATCCCTAATCATTCTTGCACACGTCTTTACACTTGGCAATATACACTTGGCTTTGGTCCTTGACCCGCCATATTGTTTTTGCTGGGGCAACCCAAGATTTGAAACATACAAACATAATAATAACAAAAACTAAGGCTAAAATAAGACAAAAATTTCTAATTTAGGCATTTAAGTGTCTTATTTATTAAAATAAGTTCTAAGCCACCTAAAGGGGTGAAAATATCCGTTTATATGTAAATGTAAATCATTTCATTTATTTTAGAATATATATAAACCCCTGAAATTGGAAATCAAATTCAGGAAAGAAAATGACAGATGAGATTCCAGACCGTAATAATAACCATGAATTCTAATGAGCTCCCAAAGTATAAAAATATCTGAAATTAAAATTATATTTTATTATGGTTTCTCCTACCTACCATTGGTCCTCTGTTGAACTAACGACTTTATAAATGAGCACATTCACAATGATCTTTAGTCTGATGAAAGCTCCCGTATGGGCGCTGAAACTGGTAATGTTTTAATGTGCTTCGTATCTTTATTGTAAATATTCTTTAGTTTTAAATAAGCAACATTAACGTATGGATCACAATTACAAAAATAAAATTAAAGGCCACCATGCAAAGACTACTGTTTTAAAAATATATTAACAATCTAAAATTTACACAAGCGTTTTCTGGCCGGCCAGCGAAACTTTCTGAAGTGTGAAATTCTTTAGTTTTATTATGTGTGTTTCTTATAGTTATTTACTTAATAATAATAACTAAAATTTTATTAATTTTCTGTTATTTATATAATTACTTCAACTGATCAACATTTTATTTGGTTGCTAAGCTATTTTCGCATTGAGACGTTTTCAGCACTGATTTATAATGTTTTTGAATTTTTTTTCAATTAAATTTCTTAATTGGATTTCAAAAAAATATTTAGCTGAATAATCAACAATTACAATAAAAATGACAAGTCTTTCAGTGATTGAATAAATAACCTCATAAATCACTGTTTTTTTTTTTTTTTTATTTCCAATGACTTGGCAATGGATGTAGGACGTATGGTAAGAATTCGTGCTATGACAAAACCTCAAGCTTTAAAAGCAATATTACTACTGCTACACATTGTAAATGCCACATATTTTTTAAATGATGACTGACTTTTGCACATTTTTGTTTAAACAATGTTTCGTCTTGCAGAAAAGGGTCGTTTGGAGCTATTATGGTTAATAGGGGCCGAAACAGGCTTGTTGCAAAGAGAGGTGCTAGAGTTGTTCGCAGATGATCTATAGTAGTTTGCAAAAAAGAAGGGTTTGCCATATATGGTCATTACGTGACGATCGATTTTGTCTGGAACAACGTCACCAGTCATGACGTCATCAACTTGAACTCCGAGCAGTCAGTCCAAGATGGCGTCGTGTTGTGATCGCATAAAAAAAAATGACAATTAATAAAAACATTTTCAATAAAATAATCTTAAAAAATATAAAATTATTAAAATAATAATAACAATAATATAAAAATATATTCGTAACTGTAGAAATTACAGAAACCAGAATGTTTTCGTAAAGTTTATACGATTCAGTTACGAATTTTGGCAATATGTATGTTCTGGAAACATCAATCCATAAGCAAATTACGTCATCAAAAAGCTCTTCTTTCATGAACTGAACTGTAGGAACATCTACTAGATAGGTTGCCTCAGCAATAGGCACGTCGCATCAAAGTGTACATAGAATTATCCGGAAACAACTTCTCTACCCTTCTCTACGGATATGCAGCACGTGCAATCTGTGTCGCCAGAGGATTTCCCTGTAAGTGTCAGATTTTGAGAATGATACACGCAGCACTGCGCTACACCTACGTTTCAGCAGTGTATTCTTTACACAGGTGAAGTAAGCTTTAGCCGGAATGCCATTGTGAACTTCCATAACCGTCATCACTGGGCAGACGAAAATCAACACAAAACCATCCAGGCACAGCATCAACAGCAGTTCTCACTAAATGTTATTGTTGAAAATCATCTCATCTCAATTGTGGTTCATGAAGAACGGAGCTCCGGCTCATTTCAGCCTCATTGCTCGACGATTACCCTTAATCTTAATTGCGATTACCCTTGCCGTTGGATTACCAGAGGACAATATCACAGCTTGCCCTGTATGCTTCCCAATCTAAATCCTTTGGGTCTTTTTTTCTCTATATCAGAAGATCTTTTGCAACAAAAAGATCTGCCGAGATAAAATTAAGTGTCGTAATATTTAGTAGATTAATAGATGTTTTCTAAATTCAACAGAAATCTTGATTGTAGGGTTCTTATGAAATTTAAAGCATACTTTCTTTAAAGTGCTGGTTTTTGTGTTTTTATTTGTTTTAAAGTTTCGCGAAAACAATATAACAGGAAAAGCTCCATTTATTTGTTAATTATAATATCTATTTAACGCAAACAAATATTCTACTTTATTCTAGAAATAACTTAAATCCGCGCTACTTATTTAAGTTGCCTTTATCCAATTAATTGTAATCACATCAAAGCCTAGATTTTTAAGCAGTTTAAAATGTATTAGAATCTATAGAAATTCATTGTTTACCTTCAGTTCTATCTTAGTTTTTCAATGGGATTGCTTTGCTATGGAAGTTATTTTCAGCTTCATGTATAATCGTATGTTTGCAGTTATACCACTATTATATTTACAAACTTTTCAACTTTTGGTTTTCATCAAGATACAAACACGTGAATGATATTTACTCTCATAGTATTTCTATACTTTACATTTCATAATGAAAGTACGAAACTATTAGATTGTTGTACAAGAAAGTATCAGAAAATAGAACAGTTAAATGAAAGTCGAATCAAAATTTCTTGGAGCATAATATATAGTCTCCGACCATGATCAAAGGACATATTCGTTTAAAAGTCATTGAAGAGTCATTTTATTTAATTCATTACCTTTATAAGCAGAAATTTTGCCAGGAATGCCATATAGATTATAAAATACACAATTACACAATTAATAGATAAATTTTATATTCAATTATACTTTAACTTTTTCTAAACTAGTTCAAGAGTATTTGAATGGCCTCATGTAGTTAATTATATTTAAAAAAAGCTCCAAACGACTTTTCATTTTCTACATTCTCAATTTCATTTTTCGCAACGAATAACTGGTTTATTTTTGTTTTTATCATTTTTTTTTCTAATTTTCCTCGTCAGCATTCGAAATTCGACAGACAAAGTATATCTTTACGTCTGTTTGTTTGTTTTTGTGAATGTGAGTCAATGGTTATAAGAAGCTACTGAAATTGAATCTGTGAATATTCTCAAGCAAAATTCAGAATGATGTTGGAATCCCTTTTATTGTTTAATATTTTAATCCTTTTTAAGATATAGAGTCTTGTTATACAGTAGATATAGAACTAGAAAATCCATTCAAATTTATCAATGACATTCCAAACGGCGCTTGACGAACAGCATAACTATTGACTTTAGGTTTCGATTTAGAAACCAATGACGCTGGAAACAAATGAAGGAGTATCTGTCATGTTGGCATAGGTTCTTTTAGAATAATTGTGTATTCGAAGATTGAATTGGAATGTTGTGTTATCTGACAAACTAAGTATTGGCGTTTTAAATCAAAGTTTGAAATTATAATATTGCTACTTAATAATTAGATGACGCCGTCGCACTAGTCAGGTAAAAGATTAAAAATTAAAAACTTAAAAAATTAAAACTACTAGTTTCGACTTCTAAAAAGACTTCATCTGGTCAAGGAGCAATAAAAAATGTGGGTTATATGGCTTTTTGGTTTTTCATTCGGGAAGGATGACGATGACGTAAGATGATGTGACGTATTGAAAGGTTTATAATGAGGAAGAGAGGGATGGGGAAGGGAGGGGAAGGATTGTACTGGGGGGTGTTCGCTATTGTGATTTGGTTTTTTTCTTTCTTTTTCTTTATTCTAAATCCGTATTGCTCGATCCTTTGCACTGACAAGGTTTCATTGTACGCATTGGGTTCCATGATTATGTGGATTGTTTCTTTACACTTATCTAAGAATGAGTTTCTTTCCTTGCAAATTATGGATGTTTTGGAGAAATCAGGCTTGTGCCCCATTTTGAATGAATGGGTAACGGTATTACAATTAAAATCAACAAGATTTTTGATAGCGTATTGGTGCTGATATATACGCTGTTTTAATTTCTGTTTGGTTTCTCCATAATATTTGCATGATTCTCCATTGGAACATGGAATGGCATATACTACATCTTTTGGGTTTAATGGATCGCTTGAGTCTCTTGGGGATTTATTTTTGTTGCGTAGCACTGAGATGGCATTTTTGCTAGGGGAAGTTAATGTAATACTACATGGTTTTAGTATTTTGGATAGAGTCTGGAAAAGGGTGGGATGGTAAGGAATTGATACGTATTTTGTATTAATGGAAACCTGTTGCTTTATACTGCAATAATAAGATCGAGTGGATAAGGCTATGTGTCTATCTATGAATTTTAGTGGATAGTCATTAAGAATAAATTTTGTTCTTATGTTTTGAATTTCTTTTTGGAGGAAATCAGGATTACTGGATAAATGGAATGTC
This sequence comes from Thereuonema tuberculata, assembly GCA_023159025.1. Lineage (NCBI taxonomy): Eukaryota > Metazoa > Arthropoda > Chilopoda > Scutigeromorpha > Scutigeridae > Thereuonema > Thereuonema tuberculata. Next base: position 53,632,650 of record JAFIDM010003189.1, on the reverse strand, counting down.
CTATTTACAGCTATTTTTACATTATTAATCTTAAAGGACAAGAAGAGTTGTAATTAAGGGTTATAGATAGCGAGGATGGTTTATGATATACTGAGGTTTGAAAGGTTTTGTTTATGCGTCATATTAGCACATCTAGGAATGGAATGGTTTGAGATGTAGCATTCTCATTCTCCTTTTTAAATTTGATGCCTGTGTGAATATTGTTTTTCAATCAGAGAAATTTTTTTTTTTTTACTTTGAGAAACTTTCTCTTTATTTGGGGATAAAACTTTTATCTTAAACATGTACTTAACACTTAACCAAATAGACTTGGACACAAGGATAAAAACAAAATAACATTTTATTTCTTTGACGGAGCTAATCCGTTTACAGATCAAATACTTCGCTGGGACTAATGTCTTTTGATTAACACTTGTATGATAATAAATTACTTTGCATTTAAATATTAACTCAAATGTCCATTCGTTAATATTTATATAGACTAAGAGTTCTTTAGCTCTTTACTATTTTCATAGTTCTTTAACTTTACATTAATCCTTTCTTTCGAACTACTTTATATTGGACTTCACTCTTGAACTTAACTTTGAACTTTTCGTCCGAAATACTTTGATATCTTTAACTTGAACTGCTACTGTTAGCCTTTAACCTTTCATAGTATATATTCACTAATCCTATCTTCTAAGGTCAGAATCTTCGGACAGAAAAATACAGTCTATATCCTTGTTAAAACTTTTACTCTAAACCTTTAGTGCTTTAATCTTTATTTATTCATCAATGAATCCTCGATTAATATCTTTTTCAATTAAAGTCTTTTAAGCCCTTTGATGACTCCTTAATCTTTATTATTTCTAGATTACAGATAAATAGTGCTGAAAAGTGTTTGTTCTGAAAAGAGTAATATTTATCTTAGATGAATGCATCAATTCTGAACAGCTAGGTTTATTTAAAGATTTATACTTTGACAGCGTCTCTAGCTTAATTGATTTGTTGATATTTTATTAAGAGGAATTATAGAATGACTTTTATAATTTGTTGATATATTATTACGAGGAATTATAGAATGGCTTCTATAATTCCTCATAATAGTATATCAACAAATCAATAAAGCTAAAGACGCTGTCAGAAAGTATAAAACAAGTATAAAAAGTATAAGAAGTATAAACTTAGCTGTTCAGAATTGATGCACTCATCCAAGATAAATATTACTCTTGCTACTATAGACATTGGTGATATAGATATTTTTAAAGACGGCTCTAAATCAAAATCGGGAGTTGGAGCTAATATATAGATTGGCTAAAAGCAGGACTTTCGCGCACTCTTAAAATCACTTCCCAAAATTTGCATAAACATGTTAAGATTGATGGTATTTAAAAGTGACTAATGCTACGATGATATAGGATTATTAGAAATTACAAATTTTTGTTTCGGCTTCAGCAGTAGTGACGCCTTTGTAATTTTCTTTCTTATGACTTTTTCCAAGTTTTTAAAACAATTAATTCTTATAAACTTTACAGTTTTAAGTGTTGAAAATATGAGTGTGTACTACTACACTGATTTCTACGTGGGCATGAAAACTTTCATATTTCTAGTTACTGTACATTTTGAATAAAATGTTTCACAAAAAGTAATATAGTTGGGAATGGAGAGACTTGCTTCGCTCGTCTAAATAATAGGTAAGATAGTTATTCAATAGAACGATATCTAAAGATAGAAAATTCCAAATTATGCTTCTATTTTCAATTTGAATTATCAAAAGTAAAATTTGCTGTGCAATTAATGTTCAAAACAAAACATTAAAAATAATGATTCGAAATCATCCGTACAGTTCTTCTAAATTTTAAAAAAAAATACCAGGTATTGATTGAAAATTTAAAAGGAGTGGTAAATAGTCTATATTTGTACAGATATAATATTAATAATTGTAAAATAAGGCAATAGTGAACTAACTTGTGTGTTATCTGAATTTCTATAAAAACTGTGCTGGAAAAGAAAGCTAGTGAATTATATTAACAAAATGATATAACATGATAATGCTCATATCTTTATTGTTAGAATAATAGTATGACCACTGACATTTGTTGGTAGTGAAACAATAAGCACACCGAATAGTGAAGTGCTGAAAATATACGGTGCGATTGTTTATCTAAACTGCTAATAATTACTACAGGCTAATCGAACATTCTTCGAACTGACAAGTTTTAGATAACTATCAGTTGACTAAATTGATTTAGATTAATCACGAATATCTTTTTGACAAGTGGATCGATGTGTAATCAAAAAGAAGATTGAAATATATGTTACCTTGTTGTTTTTTGATTAAGTCTTTTGAGTGTTCTTTTCAATAACCTACCGGATCGAGTAACGGTAGATTAGACTACAGTTTCTTATCTAATCTTAACTGTTATCCTTTGCTCAAGACTAATTTAAGTTTATTCAATATAAATACAGGGTGATTCACGAAGATATGCAGAAACTTCGGGAGCTCATTCTAAATGTAAAAGTAAAGAAACAAAGTTATATAAACATAGGTCCGGAAATGCTTCGGTATCGAGTTACGGCTAGCGAAAGATTTCACCCATCATGTAGTACTCTGGGTGAAATGAAGACTTGCTGGAAGTCTGGGAAGGTAAATTAAGGGGCGAAATCAGTGGATTCTTGAGATTGTTGACCTGAAAAATCGAATGAAACATGTCGCAGAACTGTATCTCCTAGTGGTTTGAAGCTTATCCCATGTGGAACCTACAAAAAAAGTTGGCAACACAATAACAGCTGTTCAACAATAATGTGAATTTCATTGTTTTGATTTATTGTGAGAGCTCACAACTGAGGTGTAGTCCATATGCGTATTGTTGTACTATATTATGGGCGAAATCTTTCGCTAGCCGTAACTCGATACCAAAGCATTTCTGGACCTATGTTTATATAACTTTTTTTCTTTACTTTTACATGTAGAATGAGCTCCCGAAGTTTCTGCATATCTTCGTGAATCACCCTGTATATAAATAGTTTTTTTTCAATATTAATGATTTGAACTCTTATTATGTCTCCGGTCACTCGGAAATGAAAATGCTGAGGCAGTAACAGACACTGTTTTGCAAATAAATAAAATAAAATAAAGTTTTGGGGGCAATCCGAAAAAACGATCAAATGGAAGAAATTTTTTTCCCAAGAAATTCTCATTCTTTGTCATCACCCACGGTTGAAATAATTTTGCAATAGAACAAATATTCACTGATTATAATAATTTAAATATTTATATGACGAAATTTAACCTTTTTACCTAGAGCGTTTTATGAATGTGATAGCCGCGATACGGAAACAATACAGCATGGGATTTTAGAAATGGATCAGATTTAATATGAAAAGCTGAAATTACTATTCAATGCATGCCCAGGATCTCTACTAATCTATTAGTTTAGTTCAGATTACAATTATTTTTTTGGATTATGTAAATTCTGTAATGTAAAAGATGCAGAAATGAAGAATCTAATTAATTTAGAAAATATATAAGTTGTGTAAATAGTCTCATTTTATTCATGATTCTCTTGTTACAGATTTATATTCTAAAATTTACGAAATTTGTAAAATTCACATTTATAAAAATATGGGAAATTAATTAATAATTCTAATGTAAACAGTGTTAATACTCTCCTGCACTTAATGAAGTTCTTCTTATTGCAGGTCAACCATCGCTAATCCGGTTCCGTTACTAATCCGGTCCTAATTTCGATTAGCATAATTTCAAATTTCAAAGTTTAGCGCCGCACCAATCTGCCGCTACTCTTTGGTGGCGCTACTTGCTGCATAAACACTGTTTCGTCACTTGCAAACACAGGCAAGCATTCCAATTTATTTTTCTCTATTTGTTGTGAACTCACTTTTAGCCCTAGTCATGGTTCCAATGAATAAACAAAATGCTTTCTTCCTTTCGAAGTAGCAGTGATGAACTTTCTTTTTTAGGTCAACAGAATTACCTGTGCCATTTATTTTACCTGTGCTTCATTAAAATTTCTCTTGATTTTCATTTAATGGTTCTGTTTTTTCTTTTTCAACACAACTTGTACCGATTCATTTCAAAGGTAGGATGTGTGAACTGTTAGGTTAAAGGTCTATTCTAACCTAATCTTCTGTAATCCGGCAAAATCACTAATCCTGCACCCTACCGTTCCCAATGTTGCCGGATTACTAATGGCCGACCTGTACTGTTATTTCTTTCTTTCTTTCTTTCTTTCTTTATTTATTTCAATTATTTAAAACGATAAAATTTTCCTAACCTTTTCTAACATTCATAAATAAAAAAAAAGATTTTTTTTTTTTTAAATACACCTTCAATTCCGTTTGACTCAAAAATGCTGTCATTCGGTAAATCCTATTTCCTATTTCCATTGGGTTATTGATCCATTTCCAAAGAACCTCATCATCATCATCATGATGTGCGAACTTCGTATTCGAAGATATGCGGTCTACGGAAACCTAGTGACCCCGGAATCCCTAGGGGAATCCCTAGGAGGAGCCGTAGCTAAGCAAGGTAACAGATACTGGAGTGGTTTCCCGTTGCCTTCTCCAGGACACCATTACGGAATGACGTCAGACCGAAGAGAAAGTGAAGAAGAGGCTGACAAACACAGGAAAGGAAACTGAAACATCCATTCTCTCGATCGAGATTTGAACCCGGGTACCGGCACACTGGCCTCACGGCAGACCGAACGACCACAGGCGAACGATGCCTGAGACCGAACGAACGAACGGCACGGCCCAAAGAATCTAGAGAGTTGATATTATTGCACAACATCATACACAGGTACACTCCTGAGTTACGCCACCTTAAGTTCCAGACTAATGCTTTAAAATTTTTCACATCTACTGCACTATAATCGTCAGTTACGTCATCACTGGCATAAATAATGTACTTGTAATATAATTACACAAATAGATCCAAAACTGTTTTCAAATGACGACAGCGACACCAGTAGTTGCAAGCCGTTCGGGCGGTAGCGTCAAGCTGTTGAAAAAATGCAGCAACTTCGGAAAATGGTGGTAGATCAAAAAGTCTAAGTCCAAAGCAACGTAAGTCAAAGATCCTTAATATTAACTCTAGTACAAAAATTCTAATAAAATTTTGAGATTGGTTAAACGTCTGATCGACGACCAAACAAAGCTGCTGAACAAAGTGAGGTTTGGATGTTTGTTATCCATATAACTTTTGAATCGGAGGGTGGATCTTCTTGAAGCTTGACATGCTTATTTAAGACGAGATGATTGAAAATTTGTATTTGAAATAGTTTCTATCTATACCATTAATTTCCAGACTTGTTAAACAAGACATCAACTACGGATTTGGAAACTAAACGTCAATATATAATAGTTTTTTTTCCATGGCGTTTCTTGCAAACAATCCATAACCAAGCACTGCAGATTATAAACAATGTGTACGTGCAATTCAAGACTTCTGCAGGTGAAGAAAATAAAACAAAACTCTGAAAAGCTATTGCTGATGCAACAGGCATAGGAATTTCAACTGTCGGCGGCAATGTAATTCTAAATTTCATTTAAAATAAACAATTCTTTTCATAACTTCACTTCAATACATTGAGCTCGTAAAACATCCCAGGTAATAAATTAACAATTGTATTAAATATAAAGAATCAAAAATAAATAAAAATAAATAAATAATGGGATTTGAAGAATAAAACGGAAGTGCGATGCCCTCTAAGGGACAGCAGCGAAACTACAGGCTAAGAAACTTAGACGCAGGCAATCGCTAAGCAAAATATCCAACGTTGCCCGCCATTTTCCTCTGAAAATGGGCATAGTCCATTTTTCTCTCATTTGAGGGACTATAGTAATAAGGTGCGTTGCAAAATGTTGACCTCACGTCATTGTTGCACTGGCAATGAACAAATCAAATGTGCAGCTAACAACTAATCAGCGTGGATTGATTGTAGGGTCAGGCGTCACAAGTGACACGTGATTACTGACAAGCCACTGTGATTGAACTGTTTTATGAAACAAAATTTGCATGTCAGGTGTTGCGCAATGATGACCTCACTTAGCAAATTCTGCGATTAATCATTTGTACGCAGACGTTTGTACTGTGCATGTATTGGGAATGGTTGTATGTAACTGTTTGTAAAGTCTGAGTGGTTCAACGTTTGCAGTTAGTTCAAAAGGACAGTGTAATAACATGGGTTCAGGGAAAGCTCTGACGGATCATGAAAAAGGTCAAATAACGGCTTACAAAGATGCCGGCCTCTCTAACCGAGCAATAGCAAAGAAGATTGGATGATCTCCACGTGTGGTAAATAATTTCGTGAAACTTGGAAAGCAATATGGCACGAAAAAGGCGACGGGTAGACCGAGGTCACTGACCCCCAAGCAAGAACGAACCCTTATACGAATGCTTAGCAGTGGTGAAACAAGTTTGGGAGAGGTGGCACGTCACCCTGACATTCGTGTGCACAAGTCAACTGTGTCCCGAATGGTTAAACGCTGTGGAACTCTAAAGTACAAACGAAAAAAAATTCAATAAGGTATGACAAAAGCCCACAAAGCTCGTCGGTTAACCTGGAGAAAGGAACATTCGAACTGGAGTGAGAAGTGGAAAACAGTAGTGTTCAGCGATGAAAAAAAATTCAATTTCGGTGGCCCTGATGGATGGAATTACTATTGGCATGACCTTCGTAACGATGAACAAATTTTCTCAAAATGACAGCAAGGTGGTGGATCGCTAATGGTGTGGGGTGCCTTTGGATACAATGGCAAATTAAACCTTGCATTTCCAACGGGCCGTATAAAGCGACGGACTACCAAGACCTGATGGAAATGTATCTGTTACCCTTTGGAGAGGCAATTGGCTGACCATTTTGGATATACCAACAGGATAATGCCTTCATTCACGTAGCCAACTCAACATGGGACTGGTTTCTGAATAATGGTGTGAATACTATGGACTGGCCCGCTGTGTCTCCGGACCTTAACCCAACGGAGAACTTATGGGGAATTCTCGCCAGGACGGTGTAAACAACCGGCAAGCAATATAATAATAAACAGGATTTGAAGGCAGCTATTATTTCTGCATGGGAAACCATTGATTGCACGGTGCTACAGAGCCTTGTAAATGGAATGCCTCGTCGCGTATTTGCCGTTGGAGTCAACAACGGAGCTTTTGTGGGACATTAAGTAGGCCGAGGCCATCTTTTTGCAACACATGAAATGTAAGTTGTTGTTGTTATTTGATTCCATTAAATGCATTACAGCTAACTTTAGGTGTCTGTCATTTGTTTTCGGCAACACATGTTACGGCAACCTTAACTGCAAGTCTTATCTTTACGTACCCTAACATACAATGAAAAACTGAGGTGAGGTCAACATTGTGCAACGCACCTTATATTATGTGAAAGTTGTTAATTTGTACTAATTGTAAAAATTAAAGAAGGCAATATACAACTGAATATTCAAGTGTTTTTTATATTATTGCCCTAAAACAAAAAAAGGAGTGTGTGATTGAACAAATGCCGATCGTAGTTTGAACTAATGATACTGTTTTTTAAAGTATGGAAACTAGCGAGTAAATGATATGTTTGTTGCAACAACCAGATAGTGCAATAGGAAAAAAAGAAGAATTGCATTCAGCCTAACTGAAGTTGAAAAGTAGAGGAAGATAAAACGTATATGTATATTTCCCGGTGTTGTTTTAAAATTTTTACTTTTCTTAATCCCAATTCTTAATTATAGTAAGGCTTCTTGAAGGAATGATCTATATGAAATAATTACCTACGTAATAAATTCAAACTATACTTCTAATTAAGAAATAGATCCGTATTCAACACTATTTAATAACGTGTTACTATCTTAAAGTTACATCTGCCTGTTTTGGCTTAGTATTCAATTCTGGCTATCAAACATCTTCGACCTTTGGTTACAAGTTTGTGATGTATTTATAAACAAACTAGCACAAATTGTACAGCTCTCAAAAGTTCCGCTCATTCAAATAGATCGTAAAATCATTTCTTGTTAAAAGAATCGGAATTCTTAAATGTTCTTTGTGCCTTTTCGCTTTCGTTAACTTTAATTTATACTCGTTAACAGTTTCCTGATAATAAAAATTAATCTAACTTCAAGTTGATAATTGATAATCGCCTTGTCGAATCATGCTACTCAAAACTAATATCATGTATTTGATAATGTTCTATCTGTCCCATTTATTTTAGGGTATAGTCGTGTTCACCAAGAAATAGAAAAATCATTCTCACAAATCTTGCTTCTCACGCTGATTGAACTTAACGATGTATCCTACTCTCGTAGGTTGACTCAATACACTTGATGATCATTTCGCATACATCTGATTCGAATATAGATCAAAATGGCTTCTGTGCCATACTGATTCAATAGCACTAACACCGTATCATCACCATGGAAACTTTGTAGTATCACAGATAAATATTTCCATGAATTCATGACGATAAAAAATCAAACTTAATTAGCACTTCAGCTCTGCAATAACTATCGGCATAACTTGCCTGAATTATGCGCTTACTCGATGAAGTTATTGCTCAACTAATCACCCCTTGGAAAAGACGTCTGCTCTCCTGTGGGATCAGTCTTTGTTGTGTGTTACTGTCACTTTTCTTTGTAATGACGGATGATTCTATTCACTTGGTATTTTCACAATTTTGGATTAACAGTATTGAATGCAAGCGTTTAAATAAGAATATAAGTATTACTATTAATTTCGTACTGGTTCCAAGCCACAGAAGCGTTCCAAACCCCACTAACTTACCTGATATTGCATACGCGGTCAACCGTTGCGCAGAGAAAATAATTGCCGATCAACCGAAGATTTCGTTAAAGTTAAAAGGATCCTGAGATATTTAAAAGGCACACAATCATACAAGATAGAGTTCACGGATTATAGTGACGATTTGATAGCTTACCCCGATGCAAGTTTCGCTAACCGAAGAGGAAGTAAATCCACCATGGGTTATATTGTGTTCTTAGGAGGTTGTGCCATTTCCTGGATGAGCAGGAAACAATCAGTTGTTTCACATTCTACACAAGAATCCGAGTTAATTGCGTGCTATGACTGCAGTAGGTTCCTCATGAGTTTTAAGAACATTTTATCCGAATTGAGATATAATCAAATTGCAGATAAAACAGCCATAATGTTCTGCGATAACCAACCTACGATTCAAATGGTTCAAGATACATATAATCAGACGAGAAGCCATCACATCAAACTTAAATATCATATCATCAAGGATCTTGTAGCGCAAAATGATATTGCTCTAACATATGTAGAAAGCCGCAACAATAAAGCTGATATTTTCCCAAAAGGTCTGGCCTCAAGCAGACATCGTGAAATGTTGAAGAGTTGAAAAGAATAAAAAAGTCATCTGTGTGTATAGTTTGTTGGGCATAAACATTCTCAAAACTCAAATCGATAATGAGTTGATACTGAGTGGGGGCATTGTTATTTTGTAGTAATTGTAAACATTAAAGAAGGCAATATGCAACTGACTATTCAAGTGTTTTTTTATATTACTGCCCTAAAACAAAAAAAAAGGAGAGTGTGATTGAACAAATTTCGTAGTATGAACTAACGATATTTGTTTTTTTAGAGTATGGAAACCAATGAGTAAATGATGTGTTTGGTGCAACAACCAGAAGTGCAATAGGAAGAGCATTTCGTTGAAGACGAAAAAAGAAGAATGGCATTCGTAAAGAATGAAGCGTAGAGTTTTGAGGAGGAAGGCACAAACTTCAGCAGGCCATATGGAAGAAAAATACTTCAAGATTAATGAATTGGATAGGTTGATGTATAAAGTTTCCAATTTATTCGATTTAAATGATGAATGCAAATAATGTGAAAGATATTTAGGCATTAATATTGTTTGAGTTTATCAACAGGGATTCTGAATGGATCTTCAATTGTGATCATAGAATTCGGAGATGGAATTCGAGATGCGCCGTATTTGGGATCGAGAGACTTTATCGTTCAGATTGGATCGAAGGTCAATTCCAAGGAACCGAGATGATGGATTTTGAACTTCTAATGAAAGGGGAATTGAATTGAAGATTCAAAGTAAGTCTTTTTTAATTTATTTATCGTCACATAAGATGGAATTTGTGTCGTCGATCAATTATTACAAGACTGATATGAAGACTTTTAGTTAATACGATTATTATATGAAGACAGGAATAATAATTCAAGAATAAGTTCAAGATTAAGGATTCATTTACAGTGAATATTATTTAGTGACTTAATAGACTATATAGTTATGAACTTAGCAGTTACAATGGACATTATCGTTCAAAACGAAAAGAATTTTAAGAACTTTTAATTATCAAATGATAATTATAACCTATTATAACCTGTTGTGTGAAGATTTGTTAAAGCTAAAAAGAAATATAAGATTTACGATTGAAACTTAACTATTGGTTTGTGTGTTTTCTGCGTACTTATTCAAAACCTTCATCTAGGAAGATTATGATAGTTAATATGCTAATTCAAGTACATTCTGAGTATCTCTGTTCAAAGATAACTATTGGGTGAGTGCAAAAGTTCTACTCGTTTTTGGATATGAAAATTTGCAATGGAATTGCCCTCATACATGACATTGTAATGACTCAAATCGTCTGCCAATCAAACGTGTCGATGCCTCACATATAAATGCATCGTGTCAAACAAAGTTAATCATCTCAAAAAAAATATCAGAGGGTGTAACATGGAAAGCGAGAAGGAGCATATAAGACATTGTTTGTTATACGAGTTCGATAAAAAGAGTACGGCAGCCGCAGCATGTCGCAATGTTTGTCAAGTTTATGGGGAGGATACAATAGACGAAAGCACATGTTGTCGATGGTTTCGTAAATTTAGGGAAGGAGACAGAAGCTGCCAAGATCAGGCTGGGAGTGGACTGCCATCACATATTGGAGAGGACGATATTACCAAGCCGTAAGGAACAGCCCGAACTCAACCGTGCAAGTATTAGCGGAGACCTTCAACATATACCGGACAACGGTCGAGAGACGGCTGGGTAAGTTGGGTTTTACGAAAAAGTTGGATCGTTGGGTTCCACATAACCTGACAGCTAAGCAACGGGATGACCTAATCGCCACCTGTGTTTCCTTGCTTTCCCGGTACAAAAATTACCAATTCTTGACACGAATTGTGACAGGAGATGAGAAGTGGATCATGTACCGTAACGTAAAGCGTCGTAGGACTGTGTGTCGCCCTTCTGATCCGCCTGCATCGACTTCGAAAGAAATAACACCTTCTTGGGGGTGAACTTCATGTGTGTGGTGGGATGTGCAGGGAATAATTCACTGGGAGGTCCTGCCACTCAACCAAACCATCAATGCTGCCTTCTACTGTCTACAGTTAGACAGGCTGCAAAACAAATTTGGTAGCAAAGCGGCCAGGTCTCATCAATCGTCGCGGTGTTATCCTTCATCACGATAACGACAGGCCACATGCTGTTGTCATCACTCGCCAAAAGTTACTGTACTTTGGTTGGGAGGTTTTACCACACCCTCCCTACCTGCTGACTTGGCACCAACTGACTATCATCTATTTCGTGCGTTGAACAATTCCTTCAGTCAGAAAATCTTTGATGATCTTGATGCTGTGAAAACTGCCATCCAAGACTTTTTTGATTCGAAACCGCCGGAATTTTTACAGCCGTGGGATTCATCTCCTTCCAGAAAGATGGCAAGAGGTCCTAGATAGCAATGGGGATTACGCACAATAATAGGTACTGTTCATTTGCGTTTATTTGCTTTTTTTTATGGGTAATAAAAACGTGTAGAACTTTTGCACTCACCCAATAGTATATGTTACTCACGATTCATGTATGTCTTATCTAATGCATTTGAGTTAAATAATAATTTCAAAAGTAAAGTTAGATTTTTCGTTTTTACAACTTCAAAAAAAAAAATAAAAAAATAAAAATAAAATAAAATAAAACGAAAAAAAAAACATTTTTAGGAAAGTAGACTTAAGGTTCTTTCAACTTCTTATTGTTTGTTTTTTTTTGTTTTACTTCATGCGACCTTAATAAAACTTGCTTTTGAGTATGTTATTATAAGGACGATTTGCTCGAAGATCAAACGAAAACATACATGGCAAAGATATTTCAATGTATTTCTTAATTACAATTCTTAATTACTATTATAATTATGCATTTATTTGTTTTTAAAGCTGTAAGAAACTTTTTTATTTATTTTTCTCATAATGAAAAAATAAATTTGATACCTTTAAAAAAAATCCTTCATTAAAACGGAAAACAGCATTAATTATCTTTTCTAATTTTTTTTTAATTTTCCTTATTTTGTAATTGCTGAGAAGAAAATACAACGTTTAAGACTTGTATTCAAAACACGCATTTGTCTGCGAACTTCGAGGCGCATACAAAACGTCCCTCATAGTTTAAAAGTATATCACTACATTGATGTCACATGCATGACTACGGCGAAATTACACAAACTTCCGAAGTCTCACTACTGTAGCTACGAAGAATACAACCCTGGCAGTATGGAACTTCAGTTGATCAACTGCACTGCCGTTTCGAAATGCCGGTTGACGTCAACATGACTGGTGTTGATTGTAAACTACAGCAACAGTCGAGAAAACAGGATCATCGCATCAACCAAGATGGCGACATAGTATTTATATTGTAATTAGGCGTGTATTTATATTGTAATGTCACGATACTCACGAGAGGGCGCTTTTCCCGATTCGTTGTTTGATTACGTTGAGAGGGACTACATCCTCTGTGTAATTGTATATTCTAGTCCTACAAAAGGTTTTGTTTCATAGCCTACTGCTTATATCAGTCGTTCTTCCTATTTCTAAAGTTTTATTAAAATTAAAATTAACCAAAGTACCCAATCTAACGATAGCGTCAGCCATTTTGAGCGTCAACTGGTGCGTTCCGATGCTCCGAGATTGTATCAACTCTAAGGTTAACCGTACACCTTCAACTATCGACTATATTTCACGAATCCGAACACGACCACTGTTAATTGAACAATTGAAAATCGTAATTCTATAGTTTTAAATAAGTTAATTCACGACGGTTTTCTGTCAATTCTAATGGTAAAAGTTTAAACAAAAGTTTCTTGGAAGAAATTAAAAGCCTACCTTCTTCAAAAGGTTGAATACAATTACTATTTATTAGATAAGAATAAAAATTCGTTGTTTTGATTCTTGTGTTTTTGTAAGTGAATTTTTGACATCTTCACGCCTAAATTTCTCAGTGAGGACCTTCACAAAAAAAACAATTTCTTTCGTAAATGTTACATATCTCCTATCTCTAAATATATACGCCTAGTTCAAGAAGATTCAGTCACTTGTTCAAAAGATATGAACAAGTCACACACACAGACACATCACACATATAGACATATTGATTTTATAAGAGAGCTAAGCTAAAAAAAATGGTGGAAATTAAAAGTATCAATTTCTTCTACAAAAATATTTATTTAATCAAAAAATGAAATAATAATAAAAAAACGTTAATTTATTTTGGGATATGAATATGTAGAAAACTTTAACCATGTCGGAATAGTTACTCCATTCAAAGTATATCTGAAAAGGGAATACTAATCTAAAGAAAACGCAGTATAAATAGGATAGAGGATTAGCAACGAATCTGAACAGGAAGTCATCAAAATAGAAGGGAATCATGGGATATTATTTCATTCTTACTTTGCAAATTGCTCTCAATTCATAAAAAAATAATAACTACAACATCAATGGTTTTTAGGTGTTACTGAAACTTAATTTCAAAACAACTTATTCTCTTTATTACATTTACCTAAACATTTAAATCACTAAATAATATATTCGGAATCAACCCAAAACGACGCAAAGCGCAGGCGCGATTTCATTATCAAGAAAATAATTCTTCAATTTACAAGCATAAGCGGAATTCTAGTTTCTAAACTATAATCACACTTTTATTATATACTCCTAATAATTTATTTAGAAACGATTAAAAAAAATTAAATTTCAAATCTATTAACACTAACATATAGTATTATTTCAGAGTATCGAAGTAAAAAGAAGTAGCTTTTTAAGTCTTATAAATCCCTTAAAATCAATTTTTGTTGTTTATATTAGACAGTTAAAATAACAAATGATTCGGTCTAATTTGGTTTGTAGATTTTTTTATAATCTTTTAGGAATACAGTTTAATAAAACTATGTCTAGGTACTGTAAGACTTCGATTTATCATATAGCCTATTATTTGCTATTACTTTGTTTCTGTTTTTAATAGCTGTTGTTTCAGTGGCCCTTAGCATTCGTTGCCCCATGATTATAGTGACTACAAAACCTTCTTGCTCAACAATCAGTTTAACAATTTTACTTGAACACTTTAAGAGCTTCTCTGCACAGCTCTTGTGTTATACAGGAAAGGCATCAATTGAGAAATTAAAAAAAAAAAGGATTCAGCAGTGATGACAACAAAGAGGATATCATAAACTACCAACAAATTTAGGTTTCCGTTAGAATATATTTTATTTCTTTAAAGACTTGGAAAAAAATCAATTTTTATTACTAGATTCATGTGCAGTTACAGTCGCAAGGTTGGTTTTTCTAAACAAAAATTTAGATTTCTGATAGGTTTGAAATTCAAGTGTAAAAATTTACATTAAATTTTTTATTGACTTAATTCCTGAGAGTCAATAAATTACAAAAAAAAAACAATAGTTATCGAAAACCTAACATAACAGTTGCTTGATATAAGGTGTCGTAGTAAAGCTGAATAATAAAATATTTTATTTCATGATAAAAAGGAGTACCAACAGTGAACCAAATTAAAAATTTCTTTTATAAAAAACGTTCTTTCGGCGATTTTCAAAGCGGAATTAATTAAGATTTTTTATTTGGTTTGTAGAAAATCTTTGTTTATCATCCTTGGAAGAAAAAAGAAGTTTCTAGATGAAAAAAAAATAGCCGTAGTTTCTGAGATGATAAAATATTGTAGCTTTCAAACTTTCTTGTAACTTGAAAAGGCGTTAATCACGACATATTAAATTTCATAAATTTCATATTAAATAATTAATATAAAATTTAATATGCAGGATTAAACCATTCGTTAATATGTTGATTTATGTAAATTTTATTGTATTATTATTTTATTATAAGAAAGATAACCTTAGAATAGGTCTTGAAATAGCTGTGTACTTTGAATTTTAGCATAAGAAGGATTTCAATTGTTTTTTTAGGAATTATTGTTACGATTGTATTTAGAATAGTTAGATAATATTTCTTAGACGAAGTTCTATCGAATTTCTTGTATAATGAATGACCAGTTAATTTAAAGTTACTTTCATCCCTCTCCCGTCTCTTAGATTATCTTTTGACTAACATTCAAATAAATAAATCCGTTGGATCAATTAAAAAAAAATTAAAGACAATTCGGTCCAAAGACTCTGTTAAGGCATATCCTCTGTTAAATGGGAATAAATATCTGTTGAAAATTTAGGTTTAACTTATAAAAATTGAAACATATTACCTTAATAAGATCTCGAAATGCAAAGTAGCAGAAATATTTGGAAATTAAAAATGCTATTTGCTTTTAAAATCCAAAAATGTAATAAAATTTTGTCATTCTCTACTTTCTCTAATTACATTAAAAATACAGAATAAAACATAATCAATTCATATATTGAGTGATATTTATATTTTGATAATTTTGAAAAACCAAATTTAAATTTGAAGTGAAATTAAATATGCAGTGACTCCATACGAAAATCAAAGAAATGCAGATATGATGCATATATAAATTACACAATAATTACTGGGAAAATTTATCGAAGTCATCCGAAGAACAATATTACTAGCAGTATTAGTAATATTAGTAGCATTTATGTTTTCTTTGAAAAAAACTTATAATTCCTCGAATATATCTTCTAATCAAAGATTTATTTTATACTTTAAATTTACTGATATCAATTTTACGTCGATATATTACTTATTTAATATACGTTCCTTTTCAAAAGATTTCCAAACTTGCATTATTTTATTGCTAGACTGTATAATTTTTAAATTTCAGGCTCTTGATGGCTGGTGTTGGAAAATTTGACATTTATCTCAATCATTCTAGATATATCTCATCATATTTCCAGAGTAAAATGGTTGAAATACAACTGTTCCCCATGTCTTAGATTAAAAGATGTATATAATCAATTGATTATATACATTGACTTTATGAGAGAACATTTAACGTGTGTGGTGTTTTTGTTGAATAGAAAAAGCCTACACACATAAGAACACAAATAACTATCACTAACACTACCGGTTTCTCACTCCACTGACGTGTTTCTTCAGGGACTGAAGAAATACGTCAGTGGCGTGAGAAACTGTGAGTGTTCATTATGTTTATTTTGTGTTCTTATGTTTTATAGGCTTTCCCTATCCAACATTAACTTTATCTTGTTTATATCTGAAATGACTAAAAAAGAGTAGGTCTACTGATACTCTCGAAGTTCAGGGCATGTCCCATTTATCATCAAGTGTCCAAAAACTTAAGGCAAGACAGTGTAAGCTTTTAGTAGGAGAGATTTTTAAATTCAAAACAATGATAAGGAATTCTTTCATCTCAAATTGTAAGTTAATATTCAGAAATAATTAGCCCACAAAGCTTAATTATTCAAACATCATTAGTTATCTGAAAAATTACATCTTGTGTAACACACAATTGCAGTAACATTTAATTTGAAATGGTCGAGGAAAACAAAAAAAAATTAAAAAAGAGAAGAATGCTAAAATCATTAAAAAATGCCACATCCGGGAAACAAACGAATTTCCATAAATATGTGGAATGATTATTTTATTTGAATGGAAAACACTGATCTGATCCTGGTAATAATCTGTCATAAAGTCCCGGAACTAACGATAGCTCAAATAACCATCGATTCAGTACGAAAATGAAAAAAATAAATTAAATTCTTCCGAATTCGAATGAAAAAAAAAATAAACCTAAGTAAATTGAAGAAAAATCGATTCTTTTAATACTCCAATAAGATATTTAAAATTAATTTTTCTTTACTACATTGTGTTATATAAGTTATAATACAGATCAAATTATTTTAATGTTATTTGGAATGGAAATAACTATCATTTTAACTGAAATAATTTTACAGCTGTCAGTTGATCAACAATATTCATTTACATCAAATACAATATCACCAAATTTTATTTTAAATTCCTTATAAAATAAGTTTGTTTTCAGATTACTTATTTCACAAATATGTTTAATATTCTCATTTTTATTTTAAATATTGTTAGATAGATTTAGATATTTTAGAAAAATATTTCTCCTGAGCAGTTCTGCAACAGTAATAAAATAATTATTTGAAAACAGAGATTATTTTTAAATTTCTTTAAATATTTGTATTAAGTATAAATTCTGCAAAAGAATAAAAAAAATTCCTGTGCATAACCTTTTGTTTTTTTAAATTATTATCACTTCATAATATGATCTTATACAGCATTAAAATCTGCTTTATAGTGTTTTGAATATTATAAGGAAATATAATAAAACATTGTTAACTATCAATTTTGAGAACTGTAAAGAAAAGACGATCCGAAAGCAAATCCTTTCCATTTCTTTTCAAAAGGGATTTCTCACCGAAAATGATGATAATTTATAATATTTAATTAAAAAAATGAAATCCACTATTTATCTCTATTCAAAATTTCTACAGTACGTCCCAGATTTCTGTGGACCGTAGTTAAATGATTAACAATAAGATTGATATGTGTTTTCTCTTTCAATTTTAATTATTATGATTAAAATTATGATTATGAGGAAACCTAACAGGAGGAAAGCATACGTTAGTGTCATTGTTGGCCAACTAACAGTCGAAATCAGAAACAGCCTATATTGTTATACGAGTGAAAAACAAGAACGCCGTCTAAAAATAGCATTCTAATCATGAAAGAAAGTAAATTATCATTGTTTTAATTATAACGAAACTATCAGTTCCATAAATAACTCTACTGATTTCGATCCTAACAAAAGAAAATGATTATTACGATACGCTACAATCCTTCATCGTTACTCAATAATAACGTAGTCAGAATCTTATCAGGAAGGTCTGCTGTTCGAAGAACAAATTATATTTTTATAATAAAATGATGCAATATATCTTCACCACATACTTAAAAATATTAACAACGACTATTTTGGATAATTTTATATGATTAAGTTTTAAAACCTTGATGTGCAATTTTTTAATACATAATTACTTTAGAATCGAATAGGATTTTAGCCTTCCAGGCTGTTATTCCAGTTTTATTTCCTCGAATTGAAACTGTAATTTTTGTTATTTTCAGTTTTGTAGACTTACTGCAAAATGTTTTTCAAAGAAAACATTCTTCTAGAATATAATGTTTAAAAACTAAAATATAATTAATAATAAAAACAATTATAAATAAGCATCAATTATATGTTTAATTCCATTTTTTTTATATAATTGCTTTACTGAAAACGACGAAACACACTTGTTTGAAATGGCTGAAAGCTTAAAAAAATACTGGGTTCATCATTTAACAATGACTGATAATCTTAAACGTTTTAATTAGGATTTTTTTTTCTTTTGAAATTTCTGAATTTCAAAATATCAATTTTAAGAGAATTAGCTGCAAAATTCGGTGTAACTCTGACCTATCCCCAAAATGCCTTAAGATGAATCAAAGGAATTTGATGATTTGGTCAACAGCCAATCAGCGTCCGGCTGAATCGCAGCGACCAATCAGAACTGATTCCGGGAAAGAAGTTTTGTGTTTATAAAGTTTCCCTTTTCAAATAGTCAGTTCTCGTTGAGGAAGAACAGCAGCTGAGGGCCACGAGGTAAATGGCAAAAACCAGCAGATAAGCCATTGGCATGTAACATGTATTGAGCCATTGGCATGTAGACATAGTCCCTTTCTTTTAGCTTTGCTTTCAAAGGATATTCATCTGAATTCTGTTGTTTCTGTTTAGGAGGACACCATGAAAACAATGACTTGTGGCCACTACGGCCTCCTCGCACTTTTAGTGCTACAAGGGTTTGCATCAGCTTTCATCCCAGGCTACGGTAAGAGTTTAAAATTTTGTTACATTTTACAAAACTATTTCCATTCTCAGCAAGCAAAATGCGAAGATTCTTAGAGTAAATTAATAGTCCACTGTGGATAGAAAAATTTTAAAGTTTTTTCCTCTCATTCTACAAAATATTCTGTAACGTTTTTAGAATGTCTTGAATAGCATGAGATCATCTTAAGGTTAATAGTTTTCAAATCATCAGTGGTATCAAACGATGAACTATAGTTTCTGGTATAGAACTCTTTTACGTAAATATAATAAAACAAAAAACATTCGTAGCTCTTTAACGTTAAAAACCAATTAAACACTTCATTAAATTTATCGGCTTCCAGTCGGCATTCATCCCTTCTTTCAAAGTTACATTTAAAATTAAAGGGACAAATATATTCATGATATTCTATTTTCGATTTTTACTCTATTTTTATATAGAAGTAGCTTTGTATTATAATTTTGATCGCTTTTTCAAGAAGGATTCCAACAATTATCATTTATTTAGTAAATTTTTAAATTTTTTTCTAAATTGAGAGGTTATTCAAGTGTTTTGACATAAATACAATGTGGGAAAAGAGTTTTGTACTGGAAAGTTCTATATCTCTGTACTGGAGTTCGATATCTGCAGGAGTATGAAAATCAATTTAAAGTTAAGATTATCTAATATTTTCTTAGATTGCTTTCCTTTTATAAAGTAGAATATCTTCTGTAGTAATTATAATAGTAAATTAAAAACGTATTTTATACAGTGTGGGTAAAAAGCATAAACAACTAGTTTGATAAATACACAGCTATGTTTATATTACTTTCCTGTACTTCACATTATCTCTCGTCATTTCTTAGGCGTATATGAAATTTTAGATTACTGATCCGATATTGTACAAATAACACTTTATTTACGTAAAAGAAATAAAAGTTAGTTGTAAAATATCGGTTCAGTAATTAAATTCATTGATATATGGCTTTCTGATGCAACAACGAGAGATATTTCAGACTGACTAAATAAATAAATTCAGAAAAAATAACACTTTCTTAAACACTCAAATCCAATAAAAAAAATATAAATATGCAAGTCAGATAAAAAATATTGTAGATATTGACGCAATTAAGAGCTTTTCAAAGTTAAGCAGCGAAAGTTTCAATAGAAAATTGCAATACGAAGCAAGAAATTATTTTGCTTTTTCTAATATTCATCTAGAAAACAATCTCCAACAGTTCTAATATCCGAAAAGTCAGTCATTAAAAAGTCATGAATCATTTTCATCTCATGGTTTCACTGAATTTGTCCTGTGATATTTTAAAACCCATTTTCTCGATGAAGATGTTTTAGTACAAATAATTATACACTGCACGAACACAACAATGTACAATTATAAGCACTTGTATAATGGTCTTTATTTCAAACTTCTGAAGGATCACCGATTTTGCTCATTGTCACGTTCATCAGCTGTCATTAATTTGAAGGCTTGAAATAGACTTTACTAGAGAGAAGTATTAGAAGGGAACTTCCTTACACAAAGAATTCCGATTGTCGTCAACCAATCTATGAATCAAAAGCCGTTAAATACTAATTGTAAGAAAGCTGTGGAAATATTTCTAGATTAAATATTGTAACTAAAACCGTACCATTAATAACTAACCAAATATAATGATTAACTTGAGTTAAACTGAAATCAGGCTGGTCTTCAGTTTGGCTTTGATATTATTATTGCAATGAAGAGATCTTTTTATTTTTATTAGGATTCACACAGCTTCTATTCATTGACAATGAATTAATTCCTTTTTCCATGATTTGAAGTATTAACTTAGCAAACCAATTATAATGAGTCTAAAAATTTACTGGGGTTGTTTTTAAATCAAAAGTAAAACAGAAAATAGTAACAATTCAACAAAATTTTAGCTAATTTTTTTACCTAATCTGACAAAGAAGCAGACTTAACAGTATTTTTGGACTGTGCTACATATTCTTTTGGTTGCTTACGTTTTTTTTTTTTCATAATTTACTTTTATTTGGAAAGAAAAATATTGAAATGAAATAGTAAGACATAAAAAGGCCGCGCGGTTGGCGTTGTCGCTATAACATCGGCCTCTCACCTCTGAGTACCGAGTTCGGTTCTCATGTGGGTTTCGTGATGGTGGACGATCCGCGCTAGGCAGGTTTTCTCAGGGTGCTCCCGTTTCCCCTGCACTTCTCCCACCATACTTTCTCAGTCTTTCTCTCCATCTGTCCATATTTACGTGGGATAGTACAATAGACCTCCGGTCGCAGTGCTTGGCTTCTTTGCCACCCACATTCATTACATAACATAACATAAGACATAAAAAGTATGGGTTTCATATTTAACAACTGATAAAATAAAAGAATACATTCATTTTTAATAAAACTTCGTATCAATGTCCAATAAGTAAAGAAATGAAGAACCATATGAACACTCCAGAATTAAACCTGATATAAGAACAAGATGTAGTGATTTTTCAAATAATCACAAACTAGTAACAACTGAAAATGTTGTAAATGTCTAAAAACCCAATCGATGTTGATCTGAAGAATATTAAGAGAACAAAACCAGAGAAAACATAAGAAAATTGACAATGTTTTCCGTGCAACGCATATAATTGTTTATAAAAGGGAATTCTTACCTGTATCTTTCACTGTATGATGGAAACAGAACCTTCTACTTGCGTGAGGTTTTAAACTCTCTCTGATCTCATATTCAGAATCTTCTTCTAATCAGGCACTGGCACTGTATTTGTCCCAGTTTTTGTTATGTCTGTTAATCTGATATCAGTCGATAACACTGAAACGGCAAAAAAACAAAAACAAACATATTAATCAAAAGAAGAAAAAAATAAAAGAAAGCTAAACATTGTCTAAATAAAATAATTCAATACAAGCTAAGATCTGACTGTTTCTGTACTAGTGACAATAGTTTCTGAAAAGGAATGGTTTTCAACCTAATGGAAAGTATTAACAATTCAATTGATACAAAACTTGATAAAGGAATAGTGGAAATAAGGTGCAAGGATAGTTTAAGAAGTGGGATAAACTTTGGGACTAAGCGCCTAAATTTACTTCCCCCCCCCCCCTCAAATGTTTTAAAAAAATGAGAAGTTGAAGATGGACGAGATAGGCTGCACCAAACTCTAGGATAGTCCATCTCCGAAACAACATAGTAAATATGGTAGTGATTCTGTTACTTTAAAAGGTATTTCCAACAGCAAGCTATCAAAAACCTTCAAATACTCTATAGATCTTCTGAATCATTTTAGCTTATTTATTATTTTACCATTGATATTAAAAGATATACTTGAAAACTTACCTTCATGTAGTGTAATGTAAGGTATTCTGTGATTTAATTAATAGAATTACTTATCCTTTATTTTCTTTAGCCACGGCCACTTTACCCTGTAGTTTTTATCATATATCACAAGTTCAAATCACATACTAATCTAATAGTTCTATCATTCAACGTTTGATGAATACAAATGCGTAATAATGCAAATTTAAATGACAACACTTGGTTTCTTAAGAGTTTATTACTATTCTTAATCAAGTAACTGAAATTGATTTCAGCTTATTATGTATATGTTTTATCCATCTATCCGTGAATATTTCTGTAGAAAGTAATTATTCATCTAATTAAATATTCCTTAAAAACTTTGATATTGTATGATCACTTACGCCATCCTTATCCTCTGTAATTAATACGGTTCTTATGAAACAAAACAACTTTTACGGGAATCGTGTTTCCGTGGTTTGTTTTAAAGATATCGCAAAGAACTTATTTAAAGCTAGATTTATATGATATCAATCCTAACAGAAATTTACGGCCAACAATAACAGAGTAGCACATCTATCTTTACAAAAGTTTGAACTGAACCAAGTAATCAACGTTGAATTACTATGTATGCCGTTATATTTGTTTCTTCCTCTGTTCTCTGTTGAATCTATATGACAGATTTGAAGAGAGAATAAGTTTAGCCTAAATAAGAAATAAAGAAAACACTAAACTTATTATATATCGAAACTTAACTCTTTAATGACTAAATGCTTACAAACTTCATTAAAAGTCTTTTGATTCGTTACTGCTCAAGGAACATATTGAAGAGTCCTACATGTTTGACTGGTGAAAATAGGATGCAGCTTCCGACCTCAACTTTATCTCTTTTAAGTTGGTAATCATAGGTACATCTGCTTCCTTCTGTGTTGCCTACACTCGAATGACGATACAAGGCTTCCATTTATAAATTTGTTATTTAAGGCTACACTTACTAAAAATGTGCCTGACTATTATTAGCTTATAATATCAATTACTACAATAAGATTCATTATTATAGTGATCATTGATAGTAGAAAACGGCAATATTAATCAAAGCGAACATTCAGAAATTTTAAAAAATTACACTATAAAACGATAGGATGGTTTGTAATAATGTGGAATTTTACAGTTTTTTATGCATTATTTCCTCATATTCTTTAATTTTTTTTGCTTTTCAAACTATTTCATTATGTAATACATAAAGATTTTCTCTGCAAAATTCATAATTGCCTTTTTCTTTTCAGGTGGTGGTGGTTATTCCAGTTTTTGTAAGTTTCTTTTCTTAATACTCGTATATAAAAATGAATGTTTCTTTGTTTGTTTGTCCCGTAAGTGTTTCTACACCATTCATCAGATTGCGATGAAACTTTGGTGAGTTGATGTGCGCACGATCACGAAGGTTTCTGAAGTAGTAGAACCATTTTGTGCGCCAGGCGTTTCAACAAATAAGTGTATTTCCGGTTTCAAAGTTTGCAGTTTCCGGTAAGACTCGCATTTGCAATGACCATCAACAAAGCAAAGGGACAATCGCTACAAGTGGGTGGATTAAATTTGGTAAATCCATGCTTTACACAAGGACAGCTGTATGTGGCCTGCTGACGCGTCGGAAAGAGTATGAAAGCGAATCATTTTTAAAATAAGACAGAGAATCTGTTGACCAAGCTGATGTCTCAGAACAGAAAGAGACTCGAAAAAGAAAATTAAAAAAAAAAATCATCATTTTGGTGTTTTATCCAAAAAATTGCGTTATTTTCTAGAAAAAGCTTATCTTAAAAAATAGTTTAATAATGATATGTGGTCTCAGATCGGAAGAGACCATATTTTATTTATTTTGTTTTTGAGGCGAACTTTCTAAAACGGTAACTCAATTACTCCAAATTAGAATTCTTTTATTGGGTCTCCGCTGCTCTTTATTATTATTAGTTTTACATAACATATTTAAACCCAAAACCCAAAAGTAGTGATTTTAGTTTATGCCGACTTCTATTCTTGAAGCTTCTCAATCAAATACATGATATCAAGATTGCTATCGCCAGTTTAAATGAAATAATGGACAAAGATTCTATTGCATTTTATCGATATTACACACAAACAAAGAACACCAATAATTTTTTTTTTAATTTAATATTAAAACAATGTTTCTTAAACCAACTGCAAATAGATTTCTATTAAAACTATGGAATACATGAAAAAGAATAACAAAATCAAACAAAGGGGAACATGTACTCAGGATATATTTGAAGAAATCATTTACCAAGCTTACAGTTAGCTAATGCTTCAAGAAAATGAAATGATTAAAAAAAAAAAAAAACTATTTGAAATATGTTAATTTCAATTTGCTATTAACATTTTACTAATGCACTTATTTATTGATTTACAGCCGATAAAGGATCACAGAGCGCATGTGAGTAGAAACATCTTTTTTGTTTGACCTTCTTTATAGAAACATGTACGGTAAATTTTTGTTAAGAGTTAAGGGGTTTTCAAAACGGAGAAGAAAATATGTAGAGAGGAAAAAAGAATTACACCTTTGAGAACGGGGTTTTAGAGCAGAAATGTGCAGAAAACAATAAAAAGAAATAGGGGATTTATGCAAAAAAAAAAGAAAAGAAAAAGAAATATCAGGCCTAGTATAAGAGATTACAATTTTAAGAGTTATGGTTCGTTAACTTCAAGTTAACACATGCAACAATAAAAATATAATGAGACAGAATTTATATTTATTTACATCTGTTTCTTTCTTTCGAATATCAAATTTAACAGATTATGTATAATATTTAAATAATTGATTTATTTTTCTTTAATGAAATAAGGAAGAATTTTTCTTTTCATTATAATTATTGCTACTGTTTCCTTCTAAGCAGAAGTTTGAATAATAACTTTTTGCTTCCTTGGATTGTTGTCAAACAAAAGTAATTATTGGATTCAATGCAAAAGTTAGAGTCTGTTTTAATGTATATTAATTTAATGGAAGATTTATAATATCAGCCAACAAGTTTATTAAAAAGTTAACGTCTGAAGTTTCGAATTAAAAAATTTGAAATTTTTTGAAAGTATAATAATTTCAAATTTTAAACGACTAGATTAGAAATAAGTTCTCTGTAATTCTAAATTTAAGATTTTGTAAAAATCAACATGAAACTTATTAGGATAACACAAGATGTATTTAATATTATAATATTTTACAGCAAGCGCAAGTGGACATCATAGTCAAGGTAATTACTATTTATTACAATTTATGAATTCACATCAACAAAAAAGATATTTGTGAACTAATGACAGTAACAATAATGGAATATGATTTATCTTCAAAAGAATATTAACGTTTCACAACATTATAATTCAAATTAAAATTTTCCTTAATTAAGGATTTTATAATTAAGCTCGTTATTAATACGATGTTTGTGATTCGCATTGTTATGAGTAATATCACGATATCTTAACTGATTCTAATTATTGAAATACATTACGTTAACTTTCTGATTTAATTTTATTCCAAAATTCGAATATCCATTGTTTCGATTTTGAAATATTTTTTAAAGATAAGTTAAGCCGCCATTCATTTAAGTTTACTTTTTAATTAAAGAATTTTTAAAGTTTGTTCAATGGTTCAAAACTTATTAACAGGTTTTTTTTATCCCCCACAAGAAAGAAATTATTAAATTACAGATTTTATAAATATCTAATTGCTTACCTATTTCCTTTCTTTTAGCTTCATCAAATTTCGGACCAGGTAATTTCAATATCACTTTCTTTTCAGAAATAACTCTTTTAATTCTTTTCTTGTCTGCGCATTGCTGAATGTCTTAACTCTTTCGTCGTATGTAATTATTTGACAGTAAATAAATTAAAGTTAAAGACCCTGTATTTGGGCAGAAGATCAAGAGAAGAGAACAGAACTAAGAAAATTGTTAAATTTTATTGAAAATCAATTCCGAGTTTGAAATTCCTAGATATTGCTAAAATATCTCTTTTCTGATGAGTTCATTAATAATACGAAGCAGTTACAGCAGAATTAAGAATTTACAGCATAATTCTGACCTTGTAGTAAATGTATTATTTCAAATAGAAGATGAAAGATTAATGATAGTCAAGTGTTATCTATAGCTTCCCTTGTATCAATAAAGATAGTCTTAAAAGTGAGTGATTCCGTTTTGAATCGGTATCATAGTAAAATACTATATGGTAATAAATGTCATGCAGTATTGAATTGTAATAGATGACTGATAACAGCAGACAACATTTGTTATGGCATGCTTCGACGTATTGTGCGTTTTGGATTATAATTTTGTATTACAACGAATTCTTTTAGTTTTTTAAGGAAAAAGAAAGTTTGTTTTCCTCCTTTTATACGACCTGAAGAAGTTTCTCGATTAGAGGATCGAAATATTGTAATAATAAAAGAAAATATTTTGAAGAATAATATTTGTTAACATTAACTTTACTTTACAATTTTGTAAGATTTACTTGGTTTATGAAATTGAAAATAAGTTATTCAGCATTATCATAAATTAAAGTGCATTAGAAAATGTAAAAAGACAGTTACTTTTGAAAAACTTTGCACATTGTGCCTGTGCATCTCTTACGCCTGCCTATTTTCGTCTGTTACTGACATCAAAGAAATCAAGGGTATTGCAAACAAGATAATTAATGCTTTTAGAAGTGTCAAAAGCAAAGCGGCCCCATAATATGCACAATTTTATAAACACAATTTTATCAGAAGCGGTCACTTTTGACCCTCTAACTTCCTGTCAGGGAGTGGTCCTAGAGGTCTGATTTTTTGGATGTGGTCACCTACTTTTTGATGTTGAACACAATGGTGAAGGTTTCATTCTAATATATCTAACCTTTTGGCCACTACAGAGTGTGACATCCAGTAAGCATAAAAGCAAGAGCGGTCCCTTATGTTTTACAGGCAAGCTGTAACCTAGGGGCCGCTAAAAACAAAAGATTATTTTGAGAATTCTAGAAATAAATTCTAAGAAATTCTTACTTAGATTACAACTAATATTTGGAAGACCTTTCACATTTCCAATAATTTCTTATTCATATTTTATAATTTCTTTTAAAACTTAGCAAAATTGTAATTACAATAAAAAAAATGCAAAAACAATCTTAATAAAAGCAAGCAACAGTTAATGGTTTATAATGACGGATATAAATTACTGCTTTCGTGAAGAAATTCGTAAAGTTTATAATTGTATTTCGTTTCAGGGGGCTTTGCACAGCAATCAAGCAACGGTAACAAATACTTTTAACTTACTGAAATAATTAATTAATATCTGGAATTAAGAAATTTTAATTGCTATAAAACAAAACAAAAAAATTAAAATTTTTGACGCGTAATTTATTTTTTTAATTTCCTAAATTATTTTTTTCCTTTTGTATTTAGCGGCCTACAATCAAGCTCATCAAGGTAAACACATCAGCAACTATTCTAAAATTAAGATGAAGATAGCGCTGTTTGGTAAAGGCAGTGCCGCAGCAAAGGTGATGACTCCGCACCAGCCGCCGTTTCAATGGAGGCAATATAGAGACCCTATCTCTGTAAACTTTCTTTTGTATGTTTCGAAAATTTATATTTCACAAAGAAATATAAAACAATATTTTAATTTATTTTTGATAAAATCAAATGAAAACAAAAGAGGCTCAGTCAAACCTGCTTCATACCAAGTGCCAAATGGAATTGCTTCGGCGCTGGGTCAGGAATTTAACTTATTCTTAAAATAATCAATGCAACTATCCTTTCGCTAGTAGTTAAGATTAATTTTTCACAAAGTTCTACAGGCATTGAAAGTTATATTGTGATGATTGTTTCAGGTCTCTGGTTCGTGAAAACGAAGAGTAGACTGAAGCTAGTGGGATTTGAACTGGACCTGTTTATTCATGGGAAATCTGGGGTTTAAATAAACTTAGGTGCAGGGGGCTGCGATTGGTTGGCGTGCTTTTAGAATTGATTGGGGGATTTAAATCACATGTGATCTTCAACTGAATTTTAACTGTAGCTTTAAATTACGACAAATCAGGGAAAAGCATGCCAACGGGTAAAATTTGAAAATAAACAAAATTAACGGTTAATTTGAATGTACAATGGAATGAATGTTGATTGATCGGAATACAACAAAAATATATAAGAGTAAATAGAATAAAGTAGGATAAATGGAACTATAATACAAATACAACTGTAAAAACCATTAGATTATTTAGTGCTAAAAGCACATTGATGAAATTTACCTTTTCATTAGTGCAAGAAATTATGTCACTGAATGTTTTTCCTTTATTAAAAAAATAGAAGAAATTGATGTTTAAGATAATTTTAAGATAATCTGAATATATAAAAAGCGAAACTCACTTACTGACTGAATCATCACCTCACAGCCGAAATCGCTAATCCTAGGAATTTGAAATTTTAAGGATGCTTTCCTCTTATGATGTAGACGCCCACTAAGAAAGGATTTTTCAAAATCCAACTCCTAAAGGAAGGGAAAGGTGGTTTGGAAGTCGACGGCAACGGCCTCCGACTCTACCGGCCGAGGGAGAGTTGCTGCCGCCAGGGGGATGAGGAGGCCGGTGGCCCGGAGGTGACGGCGGTCTCCTTATCCGCTCGGGCAAAACGCGGCTTAGAAAGACAGAGTTAGACAGCATACTAGCCGTTTCTTATGTAGCCCAAATGCCGCAGTCTGTGGTCGTACTTTGTTTTATGGCACCCACACTATATTTCCAGTGGTGCGGGAACAGAACATGTCTCATATCAATCAACTCGGAGAATTTCGAAGCAATTTCAGCCAGATCGAGAGGAAATAATTACGCTACGAAGGAACAGTAAGTGGCGTACATGGCGGACTTAAGACATATGGAAAACATCTCCTTCGAGCTGGTGGTTACGGGAGAAATTTTCCTTACCAATTCCAGGTATACACGGATGGCACTCTCGTGGCGCAGTTTTGGAGCCCTTGGAAAGTTCCAAACAATATTAATTAGAAATGTGTAGCAAAGTAAACAAACACCTTTCTATAATTTTTCTGATATAGAATAACATTTTTTTTTATTAAAGAAGTATTATTGCAGGTATTCTGTAATTGTATAATAATGCACTGTATCTTTTCCAGCTGCTGCCCATGACACTCAGTCCTCCTGTAAGTTCATCAGATTATAGAAACGCTTATATTTTATATTGAGAAAAGTGAATGGAAATATCCTTCCTTTATTTTATCTAATTTTATCCCATTCTTTCTTCCTCTGTAGATGGTGGATATGGAGGAGGAATGGGAGGTGGAGGTTAGTAATAGTTCAATATATAATATGGAAGGACACAATTGAGAAATTAATTTAACACATTTTTTTTTTAATAATTTTTAATAATGCCTTGTAGGATACTCATATAAACATTAAAAAGAATTTACAAAACATAATAAAAATTATGTAGCACAGTTTCGACCTATAAAAGGAGGTCCATCATCCATCCCAAGTGAAGGAAGTGTAAATAATTACAATATTAAAGAAATGTTTACTTATTCTGTTTCAGGACATCATTATGCCTCAAGTGCAAGTCAAGGTAAAACTCTTCAAAAGTTTGCTTTTCAAAGTAATAAAAATAATAATAACATAAAAAAATGTTTTGCAAAATTTTCTTCTATTTCTTATTAATAGCAGATTTCACTACAGGATATTTCATTAAAAAGTTGGCTTTAATTTGTCAATGATTCATTTCAGCTGCGATGGCCAATCAAGCTGCTCACTGTAAGTAACATTCTTTTCAAAACAACATTATTACTATATTATTGCTATAGTTTCAAAACTATAGTAATTTACAAAGAAATTATCTTAATTCCACAGCTGAAACCTGAAACTTTTGATGCGAAAATAAATTGTTCAGTATAAGCAGATATGCATCGCATTGTGACTTTTATTTATTCCAAGCAATTGCAAACTTAAGAGGCAATAGAAGAGATGGATGATAACCTTGTAAACCAATAGATAAGCTTCCATTTTGGTAAAGCTACAAGAAACAATATGGCGAATCACAGTTTTCAATATTCCATCTTGTCAGAATAAAAGTCATTTAGTAAAATATTAAAACATTTTTAATTGTCCTTTTCTTTCGACAATATCAAAACTTTAATAGACGAACTATTTTTTTGCATAGTGAAGCAAATCCTATAATACTGGCATCTTAGTTGTCTCACAATATATTTTACAAAAGACTATTTGGTATCAGGCTAAGTTTGCATTAAGAATCCACTCTTACGCTTAGCCGTCGTATGTATATAAACACGTACTAGAAAATGTAGAAAGCGAGAACAGGGAAAAAATATAGAAGAGTCCATTTGTATGAACTAAAAGAAACATAAAAGATTTTTCATTATACATAATTTCATCAGGAAAATCTTTTTTTTAGCCTATCCCAGCAGGAATGAACCCCTATCCAATTCAAAGCTGAAGAATTCTCTCAGAAAAGATTTAATTTTAAAAATGGTAGACCGATATTAGCACGATTTTCTGCAACCCACTGTATTCGATCGCAGAAGGGAAAGGAATCTACTGTATTGCCATGAAAACAGAAGAACTGTTCATTAATAATAATGTGTATTTTAAATATTTAAATATCAATTCTTTCCATCACTTTTCTGAGACAAGTACAGTTTACAGTGCAAAAATACCTTATCTCATTACCATCCGTATTCAATTCCAATACGAGCACAGCTCACAAGAACCAGAGTGATCATGTGACTTTCGTTGAACACCTTCGCTAATAAAGAATATCTATTTCTTTCAAAACAGTACAATAGAAATGCTCTTGCACAGTATTACCATTGGTAATAGCATCGTTAAAAATTCTAATTCGACACTGGAATTCAATATTTTTTTTTTGGTACGGAACGCACCGAAGTGCGAGCTTCGTTATCGAAGCAACCGTGTTCCAGGGAGCGCTAGTATTCCCAAGATGGCGAACCCCTAGTAGACTCCCTAGAATTCCGAGGGAAAGATACTGAGGTGGTTTGCCTTTCTCAGGACGCCATTACGGAATGACGTCAGACCGAAGAGAAAGAGAAGAAGAGGCTAACAAACACAGGAAAGGAAATTTACATCCATGCTCTCGACCAGAATTTGAACCCGGGTATCGGCACACCGGCCGCATGGTAGACCGCCTTAGACCGCACGACCACGCCAGCACGGCGGAATTCAATATTACTTAGTTATGTTATTTCGTCATATAAGAAATGAAGAGATGCTTTAGATTAAACATTTGGAAGATAAGGATTGTAAAGAGAATTGTCTTATTATTATGTAGTAATAAAAAATGGTTTGCTTAACAAAGCTATGTAACAATTTAAGAAGTTCAAAATTACTGAATTTTCTCTTTATTTTGCAGCTGCACAGTCCAGTTGTGAGTTAATCTTTTCTTTTTTCTTCGAAATTTAAATTAATTCTTAATATTATTGAGTGTTAATAGTTATTATAACAATAATATTTTTGTCTTTAACGATTTACTGAACAGTATTTATGATAAGTTACAAAAAAAGATGAATTCATAAATCTAAATTTCCATAAATGGATATATTTTCTAAAATTTTTCAAAACAAACAATTAATTTATATCCACATGATGACATTAATGTCATTTATTTAGCATTGTTGGAGTGCTTTATCGGTTAGAAAATCTATAATAAAGTATTTCTCTTAATACATCTATAATGAAAGTAATAAAAACTAAAGAAGGAAAGGAATTCTTCAGTTGATCTTAAGCAAATAGTAGCTTTTTCTTTTTTGGAAAGATGGAAAGATTTAAATCAGACACAACTAGTTCCAACAAATTATTTTTGATTCAATACACAAAATCAAGAGCGATGTTACACCTAAAATTATTCTAAACGTAATTTTATGTTGGAAATGAATAATCATCTAACTTATGTTATGTCGCTGCAGCAAAGCATCGTGCTAATTAAAATTTTAATAACCCTCACAGTCATTAATCACTAGCAGATATAACGGACTATACATTATTGGCTTCTGAGAATATCTTAACTATCAATGATGCTTTTGTTTTTCTGAACATGAAAGCGATAAAAGTTGCAAAACATTTACAATCTGGAAACATTTCAATTTCATGTAATTCGAAGATATTTGTGGAGAGGAGAGTCAAATCGCTGAACAGACAAGTCATACCTTGAAACACTTTCTTCCCTTCTATTTTATTTCGAGAAAAATTAAAATCGTAGCGATTCCATTAATGGACTATTAATACTGTAACTTTTCCAATATCTTTAGAATGTTATAAGTTCCCAATAAGTTTGTCGTAATAGTGCGAAATGCAGAAATTAAACGTAAATAGAAAAATTAGTGGTTCGACATTGCACTAACTCAGCATTGATGAATCATTTTGTTTCCCCTTTTTAGATGGAGGAATGGGAGGTGGTTACATAGGAGGAGGAGGAGGATATGGAGGTAAAATATAATTTTCGTTTTATTATAAGTAAATAAATCAATGATTAGTAAAAAGACAATCAATGATTAGTAATGGTAGTAAAAAGACAAGCTTTTTGAAATATAACTTTTCTACTTCTTATTTTTCTTCTGTAGGTAGTTCTTGTAAGTACCAATCATTGCTCATTTGTTTAGATTAATTGTTAATTATAAGGAATTAAAGTCAATGTTGAAAATATCATATAACAGGAAATCTAAAACTTAATGAAAATTTCTTCATAACTCAGTACCCAGGAAATATAAATAGCATAACTTTCATTAGCATTTATAATTTTTATTATTATAAACCGATAGCTTACATTTTCACTGACGCTACATTTTAATGAATGAGATTTTACTTAAATATTTACTATACATTGTATTTAGGTAGATAGGTATATCACGGGGAGTAAGGTAAACTTCCTTGAATCTTTTGATCATTGGGACTAAGTTTAAGCCATGTGGTATCGCCACATGTTTCTAATCCCTAAACGATTAACCAGGTCTGCATTTTATAAAGGCTATGCGAACTCCCAGATATGTCTGGAAGAGAAAAAAAAAATACCACCAAGAATTGAATAGCGCTCTTGTAGGCCTCAGTCTTTGTCCCTTGATTTAATAAGACCACGTTTCATATAAATACAAATGAATTCATGGTGATGAGATACACCAGATTTGATTTTATGTGCTAATTTTTTTTGGGAAAAAATGGATTAGAGAAGGTAATAAGCATTTCCAGTTAATGGAATCTTTCATAAACAAAAATTTATACAAAATTATAGGAAACATCTAAGTAAATATAATTCCCTATTTCACAAAATAATTTTTCTTTTTTTTCTTTACAGCCAGTTCCGGTAAGACGCAAGCTGAAGTGTTCTAAATCAGAATTACTATCTTATTAATTAGCAAACCTTAAAAATAAATTAAATTCGTTAGTTGTATGAAAAGACGGCCTTAGTTTCCATATAGCTATTTTTAAGAAGCTATTTTTTAAATGTATAAATAGGAAACATCAGAATTAATTATTCTTGCTTTAAAAAAATATATTGAAATATCCTTTAAGTTTTTAGAAAAGTCAGTAAAACTAATATTAGTTCACGAATAAATGATTTAGTAAAAAACATTTGCTTACTAGGGACATTGAATGGGATAACTCAAGGAGAGAAACTGCAGCCTTTTACTCAGTGAGGTCTTTTATATGCAATTTCAAATTCGTATATGGTTTTAATAGGGAACTTACAAAAGAACAAAAAAGGATTATACAGTGAAACCTCCGAATAGCGGACAGTCACGGGACCGGAAGTTTCGTCCGTTATTGGGAGGTGTCCGCTATTTGGGAGAACTATCTTTTTATCATTTTTTAAGCTTATAGCATGTCATTTAATGAAAAATTACGTACAATCTTAAATTTCTATAATTAACATTGCCCTAAGTGAAAATATGAACAATTGCAAACTGTTTACTATTTTCCTTTTTTAAATGAATGCTAATCCATTAGTCTTACTTAAAATAATGACAAAATTAATTACAGTATTAATTTTGTCATTATTTTAAGTAAGACAAACGGATTAGAAAATTAATTTTATTAACTAAAGTAATCAGTTAGCAGAGTTTGACATTTCTTTTTTTGCATTGAAAACATATTTCTCAATATGAATATTTAAATCGTTGAACTTTGCAAGGTCTTCAGAGTCCCCTTTGCTTCCAACGCCTTTTCTTGCAATAATGGCCTACTAATGGGAATGTTTTTTGCTCGTGCAGCGCAAAACCAATCGAAGACAGTAGAGTCGATCGCACTTGTCTCCGTTTCCGAACTTTGATGTGTTTGAAGTTTTCGTTGGAGTTCGTGATCCTTAATTTCAAAATTTCCTCTGGACGCTACGTAGTCTGATTCTATTGCTTTTGAAAAACAACACAAGATCGTTCTTTTTCTGTAGAATGTTGTCCGTTAATGGGAGTGTCCGCTAATCGGAGGTCAATACATGGAAACGTCTATATTAAGGGACTGGGGATTGCAAAATTGTCCGTTATTGGGGGGGTGTCCGCTTTTCGGGAGTGTCCGTTAGTGGAGGTTTCACTGTATTATAATGAAATTCAAAACTCACAATGCGGTAATAGAACTGAAAATTGAAAACCTGCTTGAGGAGGCTATATAAAAGAATCGACGGAAATAAAGTTGCTCTAACATTTCTATTTCGATAGTCATTTCTCGCTTAATGACACAGTTAGGTTCCTCGAAAGCAATGTCTTGAAAAATATTTTTCGTTAAAGGAATAGCGGTTTTTATGTATTCCATGTTATAATTATAGACAAGTTCTTTGAAAATTGATATTCACTACTTTATAACTAAATATACGCCTTTCATGATCTATCGGGAATATTTCAGTAACATATAATATAACAATGTATATATACAATGCTCTACACTGAGGAAGATATGAGTATTATGTTAAAATACAATTGAAAACCAAAATTGTATCCTTCGTTTTGTAAATATTCTTTTCCCCTTCTATCTCTTCACTGAGATACAATGTGAGGCCTGATAAAGTGTCAGTTACGTAACAGGTGGCCTTTCAATGACAAAAGATTCCAACCCCTGTGGTAACTTGACAACCTACAGTAACTTCAATCTGTTGGTTAGTTTTGTATCTAAATATATTTTTTTGGCTATTGAAAGATTAAATAATAGTTGGTAATGAACAAAAATTTAAAGGATAACAGAGCGCCAGGTTAAAGTTTAATGAAGTATATCACATATTATTTGTTGTCTTTTTGTGGAACTTCACTGATTGCTATTTTTTATTCTATAGCTTCAATGGCTGCTCAAGCTGCTCATGGTAAGTATTCAGTCTGATTCATTATAAATTAAAAAAAGGAACACTCCAATTGCACACGACAACAGGATCTATTTACGCTCGTAATTACATTTCGATCTGTTTATACAAATTTTTATGTTCAAGGATTTTTTGAAATAAGATTGTTGAATGTGCACGATTTTGTTAAGTATATGGGTAATAATAGAGCCTACGCACAAACATTTGATTAATGCAGTGTATTTATAACGTTAATAAATAAAATAATAAATAATAAACATACATACTAAAATTGGAGTCTTTCGATTTCCTAAAAAAAAAATATTTTCACCTGAAACGGAGGTTACAAAAATTTGAAAATAAAATTTGAAACTAGTTCAAAGGCTCTATTATTTCCCACATTCTTAGACTTTTTGATACACAATCTTTGAACACCGTGAAAGGGATATATTTTAAACGCATCATTGATAAGTTAGCTCTACGATAATTATCCTATATTAACTGGATTCATTTCAACGGCAAGAAACTCATCTTTTGAAGTTGATTAATTTTGAAGTCAGCGAAAAGATAGCTGTGCTACCTCCAACAAAAGTCTCTAATGAAGCGCAAAACTTAAGATTAATGACATCTAGCATGTATGTATTCCTTCATCTTTTTATCGTCACAAAATCCATCACATTTATTAGCCGCCCATATTTGAAACACTGTATATTTAAGGTTCCAGAGCAAAAAAGCACAAGACATCTTGTACAGTGCATATCCCAGTACGCCTTCGTTAGTTGTTGTGTTAAAAATTCTGAATAAACTTGCTCAGATAGTTATAATACATCAAACCATCGTTCCATAGTTGCCAGCTACCACCAGCATTAACTGCAAGTCTTCTAGCAGCAAGTAACCAAAAAAAAATCATTTAAATGTATTAAGATATCGTTAATTAGTACAAATTATTAACCTTATTTGCAAGTAATACACTGAAAGTGACATAAGTATGAATTTGTATTTTTTGTCTAAAGAGGTTTTCCACGTAATTTACAAATCACTTAAGTATTTCTATTGATAAATTGTTTACTGATTGTAACTTAATTAATAATTTTTTTTTAACGAAGTTACAATCAGTAAACAATTTATCAATCATTTTTTTATCATTATTTTTAATAAATGAATAAATATTATTCATTATTGAATATATAAATATAAGTAAACATAAACCAGAACATCATTCTCCTTAATAAAAATCTTCTTTATTAACAATACTTCATTTCTTTTAACAAAAAGATGTTTTTCAAGGAAAATGATGCTCTGGTATAATGTTTGTATATTTTGTTTATATCTGTATACATATGTATAGTATGTATATATATATATATATATATATATATATATATATATA
>JAFIDM010003189.1:53557321-53585576 GCA_023159025.1 Thereuonema tuberculata | reverse complement strand
TTACAGCTGCAGCCAGTCATCAGCAAGCTAGTCATTGTAAGCAAAAGATTTTCAGTTTACAATTTACAAAAATCGTATTTAACATACTAAAATTTCAAGTAATCAATTTATTTTTGAAGTTTAATGATTTCTTGTTTTAATTTCATTGTAATAGTAACATTTCATCCATATTTCTTGTTTTCATTATTTATTTTCATTTGGAGATGGTCACAAACATTTCAAACTTACAAACATATTTTTCTAAAAAAAAAGTTTATCTTGAATAATGATAAGAATATTATCTATTATTAGATATTTGTCCTATTGTTATATACGTGGAAGCTCCTATTGTTATGTAGAGGGATCAAAGTTAAAGTGGACCAAGTCCATTTTTTGCACATTTTGCGTAAACTAACTCATTAGATAGTGACGATATATATATATTTTAAAAATATTACATATATTTATGAATAAATGCCTAATAGTCTGAAAGACGTGAAGATACAATATAAAAAACAGCATTCTCATAGATCTTCTTAAGAACTTGTAATTTTTACACGTTTTTTTCGCATTGAAGTTTAGGAAGTTGGTTCACTTTAACTATGAAATATATTAATTCACAAATTGCTAGACGAAGAACAAGAAGAAGTACGGAATTACCGTTCGCAATCAATGGGTCATCAAGGAAGAAAGAAGTTTCAAAAGCTATCGCTCCTTGGAGACATTGTTGTAACTGCGAAAACTTGATGGGAAGAAAAACCTTTTTATTAAAGTTATTCACGAAACAATTTTAATTCAGACATCTGATCTAAAGTGTAGTTACAATGTACTTAGTAGATACAATGTACTAAGTGTAGTTACAATGTACAATGTGTACCTAGTACAAGGGCTTATTGTAGAATTAATATATGTTTACAATAAGTTCATAGTTTTCGCCCCTTCCTTTGTTCATGGACCCAAATCCAATCAACTGCTATTAGGCAATTGCTAACTTTATGTTTAATGCAAGAATTCCATATGAATCAGGTATCAAGTTAAAAATTAGCTGAAATGATGAAAAAGTAGCTACAGCTAACATCTCACTACGTATTGATATCATCAATTTATAAACAAGAAAAACGCTATTGGCTTGCTGCTCCTTAATCAACAGAATAAAAAAAAAAAGACTTCAGTTAATTCTACAAGCCAATTGAAGCTTAAGAATGGAAACTAGAATCAGTAGTATGTGTGGGTTTTGAATAGATGGGTAGCGTTACAGTACTAATTCAATGTCTCACAATAATCCTCATGGACCTATCCTCAAATTGCTTAACGGAAGTCAGCGTGGAAAACAAGATTTGAGATTTTGTTTCAAGAGCAATAAAAGATAATTTTTTTACCGGAAGACGTAGTCATTTCGGCTTTACACAACCACTCTTTAACCTGTCTTATATCAACGCCAAGATTTCTGTACCAAAAATGAATCGTGTTACAATATCGCATTGTAAGATGTTTCATTAATTGCTTTTTAGTTAGGTGCATCAATTAAATGATCAAACTTATCAATAACTACATTAGTTAAAAAGATGTGCTTTTATTTCTTCAATTAATTAGTTCACTTTCCCCGTTTTTTAGATGGTGGTGGTGGATATGGTGGTGGTGGATATGGTGGTGGTGGTAGTTACGGAGGTAAATGTTTCATTAACTATCATTAATTACAAATATCGTTAAAAAGAATCAGTAATTTCCAAAAGTAGAAGCATCATTTTATAATATGTTATATTATTTTTAGCATTTTTTTTTCTATTTTTTTAAGTTCAACTCTTGTTTTTATATACTAGTCTAATTATTCGCATGTAAATCACGTAGTACTATGAATGTTTGATATCACCTTTATTTTTTTGGTTGGATATTGTGAGCCGCTTAAATGGCACACATGTGAAATCGATTAAATGATCGCAATATTTTAAAGACCACTAATCTAAATCAATCCAATGCCCCTAAGAGTGATTTTTGAAATGAAATGTGAATGTCAATCAGAATTAACGTAGAGTAATCGCCTATGTAAAGTAAAGGATGCGATTTGCCATTAGGCTGATACCCAAAACCTTGTTTCGCTGATACCCAAAACCTTTAAGAATCGCTGATTTAGAAAAATAAATCAAACATCCGTTTTTTGTCCCTTTTCCGACAGTCTATTTTAATAATATTTTAAACATCTTATTTTTCAGCTCAATCCAGCTCAGGTAACAGTACATTCTAATACTTACAAACTGTCTACAGCAAATACCTTAACTTTCTAATAGTTTAACTAATAACTTTCCTTTATAAATACGCTAGATAAGAACCTCTCAATTTTTGCAAAAGCGTCCTTTTTTATTTCTTTTGGTGTAACTAACTATTTTAAGTTTTATTAAAACGCTCATATCTCGTAAGAAATAAGCGTGGCTAATTGCTTGTAACAAAAAGTTTGCCAAAGTATTATTTTTTCCACATTAAAAGGTGGACCTAGTGTTTTAAAAGTGCAGTAGTGACATCTCCAAACAGCTGTTTCACGGTTTATTGCCGATCCTCAGTGGAGAGTAGTCACTGTAAAGCACTAGATCCTATTACGGAGGTTAATATTAGGAAAGGCAGGGAAAAGAATGGGACCTCCAAATCTAAACTAAAAAACAAGAAAAACAGAATAAAAATAAAAGAATAGAAATTCATGTCCCAGTCTTCGCTTTTTCTGTTTATAAAAACAAAACAACAAAAAAAAAACTTATCGTTTGTTAATCCATAAGTATTTCCTATTCAGCTCATTGAGCACTAATTTACAGGATAATCAAATTGTGTAAAGTTGTAAAAAAAAAAAGTTAGACAACTCTAAAAATTAGAGAGTATGACATCTTTTGTTTATCTTCACAATAAATGTCATTCCCTTTTCCACGAAATTTTATTAATAAAATTGTTTATATTTATATTTCCCGCTAATCACAGTACAATTAAACATAAAGAGGAATCACATATGAGGTAATATAAGGGTAAACAACTTATCTGCGTTCAGCTGTGTTCCTTAATTACAGGAGAATTCAAAGTAGAGACGCTGGGGGAAGTTTCATGAGAACGAGTGCCATTTCATTGCTGCTTTTGGCAGCGAAACTCAAGTTGGAGAAGTTTCAGGTCGTTTAGAAACAATCAGAAATTCATCAGCGTCTACACTGACATGGGCGGATTTACGGGGGTGCTAGGGGGTGCGCCGCAACCCCAGATTTTTGGGATGATAATTTTTTTTACAGATAAATAAAAATGCTTTCTATTATAATAATTTTATTAATTATTAATTTAGGCCTAAAAACTGAACATTTAAATTGGGTTTTGGTGTTTGAATTTGATATACAATACCTCATACCTTCCGGTGAGCTCGCACCCCCAGATATCAAGACCTAAATCCGCCCATGTACACTGATAAGATCATTGGTTGGTGATGTTTCTGAAACGGATTCGCTTCCCTTTTGGCATTTTAGAACGGATTTATAGAGTACAGTGAGGAAAAATGCCTTTATTTCAGAACATATACCTTAATTAGAAACATAGCTAGCATTCATCAAAATGGTAATTACGGAAGGCAGAAACGAACCATAAAGATTTCGCACCTCGAGTTGTCACCGGGAACTCAGACTCTCCCAGGGGACTCTCAGACTCTCCCCGTGGACTCTCAGACTCTCCCCGTGGACTCTCAGACTCTACCCGTGGACTCTCAAACTCTACCCGGTGACTCTCAGACTCTCTCTGGTGGCAGCTCGAGCTGCGAAATCTTGGTAACTTTTTGGTTCCGTAGTTACCATTTTGTTGAATTAATAGGCACATTAAATTTGCAATACCTTGCATTAAACGTAGGAATTAAACTGTGTAGATTATATAAAAACTGTCTTCTACTTGTAGCCATATTCTGATAACGTAGATAGACTTTATGATAACATTAAATCCTTACTGTTGAAATTTTGAGAACATTCAATTCTGACAAAATATTAAATATTGTTAGTCTTATTTTTAGTATTTTAGTAACAATGTCCTAATTCGTATTTTTGGTATTTTTAGTCATAAAATTAAAAAAAAAAGTAACAAACAAATAGAAAGTAAACTTTCAACATTTAACACTATGTTTGAAACTCTAACAATGGTTAAAATGAATTTAATTCAAAATATTGTGTTTGATTTCAGCTAATATGGCTCAAATGTCTCATGCAAGTCATGGTAAGTTCTAATGTTTTACAATTTAAATTATACTAGGGGGGGAATGAAGATAAAAAAACTCTCGTTAAGAACTCCTATATTAAAATAAAAAGAGAAACAGTGATCTTTTCATTATTTTTGCTCAACAACTTTAAATTCGCTTAGTATAAAGTTTGAATACCCTTTATGAATACTGTTAATAACAATTAAAATAATATTTGAAACTATTGTCGATCTCAAAGTCTCTATAAATTTCAAAATAAATGATTTTTTTTATTCATTGTAAGACCATGTTTTCAATTATTTCACATAAAATAATTTTAGTGTGTGTGTGTGTGTGTGTGTGTGTGTGTGTGTGTGTGTGTGTGTGATTGACAGAATGTTCTACAGTTCCCATTAGTTGCAGTATCCATTTTTTTTGTCTCTCTTTTCGCATTTTAGATAAACAGAAAACTCACAATGTCTTACTTTTTTTTTTTTTTTTTGACTGGTGAATTTATCATCAAACTACAACTGTGAAGAAAAAAAATATTTTCATATAAGTAACTTTCTAAATATTTTTTTCCTTCACAATTAAAGTATGATGGTAAGTTCATCAGCTAAAAAAAAAAGAAATAGTGCATATTACACTTTCACATATACACTTTTAAGTATGTAATCTTCACATATACACTTTTCAGTATGTAGTCTTCATAGTCGAATGTGTTGCGAAATTATGAAAATATTTGATTGGTAAGTAGTCATATTTGATCATTGACATTAACACTTAAATGTCATTCGTGACATGAAAATAATTCAGTAAATTGCACATGTAATATGTGGAGCGTAACCTTCAATCGAGATTCATAAAAAGTAAAGATTTCTTATTGCAATTTTTATGGTAACATCACTACTGCAGTGGAATTGCTTTTAGAAGCATTTGCATTGATTCTAACTGTAATGAATTTGGTTTACAACTTTAATTTTGCAAAAATAATTTTGCATCATGCAGTAGAAGGCGTTTATACGATCAACGCTGGAATCGACTTATAACCCTAAGGGTAGTGAGAATAACAATGAAAGAACAGAGATCAGTGACCCATTGTTGTGTTTTATAATTATTATCATTTCAACAGAAATCATATAGTCCAAAATTACCCAAAGTATTTAATGTAAGAATACAGAAGATCAATAGTCTTTCCAAATTGATTCATGTTTTTATCATGAATATTTCCACACACACTGTGACACCATAATCAGACGGCGAATTTTCACTTATTAGATAATAGTTATGATTTTCTTATAAAAGATATGAAACGGTCTGTTACTCAAAAACATAATTAAACTTAAGGTCTTTAGCAAAATTATGTACAACAATTTAATTAGATCACTTCAAGTCCTCTCAAAGTTACAATTTAAACAAACAAAGAAAAACAAATAGCCTGAGATAAAATCGTATTTCAACTTAAATCACCAAAAAGCGAAAAATCTTTCTTTCCATTTGTTATTCTTGCTAATTCTAGGGACCACTGATAGTTAATAGCTTTAGATCTAGGAAATCGAGATAAAGTTTTTTATATCAATAAGAAATAACTTTTAGCTTTACAGTGAAGTTTAGATAGCGTAAGGTTAAGGCTTGCTAACATAGGATA
Source organism: Thereuonema tuberculata (assembly GCA_023159025.1). Lineage (NCBI taxonomy): Eukaryota > Metazoa > Arthropoda > Chilopoda > Scutigeromorpha > Scutigeridae > Thereuonema > Thereuonema tuberculata. The sequence continues at coordinate 53,579,769 of JAFIDM010003189.1, read as the reverse complement.
TTATAATGTTAGTAAGATAATAATTTGGCCGCGTGGTTGGCGATGTCGCTAAGACATTGGTCTCTCATCTCTGAATACCTGGGTTCGGTTCTCTTGTGGGTTTCGTGATGGTGGACGATCCCGCACTGGGCAGGTTTTCTCAGAGTTCTCCCATTGAAACATCTGTCTTTATTCAAGATGGATTTATTTTTCTTTTTGAAAGCTGAAACTTTTGTGGTGTATTTAAGATACTTAGTGGTTTTGATACAGTTTGGACCTATGAGTAACGAATTATGAAACAAAAAGTAGCCAAATAATTTGCTGATAATGTGGTTGTCACGATGACATTAATACCAGTTATTGTTGAGATCAAATCGAGATTCGTTTTGTACTTTCTTTATCTCACATCTAAGGATAAAAAACTGGGACCAGAAAAAGATCACTATTCATTGTTCATAAGTAATTGTTATGACACTGGTGATATTAATATAATAAAGCCAGTCATGATTAACATCGGTGGTATGCTTAGACTGTTCAGTTCACTGTCTATCCCCAATTGGAATGAATCTAAACTGACTTGGAAAGCAAACAAAGTATTAAAAATAAAACCATCCTTTACGTAAAGTTTTACCATGAAGCCTATCCGAACGTCGACTGATAATTTCCTTTGTTTTTATTTTGCTTTTTAAATTTTTATTAAATTCCTAAGGATTGAGATAACGATTGTAAAGATTTGTTTCCGGTTCTGACTTAGCTAGAAAGGCCCAATTTTTCTCACCTCCAGATAAGATTATTCAAAAAATTGGTGAAGAAAGTCGTTACCTCAAGAAGAGGTAAGAAGAAAACACTAATTTGCAAACCCATTCATCACCATCAGCATCACAATCAGCATCATCAGCAATTTAATATATCATCATCATTCAGTTTCACCTATAATTCAAAATGTCCAAAAGGTAAAATCAACAGATTATAAATAACTTCCTTGGCACAATCCTAAGAAATAGGGCTGCTATACTTTTCTTGGCATAAGATTTCTTGAGTAATGAATTGCTTTGATATTTTTATTTAAAGATGTTATCTTTTCTTTCGTCATGTAACGAAAATGCGTGGAAGGTCATAAAATTGTTGTGAAAAGTATATTTATTACTATTCTTATTATATTTTTAAAAATTCTATTTAAGAAGTAAAAGAGGGAAAACTGTGAGAAACTAAATGTATGGTACAATGAAATTAAAGTACAGTTATTTCTCAATCGTTGCTGAATAATTCCAAAAAAGGATTTTTAAGGAAAAAAATCCTCTTATGAATGGTGAAGCAAATAGTAATTTAAAATAATGGACAGCTCTTCCAAATGACTAATGAGAAGATGGATTGAAAACGTAATAGGACGGGCTAGCACTGAAGGGGAAGAAGATTAGGAATACAGAATATAAGACAAAAAAATAGATAAACACTGTAAATATTAAAAATTAAAGGTAAGCAAAATATTGAAATTGTGTGGAAATGTTGTAACAATTCTGATGAGATTCCACAGAGGACAAAAATATGTGATCTGTACTAGATTTTGAAGACAAATGAATGGCTTTTTTCAAATCCTGAATCTTCCATCTCAAATTTGTTTGGATTTAACTCTGTTCCAATGTAGCCAACCAACATAATCTGTGACTTAATAGACAAGATCTGTTCGACGTTTCTGATTTTCCTTGGTTTGTTCGATCTCTTTCTTATTCAGACCCTCTTCCTTCTTCCTATCCTTGTAGGTCATTCCATTTCTTAACCGACGCCAAAATTTAATTTGTTTATTTTAATCCTGACAACAGCATGCTTTAACCCCATAACTGATTTCTAATAAGGTCAATTAGTTTAGAACTGGAAGTATTGTAATCTTTACAGTCTTCCATTAATTTTTATATAGTTAGCTGAAAACGATTCCATCTCAATGCAAATCAGCGTCTTGTAATTTTAAGTCAAGTAAATTTGTAGTGGATTTGAAAAGATTTAGTGGATAATCTAGTAATATGATTAACAGTATATTTTCAATTTTGACACAAAACACTCATGACAATTTTCGTGTTTCCAGCTCAAGCGATTTTGGAGATACGCAAACCCTTCAAGAAAGATTCCCTCCCCCGTTTACACCAATTAGGATCCGAATATAAGAACTTCGTCTAATACATATCGTTTCGATTTTGACAAAGAACAGGAGAGGATGCGAAAGAGAAATTTGCACAAAAAATATTTTAGTTCTAGTTTTTGCCACCAGATTACTATGTGGCGCTATTATGCACAACAACATTTTAGTTCCAATTATCGCCACCAAATGCCTGTGTGGTGCTAGTTCAGGAATTTCACACCTTTTCAATCCCTGTGGGATGGTTAATCGAAATCCCCAATAGGTTACTTTTTTCAAGTAAAATCTATGGAAGCTTTCTTCAAAATTTCAGGTTCCTGGCTACATGGGAAGTAGAAGAATTAGATACTGTATGAATCAGTGAGTCAGTGAGGGCTTTCGTATTTATATATATATATATACACATATAGATTGACCTTATATTTTTTTCATAGCCGCTTCCCACAATGCAGCTCGTGAGTACTTTGAATTTAATATTTCGGTTTTTCTTACATCATTTTTAAAGCAATTTTAAAAATTTTTTTTTTTAAGTTAGAATTAAATTGTCATTCCAAAATACATTTGTAAATTATTAAGCTTTTACTTTCAAATTATACACCAAATAAAATTAGGAAATAAAATTATTGTTATTACTTGCTACTTATAACCTCAATGCATCAATTACTATATAATAACAGATCAACTGCTCTAATCAATTACAGTAAAAATTTATTTTTCTTTAATTTGCTTTTTTCAGTTGGGGGATTCGGTGGTAAGTTAAAAAACATTTGTTTAGTTGCATTTAAATTATATTTTGTTTTCTTTATATTTTTTTTTTATTGTTTGTTATGATTAATTACATTACATATTCTTTTATTCTCAGCTCAATCCAGTTCATGTAAGAATAAATTTATTATAAAATATAATATTTTTCAATAAAGCGAAAGTAAAATGTAATTTTTCATTAAAAATAGATTTCTGTCAAAGTTGGAAAACTCTAAAGAGTACTCTCTATAGTAACTCTAAAGTAACTCTCTATAGTAACTAAATTACTTTGATAAAACCTCGGTTCTTTTCATTTATCTTTAAAACCTATTTATCTTGTATTCAGATATTTTATATCTCTTTGATAAGTAAAAATAAAGCTTATTCATTAACTTTATCATAAGTAGATCAAAACTGTATTTTTTGTATAATTTGAAGATATGATCGTTTTTTAAACTTAATAATTTTGTTCGAACTAGTTATGTGAATATTAAAGAAACATTATTTGAATTTCAGCCCAAATGGCCTCCCACGCAGCTAATGGTAAGGCTTTAAATATTTAAAAATAAAAATTCAAATTGTCTTCCTTAATTTTATATTGTTTTTGTTGATTTTTAACTCGAAGAATATTTATTTCTTTGGAGACAAAGCCGATTTATTTTAACAAAATTAATCTATTCTGTAGTTAAAAAGATTCATACATGTTTTTAGATTTTAGCTAGAACATCATTTAAGTATTACACAAAATATTAAAAACTTAGCTTTTCTAACATTTATTTTATGTAAATTTCTATTGAATTGTCATCACTGGGACTTCAGTAAAAAAATTTTAAAAGTTTAAATATTTTACGGCTGATACATACACACTAAGTTTATACAACATTTAATATTTTAAAAACAGATAAAACCATTAACGTTTCGGATCCTTTGAATTTAATAGATCCTTCACCAAAGTAACTTTGTTTGTCGTCATTCATTAATAACTTTGGTCTTTGAATCATAAATTAATAATAAATCATAAATTAATAAAAATCATTCATCCTTAACAATCAATATAAACTTTTAGCTAATATATATTAACGTCTTCTGAATTTTTGGGTAATATTTGTAAATGAAATCATTTTGTTTCAAAATTAAAGACATTTCTATTTTTTTTCTTTAGCCGCCTCCTCTCATCAAGCCAGCAGCTGTAAGAAATTAATTTTGTTTCTATTATATTCTAATGATTTAGATTACTGTTTCATATTTACCATTATCTAAGCGAAGGAAATCAATAGATTAGTTTTGTAAGTAAATAATTGATAGTTTATTAATAACTAGCCGGCTACAGTCGTTTCGCTCCGGAAGCCTTGCATTTGTAACGTAAAAATAAAACGCTTTCTTTATTTAGCAATTTAATATCGAGATCGGAGAACATACGACTTCCCAGTCCTTTGTGGGCTTCTCCACACCCCTATCACTTGAAACCTTCCGCAGTTGGTAATAAAACCTTCTCTGATCATTAGGAATTAATATAATATTATAAATTAAAGTTTAAATTGTAAACAATATCCAACGTATTAATTATCCGTATCGTAAAGTTATTACCGTAGACATCGCCTAATAGAATTAAATGACTCTATTTAAAACTGCTGTACCGCCATCTAACGACAGTTTTGGAACGTTTTTCATTCATCCCACGGAAACTACTTGGATGAAAAGTACCCTACATCCCTTCTCCGGGTCATAGACTATCTTCATGCAAAATTTTATTCCGATTCGTTGCGCCGTTGAGGCGTGACTGAACGACATACAAACTTACAGATTTTCACTTTTATATATTAGTTAGGATATATTTTCTACTTATATAAAAATAGAAGGAAAATTTTCTTATAAATTTAGGAAATTAAATAATTATCCCATGCATTGCATGGGATTTGAAGTTTAAAATGTGGACTTACATCATTCTACATAAATGTTGTTGTCTTTCAGACAATCATGCATCATTTAGTCATTGTGTAAAGTAAGCGAGTTAGTACCTAGAGAAAACTCCACAGCCAGATTACTACCTTTTTTAATAGGCCTACATTTAATCGTTAGGTGCATAAGTAAAGATTGTGTCTACAATCATATTTAGATTTAAAGTTACTTGAGTTTGTTCATTTCTTTAAGTTATGTCGAATGATGACGTTGTTACGCATCTTTACTTAGGCTGTTAATATATAAATTCAAAATAAATTTATCGCTTAATAATCTTAAAGTTTCATATTTTTATTTTGTCATTTTTGGTTACAGCAGTAATGCCCTGTTGCACCATTCAAGTTCAGTAACTGAAACTTAGTCAAATTGAAGGAAAAATCAAGATCCGTCTTAAGGTCATTGCGCCAACAATGTTGTCGAGAAGATCGGGGTTCAACGTTGAACTGTCGAATCCGACCGTTTAGCGGCGCTGAACTCAAGTTCAATTTTGACATCGGCCGATGAATATCAATTGAGATTCCTTTGCAAAATAAACAACAGGACGAATCATTTTCAAATAATATAATACTTCATTATATATAAAAGCATGAACGGATGAACATTTTTAATTTCACTCAATAATATTGTTATTTAATTTACATATTCGAATGAGATTCGTTTGAATCGCTGGTAAACCACACAAAACAACTATTTCACCAGGTAATCTGAGGAATAAACGGCAATTTACTAAAAATTAGTAGAACAATTTTTTTTAATACTGCTTCTTAATGAAATAAATCCTGTATTTTTTTTTCAAGAAAATAATAGACACTTAGCTTCCGAATTTCATTACAACTAGGCCATCCCCGTGTACACGCGCTCCAAAAGAATATTATATTTAAAATTTTCAAAGTTTCGGCAATTATAGTTCTAAGTGCCATTTTTGAATTGCAAATAAATAGACGGATCGGAAATAAATAAATAATCTTGAGTTTCCAAAAAAAAAAAAAGGTTGAATACATTCATTATTGATGGGAGGAAGGAGAAGGAAACCTAAGTCAAGAAACAATATAAAGTGAGTTGTAATCCCCGTGGCCTAATAGATAAGACGTCTGACTTCGGATCAGAAGGTTATAGGTTCGATTCCCGTCGCTGATGTTTAATTGTAAAAATTATTTCTATTTTCCATTCTCAAAGAAAATTGCACCGGACAGACAGACAGACAGAGAAATAAAAGATTTTAGTAATAAAAATTACAAAAAAAAAAACCTCATTAAAAACGAAAACAAGAAAATAAATTTATAAAATTAAAAATTATTGATTAGATCTAATAATTTTCTTTCAGTTACGACTTAAAATACGAACCACTTGTGCAAATCAAAATCGCGGATCTAGTTCTTTGCGCCATAAACGATGTTTCTGTAATTCACAGGAATCGGCTTACAATGTACGATGCACTTCTGTTTCTAAACTTAGATCACAGAACTAGCGTTATTCTAGCCTCGTTGTGATTCGGGCAATAAAGAAATATCATGATTGAGAGTTTTAGCTGAACGGGATTTTCGGAAAGTAAAGATCACAACCAGGTGCAACCGAGGCATTAATCTGTCAAATTCTCTATCAGTCTGAGACAACCAATTGGATGATGTTAAGCATCATTTGACCAAGTTCCAAAATATATTTTTTTAGATTATTGCTCCATCCACTAGAGAAAGGTGTAAAATATTTATAAAAAATTATTGCTGCTTGATATCTCAACATAATTTTGAATAAATGCCAATCGACAACCGTAACGAATAAGATTTGCATCATGTGACTAACGACCTCGAAGGATATTATTAATTTTGGTAATGATCAGAATTGTCCTGTGAAAGTATCTTCATTTTGATATATAACACTGTTCATCCCATAAAAAATGTCTTCATCCCATAAAAAATGTGAAGTAATACATAAGCTTTTATGCGAATATCTCAAAATCGAATTTTGGCGCTTGGTCAAATGATGCCTAACACCATCCAATTATTCTTCTTACTAATGATATCATTTTAGATTTTTATTATTTTTGTAACATTTGTATTTTGTTATGGATGGGAACAAAAAATTAGCTTATCCATCTCTAACCTAATAATGCATTTAGATTATAAAATGCTGCATTTAATATCCACATTCGCTAATATTTCTTTAATGGATCTCAAAAATATATCGATAAATTTAAGTTTTAAAATATTAAGTATTAAAAATCGATTGCCTGGATCAGTTAGCAAATATATTTTATAATTATGCAAATAAAGTATTTCATAAACTGAAATGAAGTTTAAGTTACAATCACGGATCATTTACAAGGTAATAATTACACTTTTCGTGTTAAAATATTGAGGAATCCACTTTCTCAAAACTTACTTATTTAACGAAAAACAACTTGACAATATATCAATGAAAATATTTCATTATTTTGTTGTCTTCTTTTTCAGTCGGAGGAGGAGGACTCGGCGGAGGATTTGGAGGTAATTACTCAATTTCTTTTCTCTTTTCCTTTAATAATTAAAAGTAACATTTCAAAATCAGATAAGGCTTAATACCATATTTGAAATAAGCCTACCTTAAGCTAATCCCATCATTATTTTTTAATTTGATAAACATCTAATTGATTAATTCAATAAACATCTAATTGATTAACTTTTAATAAGGAATGAAACTTCTCCAGAAATTTGATTTCTATTTATTTAAGAAGTTAAATTTTGTTTGTTTTTAATTTTTTCAAGGAGTCTTTGGGTTTTATTAAATTACTGTTGATTTCTCTTTTCAGCTCAATCCAGTTCATGTAAGAAGCTAAACATATAGCAAACGTTTTGCAGTTCATATACTTCTTTTATTTATTACTCAATACGATTTTACTACTAAACTTCAACTAATATTAATACACATTAGAAAAATCTCACAATTGCTTTCTTTCTTTTTCGTTTCCTTGTATAGCCAATATGGCATCACAAGCAAGTCAAGGTTAGTAATAAAAATTTTCAAATACTTAAATATGTTATCTTTCTGTAAATAGAATAATTACTTATGGTGGATACTAAGAGAAAGCACATTATGCACAACAGAATATTTCAAATATTTTATTAAAAATTATAGAGTACGAAATCCAAATTCGGATATTTTACTATCTTAATTTTTTTAATATTATATTTATTTTTTAAAGTAAGTCAGTTTTATCGTAATCACTGGTATTTGTAGTATTCAAGTTTTTCGAAAATATGATTATTTTCTAAAAGTTAGAATTTTTATCTTAATTCCATTATTTATTTATTTAAAATATTTTGACATTTTTTTGGGGGGGAGGACGGAACTTGTAATGTAAAAAAAAGAAATCTAGCATCTTGTCTGCAATAGTGTGATTTTAATTCACTGATGATATTTCAATCAAACACAAATTCAAATTCAGTCATAACTGATATTTTATAGTTTACAATTTTTTAATGAAAATTTTTAAATGTCAATTTAAATATCAGCGTAATGTGTTTGTATCTGATTTCCCAAGAAATTTTACAGTTTTCAAAAGATCGGTAAATGATAAATTGTTTCTTGCATCTGTATATTAGACAAATAAAAACCCAATAAACCAGTGAATACTGTTTTCCCCAAAAAGTATTAGCTCATGTAGCTCTATTCAATTGAACTTAATCCAGGAGTATCTTACGACTATTTGGAAGAACCGGCCGTAAATGATACAGCAATGCTACAAAAGTTCGTTCGGTTTTTGACGTATGCCTCTAGTAGCGCTTAGATGTCTTTAACGTCATTCGACACCATTTTGGTAGATTGTATTGTGACAGCTGTCATTTCAGCTTGCATTTAAAACAAAAACTGATCAAAATTGGTGAATTTTGTGTCGCCAATTTAATATTGAAGATGGAAGACAATAAGTACACAAGACCGCATGTTTCTTTGATGACCAGACAAAAACTGTTATAGCTTGGCTGAGAAGTTCTGATTCATCCACCAGACATTGCACCTTCGGATTTCCATTGATTTCGGTCTTTATAAAATTCTCTTAATGGAAAAAATTCAATTTCTGGAAGATACCAAAGACACTTGGAATAGTTCTTTGCTCAAAAAGATAAAAAGTTTTGGGAAGATGGAATTATGAAGTTGCCTGAAAGATGGCAGAAGGTCATAATACGTTATTCAATAAAATTATTGGTGAAAATGAAAAATGTGACTTAAAAACCGAATGAACTTTTTGGCCAACTCAATATAAATTAAAGTGGATTAGAGAATGTACATCCAGAGCCGGCGTTAGGGGGTGGCGAACGGGGCGGTCGCCCCAGACCCCGCGCTTGTGGGGTGCCCCGCGCCTGGTTAGAAGAAAGAGGACAAAATAGGATTGCCTTTTTTTTTTTTTGGTTGTTAAAATAGGATTGTCAAGGGCCCCGCAAAATTCATCTAGCGCCGGCTCTGGTACACCTCCTTTAGATGAAAAATGAATGGTTAAGTTTAACTGTGACTTCATCGTCGGAACTGAATCGTTTTATATGCAGAATTGTTATGCTGAAACTTTTAAGCTGAAATTTTTAAGTTTTTTATTTCAAAAATAAAGCCATACACCTGTCTAAACAAAAACACATTTATACAATTTGAATAACAATACAAACGCAACTAGTTTCTCCACCGAGAGGCGGTATTCTCAAGCAAATACTTTTCAGAATACCACCTCTCGGTGGAGAAACTAGTTGCGTTTGTATTGTTATTCAAATTGTATAAATGTGTTTTTGTTTAGACAGGTGTATGGCTTTATTTTTGAAATTAAGATAATTCAGTGCACGTAAAATATTTACATTATTTTTAAGTTTTTATTTAGTAATTTGAAAAATAAAAAATAAGGACAAAGATACATCTAACGCTGATTAAAGTAAAAAAAAGTCGACGAAGATAAATCATTTCACCCCTAATTTTAATTATTAACTTGTATTTGTTTAGCTGCTTCATCTCATCAAGCCAGTAACTGTAAGTTTACTAATTCTTAAATAGAAAAAAAAATATATAATTGATATTTTAACTGATAAAAATCTTTAAAGATTGTAAATATTATTTTAAAATACATTTCCTTTTATTTAGTTGGAGGAGGTGGAGGATTCGGAGATGGTGGTTTTGGAGGTAAGCAAAGTTTTTTTTTTACAGGGAATGATTTTATTTTACGAAATGTTATAAATATATATATTTATTTGGCTTATTCTTGGTATTTGAATGATAATAATCGTAAGGTTTTTTAATCTTTTTCATTTAGCTCAACAATCAAGTTCATGTAAGTATTTGGAATATGTTCGTGGATTCAAATATTTAAGCTTATAATTACTTTTTATACCACCTTTACTTTTTTTGTTAGTTTTCTTTTGTTAATTTACATTATGTTACTAACTGATATATTCTAAATTCCAATTAAGTGCTAAGAACTAAGAGAAGAATCTTCCCACAGAATATCACGTTAAAGAGTTGTTGGGAATCTAATACTTTAGTAGTAATTGAATCAAAGCAATGGATGCTGTATTCGCAGATATCTCCTACTTACATTCACTGAGGAGGACAATCACATTTGTAGCAACCCCTACATTCGAAGAAAAGAAACAAGTATTTTGTTTTTGTTTTTGAGAGATGATTAAATCTCTGGAATTTTCTTCAAACAATATTCATAACCACTCCGAAATTATAGACATATTGATTACTTCACAGGTTCGTATTAGAAGTAAATATTTTGAGAAAATCTAAGAATATTGGGTTAGTAATTTTCAATGTGCCGTGCTGGCGTGGCCGTGCGGTCTCGGCGGTGGTCTGCCGTGGCGGCCAGTGCGCCAGTACCTGGGTTCGAATCCCGGCAGTGGCATGGCTGTTTCAATTTCCTTTCCTGTGTTGTCCAGCCTCTTCTTCACTTTCTCTTCGGTCTGACGTCATTCCTTAATGGCGTCCTGGGGAAGGCCACGGGAAACCACCCCAGTATCTTTCCCTTGAAATTCTAGGGAGTCTGCTAGGGGTTCGCCATCTTGGGAACACTAGTTCTCCCTGGAACACGGATGCTTCGGATACGAAGCTCGCACTTCGGTGCGTACCGGCATCACATCACATCACACAATTTTCAATGTAAGAGAAATACGTTTGCTTACTCTGAAAATCCTACACCGGAAAAGAAAGAAACCTTTTAAGCGTCTCAGATGAGTTACGGTTTCTGATGGAATGGACTTCCGTGTCAACATTTTTCATAACAATACATTAATTGTAGAAAATGTTTTAAATGAAGTTATGGTTTAAGAATTACTGAAGAAAGTTGTTAACAGAAGTCAGTAAGATATAAGTAAAAATAATATAAAATAGGAAATGAAGAAGATTGAAGAAGAAAACTTTCTGAAAGTACAGCTGAATTGAAAAAGCAAATTCGGCAAAGATAATGGGTACTTAATGGAAAGTTCTTCATTTACCATCAACTATTTTGATAACATTTACTTGAAAATAGAATCTAGATCGGGATTCTGAAACGTACGTCGTGGTATCGTATATTTATATGTAATTTTTATTGATTTCTTTCTGTGCTAATATAGTTGGCAATGTGTTAATTTTAATATAGCACGTTAATATTTAACCTTGCTTTATTTTGATAACATTCAAAGACTAAACTCTGTTAAACTGAGAAAACTAAATGAGAAAAACTTTTCTTTTTTCTGATTTTAGCTCAAATGGCCGCGCATGCAAGTCACGGTAAGACATTTAAGTGAATTCATTTATATACATTAAAGAAATAAATAACACAGCAATTTCGAATTAAAACATTAAATTTCTGTTAGACATTAAATGTTTACTGAACATAAACGGAAAATTCTTCTACCTTTTTAAATTTAATCACTTATATTCATAATTTTCTTTACAAATATTTTTGACATGAAATTAGTTTTTGCTATTTTTATATTTAAAAGGGCCATCTATCAGTTTATATTTCTTAACATGATTAAATTATAATCTTATTTTTATATGGACATTATAATTAATTCCCATTAATATAGAAGTATTTGTAAAATAATACTAAAATTAATTTCTATATAATTCTTTTATTACAGCTGCATCTCATAACCAAGCCAGCTGTAAGTATCAGTTGATTACTAATGAATCTGAATGATGATATGTTTAAAAAAATAATTAAGAAATCATTCCCATAATATACGTAAGGAGAAAAAAACCTATCTTATGGTAATACATTGAAATGACTTATGAAGTCCACCTTAACGGTAAAATGAATTTTTATGATAGTGTTTTTTATTTGTTAAAAACATTGAAAATTACACTATTTATTTTGGAGATTCCCTTAACCCTCCCCCTAGCCATATATATATTATCATTTCTTCTGGGGATGGAAGAATGAAATATCCTAGGAGAAATAGGACCATTCACATATTACGTCATAAACATAATAACTATTCAAAAACATATAACTAAAACGAGAATTGTACAAACATAGACTACATAACAATTTAATATTTCTTAGTTAATTTTCTAAAATGTTTGAATTTATTGTTTTTCAGATGGCGGTGGTGGATTTGGTGGTGGCGGTGGAGGATTCTCTTGTAAGTATTTTTCTAAATTTTAAATCGACCATTTTCCTTCCGTGCTTATAATTTCCATTTTATCATTTTCACATTTGTTATAACTAAATTTGAAATATTTTTTATTTAGCTCAATCAAGCTCAGGTAACGAAAACAGAAATTAGTTAAATTGAAAACAAACTTAACTGCTCTAAAAAATTTAAATGCTTTTTTTTTAAAATCTATCTAAAATTTACAGATGAATTTTCCTTAAAATTTTAGATTTATTCATTTGTGAAATATTAAATTCATGTTTTTTTTACATTTTATAGCTAACATGGCATCTCAAGCTAGTCATGGTAAAGCATTAAATCACTTTTACGTTTTTGAATTACTATTCCCCTACACTAAAAACTCGTTTATCCGAATCGCGTTTATCCGAAAATCTGGTTTATCAGAAACGACTTTTAGCTTATTTTAAAAACACACAAAGCATTTTTTCGTTGCTGTATCAATATTAATAGCGTACAAAAGCGATTATGTAAGTGTAACTCTATTAATAACATTATTCAGTACAGTGTATCAATATTGAAAAGGGTTCACAAATTGTTAAATCTGTACAACACTAACACTACTGTATATATTGACAATAGTAACTACACGCTAACTACGATAATAGCTAACTACAATATGTGTTTAGTTCAATATATTCCGGATTATCCGAAACGGGCGCGGTCCCATCAAATTCGGACAAAAGAGTTTTTAGGTGTATTTGAATTGAATCCTAATCTGATGAAATATGTCCACTGAATTCTGAACGCTTTTATTGAACCCATCAGTTGTACTCTTATTAAGTTACAGTACTGTTTTCTTACACTGCCAATGTCTTACAAACGGAACACAACATAACCTTGTGCTATCCGATATTTCATTTCAATTAAATTTGTTGAAGGAAAGCAAAATCAGAAAATCCTGTTTCATAAATATTCACACCAAGTTTCAAGAAGTTCCCATCCGTTACAAAACGGACGCCATGTTATTGTAAGCCTTTCTTTCGTTCAAGTAATGGAAAGAAAAACATTTATTAGAATAGTCCAAAACTAAACATATTTTATTGGCGGAATTCTGTGTAAATGGAGTGTGTTGCAATTGTTTCTTAGCATTGAAAAAGAAATGTATGATTGACATTTTGAAACGTGATTGCGCAGTAAATTTCTGTAATTTTTAGTTTTACTTTGTGTGTTCGGCTATTTTTATCTTCAATACATTTTCAATACAATAATCGTTCCTCAACATATTTTGTTCAACCTGTTTATCTAAGTCTGCAACACCAAGTTCAAATAAAATACGAATTGATGATTCATTTCCATTTCAAACTTCAGCTGCAGCTCAAACAATGAAAACTACTTCCACTAGCATTTAAACCAGTGTTTCTCATCTGGAAGTTCGCGAACTCCCAAGAAATTATTGGCATATAATACAAAGCTCTATCGCAATTTTTAATTGGTTGGATGATTGAGGAGAAATGTATGTGTTCGATTGAAAAATACTTATTAAAAATTCCAAATTATATTGAGTTATACATTATGCAAATAATTTACCAAAGAACTAACAAAATTTTTGAATTTAATAACTAATTTATTAAATTTATTTAAAAATAGTTATAGAGATTAATATTTTTATTTTAAAATTATTATTATTATTATTATTATTATTATTGTTAGTTTGAGACTTTTATTGATCTGTAAATTTCTTTTTTTTTAATTCACAGCTGCCTCATCTAACCAAGCAAGCAATTGTAAGTTAACCAGTTTTCTCAATTTTTATTAGTAAATGAAAATAAAGTGATTAAACTATTTAACAGCTTAATTTAATATTAAGTTAAGCATAATGACTTTTTTTACTTATGGCAGTTTTTTTAATAACAATAAACGAAGTCTTCTTATTCATGACTGCAAGAGATTTTATTCCTTTCAATACAAAGAGTTGAAACGTTTACCAAATTAACCAGTCAGTAAAAAAATGATTATGATTACTTAATCATAAATTAACAGACAATAATAAGAAATCATTACTTCATTAATGTATTTTTAAATTCGTTGGCTTTCTTTATTGTTATTTACTTTACTTAGCTTTTTAGACCCGTAACCCGTCTTACTGTATAAGAAATATCTGTGTATATATATATATATATCTGAAATTTACCTTATATATATATATTTGCAATTTGGTAAAAAAAAAGCATTGAAATATCACAAAGATTGAAACATCTATCTTCTTTTATTTTTAGTTGGAGGACCAGGAGGATTTGGAGGTAAGATTTTGCTAATTTTTCAAGATGATTTGACATATTATATTTATTATAGATGATTATAAAATCTCTAATAAACTTTTTCTAATGCTTAATTTGGATCTGATTAACAGGAAGTCAATGTAAGTGATTTTTCATTTATTTATTTATTTATTTTTAAATTATTAAATCCTCCAAATCAGCATAAAAAGATTATCTTCTAATCAAAAAGGTTTCCTAGAAATAAAGAAAAATTTACAGTAAAACTTTTTTTTCCCATTGTATTAAAAAATTTTAAATTTTTAATAACGAAAATTAAAATTAATTAAATAATTTTTATTTTTAATTATAGCTTCTCAATTCTCTGGTTAGTATGATATACATTAAATTGAAAATCTTAAAATTGAAAATTCAATTAAATTTTAACTTTTGATATTATTATATTTATTTCAATTTTCATAGTGCAAATTATATCTCTGTATAAAAATTCTCCCTCAAATAACTTGATTTTTTTCTCTCTCATCAAATTTTAGCTGCTTCTCAAGCAAGCAACGGTAAGAAACACATTCTGTCAAGTTTTTTGAACCTTTAACAAAGTTTTCTTCAGAAAGTAATTGTTTTACGACTTCGTCATGCTGGCCGAACACGTAGCAATATGCGGCAATATTGCCCATTTCAACAATATTGGTATTGCTGGAAAAAAAGGAACAATTTTAGTTGTCGAAAAGTATTACTGGTGCGCCAGCGAATCACATGAACGGATGAAATCACGTGACAATGGTGAGGTAGAAGGAAGGCGGGACTTTGAAAATCGGAAACTAACTCAGTCACTCCGACCATTTTTTTTGAGAAAGAAGGCTTAAAATCAGCAAAATGGGTCGGCCCAAAAAAGATAATTCAAACAACAACATTTTGTCAATTGATAATGAAAGAATCTTAATTGATTTCTACCGCGGTAAGGCGTTTAATACTAGATCGATTCTATACGTTCGTAACAAGTTTAGGCTTAACCGCAAGTACGCTTACACTGGATAGCTCCCATTTTATTCGCAAATAAATTGTATAAATAAAACCGATGTCGTACAATTGCTGGGAATATTGTCCCCAGTGCACCTATGCTCTGCTCGTGTGGTGTGTTTATAAGGCGTTCTCACAGAGTGTGTAATGACTAGGGCTCCCTAGTGAAACACGAAGCGCCGTAACCATCAATATTCAGGGCAATACTCGTTTAGGAAAAACTGTGTGTTCCGCGCTTGATATAAACTGGCAATATCAATTAGCAATAAAAATGAGCAATATTGTCCAGCAATAGTGCCGCATATTGCTACGTGTTCGGCCAGCTTCAGTCATCACAACACCAAACAGCTGTCTGAGGATGACACAATAAGAAGCTAAGAGAAAATGTACCGATCCATTTAAATACTCGGGAAAATGGAAATTATTGTTTCACACAAATTTGGATTAAAGATTCATCAAATTACCAAATTTTTTCATTATTGTTTCAACAACAGTTAATGGATTATTTTGCTAGATTATTATTTGCTGTAAGATAGCTTCTACGGAAAACAAATGTATGTGTAGAAGCTGTTTCCATTATTACTTATAGTTGAATAGGAAAATTAAGAGGCACAGGACAATTGAATTATATCCAATGTGCATTTAGGTTTCTAAAGATCTTCGGACAATTATGGATTGGTCATCTGCCCCCCCCCCCCTTGTGTTAACAGGCAATGTCTCCCTCTGGGTCTGAAGATCTATATCTTACTGTATCATTGAAATGATTATAACACTCAAAACACCTAAAAAACATCTTTAATAACAACAATATTTCGTTCCCATGTGCAGTGAACTTCTTCAGGTTGTTGAACTGAGGAAAAGAAATTTATCTTTTTCCTCTACTAAAGAATTCGTTATGATACGAAATTACAAATAAACTAAACCATCCGTGACGTTACGACTTAAACTAGACAAAACTTACAATTCTAGTAGAGGAAGAAGATAGATTTCTTTTCCTCAGTTCTGTGACCTGAAGAAGTTCACTGCTTAGGTGAACGAAATATTGTTGTTATTAAAAAAGATGTTTTTAAGATGTTTTGAGTGTTAAATTTATCGCAAATAGAAGTAAATAAAGTTATTTACTGCAATGCATGGGCGGATCCAGGATTTTTCAAAGGGGGGGGGGGGCTAACTTTTCTGAAGGGCTGACTATACCTGTGTGTCTGAAACACACGCTAGTAGACAGCTTTTTATTAGCAATTGAAATCGTCATCATGGCATATTAATGTCTATCAGGCAGCAGCCTTTGTATACCACATTTTATCCAATCTACATTCACAGTTAAAGGGAGGGGCTATAGCCCCCCCCCCTAGCCCCCTCCCCCCCGGATCCGCCTATGCTGCAATGGCTTGATATAGAATAAATAAATAATAAATAAATAAATAAATAAATAAATAAATAAATAAAATACATTACTTTAAACTCAATATTTGTACATTAGATCTTAAATTAAAGCTCTCCCAAATATCAAATACAAGTTAAATTTCTAAAGAATCTGCTGAAGATCCATTTTAACTTTATTTCTTTTAAATTTAGACTTGTTATTGTTTAGTCTTTAGATTTATGACTATTTGACTATTTTTGACACTTTCCTTAAATCAAGAATGCTAAGATGCCAAGCATAATCCCAAAATGACAATTAATATAATAAAAAATTTATATCGGAATATATTTCACCTAAAATTCTATTTAACCAAAACTTAACTGATGCTGAAAATGATGCTTAAAAGACCTTAAAAAAACGAAATAATTAACAGCCAGTCATAAATATGTCACTATAATTTTACAGAGAACTAATTTTATTTTCTATCTATTTCAGCTGCTCAATCTCAATCTAGCAATTCGGGTACGTTGATTATTTCATTCTTCTTCTTATTTTACGCGCAGAACGAAATCAAATAACGCTGCTTTATTTGTTTTCTAAAGCCTGAAGAAGGAAGTTGCTGATGAACTTCCGCCACATGTAGCTTTTTATTGTGAATATATTTGGTTTTCAAAACCTGTGCAAAGTATTGGACGCAACGTTATTCGATTATTTCATTATAATAGAAACTGAAATAATGTAATTGTAACGAAAAAATAACCACAATGGGAATTTAAATATTTTAAAAAAGTTTTTAGTCTTATTTGCAAAAACGTTGGTCAAAAGATTTACAATTAAACCAAGATGTCTCTAGTAATGGTCTGCCAAGCAATAATTAACCAAAGAATCGAAGTATGTTTAACCCATTTGGAATAGAAATAGATAAAGACTATTTATTAATATATATATATATATATATATATTTTATAGGAATATATGATTGTTAAATTAAAGATACACGTTAAATCTTTCCAAATTTGATTCACTTTTTCTTAACATTATACCATCTCTGTTTCAAATGCTGGTATTGTGGCTTTCTTATTGAAAGTATTTTTTAAATTAGTGTAATTTGAGTGCTTCATTTTCTTTTCAGGATATTATCCTCCAGTATTACTAAAATCAGGTCAGTTATCTAATTCCCCTTTACTGATAAAGAATTCGAATATTCAGTCGTAATTAAATAGGTCTAAACATTTTAGCTCAACTTACAAATGAGGATTGTATTTCACATTTGCTTTTCTCACTCTGCAGGTCTGGGAGGTGGCATCAAACGTACGTATCTCTAAGAACTATCTTTAGTTCTATCTTTAGTACATGTCTCTACTTGAATTTACCAAAAGTAATTGAGTAATGATTTCATAGACAGTTGCAAAACAAAACTAATACTAATTCTTCCGTTACAGATAAGTCTGGCAAAAAAGCTAAATCACCAGGTAAAAATTCTATTTCAAAAAAATTACGACAATATTAAATAAAGAATAAGATTAAATTTAAAAATTGCTTAAGTACTGTATTACTAAAAATGTTATTGTTAATTGCAGATGTCTATTTACACGACAGAGAAGGTAAGTCAAAAAATATTGTCTAATCAACTCCTCTTTTCATTTTTTTTCCACAATAAATAAAATCATAAAGACAAATTATGAAAAATCTGATATTAAACCTTTACTTTCAACAAGTATCCTTTGATTGAAAATGAATGATTGACTTTTGGGTTTGACTCTTAAGTTTTCAAAACAAAATTTAGAAACTACATTTTCTTCGGCTTTCAGTCTTTGTATTAAAGCAATAACAACATTTCTTCAATCAATATTGAAGAAATAATTCTTCAAAAATAAGGAATTTTTGAAAATAACACTAGGTCATGTTATTATTTTTTTCCCTTTAGATTACGCCGTAAACGGATAATGGCGCACAATAATAATGTCGATTGATGCGTAAAATTTATAAAGTAATATTAAAATATCCCATGATTAAAAAGACTTTTTGTATAAAGGATGGAAAGAACTTATATCCTACTTTCTTTTTATTTCTTAAAATTTCTTTATTTTTTTTTAAAGTTCTGAAAACATCAAAAACGGAAGCTTACATTTCTACTCAAATTACAATATATGTTGAATAACAGTATAAAGTGTTCACTTCCTGAATAACATCATTTTAAATCCATATTATTTATTTAAATTGCCTAAATCGGATTAATTTAATCCTATCAACAGCACACAATGGATTAAAGAATAGGATTAATTCGCATTATTTAAGTCAACTGCTAAGTAGCTAAAATCCCAATCCCGGCGAAGGTTCCTCCAGACGGGGTCCCAGGGTACACCCAGCCCTCTATAAAATGGTTTTTTTTTTTTTTTTTTCCCGAGAGGTTAAAGCGGGCGAGATATTTAACCAATAGATATGGTGGGATACCTTAGCTTTAAATATATTTTTTAAAGTTTAATTTTCTTAATTGTAAAGTGTTTTTGATAATATTTTTCTGAAACTCCTCTGGTTCAATAACTACGCCCAGAAATACTTTCATTTTATTTGAATCCATGTAGACATACAATGAAATAATGAATGAATTTGAATTTAATGGAATCCTAAATAATTAAATCAATTATTTCATTTGATTTATTTTACAGAATCAACAGAATTCCTCGATACCGGAAGTAAGAAATAATTTCCTTTTTTTTTTCAATAAAAAAATATATTTCAATATCTGTACCTTTCTTTCACCTGTCTATTTCGTTTAAGGAAATGAATTATTCTTATATGAACAGGGAATCAGATTTTACGAAAAATTCCTTTTCATCATAATGTTAATATTTAGCAAAGTCGGATAGAAATTAACTCATCTCATTTATAACTGAGTATTTCTGGCTCTTAAATAATGTTCCTTCTTAGACTACGAACTTCTACCATAAAATTTCGGTATACTGTAAAGTTATAATTGTGGGAAACAATGCAATAGCTATTCTAATAAAAAATTCATAATTCCTAAATTGAAAATTCTGATCTATATAAATATAAAAATGATATTATTAATTAATTGAGGTAAAAAAAAACTACAATATAATCTACTAATGAAAAAAAATAATTTTTTGTTTATTCCTTTTTTAGGTGGCCCACTACCAAGATTCCCCCCCAGTAAGTATTGAATTAAAAAAAAAAGTAAATTCCTCATAAGTAATCAGAAATATAACAAAAACTACAGAAAAATAAGAAAATGAATGCTTTGAGCCTTCAGTAGCGTAAAGAAATCACAACACTTCCTTTGTTTTGTGTTAATAGTTAATTTTTTTAAGCTATAACAAGTAAATGGGGTAAAGACAACCTAATGAATCTTGTGGTAAATTTTGTCTAAAATTAGTATTATTTTTTATTATTAATTATAAAATTAAATAATTAGTTGAAAAATATTCTTTTTCTGTCCAATAACCGTGGAAAAAGTAAAAAAAAAACAAAGATAATATTAGCTGAATCTGTAGATCAGTATTGTCCTCCAAATGAAAGTTGGCCGGCGGAAGTTTGAACTGCGCAGCCCTTCCGGTAGCTGATCAATTATGTTTTCCAGTCACAATGGACGCCGTCGTCTGTTTTCACTGACAAAGACATGTTGATAACGCCAAATTAAAACTTCTCTCGACTATTTAGCGTTATTTCAATACCAGTTGCTAACAATAAGTACTTTTATAAATAAATAAATATATATTATTTATAAATACAATGCTCTTTTGCAAAGTAACAAGCTATTACCGTAATGGCGGCGTCCTGTCATAAAATCAGACGAAAGTGCCTGACCAGACTAATCGATCATACATGCGCAGATCTCACAAAAAAAGGGCGGCCATCTCTCATTTGGAGGATAGTAGATCTAAGTTGTTATTGTAATCTGAAATGGGAGTTATGTTCGTTATAGTTACTCAACCCAAAATTTTTTATTTCTTAAAGAGCCAAATAAAATCACGAAAAAAACTATAATTCATTGATATTGAGATTTTCTTTTTTTTTATTTTGAGCTACGTAATAAATTTCTTAATGATTGCTTTATTTTCTTTTTTCAAAATAGGAGGAGGACATGGTAGAAGACGTAAGTATTTCTTGACTTTTTCTAAAGGATAAATTGTAACTGGAAATTCACTTAGATACGGTGAATTTCCATTTATCGAGTCCAAAATTATCCCTTCCGAATTATATTCTTCACGAATATTTACAAAAACAATAAAATTAATTGCAAAATGCTAAAAATGAAACATTGCATAACGAAATCGGAATAATGAGAAATGCTTTCACTAATCAATGACCTTGACAACAAGTAAGGCATGGTTCAAAGAAACGAGAGCAAAATTTTAAATTTTCGAAGTTCTTCTTGCACTTTTAAGGAAATCCTGCAACCAGCAATAAAAGAATAATCTAAAGCCGAACGCGCATTGACCCACGTGTCCGTATCCCGTAAACGGACAAATGACGTCATTCCGTAAGACGTCCGACGATTCGTGACGTTAAACTCAAGTATTTCTGCGAATACAGAAGTGTGCCGTACTGCCTCAATGGAAGAAACATTCTGATTGGTGACGTTAACTTTGCGTCACATACGGAATACGGGAATCTTCAAGCTTGTTCAATACAGTGACGGAATACTTGAGTTTAACGTCACGAATCGACGGACGTCTTACGGAATGACGTCATTTGTCCGTTTACGGGATACGGACACGTGGTTCAATGCGCGTTCGGCTTTACAATTATAATAACGTATTTACGTTATTGCGAACTTAAAATTTTCGTTTGATGAAATGCAACAGAATTTTGACTGAGGATTCTACATAGTCACGATTTACATAAAAAGAATATCAAGACAACATGATATAACAGGAATTATAAAGATTACATTTCTGTATTGACCTTATACTTACGAGGGTCGTTCGATAGGTATGTAAATCACACATAGATAGCAGCACCATGAAGAAACCATTCCATCGCCATTCCCTCAGACGAGCTTGTGTCGATTTTCAGTTGTGTGTGGTGCATAGGAAACGTTTGACAGCCATCTGAATCGACCACTGGTGCAAGTGCTCCATCCCAGGATAATGCGCCGTCTCACAAATCGATCGTAGCAATGGCAAAATTGTAGGAATTGGACTTCGAATTGATTTCTCATCCACCCTATTCCTCGGACTTGACCACGTGTGACTTCCTGCTCCTGAAGTTTAAAAATTTAGCTCCGTGGGAAGAAATTTACATCGAATGAGAATATCATCGACACCGTCAATGACTATTTGCAGAGCTTGACAAAACCGACTTTTCCGACGAAATGAAAAAAACTGGAAACTCGCTGGGCCAAGTGTATAGCCCTCAAAGGAGACAATGTTCAAAAATAATTTTTTTTTTTTTTTTTT
>JAFIDM010003189.1:53515913-53549701 GCA_023159025.1 Thereuonema tuberculata | reverse complement strand
GAGAAACGGAGAGCAGGTGAGTTTTTCGAATTTATAATTAATAGCATCCTAAGAAATAATTATACTAACAGATTTTCTGGTTCAAATATGCATTTTTTTTGTTTCTTTTAAACAAAAAACAATTGCCTATTTTACCTTTTGTAAAATATAAAAAAAGACGTTCAGTTTGTGATCCAAGAAAAAAAATTAGTCCAGAAATTCTATTTTCTTACTTGAATTTATTTAGTATTTTTATTAAAACTTGCTACATCTAAATAAGAAGCATTTAAGATATTTTAAGACTATTGTTCGATGCCTAAAAATATTTGATTTTAAAATATAGTCGTAATAATGATTTAGTAAACAGGGAATCCCTTAGCTAGTTCATTCTTACTGCTATACCTTTTGGTATATTAGTGTCTACTTGGTTAAGATTCTCACTCAAAATTATCCCATATTAATTTTAAAATATTAATTACATTTATTCTTATACATACAAGCGTATCTAAATGATTACAGCAATAGAGAAAGGAATAAATAATGAAATACTTTTGGTCGATATTAGATGATCTCACTAACGGAAGGGAGGAGAAAAGAATCAAGTAAAGAGTGAAGGAGGGAAATTATAAGTACGAAGAATACGGAAAATATAAAACAGAAATAGAAGATATTTTCTTGAAATGAAAAGAGATTGAAAGTGTCTGAATAATTAAAAAAGAAAAAAGGGTTGTAAAAACGAAGGCACAACGCTAACAGAAGGAATTCGTTCTTTTAGCGTTGTGCTTTCGTTTGTTGCAGGTTTTGTCGGGGTTCTCCCGTTTCCCCTGCACTTCTCCCACCATTCTTTCTCAGTCTTTCCCTCCATCTGTCCTTATTTTCGTGGGAGAGCACAATAGACCAACGGTAGCGGTGCTCGGCTTCCCTGCCACCCACACTCACCAGACATAAGATAACATAACATACCCTTTTTAAAGATATTTTCTTATTGCTATTCCCCACAAAAGCCAAAGAAATATTTTTACAGAAAACAAAAATATTCAATACAGTGCGACAAGGAATTTTTATCACAGCATTTCACGGTTTTAAGTTTTATCTTAAGTAGTACTCTTACTTAAATAACATTCTTATTATTGCTTGTCAAAAATATTGCCAACCAACATGAAAAATTGACTTTTCCTTGACCATTTCGTTTTCGAAAAATCTTCCGTAGTCATTATAAACGCGAAACCATCAGCATTTCTCTTGACTTGTAAAACTATAAAAGAAAGTCAGAATATATTTGCAATTTTAAAATCGTCGTTAAAATGTATTCTGACTTTCTGTTATAGTTTTATAAGTTAATGTTTATATTCAATAGAATATATAATTATATACTGTATAATTTTACTAATATTACTCCGATTATCGACTATAGTATTCATAAGGATCTTGTGTGGGCGGCGTTCCTCTTCCTTTCTGTAATTTTCCTTTTAAGAAAATTTTTAAGGATAGAAAGCAGATTAGAATGGATTGACCTTCTTTCCTGAAGCTTAAGATCTTTTTCATAGAACTTAAAGTTCAGAAATGAGTGACACGATAACAATTATAAATATTCTTTTTACAGAAATTGCTGATTTCCAGAGGAAACATGGTAAGTCAATAGTAAACCTGTCATTTTCCTAAGTTTTCTTTGTGAAAATATCCCAAAGAAGCTTTTTAAGTTTGATTAATTTTTAAAAATATTGATTTTTTTAAAAATTTTACCTTATCTGCAATGTTTTGAAATGCAAAAAAAAAAAATTAAAAAAAAAATCTCCTTTGGGATTTCACCATACTATTTATTTTATTTAAGATGTAAAACAAAATAAATTATAAAGAAATTATTTAGTTAAAATTTGAGACCAATGTTCATCTGACATCTCAAGACAAGCCTGTTTCACGCTTATTAGGCGATCATCAGTTGAGGGTAGTCAGAATGAACATTGCAAGTCTCATAACGGAGGTGACTTGGAAGTTGAATAGGAAGAGCAGTGGAACCTCCAAAACTATAAACTAAAAACATAAAAACACATTAAAAATAAAGAGAAAGAAAATTCATGTGCTGGGCTGGGCACTTTTTCTTTATTTTGATGCCTTAAGAAATTCATTTGAGGCTGGCACAGCCCAGCACATGAATTTTCTTTTTCTTTATTTTTAATGTGTTTTATGTTTCTTAGTTTATAGTCATGGAGGTTCCACTGCTCTTCTTATTCAACTTCCAAGTCACCTCCGTTATGAGACCTGCAATGTTCATTCTGACTACCCTCAACTGATGATCGCCTAATAAGCGTGAAACAGGCTTGTCTTGAGGTGTCAGATGAACATTGATCTCAAATTTTAATGTGTTTACATATCTTTTAGGCACTTTTTCTTTATTTTGATGCCTTAAGAAATTCATTTGAGGCTGGCACAGCCCAGCACATGAATTTTCTTTTTCTTTATTTTTAATGTGTTTTTATGTTTTTAGTTTATAGTTATGGAGGTTCCACTGCCCTTCCTATTCAAATTATTTAGTTGAATGTTGTATATTATATTTGATTGAAAGTTGTTGTTTAATAAAATTGGGCTGCCTTTGATAGTTACTTAATGGCGAAAATGGATTCCGTCATTGAATGTGTGAAGATAATTTCTTCTACAGAAAAGATTAGTATTTGCAAATCGATTTTAGTATTAGTAGATTTTGAAACTACTTCCAAACACGAGTTTATATTTATGTATTTTATAATAAAAATTGCCATTATTAAAATCACGTGTAATAGGTCAACTGTCGTCAATTTCAGATTTTTACAATTTACTGTAGTGCTAAAGAGTTCAGATAACTACGTACAACTGACATGTCAGATTCACAAATATGGAATTGACCAACAAGATCAGAATTGGAGATCAATTTTTCAATCCTAAGACACGCTAAAATACATACCACAGTATAGGCAAGGCTCAACGCCTTTCTCATTTTAACATATTAATATTTGGACTTTTAAATATTGCTGCTGGTTAAATTTGTCGTACTATCATGGAAGCAACAATGCGAATGACTTAATGATCATTTCTTTCGCTGTGATTGGAGGGTAACAGTTCCACGAAAGTTAATTAGTTTTTTTTTTCTCAATTTTAAGATGCCACTAACAAAAAAGTAGAAAAGGTTGCAGAACTAAAGCAGACGGAGATGCATTTAAATCCAGGGCCATTTTAACAAAGATACGCAATGTCATTGATTAAGCAAAGATTCAGAAATAAGAAAAGTGGCATAGTAATGTCTTATCAATAGCATAGGTAAAATAACACGGAGATTCTTGAAGTTTTCAAGATAGTTTTTAGGAACTTTTTCTGATATGTACTAACTATTGTCTCAGATCAAGTTTTGTAGTGAGGTAACTGGGTATTCCAATAAAAGAGAAAATCTCCCACACTAACAAATTTAAATAAAAAATCTTTTAACAAAACTTTGTAATTCTGCAAATTTCAGAAGCGGCACGAATAAAAGCAATGTTAGGTAAGCAATATTTCCATGTTATTTAACTATTTGAAATAATTTTAAAATTACTTATTTATCATCAGCAATTAGATGCTACTATCTAATTCCTTTGATTATTACGCAAATCATTTCCCATTTGATAGAATTGAATTTGATTGATTTAAGTCACATTGTAATCACATTTTTTTCTTTAGAAAATATGTTATGTTTGCAAAACTTGGAATTTTTTTTGGTTTTTCTGTTGAGGCCTCAAAGATATGTTATAAGCAATGGACAAACATAATATCCATAATAATAATAATAAAGCTTCGAAAAGCAGTTTTACTTGGAAGTTTAACTATTCTTAGGATATCTAATAGACTCTTGCTAATCGGGCCTCCATCTCTGACTGAGAAGTAAAAGAGGCGGGGCTATTTATTACTACACAGGCGGCAATGCAATGGCACCCGGGCCACGTGTGAAAGATTTTAGTTTAGCTTTAGCAGATGAAGAAATAAGCGAAAGTGTGCAGGAAGTAAAAGATGAAAGTGATGAGGAGGAAGACATCCAGGCAGAGAGCACGACGATTTCTCATATTGCTGGCGCCGCAGATGCCGACATCTTCCTGCAGTACATAATGCAACAACCAGACATGTGCCGTAATGCTAGTGAAGCGATTGCGTGACAAAGCGTGCCATCGGCTATCATCTTCATTAAAGCGGATAAAAAATCCGTGACATATTTTGATTTAATAGAAAATGCAAGATTCCATCTGTGCTGTATTACAGTTGAGCATTTCTTTTACTGTGCGTGGTATATATACCGTACCGATATGAAAAGATCATTTCATTATAACAAGATGTGCGACTAAGTATTTGCTAGATGACATCTCAGAACAGCTGTTTTCTTTCAGTTTGGGAGATATGATTTTTTTTTGTACTAGATCTTTTCATTGTTGTAAATGAGACAGTTTAGTAAATAATGATCGTGATTTTTTTTTACCCTTATCATATGCTTGTGTCTTCGTATTTGTTTTTTAAAAATGTACTACATAGAGTAAACTTGTAACATTAAATTTAATGAAGAATTAAACTAAATTTTTCTAAATTTTAAATCTGTGCGAGGAATGGCCGGATTAGCAAGAGTCAAAGCTTATCGCTAGTTATCTTAAATCCGGGGAAGGATTCGTTAATTAGAGTATGACCAGTCACTATTGGTGACTGTGATATACTGACTATAATAATAATAATAATAATAATAATAATAATAATAATAATAATAATCCAGAAACTGGCAATGGCTTCAAAATGGTTACATCAAGAAAGAAACAGAAGGGTTAATAATTGCTGCCCAAGAACAAGCTTTATTAACTAACGTGATGAAAACCAAAATACAACACGTGAGCAACGATAGTAAATGCAGATTATGCAAAGTGAAGGATGAAACTATTGACCATCTTAACAGTGGTTGTAGTAAAATTGCTCAGACTGAGTACAAAAGACGCCATGATAGAGTAGCCACTATTATTCATTGGAATTTATGCAAAAAATATCAATTCCCAGTTTCCAAAAACTGGTGGGAACATTCTATTGAAAAGCTGCTAGAAAATGATGAGGTCAAAATCCTCTGGGACTTCAGAATTCAA
The DNA here is from genome assembly GCA_023159025.1 of Thereuonema tuberculata. Taxonomy (NCBI): domain Eukaryota; kingdom Metazoa; phylum Arthropoda; class Chilopoda; order Scutigeromorpha; family Scutigeridae; genus Thereuonema; species Thereuonema tuberculata. The sequence continues at coordinate 53,544,605 of JAFIDM010003189.1, read as the reverse complement.
ACCGACCGTCATTTGGAACACAACACTCCAGACATAACAATTGTAGAGAGGAAAGATGTTTTTCTAATAGATGTGGCAATACCTGGAGATGCACGAATTGTTGAGAAAGAATTGGAAAAGATCACAAAATACAGGGATCTGACAATTGAAATTTCTCGTTTGTGGAACAAACGTGCCACTGTAACACCTATAGTTATTGGTGCCCTCGGTGCTTTATCTAAGGAATTTGTAAAACACTTTAACAGCGTGGAACTTCATGAGATTTCAATAACAGACCTGCAAAATACATCATTACTAGGCACTGCATATATTTTGCGAAGATACTTGGACAATTCTTAGGTCTCTGGGTGAGACTTGAATTGCTCAATTAATCCAGCCAAAGAGGTTGTCTTTGTACTGTGTCATATGTTATATAATAATAATAATAATAATAATAATAATAATAATAATAATCCAACCTCTGACTCACTGATTCGGATCTCCACCTGGAAATAGAAGCATTCATTCTAGCCATACAAGACCAAGTAATTAACACCCGAAACTATCGAAAACACATAATTAAGGATCCCACATTAACATCAGACAATTGCCGGCAGTGCCACGATGTCCCTGAAACAATTCAGCGTATAGCCTCATCCTGCAAAGTCTTGGCCCAAACTGACTACAAATGGCGACAGGGTCAAGTCTGCCAAATTCCTAATCGAAAACTTAGTGCAATGAATAATCTCATCAACCTCTCCATATTACAAATGTGAGTCTGAAACTGTCTTAGAAAATAACAACTATAAATTATATTGGGACAGATCTATACTTACTGACAAGACAATTGCACACAATAGACCAGATAACACGTTGGTTGAGAAAGCACAGAAAACAGCATTTCTAATTGATGTGACCATCCCAAGTAATAACAATATATTATCAAATTATCACATACTCCGATCTTGCTATAGAAATTCAAAAACAGTGGCACATTAAAACAGTTTTACAACGTCTCGATCATTGTCTCAGCAACAGGTCTAATCCCAAAGAATCTTCATCACAGCCTTAACCTACTGACTCTGCAGCCGAACATAATCAAGCAAATGCAAAAAGCTACTCTCCTAAGTACATGTTATTTAGTTCGCAAATTTCTATACGGGAACTCAGTTCATTATAAACCATAGAACACCAAACGACCTTCGTCTTGAGAAAGAGAACTCCGATCAGAGATCATACTAAAACCGCCAGTCAAAATCTGAACAAAATTTATAATAATAATAATAATAATAAATACTATCTTTACATTCCAAAATAATAATTTATTTTGGATACATTTCTAATTTTAAAAATATTTCCTTTTGTTTTTAGACGAAGCGATCATGGAAGGGTTTGGTAAGTTTTTCTACACTGTGAAAGCAGATTTTTTATTGATACTCTGACAAAAAAGGCGTAAATCAAGTTATTCCGATCATACAATCAACTAATTTGATTGAATTGCTAGTTTTGCTAAACTAAAATATATAATAAAAATATGAAATAATTTTATTAAAATTAATAAATATTTAAAAAATATAATAGTTTGCTTTGATGATCGTATTTATGTGTTGATCTGATTTATATAATTGATACACTTAAAAGATTTTGTTGGCCAATGATTAATTCATAATGTTTTTTATTATTTTCTGTATTTAGGTCATTTTCTTATTTTCTTTCTTCATTAAAATTGGACGTAGGTTTTTGTTTAAGAAACAAATTAATAAATATTAATTTTCAGCCAAATAAATGTGGAGACAATTCAACCCTCACATTGTAAGTTGCTTTTCACTTTCCACAAATTTTTAAAATAGTTTTAGATTTTAGTCAATGACTTCTTTATCATTTTATGAGCAAGGTTTGATTTTGTCAATCAAATACCATGATGAAGAAAAGGGTACTGGTTTATTATGTTATAGGTGTGCATATATTTTGTAACTGTTTTGCCAATTTTAAACAAAAGATGTTATTGAACGTAGTTATATTTTAGGTTATTATTATTACTATATTCTTAGAGAATGTTTAATTCAAATACACAACTCATTATTTAATCTCTTTTCTGAAATTTTAGGTGCTAGCGGTAAGTAGATGAATATATTCAAAAATATTAATTGATACTGAAGAGAATTTTAGAAAGACTTCTGTTTTTTTTTCAACATACCAATTAGCCAACATCTTTGAAGTTATTCCGCCTTCCAATTAGTTAGATAACATTTTTGTGCTTTTTTTTTTTTACACAAATATCTTTTCCTTACTGTTATTGTTATAACAGATGTGACTGGATCTAAATTGCTACTATGGGAAGATAAGATAGGGAGGGGCGCTGTTAGGAAGCCTAAGAATCTCAACAAACTTTAATAGAAAGATCAAGAAAAATCAAGAAAGGAAAAATCAAATGTTGGACCTGAAAGATATTTGATTGTTTTCAGAATCTTATAAATAACAAATGCTGATACATTTAAGGATATATCTGCTTTCAACAAATTTAATTCATTTACACTGCAGATGTAATACAAAACAGATTCAGAATGTTTAATGTTTATCCTATTTGTTAGAGTTTTTAAATTAAGTAACTCAATTGATACTGGTCATCTATCAGTATTAATTAGATGTCTCACGCCTTTCCAGCAATAACTTTCCGATATTACAAAACGGAAATTCGAAGTATCAAAAAATAAAGATCTCTTTTGAGATCTCATTGTTCCAGTTAATTATTCTTCGAATTAATTAACTAATACTAATAATTAAGTATTACTAATTACTAGAATACTCTAGAACTGAAATTATGTTAGGATGTTGGATAAAATTACCAGAGAACAGCAGAAGTTTGTAAACATGTCAGCTTTTACAGCTTCTTCATTTCCATTATATTCCAACTGAAAGTTTACAACATTGGCGAAAGTTGAAGTGATGACAGAACATTTACCTAAAATAACAGAATTTTCAATACCTTTGCTTGCCCTTAAGAAAGGCAAGATCAAGAATTAGTGGGTAAATGTTAAAGAATAATTGAAAATATTTCACTTGCGCACTTTTCATCCAGTCGTAAATTTGTAAATATATAGTCTTTTTAACTTCAGCAACTACTGGTAAGGAAAACACAAGTAGATTGCATTTCAACTATTTATACTGATTTCTTCTTTTTAATGCTATATTTGCTTTGAAAAGACCACTTGAAATTCAAGTGCTAAGAAATAAATAATAAGAAAAAAACGGAATTATTTACAAATAATAAAATTCTAAATAACTTACATCATTAGGGAGAACTTTAAACTACTAGAAGAATTCACAATTTACATTAAGGTTTGAAAGCCTAAACGAACTTAGATAATCATCTATAACTTTAGTAGGAACTTTATAAAAACAGACTTAGAATTTTCGTAAAGAAGTAATTTTTTTTTTTAAAAAAATATTCTAAATTAAAAGGATCAAAAGCGGCAGAAGTATAAATTGGAAAACAAAATGGACACTCATTTAATGAAGATCATATGAAATTCTCAATTTTCATAAGTTTTAAAATAATAAAGGAACTGAGTTCGCAAAAAAAAACAAGTAAAAGGTGATAAAAAGTAGGAAATATGTCAAAATGCCATGTTGTTGTGGTTTTACATTCTTAATTATGAAAAATATGAATAGGCTTTAGCCTAAAAGAGTACCTAAAATATTTTCAACAGAATGATTAAAGCAATCAATGAATAGTTTTCCAAATTCAAGTTTCCTAATAGAAAAGCTAAGTTTTAGATACTTACTTATACTTATACTTATACTTATATGTTATTAAATATTCTTTTATCTGAGAATAGCTGAAAAGTTGGTTGCTTTTTGCTCCCGAATATCCGATAATTTTAAAATTTTCTCTATGAAACAAATGTCAACAAATGGAGATCTTGTGTTAAAAAAATGAAACGTTAATTATAAAATTTACTATTACAAAATTTAATTTCATTGTAAAATATTAATTTATTTTTATTTTAATGTTAAAAAATGCTGATTAAAAAGAACAAGTTTTACTGTTAAATAAAGTCTAAATAATTTAAAAGTTAACCACTGTTTCAGCTATTCTCTTTATCAAATTGAGTCCAGAATCGATGCATATGGGTTTATTTCTTTTTTTCCTTTTTTTTATCTATTTAGTTTGAAAATGCGATGACTTGGTAGAATAAACAAATCACTGAAAAGAACCATCTGTACTCAAAATTCCTATCCAAATACTGAAACTGTGAAATAATTATTATTATTGTAAAAAAAGCGAATTATAAAATAAAATAACATTATTTAACTTAATAATTTGTTTTGAATTTTGATAATTTATTACTAATTAACATACACAAGGGATGGTGTCACAAACTTAGCCTCAAAAAACCTTATCTTTAACTGATGTCCAACAGAATTAGCTACAAACCAGCAAGAATTTAGAATCAGTTTCGAAATTTTTGAAAAACTGAATTAACTTTTGCTACATCTTTTGTTTCAATTTGAACTTTATATGTTTTTCTTATAAAGAATTTTCAAGTATAATTACTCATATCTGTACAAAACTCAAAGATAAGACTTGTTTTTATACATTGGTGATTTGCAAATCAATTACAAAATAACAATATTTTTTTTCTTCAAAAATTAAATGAAACTATTGTGAAAAAGATACTAAGGAGATAGAAATGACAGAAATGAGCTTCCAAAGATAAATGATTCTTAATATATAGCAAACAATAGCTTTATGAATAAATGAAACTTTTATTATTTCCTTATCGAACTATTATATGATGACTGAAGCACTTCACTTCAAGTTGTTTTCAAAGGTTCTGGAATGATAGGCAATCCACTGACGATTATTCCAGAATATAGGTGGGCGGAGGGCAATAAGACTTGTTGACCATACAAATCTTGAGTGTCCAGGATGTCCAGGATGACATAAAAAGACATGTTTTTGGACTATGTGAACATTATTTGACAAAAGTTATTACTTTTCAGTAAAAAAAAAATAATTATGTGGTTAATTTTATACTAATCCTTTTTATGATTAGCAGAAATCCTATGTTTGTTTCTCGAAATTAATACTTTTTTATTCTTTATATTAAAAAATTTCAATGAATTCGTTAACTTAAATGGTAATAAGGCAAATATAAATATAATTTTTTATATCTTTAACTTTGCCTTGCCATCAGATGCCATCCCAGAAGAATACATAAGTTACGAAACTCAAAATGGAAAAGATTTTTTTTTTTTAATTTTAAAATGATTTGACCAATTTCAATTAAAAAATATAGTATTAATATTGACACCAAACAAGAAAAGAGCCAAAAACTGTTGGCTTTAGCTTGAATATTTCAATTAACTGAAGTCAGCCATTTAAATCAGAATCTCAAATCAAGTTTTAATTTGATGAGAATAAAATAATAGTTAAAAGTCCTACAAAATAATTCCGGATATCTTCTTAGAGGTCACCTATAACAGCAGCATGGCTACAATAGGCCAGTAATATATCTCCGATAACCTAGATCTATCATTGAGATATTGGCGAACTTTATCTATCACACCAGATAGACTTATGTTTCAGATTATGTTTTGTTCGATGTAAAATTGGTCTTAAATACATGACTTAAGGAGGTATCAGGAAATAGTTTGCAGGACATATCATCTGCATGCAGATGAAGTGTTCCAAATCTTCTTGCATCGTTAAAAATTATAAAAGTCGAGGTTTATATTTTTAGTATGAAAAATATTTTAAATTAATCTGATAGTGTCTTTCTATAGTATTAAGATGGATTTAAATCCTGGGATTTAATACCAGTCGGATATAATTGCAAATGTCTCCCAAAACTAGATTATAATGATGGCAGAAGATATAGATTTAGAAAAGTTCCTATATTTTGTCAATCACACTTAACTGCAAAAGTTACATTTACTTTAAAAACTTAATTTCTAAAAATTAAAGCTTTTCATTTATAAAGATCACACAATTATATCGGACTGTATTAAGTCCCAGGATTTAAATCCTTCTTAATACTATAGAATGACACTTTCAGATTACTTTTAAATATTTTTCATACTAAAAACATACTCGGCTTTTATAATTATTAACTATATATCCACAAAGAAAATTATCAAGTAAAAAATTAAGATAAACTTAAAATAGATAAAAAAAACAACAACAACAAAATTTTGGTAAGAAATATTATCGTTAAACGAATTATTAGTAAACATTCTTGAAAGAATAAATTAAACCTTTAACTAAATGTAGATATATTTTGACAATGTACAATCGTTATTTTGGGATATAGCTTGTGACTGATAATTTAGGATATCTAATTTAATGAAAATAACGAAGCTTTACTGGATATAACAAAACAGAGTAGATTTTCTTCTCTAAATTTTGCTGTAACTACCTTCACAAATAATTCTAAAGAAATATGTTTGTTAAGTAAAAAAATAAAAGAAGTGTGTTTGTGTCATTTACTAAAATTATTGCAATTTAAAAGAAAAATAATAGAAAAAGCGTAAATGGAAGATACTGAAAGAGGAACGAGAAAAGAAGAAAAGCCAGAAGAATGGAGAAGAGAAAGTCAACCTTTATTCTGATTTTTCTATTCTGGATCCTTAAGATTTAATTCTGAATAAACTCATTTGGCAAGGATTGACTTTGGACATCGTTTTCAAAGATTCTTATAATATTGCAAGAATATTGCAGTATTATCCCAATATCCCATCACAGCTCTGGCCTCTCATCCGTCTTAGGTTAAGTATAAAACTCAAAGCTCTATTTTTATATCTTACTTGTTTCTACTGATGGTGTCATAAATAATCATTGATATCAATTAATTTGAAACTGATTCAAATGCCTTTGTTTGGTGAAAACAAAGAGAACTAATAACTCTGTTGGACATCAGAAACCTTCAATTCTTTCAGCCAAAATAAAAGGAAAAAAAACTCTTCAAAATACTGGTTTGACAATTATTCTTTTGAAAGCAAAGTCTGTTTTGCAAAGTCCACAGGGACCTAATGGTTATGCAAAGTATTATTTACAAAATAATACTTTTGTCATTACAACTTAATGTTTTTATGACACCATCCGTACGTAAATTAGTAATTATTATTATTTATATTATTATTTGTCTTTTTTTTTGTTTATTTCTTTGCAAACTTAATTAACAATCATATCAAATTCTATTCATTTCTTCAAGCTTCTTCAGGCTATAAAGCACAACCAGCTTCTGGTGATTATAAATTTTGAATATTGTTCTTAAAATGATTTTTCTTCAATAAGTTTATATTTTAATCTAGTTAATAATATTGTTAGTTAATCAGTAGGTATTGAATCAAACAAGTAAGAATTAATAATAATTCTTGGATCTCTTACTTGTTCTAAACATCTCACCAAATTTAAATGTAAAAAAACTACATTTAATACTAAAAAGAAAATTTTCGAAAAGATTACGTCTTTTCTTTCTCAAGCCTAAAATAACAATAATTTGAAGAACAATACTCTAAATTACATTAAATTCCTCGAGAAAATATAAATAATATATGAAAATAATACCATTTAGTTCCAATCTTTGTTTCTTTAACAATAATATACGATATGGCTTAACAATTTAGTTCCTTGATTGCAACCTTATTATTACATTTTGTGCATATTTTATCTACAAAACTTTTAGCTAATCTTGTGAAAAATTTCTCTATTTCCATACCATCATTCTTATTCATGTTTTTTCTTTTTGTGTTCCGGATACACATGCTTTCTATTATCTTTCTTATTTTGGTGTCTCTTTCAATATATAAAATTTGTATCTCGTTGTTAATACAATGATTTCTGTTCACACAATGTTCTGCTGCTTCTGATTTTTCAATGTACTTGTTCCTAATGCTGGTACCATGTTCCGTCATTCGTTCCTTCACTGTTCTTTTACTCTCGCCCAAATAGAATAAATCGCAATTCTTGCATTCTGTTTTGTAAATTATACCCATTTCATGTTTTTTAACATTACTATTCAATTTGCAACATAAAATGTTTTTCAGTTTGTTGTTATATTCAAATCCAATATTGAAACCAAAACTTTTGCAAATTTCTTTTAAAGTCAGACTATTTTTGTTTAAATATGGTATGAAATATCTTCTACCAATCACCATTCGTCAATTTATAGGTAGGTGATGTGCAAGGACGTATATATAATCTTAGGTCGCGAAGCCAAATTTTATACATCTACCAATCGGGCGGGTTCCGCTGCTAGTATAGGTATATCGTATATATATGAAATTTTGCCCCCCCTCCCCCCGTTAATTAGCTAGCGAGTGTACATTTCCATTTGCGAGTTGGTTTAGGCACGAATTTTCGAGGGTTGCTTATAAGTTTACATACGATTTGATTCGCGTATTTGCCTCTGCATACAACTGCATAACAAACAACTGGATTTTATGAATAGTTTCAAGAACTGTATGAGGATTCCGTTTTACATGTTTCATTATGAATTAGAAGAAATTCTATTTTTTTATTAATACCTATTAATTACTTTTTTTCACTAACAAATTAATGATAAATTATTACTATCTTCTTCTTTTACGATTCCTTTAAGAAATATAGATTCATTTGGTTTTATCTAATAATGCAAGGAATCGCATCTTACTTTGTCGTACATGTAAATATTTATATGTTTGTAAACATTCTTTAATCCATGAACTTATAAACTTTTTATTGGATCTATTTTCTGGAAATGTAATCATTCAGCAAAGTTTCATTCATATGTTGATAATCCAACTCAGATTGAAAGGAAACCTTATTCCTGTAATGGGGATGTTTAAGGTCTCTGGGTCGAGGCTGGAAAAGTCACGTGCTGTATGTGTGTCACTTCTAAAAACATGGCTAAGATTACCAAAGCACCTCTGTATATAAAAGATTTCTCAACTTTAAATATAGTGAATTATCGGCATACAATTAAGGAGGCGTATGGAAATAATGTAGATACGTTATTTCTAGATGAAAGGAATAGAACAAATTTCTCTTTAACTATATTTATTCCTTTCATCTAGAAATAACGTATCTACATTATTTCCTTACGCCTCCTTAATTGTATGCCGATAATTCAATATATTTAAAGTTGAGAAATCTTTTATATACAGGGGTGCTTTGGTAATCTTAGCATGTTTTTAGAAGTGACACACACACACATCACGTGACTTTTCCAGCCTCGACCCAGAGACTTAAACATCCCCATTGAAAATAAGTAATTAAAGAAAGTAATAGTAAGGATGATATTAAGTATATTAAGGAAAGTAATACGAAGCATGATGATCAAATACATTAATATAAAATTTTATTACAGCTTCAAAATTTCGTGCTTTTGGTAAGTATAAAATCGATTTAATGTCACAAAAACCATATTAAGAGAAAAGAATAACCACCTAAGTTAAAAAGATCTGCTGTGAAATCTAAAAATTACAGTTACTTTGTATGTATTTCTGTATTTTATGTATAATTAAAGGTTAAAATATATCTTATGTACAGAGTGTAAATGAATCCATGCAACAAACTTCTAGCTAGTGTATAGGGTTGTGAAAATGGAATACTTTTTGGTAACGAATTTCAATCCGCAAACGTATCGATTCCCTTTTACATCCCCTGTTTTATTCACTTCAATAGTTGACACGATTTGATATGCTTACTTAGTGCAGCGCATTTGATTGTTGCGTGCACCCTCACGTGATTAGCACATGATTAGCACAGCACGTAATCATGACGTGAAACCATAAAGTTTAATAGGAGGTTAATGCTGTTTCATTACATGATGTTTACGAGAGATTCTCGAAGTGACGGCCACTATCTTCGATGCAAGCGTTGCACCTGCGATGCATGTTCTGATACAACCTGTGAAATATGTCTGATGTATGTTGGCTGTCTTGCGCTGCAGCGTGAGTAAGTGCAACCAAATGTTCCTCCGTAGATGTCTCATAAATCGAACTCTTCATGTGGTCCAACAGGAAATTAATCCATTGAAGTGAAATCCGAAAGCGTGGAGGCCATGCTACTGATCCACCTCAGCCAATCACAATGCCCAAATTTTCTGTAAGTTGGTATGTCGTCAAATTGAAATCACATCTGTTTAGGAAAATGTTGTAAATGTCACCTGTTAGCCTGATTGTCAGAAGATATCGATCGCCAAAGATGGCAGTCTACAAGTTAATGGTTAACCTGTGCTTGAGTGATCTGAAGAGAGTAGCATGGGAATTTTCTTCAGCCCAACAGTTGAAAATGCCATCTCTGGTGGCAGATGAATTTAGCTCAATCTGTATACAAACATAATCATATTGGAATTAATGGCTGTTCCAAACAACGTTCCGGATACCAGCGACAGAATTCAAATCTTGGGGCAAAATCAGCTGGACCAAATGCTTGAACCCTCTGATGATGATAAGAGTAGCGCTCCTCATCATTTACAATCTGCCAGATGCTCGGTTACTGGTACTTGGGTTTTCTTCAAATACTGGATTACGAAGGTTCCTATCATATCGCAGTTGATCCTATTAACTGTGAAAGTGTCTGTTTCCGTTAGCGGCTGATCAATTCCGCCAAAATTGGTATAAAAGGTAGTTCGACAATTTGGAAAAAGCTCTTCGTAAAGTTGCTCTGCCATTGCATTGAGCTTCGCCGTAAATTAACATCATGTCGGCGCACTCAGCAAAAGGTAAACGCAGTCATTGAGTCTTTGAATAGAACTTTAGTCAACAGGCAAACGAGCGCGACGTAACGCTTATTGATTGCACATGATCATTATGTATACACAACATTATAATATACACAATAATCTCCTGTCCTGCATTAAGTAAACTATGACAAACCATTCAAACTATTGAAGTGAATAAACCAGGGAATATATATAAAAGGGTGTTTTATCTAGAACTCATGTTCCTTATCAAAAAGTGTTCCATTTTCAATTTACCCCAGAAGTTTGTTGCCTATATTCACATACATCCATGAATGTTGATATATAAACTATGGGACTTCAACTGAGGCATTCTTTTATTCCAAGTAATAATTCTCAATATTTCTGCTCCGTTATCTTGAGCCATCCTCAAGTTCTAATTTAATACTTTGAAGTTCTACTTTAATAAATCTTTTTGTGCAAGCTCTGTCCTTCCAGTTAAATAGACTTATAAATATAAAATCGCAAGATCTTAAAAGAGTTGGAGTAGAAGTTTTCTTTTTAACTATTTTTTTATTATTTTTTCAAAAAGAAACTGGAACCGAATTATCCAAAGATAATAAAGAAAAGTAATTTCTCCTGCAAGAATTATGCTTTTTGAGTTGTGCTTTGTGCTTATAACTGCAAAAAGCTAATTGGTGTGGTGTTTTTTTTGTTTTGCTGTTGAAATTCAATTTAACTTCTATCTTATTTGAAATGCAAAAAAAAAAAAAAATATTAAAAAAAAACATACTCCTCCAAGGAAGTGTGCTATCGCCAAGAACTTTATCTTTACGAAATGAGTATGTATAGATAAAAAAAAATATTACATTTTCTTTACTAAAGGATTTCTTATAGAACTGTAGAGTAGAACATAACTGTCACATGTTAAAGTTTAAGTGTCCCACTATAGGCCTATGCAGGCCCTTCGGGTCACTGGAGATAAGGCTCCCGGCGCTTCATGACCAATGGGACTAAGTTGAGGTCGGGTGGTCAGTCGGACGCCCGCCTGCCTTTAACTGCCTGGAAATAAACCCGGTACCCATTCCAAAAAGAGCTCGGTAGACTCTAGGATCCGTTTGGAAGAGCGCCCTTACCCCCTCGGGTACCAGGTCCACATTGTCACATGTTAATGCGTAGTAAACCTTCCTCTAATGGCGATGCAAACCGAAATATATGGTGCGAAATGAATCAATATCTATACTAATGTTGTCCTGAGGCAAATTCTGCGGGATATTCTGCAACTGCTGGGCTAATTAGTCACATTCCGTGATGGCTTCAACTGACTTCTTTGCATATCCAAGATGTGCTCGATTGGTTAGAGGTCTGGCTCGCCATGGGATTATATGAACCCTTTGGAGGCACTGTTGAGAGAGTTTTGTCGAGTTTTTTACTGTCAGGGATTATCCTGCCAGTAAATAGCCCCTGGAAGGCTTGAAGGTAAAGTCAATACAATACCAAACAATATTATCAATGTACAGGTGTATTATCAAAGAATCGTGTAGCAAAAGTAAGAGACTATTCTATGGTGGCACCCATGGTTGCTGCTACGATGGCTCTCCAGACTATTCCAGGTGTGAGTGCAGCAGGATTGGAGTGAAGACCACACTTCATCCATACACAGATATGGTGATCATCTGCGCCGATAGAGCAGCGAGATTCATCATTGAAGAAGACAGGACTCCAATTCAACACCGTCCAGGATTCCCAGACGGTGCTGCCTATGCTGGGTGGTCAGTCGTAGATGTTTTAAGGACGCCGAGACTGAATTTCCGTCTCTGCCAGTCGCTGAATGGTATCCTTCGACACTACGTGGCTTTGGATGGGGATTTAGATGGTGTCGTTATGGCTGTCCTCTCATGATCACACGTTCTCTTTGAGCACTTGTTTCAGTGGGATGTCGAAATCTTTCATTGCAATTGTATGTGCCCTGTTGAACCCTCTGCTGCCAAAATCATCTAATAGCTCCATAAGAATGACATCGCATAAAAAAAATATATTTTTTTATATTAATAAGATCAAAAGCTCTTATTGATGTTGTTATGTTCTTATGATGGCCTTTTTTAAATTTTGTAATTTTAATTACGGCAAACAAGGTAATGAGAAGATAAAGAATTAGAAGGAGAGTGAGATCCATCAAAATAACTAATGTCTTTACAAAATAAATCAATATACTGATATTTTGCTTTGATTTCTGTTCATCAGCTTATCCTCAAGACAGAAGAAGCATTGGTAAGATTCTGTTTATATTTCTTCAAATTGAAACTGGCAGAAACTCATTGTTATATTACATGAATATTTTATTTATTTATTTATTTATTATTTATTTTTATTTATTTATTAAAGTACTTATTCGTTACTTTAGATAGTTAAATAGTTATGAATGCTATTCCTATATTTAAAGTTATTCACAATTTCTTCCTCTGTATTAAGTGTCTGAAGTTCCATAGAGATACAGATTCTATTCAGAAATATAAATCTTTTCAAGTACAGTCTTTGATTCCTTGATGAACAATGAAATTAAAAATTGGTAGCCAAGTTCCTTTTTTATCCACGCTTTATACTAAACTGGCCTGCTACTGTCGTTTCGCTCCGGAAGCCTTGCATATGTATCACTGTATAAATCGCATTCTAGAAGTATCAGGTAATTCCTGAGTTAATCGTGCTCCACGCCTGCACTCATTGTCAACCAAATCATAGCGCGATTTAAAACTGCGCTAGCGCCATCTATTGACAGTTTGGGGAAGGTTTTCATTCAGATCTGAGCTATAGACATACAATAGCATCCCACGGGAACTAGTTGATCGACTGGGATGAAACGTAGCTATATCCTACACCATGTCGTAGGCTACCTGCATGCAAAATTTCATTCAGATCAGTTGTGCCGCTGACGCGTGATTGAATGACAAACAAACTTACAGTTTCCCTTTTATAATATTAGCTACAGTCCATTACTTGTAAAGCTTGAAGTGACATAAAAGTGCCGTAATACATATTTCATGGTGGTCTAATGGATAAAGCATTCAGCTAAGTAAGGCAAAGGATTTTCATCATTCCCAATATTATCCAAAAAAATTTTTTTTGCTTTTTGCTTTATTTTTTTTTATTTAATTTTATTTCACATTATTTTTGTTTGTTTATTATTTCTATTGTAGTTGATAAGTTTTATTTTCGTTTTTGATTTGTTTTAGCTTGATTAATTACTGTTCACTGTGAGAACTTCACATCCAATCGATGAGACCGTTTCACTCGTACTATCAGAAGAATCATAAGAATTAATGTCTACTGGCTGTTCTTCACAGTCTATCAAGCAGTCCAGATTCCAAAATTCGTCTTCCACGAAATTGCCGAATTGCGCGCAAATATTTGTGTCGCCAAGTGATTATATCTTCACTGTCACATAATCGTGAAAATCTATGCCGAGACTGATAACTAAATCCACACAATGTACTGCGGGAAATTTGGTAACTCAGGATCATCAGTAAGTTCTTTCAATACATTTCTTACTGATGATATTTCAATTTGAAAAAAAACATTTTATATATTTTACCTCTAATTGCAGTGCACAGAAATGAATCACAAATTTTATCCGAACGTGATGTATTTGCTTTCCGAGGCCTCTTCTTACCTGGTGTGAAAAATCCCCCTTTTTCAAATGGTATAAAAAGACGTCATCGATATTCCTGTCAAAAATGTCGTTTTCTCAATGACTTCATCAACTGTCAGGTGCTGTTCCAATTCTCTTACTTGGAATAAACATTTAAAATTATTTGTTTCGCACTGCTGTGAATTGACTGACCTTTACAACTATTGAAATAGTTATAAGGAGACGATCATTAACATTAACCAATCAAATGTTTCCTTGCTGTGTAGTGGTTGAAAATAAGAAAATCTAATAATTTGAACAGTTACATTTTATGTCTTTTAAAATATTTAATATTTTCAAATCAACAATAATCTTTAAAATTCACGATGAAATACCAAGAACGCCGGAACTATATTCATCGCTGCAGAATAATGTGTAACGCGGTTCTCTGACGTCACTTCAATCTTTACAAAAAACTGACTATAAGATGTTACTGTAATATTTTGAAGGATAAGCACTGTAAATTAAAAATATAATTTAAGCTTAATCAATTTCCAAAAATAACAATTGGAAGACATTCTCCAAATTTCAGTAATTCCGAAACTATACGGTTTAGGGCACTAAGCAACTTTTAAAGGTATTACGCCAAATCTAAATTGCATTCTAAAATTCTATGAGAAAATGAAATAAAAATAATTATCTTACAGTATTTATGCCAACAACGGGTCAAAAAGCTTTCTTAGCTGCCATTAATGAATCATTTAAACATAACGTGTTAGAAATGTTCGCCTGATGAAACAGGGCAATAATATAAGGCTGTGAAGTATTATCAATATGAGTAGGTGTGTTTGTAAAGAGTATGAGAAGAATGGGTAGATTTAAGATTTTCTCTAAATAAGATATGGTTTTATTTAGTCACAATTTTACTACTCGAATGTATATTCTATTTATATTTACAATGTTTCATTTACAACATGAGTGAGTTTACATAGGGGAGGAGGGGGCACATTTGAACAGTTTTTTCACTGTTTGTTCACATCCAACATTACTTTTTTTATTATATGGCACAGAATGATAAGATATAGCTTGATATAGGCCTACGTTCGAAAATTTATGATTTACAAAAAACACAATTATATTAAATATAAATTACATCACAATGAATTCATGCAAATGTTCAAAACTGCCCCATGTTTGTGGTACCTTTGAACAGGTATGGAGCACTTTTGTCCAGACAGAAAGTGACTTAAAGTAATTAATACACAAACACGTCATGAAATGAGCACTACTCTGATGATATTATCTTTTCTTTAAAAATTACTGAGGTCCACATCAAAGTGTTTCATTGTCATAGCGCGAGCAGTTCCTCCTGAATTCTCCGGCTGTAGCAAGTTCATAACAATATCACCCCCCCCTATCTCATTGCAGTCTTCTCTTTCAAGATACGTAAATTTCCAGGTTTCTGACTTTGTATATGAGCGATCTATCATCATTGGACACAGCATTGTCCTCTGTTCATTCCACAGTTAGGAAGTCTTGTCATTCGTAAAAAAACTTTCTTTACATTGGTTTTGTTGAAAGCAGTAGCTCTCGACAGGTTGGTATTCTCTGGTTTTCGAAGATTGTCATGTCGCTTCATGAAACTCTGAAGCCAGTGAATTTCAGCAATTCTGTTATTATCCCATGCTTAAGATACTTGCAGGCTAACTTCCTAGCATTTATCATATGCTCAATGACGTATATTTGTATAATCGACATGCCATAATAAAGCTTATAGCATTTAATAACGTAGTCAACTAATAGGAACTCTTGCTTGACTGGTGTATCGTGGACTATATTTTCCAATTATGTCATCACCAATCTTAAACTTCTTCACTTGATGAAATAATGTTGTGTGAGTCAAATCATACTTCGAACCTGCAACTCTTAATGTCAGTTTTCCTTCATTGATAGCTTTTACTGCTTCCTGAATAACATCATTGGATATTTCAGGTTAGGGTCTGTTCTAACCATTTTTTTGTCAAAAAAAACTAATATTATATCATCATTAGTTTCGCCTATAAAATTTCTGAAATGCTTTCTACAAAATTGGCAGATTACTCATAAAGAGACAGATTTGAACTCTTTTCAAATGTGCCTCACATATCCCTAACAAATAACAAAGATAATAAATGCTTTTAGACAGTGTCAAAAGCAAAGCGGCCCCATAATATACACAATTTTATAAACAAACATAGAGTGAACCTAACCAGCGTTTACAATGAACCTAATGAATGCTTACAGCAAACCGGAAGTTTGGGGGAGGGGGGGGGGTCAAAAGTGGTCGCTTCCGATAAAGAGGAAAATGGCGATAGACGTTCCCTCAATATCGACCCTTCTGAACACATTGGTGGTGGTCACGTTTTTGCCGGTTGCTGAGATATGATAAAAGAAAAACGTATTGAAGCACCGACTTTTGACCCCCCCCCCAAATCCGGTCAGGGAGGGATCCTAGTGATCTGATTTTTTTGGACGTGGTCACATACGTTTTGATGCTGAACACAATGGTGAAGGTTTCATTCTAATATCTCTAACCGTTTGGCCACTACAGAGTGTGACATATAGCAAGCATAAACGGAAGAGCAGTCCCCTATGTTTTACAGGCAAGCTGTAATGTAGGGGCCGCTAAAAAGCAACAAGAAGGATGTATTTAGGTTCTACAATAATCTTTACAAAGTGTATTCCGTAGGCTTTAATATATTACATAAATAAACCTACCTCTGCAACTATCAAGTTATCAGAAAATCCGTACAAAATTCGAAACAAATAAATACTTTGTAAACAGTTTAACACTTGTGTACATGAAACAATGAAAAGTACAAAAAATTGCAGCCAAGACTTCAGAAGAACAGCCACCTGCTATTAGTCCTGGAAGCTTCTAAAAAAATATTTATTGTGACGGAAAATTCAAACTGTTCGTATGTCCCACTGATCAAATGTGCCCCCTCCTCCCCTATTATATTTTGGATATAATATTTTATTTTTAAAATAGAGTTATATCGCTTCACTTTAAGAAAACTAATGATTTTATTTTAAATTTTGTTTAGACATAGCAAAAATAAGAAAACGAAAACGTACGTATGGTTACTCAGTGTCTCAATCTTGAAAGAAGGGAAGGGAACAGAAAAAAAAATATAATTCAATCATCTCAAAACATAGATTAATAAGAAATTTTGGGGAAATGAAATGTCTGATTTGATTATTTTAATTGTTTGTTTGCAATCCAAATTTAGCTAAACATGTATTTGCATTGAAATTAATCAGTTTGTAATGTTTTCAAGTTACCTATACATTAATATTAAAAGTATTTTAAAAATTCATACAAATGTGTATGGCACGGTATACTAAACGGTGGTACTTGGAAAGCAACCAACTGTCTCATTTGAACTTTGCAAAAAAAAACCAAAAAAAAAAACCACTATTTCATCCTATTGGGCTCCAGATCGCAGGAGGCTTAACCTTAATTCAAGGATACAGATATTAATAATGTTTCGAAAAGCATTTCCTTTGGACAATTTTATCTTCTTTCATGAGTCATTTTTATCCATTTATAGGAAAGTCAGTTAAAAATAAAAATATAGAGTAAACGGATTTTACAAGATATAGTCTACAAATTTTTATGTATGAAATATCAATATGTATGAAATCTAACTTAATCAAAGCAGATTCACCTTTTCCAATCACTTTATGGTCGGAATTAAGGGAGATTAATTAATTTCATAGATGTGTTTTATGTAGTAGCGCAGTTATCGGTTTCTACTGTGTAAATTTGTACAGTAAGTAAAAATAAAATTTCCGAAGCAAATTATAAGGATTCAGATAAATTATATAATTTATTTTTATAATAATATTTACATAAATTTATATATTAATATAATTTATATAAATTTATATAATTCCCTTACTAATGAAGTGCAGTTATTTCGAAACTACAAAATTACAAAATAAGATAATAGCACTCTTTTCTTTTACAGAAATTGAAGCTGTACAACAAAAGCTAGGTATGAATTGATTGAAATGAAATTTTAATTATTTTTTAATCAAAAAATATCAGTTTTATCATGCAAATAAAAATTAAGCGTAATGATAAATTTGAAAAATTATTAATTCTTTTCATTTAAAATGTCCAATACAATATTCTGTAAAATCTGTTAGTTTTAAGAGCTTTGTTACTTACGATGTTCGTATGAATTATTCAATTTAAATATTTTATTTTTTTGCATAGTATACTTTCTGTATACTTCAACACCAACATAATGCTGTCATAATTATTGCTGACAGTATTAAAGAACATCAGTTGTCACAAGGAAGATAATATACAATAAAACATGCATTTTGTGGGATTTAACAAATATTCTGAAGTTGGATGGAAATCGAAAATAAACATAACTTTTTAAGAACTAAATTTCTTAATATATTTAAGAAATTACTATATTACTAAAAATATTATATTATTTTATGAATTCATAAAAAAAGTTGTGTTAAACATGTTTTTCGCCAAAAATATTCATATACTGTCTAAATTTCTAAAGTTTAAAATGTATATGTTAGAAAAATCTATCTTAATTTTCGAATAAATTAAATGAAATCACAGATAAAAGTGTTAAAATACAAAATACATTTTAACAAATTTCCGGATTATATAGTTAAGATTTTTGATTGGAACAAGATAGATTTTGCCATTTCTACAAATAGTCCACAATCTTACAGAAGATCCCAAGTCATCGAATAGACATTTCGTGATTCACAAATGTGGCAGACGTAGCCACATTACAATCGAAAGAAGAACAAAAAAGATTTGAGCCAGAACGTTAATTTTACTTCTCTGAAAATTAAACCTAATAACAAAAATATTCTTATTTTGCAGAGGACGCTGCTGGAGATAGAGAAAAAGGTAAAGAAAACCAATTTATAATTTGTAATTTCAAAGTGATTAATTATCCAGGATTGAACATAAAAAAATAATAGACCTAAATTAATTTATTGATTTACTGTTTTATTATGAAATGTTAGTCCAATCTTTGGAATGAAGAATCTGATTGTATTGGGTGACTTCGACTTCGAAAGCTGAACTTCATCCCAAGAAGGTGTTATTGAGTGTGTGGTGGAATGTGCAGGGAATAATTCAGTGGAGGTCCTGCCACTCAACCAAACCATCAATGCTGCCTTCTATTGTATACAGTTAGACAGGCTGCATTCAAATTTGGTAGCAAAGCGGCCAGGTCTCATCAATCGTCGCGGTGTTATCCTTCATCACAATAACGCAAGGCCACATGCTGCTGTCATCACTCGCCAAAAGTTCCTGGGCTTTGATTGGAAGGTTTTATCCCACCCTCCCTATTCTCCTGATTTGGCACCAACTGACTATCACCTATTTCGTGCGTTGAACAATTCCTTCAGTCAGAAAATCTTTGATGATCTTGATGCTGTGAAAACTGCCATCCAAGACTTTTTGACTCGAAACCGCCGGAATTTCACCGCCGTGGGATTCATCTCCTACCAGAAAGATGGCAAGAGGTCCTAGATAGCAATGGGGATTATGTACAGTAATAGGTACTGTTCATTTTGCGTTTATTTGCTCTTCTTTATGGGCAATAAAAACGGGTAGAACTTTTGCACTCACCCAATAGAAACAATTTAAATGCTGATTTACATGGGCCTTAATTCCCTGATATTCTAGCATAAAATTTAGAAAAGACTGTCAGTGTAACAGAAACCCTTTCAAGTTTTACAGCAATTTCCAAATTAAAACAAATCATCTAAGAATTGTAGGAAGAATAATCCTCTCCATTATAAAGCTACCTTGATTATCTTTTTCTTAAAAAAATAAAAATTGTTTTGCCAAAAAATTCAATGGATTTATTCAATGGATCAGATAATGCTTTTTAAGTAAAACAGGACATTTTTATTCTGCTTTCATCTTTTTGAATTTGGTTCGTGTTTCTTTCCCAAGATTTCTCGACAGTCTCACGGCTGTTACATTAGAGCTTCAGCTTTTCATATCGGAATTTTAATTAACATTTAGTTTAATAATCTATCTTTTCTATAAATATTCGAGTAAGCACTGTAGAAAGATGGCATCTGTTTAAATTTCAATTTTAAGGTAAGTAATATGAAACAGTTACAATTTCCCGACATCAGGTTCACTCATTTCAGATTAGCAGTAAACCTGGAGAGCAAAGCCGACAAGCTATTAGGCTACTGCCGACTATAAAGGCTTCGACTTTTCCAGGTTTTGTTGCATATGATAAACAGTCTTAATACAATGTAACGTTCACTTACAGCCATAAAATCAACAATAAAATTATTAACAAATTATCAATCTCTCTGCCACTTTAAATTCTCTCATAGATCGAAATCTAGATCTTCTGGAATGTTCGAATAATTCGAATTCGTGCTTTTTCACAAGAAAGTTCTTCAAACGGATCTAATATTGACTTTTCACACTCCGTCTTGGTTTATGATGATAGTCGTTAATTTCAGTAACAATTTAATATAATAAAATTTTTTGAAAGTTTCCTCAATTCATTAACTTATACATCAATATAATTCTTAAAATATGACTATTAAAAGATCTATACAATAACAAACTGAATTATTTTTTCTTTATCAGAATTCAACGAATTTCTGAGTGAGTCGTTACTTTTTTTTATTTATATATTTATAATTATACTTTTATGGATTCTATTATTGAAAATAAATTATTGGACAACAACGGGTGAATTTGGAAATAAACGCAAGGCTCTAACATTAAGTAAGCAAGTGTGAGCTATTGTTGATATATAGGGTGTATCAGTTGGACCCAGTCAACCCGGTAACTTCTTCCTGAAGCAACTTTCATGAACAAATTATATTTTTTTACATAACAGTAACCTAACATAATATAACAATATCCAAACATAAGGCGAGCACCGGATTGCTTTACCTATGTACCACAGTGGGTATGCACCTGACGTCAATACGAGCACCTCCTGAAATTGAACATGCGTTAGTGACCGTGCGATAATTCACAAAGACAGGCAGGGAAATGGTGCGTTCCGGTTGACGTTAAAGCAACAAGTGTCTGTTAAGTTTATTTATGAGTCAAAAGACAACATCTCTGCTGCAAGACGTTTATTTGATGAGAATAAGGTTTTTCTCCGAAATATGAAACAATTGCAATTAAGAAGAAATTTGAAGACACTGGTTCTGTTGCAAGAAAAAATATTGTGAAAGGCTCATACACCACAATCACTAGTGAAAACAACCAATACATCGCCACCGAAGCTTTGGTGAAAAATCCGGAAAACTCGATACGAAAGTTGTCTTGTGAAACTTCACCGAATCAAACTGATGCACCCTGCATTGAAAGATTGCAGTTCCTATTATCCACTTTTTTTTCCTGTTCCTAGAAATAAACGTTAGGCTTATTTTCCGAATCCTAGATTAAAAATCCTAGACTGCCTGAATATGAGCAAAGATTTAAGATTCAATGTATAATTTGGCAGGTAGATGACGATGAAGACTGTTTGAAATAGTTTCACTGGTTGTGGAAGAAAGATTATTCAGGAATGTCCAAAAATTGGTATTTGTAACTTAAGTCTGAATAATAGTGAAAACTCGTAACGTTTGTAAATAAAGAAGCAGTAATTTCGGAGTCTCAATCCTCAAATAAGATGAAAAACCGAAAAAATATTCCTTAACAAAAAATGCTGATGAAAATTAATATTAACAGAAAATCCAAAGAAAAAGAAACAATGATAATATATTGGCAGATTACAGGTAAATTTTGTGAAATATTAAATTTACTTTTTTATAAATTTTATAAAAATTAAAAATAGAAAGTCAATATAACACTAAGTCAAAATTTTCTACAATATTACTGTAGTGTTTTACTGTAGGCTGTTAAAAAGCACCGAGCTTCAATTATTATAGAAATGTATTATTTATTTTGTTCACAAAGTTTGGTTTTGATCACAGAGTTTAAAATGTTTTGAATACAAATATTATTGAAGGAAAAGTTTTGATTTTAAAATAAATTTAAAAAAAGTATTCTCTTTCTAAAGAAAGATTGTGTAAGATTTGTTTTTAGGAGATATTTGTATTCAAATATACTCCATTGCAAAAAAAAAACCTAAGCTCCCAGAAGGACAATGGTGTCGCGCGTATTGAAACTTCGCACATCCAATGAGTTTTGAAAAGATAACGAAATGATTAGGTTTTCATTCATAAAAGAATTTTTTATTACAGAGCAGTGGTAACAAAACGGTCGCTTTGTTAAAACGCAGTAAATCCACGCTCGCAGTGTTATAGGCCGAAGTATTGTGCGGCGTGGAGACAAATAATAATCTAATATTGTCCTTTGGTAGATTCTGCTAGATGTTCTGCAATTTTTGGGCTACATCGATCACATTCCGTAATGAGGTGAGGTCTAGCATTATCATGCCAGTAAATAACATCTGGAAGGTTAGGCATCCTGTCAAAATACCTCGTTACAAAACTAAGATAGATCGGCTGTCGTAGGAAATGATTCCTCAGACTAGGTGTGACGGCCTTATACCGCTCGACCTCAGCGTTGACCTCACGGATGTGGTGATCATCTACGTCAAGAGAGAACCAAAATTCGTCGCTGAACGAACCATGACTCCTGGTTTGACATCATGCTGTCTTCCAGGGGTCGGCACCACTACAAACGGTGCTGCCTGTATTAGCTGATTATGCTAGGCGAATACGTAGCAATCTGCGGCAATATTGTGGGACAATATTGCCCCTTTTTATTGCTGACAACCGTTGTCAGTTCATATCACGCGCGAACACAGAGTTGTTCCGAAACGAATATTGCCTTGAAAATTTATGGTTACGGCGCCTCTCACTAGGGTGAGCCTTCTTCGACGTCAGCATTGACACGTGATTTAATCCGTTCATGTGATTCGCTCTTGTTCCAGCAATACGTTGCGGCAACTGAAATTGTTCCTTTTTTTCCGACAATCTCAATTGTCTTGAAATGGGCAATCTTGAACAATATTGTTCAGTTTTATTGCTGCAAACGGTTGTCAGCAATGAAACGGGACAATATTGTCCCACAATATTGCCGCAGATTGCTACGTATTCGCCTAGCTTTAGTGGTAGACGTTTTAAGGGACGCCGAGAATGTAGTTCTCTGTCAATCGTCGGTGAATGGTATTCTTTAATATTCCATATTTGCTTAGAAGTAGTTATGTCACTGTAGATGGAGTACAGGGACGCCATTGGGGTCATTAAAACTGCTCTCGTGCTTGCACGATTTAGATCCTTTCCTGAGACGTACAGATCCATTCAGATTTATGCTAAGGGCGCTTTTTGTATTACCCTCAAAATGTGTGCTTCTCACGACACATTTTCAGGGCAATTTGGAAACGTCCAGACCGATTGACGATGAGATTTTAATCATTTACATACGTAGTCGAAAGGCATTTGCTTCCCGAGCTTTGAGGCTCTCACACCACCCTTATGGATGCGGTTTTTTTTTTTTTTTTGCAAAGAGTATATTTTGAACTCTGTAATTTGTAAGTCCTACAATGGGAGATTAGAGGAGCTGCTTCAATCCCTGAGGGACCCTAGGGTTCTCTAAGTCCTCTGTGAAATGGAAACAAGATTTCTTTCCTGAAGTAAATGTAGGCAAGCATTGGGTTGACCATCCAAGCTCAACTATCCCGTCGGTCACTGAGTTGTCGGAGCTTATAAATTCAGCGCCCAATGGAGGCTCATTCGAGAAATACTTACCTATCTTAGGTAATTGTAGAGAAAAAAAAGTATTTGAATAACAATAACGGAAACCTTTTCTTTTGCAGCAGGGAAATTGTAAAAGTCTACTGAAACAATAATTAATGTTTTTAAACCTAAATATCTAATCTGGTTCTATTTTTCCTTACATTTTAGCGGCACTACAAACGTCAGGTTTGGCAAATGCTTCTCCAGCGAGATTGAAAGGTAACAGAGGTTTTTATTTGATTTCAGTTCCTGTTATAACCTATCTTAGGCTCCCAAGATATCCCTAAGAACGGTGAAAATATCTCATTTCGCACGTGAAACGAAATCTGCTTGCAAGTCGTCCTTCATTGGTCATAATTTCAAGATGCAAAAATAACACTACGGCTTGAAAGCATCGTTGTCTGTTTTTTCTTTTTATTTGTTTCTCGTGACCATTTCTAAATTGTTGTTTAATAATTCCTACTAGCTATATTATAAAATACTTTAAAATAACATATTGATGCTGTTATTGCAAAAAGTCATCTTATGTCAAAAATACATCTTTTTTTTTTTTTTTTTTTATTGCCCATATACGTTTGAAGGTGATTTTATACCTGTAAGCAGAATTTGAAATCCCAATCCCAAAATTAAAAGAAAAACAAATTGCTTTGCTCCCCTGAAATATAAGATTTTTTTTGGTATACGGCCTTTATAGTAAAATCGACGATATTGTGAATTTTAAACTTTTACTCTAAAATTTAATTATTTGATTTAAAAAAATAAATAAGTTAGATTCGCTTTTGTAATTTGTATATTTTGCATACTTGTATAATTAATTACAAATATATTCGCTTTTGTAGATTTTGTATAACAGTACAAAAATATATTTACAAACTTTTACTTATTTTAGTGAATTTTCACATAACGAAAGCCTTGTAGAACGTACCTCTTGTTAAACAAGATTAACATATGAATAACGTTTCCATTATAAAAAATCACAATATGTTGAAATGAAAATGATAATCCAAATTATTTCAAGTTAATGTTCTGTACTAAAAATCAAGACCTTACTGTTAGTAAATGAGTTCCAAGAGATTCAGTAATCCTAACAAAATTCGTGAATTTTTGAATTTTATCACATTAATTAAGCCTAAAAGTGATTTATTATTTTATTTCAGCCGCACTTTCTGGTATGGGAAGTTACACGACACCAGCCGAGCTGAGAAGTAAGAATTCTGTATTTATAAAATTAATAGAAAGGAATTAACCAGATTCTTAAACATATATGTATTCTCATATTTATATCAACTTCGATCTTACAATCTTGGATCTTGTTAAGGCAAATCATTGATCAGCTGCAATTCATAATACACATTGCTGGAGCTTCGTGTTAAAGTAACATGATTAGGGCTTTCATAATGAAATGTATCGTGTAGCAATAAAAGATATATTTAAAAAAAAATATAATATATTTAATCATATATTAATTTAGTAATTTAGTTTAAATTGTATAAGGCACAAAAACTTCAATTTCTAAATTATTACAGTATTTCCTTTTATATTTAAATTTAATCTAATAAAATAATTTTTGTTTTATTATTGTATTCTTTTATGTTAGTTTAAATATTAGTTGAAAATAGTTTAATTTAAGCTCATTAAGGCATGTTATGCTCATATTTTACAGATTTACTACTTCAAGAAAAACTCAGTGAGTATTTATAATAATACTAAAATTGAATAAATATTATTATTGCTTTCATATTATTCATTATTTATTATTTAAATTATTATTCTATGAGTTTTTCAATGTTATTATTGTTATTGAATTAATAATAACAATCTTAATATAGGAAAAATAATAGAAAGTAATAAAATCAAAATGCTTTAGGATCATAAAATTTAAATTGACAAGCATAAAAATAAGCATGAAAAATAAAATTATCACTAAAATAACCAATAAGAAAGCTTCTATTTTACGTGTAATAACTGACCACACACACAATAAGTTCCATAGCATTAAACCATAAATGATATCAATGATATTGGAAATTCAATGAATTGTATTTATTTTTCGGAACTGATTTCCTACTGTCTGACAATGAAACTTTTTACTTCTTCTTGAGAGCTACTTCTTTAAAGAATTCTTCTCGGGTTTCCAGCCAAATAAGAATTTTAGAGTGGTCCAAGCTTTCGGACGCCGTCGTCCATCTTCAGAGAATGAGAAGCGAGATCACCGTGGATTTTTCTGCGGCACCTCATCATTGGCTACTGGAATCATCTCATCCGGGAAGCCATCTCCATTAAGGAAGTAACCCAACACAGTTAACAAAGACAACGAACTGCAACTCATCAGTACATGGCTCGTAGCCATCGCCCTTCGCAACCAACCACACAGAGGCAACACCCCCTACATAAGAGGGGGTGAAGTTCTTATGTAGGGGATGTTGATAGAGGCGCCGGTTTTCGCCCCAAAAAAACCTAAACCTGAAAGCGCCGACCGAACAGAGAGCGGCACTCAAAATTTTAAAAGCCCACTTAAAATTTAATGTATTTACTAAACCTACTACTTACAGTTTCGTAAAAAATGTAATAAACAACAAGTTTCAAATGAAAATAGAACTAACTTAACAATGCACACGTACCTAATATATCTTATAATAATACACACGTAAGTAATATAGTATTACAATATTTAACAATTTAAAACATTTAAATTTTCTTGATGTTTAACATTCTTTATCAATTTAATCATTTAAATTTTTTATGTCTTTTACCCCTTCTTTAAATAAGTTACCTCATAATTATTAACATTTTTTTTCTTTTTTACTAGTTTATATATTCGAAACTTCTGATTATTACAGCTTCTGTTATAAACCTCTCAGTGTTTTTTTTTAATTTTGTATAAAATACCTGCTATCGGACCATTCTTTGAATGAAAACCAAAATCCGATGCGACAGAGATATTTTGTAGAAAATTAAAGAAGACACAGTGAACACGCACAAACTACGCAAGGGATTCGCACTCCCGAGCTGTATCCTTTGCGTAGTTTGTGCGTGTTCATTGTATTTTTTAATTAGTTCACTCCGCACGTTAAAGAAAGTTTAATAATAAGACACTGAGAGGTTTATAACAGAAGCCATAATAATCAGAAGTTTCGTATGTATGGACAAAGAAAAAGGAAAAAGTGTTAATAATTATTCGGTAAAATTTAAAAGAAAAACTCTTATCTGATAAACATCTTCTTTAATCCACATGATATTTTGATTCTCTTAATGAGAATCTTCTTCAGGTTTATATTTGAAGAAAAGAAAAACTTTCTTCTTCCGCTACAACTTTTCTAATTGTTACGAATGCAAAGTTTAAAAATTTACAAATATTAAATAATAAATTCTCGCTTAATCATTACCAAACTTTGTTTAAAATAACTGATTTCGTGATTATTACTAAAGATGATACAAACAATACAAAGCTTTGTTCAATTACAATCATTCCAGAACTATATAAAAATTTGTTCAAATTTCAACCACTCTACAATTGTTCTTTTCAAAATTATAAATATTTTTCTTTAATTTTCGTTATCTTGTTTAATATAGTCAAAAGCAACATTGCTTACTTTCAAAAATTTATCTTTATTAATGCATGGTTTCCAATTTATTATGCAGGATTCCACCATGAGCCTTTCTTTTTCATCTTGTATTTGGCAAATTATCTCTACTAGGGGATCTGGATTATGTGCTTCCACTGCGCAATGGTCATCCCAATCGGATATGCCCTAACATGTTCCGCTAGTCTTTCTTTTAACGTTCTTCCTGTATTTTCTTAGTAAGCTGCATCATAATCCCTGCACTTAAGTCTGTATACTACTCCCATGTTGTTCATCATGCATTCATTAGAGATTTTTTTTCTGAGTTAGTTTATTACCTTTATAAAACACTAACCTAATTTTATTCTCATTGTAGATATCTCTTACAGCCTTGCTTTTATGAATACCCAAAGGCAACCTCATAATGTTGTTATAATTTTGCTTAACTTCCTTATTCTTAGTGAATGGCTTTTTTCTGTCTCTAAAAAATTCATTAGTAACTTTAGTTACAAAATTACTTAGATATTCATTTCTCTCAAAAACTTTTTTCAAATTATCTTTTCTCTTTCTCCACAATCTCTAATTTTCAGTGTAATCTATTACCGTTTTCAAATAATTTTTACTATTGCTTTCTTAGTATGAATACTGTGTCCACAATTAAAGTTTATTATATGGTTATTCTTTAAACTTTTCTCATAATGTTCATAAGATAGCCCATTTCCATCATTAATGATTAAAATGTCTAAAAATGCCAATTTGTTATCTTTCTCCTTTTCCATGGTAAATTTCAAAGTGCTTGTATCGAATTCATATAATTATAAAATTTAGAGAATTGCCTTTCCGTTCCTTCCCATAATAACAGTACTAAAAAATACATTCAATCAAAACAGAGAAAAGGTAAAAAAGGCCTTTAAGCGAGCTCATCTTTATTTCGAATTTCGGGTGAGGTCTCCATATGATCCTCGTATTTGTGTTTAATATATCTGTTGTTTCCTCATATCTTTTCTTGTGCGTGGTATTTATATATACAGGGTGGTCCAGATAAGTGTTACCCTCTAGATATTTCGTAATTAACGAATGATGAAGA
>JAFIDM010003189.1:53465884-53494658 GCA_023159025.1 Thereuonema tuberculata | reverse complement strand
GTGAATTTTTGTTTGTTTGTTTGTCTTTTTTTTCCTAGTTATATGCATTTCTTATTTTCTTTGCGGTTCTTATTTTCTTTTAAGTAATAATCTTGTCATGCACGTTAAATTTGATTTGATAAGAACATCATTATCTATAAAATATCTTCTTTACTACTCATAAACAATACTTCGTTTCTTCTGAACAAGAAACTTATTCAGGTTTCAGTTGAGCAGAAGAATAACTATCTCTTTCCTCTAAATTTCATAATTCGTTACGATGTCACGGTTTAAAGGGAAAATGAATAATCAATTAGCAGAATAATATTAGAGCAGTGGAAAATAAAAACACATGTGGGCCGGCACTGGGCCCAAATAAGCCCCTGTCACGACTCTAGACAAAGGTGAATTAAGCAAAAATGAGAAAAAGAAACACAACACACTCGGTTTCAATTGAATATAAATGTATTAAACGATATTAATGAAAGTGAATACAAGAAAGAAAGCAAATCACATCTCGTATAATGGAGACTGGGCTTTGAGAAAACACACAACTATCTTTAAGAGTTAATCCAATGGCAAAATACAGTGTAACGCAAGGCTAAAATAGATATTACTAATATAAAATAAAAGAAAGTTTCACCTCCCGTTCGAGCCTTTCTGGTAAGTAGATTGCAGCACGAGGAAATAAAAAGAAAAAAAAAATCCACAACCACGTGATCAATAAAGAACTACTCGGGGAATTATGCGTTAAGGGAGATAAAACAACTGACCAACAAAGAAAGAAAAAAAAAGTTAAATTAATAAATTAGGGAAAGGGCGGGAAACGAAGAGGCTACACGGGGAGGCTCCACTTCACGCCGGCCGGCTGAAAACATTAATAAGTAAAATGTATGGCAGATAAATCAGTAAATACAGAAAAAATATCAATGGCAAGATAAAAAAAATCACAAACTTAATTTTAAGAGCTAATCAGTATGTAGCACTCGGTTTTCTCATCGTCGCTCATTTCTTACTCTTAGTTGAACTAAAGTTTGTTCTAATAAAGAATTAAGCTGAAAAATGTTTTATCTGGTATTTAAAATAGGAATAAGTAAATTCGCCTAGTTTTCAAGGTTCTCTGAGTCAGTTCCTTCGATGAACCCTAAAACGAAATAAAAACACAATCAAGTTTGTCGATCACCGGCGATTCACATGCACACATGCTCTCTATCTCTACACGAATCACTTTAACACAGGAGTTCACTTTCTCGGCCTCTATGAACGTAAACGAAGGGCGAGTTAGGTTTCCAGGCACGGCGTGATGAATATCGATGTGGTGAACGATCCTCCATCGTCAAGGCAGGGTCAGCTGTCTCCACTCTGAAGTCCCGAACGACAGTTGTTTCCCTCCTTGGAATTAGTGAGTTCGGCGGCTTGGTCAATTCGAATAGATCCCGTAACATAGCACTACGACTACCGAAAAAGTTACCCGTAGATTAACGTAAAAAAGAAATCGAACTGCTAGCTACAAAGTTACAACTTCAACTTCGCGGGAACACTAACAATTACAAACTATTTACAAGCTTCAATAGACTCCAAAAAGTAACTATGTATGGCAGAAGGTGAAAATGACCAGTAACGGAACGTTAATCCAAATGTAACAGAATGCCCAGACACACCAATACGGAGGAGACATATATTAGGTATGTCATCACCTGGGAAGGCTGCTGTCAACTAAAATAAGGACCCTTGAGTACCCACCTAGCGTGTCCAAGACGTCGACCACAGAGCAAAATCACCCATATCAACAAGCCGAGTGCGGAACAGGGAAAGCATCAACCTGGATTCCAAACATCGCAAGTCCAATGGTGAAGGAAAATAACTGAAAACCAAACGGTCATCTCAAAGCGAAAGTAGTCCACTAGCCAATTCACAAACTGATCGATACAAGAAGCGAGCGGGTCCGGAAGCTCGTCCGAAATCCAAATGGCCGACCAGGGCACCACTTCTAATATCTTCAAACGACTACCAAGGTAAGCACAACACCAACGCACCAAATTACAATCACGCACTGCTCAAAAGATTAACTAAAACTATTATTGAGCCTAATGATAGTCCAGTAGTCAAATGTTTAGTCAAAACGGAACATTGATCAATGTCCAAGAGAAAATAGGATAAAGTAGCGGAAAGCCCAACAAAATACAAAGACCAAGACAGCTATAAGACCTAAATCCAAGGAGTGTGGAAACTGGTTGCCGAAATTTATCTTTTCGGATCGCGGAGTCAGAAAGAAAGCTGACTTCCGCCCACGAACCTGTGTCAACGTCAAACGAGACACCCACACATGGTAACAGACTCAAGATAACAAATTAGTGGCACGGTTTGGAAGGAAAACAAATACAGGGGATAAAAAAAACGTGACAAGAAATGCACGCTGTTTTTAAAATTACAATAATACAATACATATTAATTAACATCATGCTTAGTGAATACAATATTTTGTTAAAAGTTTTGTTCAAGTAGGGTTTTAGTGAATACAATATTTTGTTAAAAATTTTGTTCAAGTAGGGTTATAATAACAATAATGCTAATGATTTAATTGTTTATTATAAAAAAGATAGGGATAGCGATTTGTAAACCAATCACAAGGCTTCGCAACGTCTTCTGATACGTATAAGACAATATAATTGATATTGCATTAATTTTCTTATTATTATAAATGTGATTGTTGCGGTTATTGTGATTGTTCCTGACCTGTATTGTACATGTGATTGCTGCGAATGCAAAAGGCGCAATCGTCGCGATTGTTGTGCTTAATGATAATTTAATGAGATTTTAATGATACTTATCCACAGACAGACGGACAAACCGGGATTATAAGTCTTCTGATCCTTATCAGAAAACTAAAACTCAACATGTTATTTATTATGTATTGCTTGTAGAGGAAAGAGAAAGTTTTACTTCTCCTCAACTGAAAATTGAAGAAGTTTTTGGTTCAAAAGAAGCGAAATATTGTTTATGAGTAGTAACGAAGATATTTTATAGGTAATGATATTCTTCTTTATTTATAATGTATGTATAAGCATTGAGATGACAATAGATATTATATTACAAGCTTTTTTTTAAATCATTTAATTAATTAAAAAAATACTGAATACTGAATACTGAATACTGTTTTTCAAAATACTGAATGAAATGTCAATTTTTACGGTCGTTTTATTTTGTTTTTTGTTTATTTTTCACAGGTAGCGGAGGTAAGATATGTAAACAGATTTCTCTGACTAAAAATAGCACACTTAATGGATACAAGATTGAAATAAAAGCTACTGTATTTCAGATTTATTGAGTTTTATTTCTGATACAAGTTCTTTAAGTCTTCTTAAAGAAGACTTTTACATCAATTACGTCAATTATTACTTCAATTACAGGTCAAGTATTTCCTGAAGCAATACCAGATCTAACATTACAATCTTTTTTAAAAAAATTTATTTATTAATTAAGAGATTATCTTTTTCAACACAAATGAATTTTTTTACGTTCTTTTTTTTCTTCAACAGCCAGATAAGATATCTAAACAGATTTCTCTGATTAAAAGCTACACAATTAAGTCAGGATTTCATATACTTTAGACTTAATTGTGTTGCTTTTAATCAGAATTTCAAATTTCCAGTTTCCTATTTAGACTTAAATGTGAAATAGAAAACTGTAAGTTGGAAATGCTTAATTTAAGTAACTTATTCCGGTAGAGATTCAGTTATTAAATTGCGAGAAACAAAGTGGAATGGTTTTAAATAAAGACTTAAATAACATAACTTGCTTAAATAAATTTATCCTTATCCTTGTGGGTTTAAAGTACACATATTTTCAATACGTGTTCTACGAATAGTAATATAGATAAGGCAATAACTTATAGAATGAATAAAAGTAATTCTACAAGGTGTTGGAACCGTTTCGGAGGAATACTGGACCATGCTGACAGAAGAGCAGTCCTTAGTTGGTTCACATTGGATGGTGGCGTTTCTAGACGCCACCACCTTTCCACCTCATTCCAGATGAATCTTTCCACCTCATTCCAGAAATGCTAGATGGTGATCAGGTGACTGAGCCGGCCAATGAAGCAACAGAAATAAAGAGTTATACTCACTGAACCAATCGGAGACTGAACCAAGCACGGTGACAGGGTGCATTGTCCTGTTGAAAGTGGCCATCTGCGTTGGGGAATGCTATATCCATAAACGAGTGCACTTGGTCGAAACAATGTTTAGATAGCCCATTATATTAAGAGATATTTCCAGGTGTATTAAGGAACAAGTTTCCCAGGAGGACATTCCCCAGATCATTATTCCAGAGCCATCCACTTGTAGGATTGTCACTTGGCAGGACGGTTCCATGGATTAATAATGCCGGTGGCGAATTCTCATCCTAAGAGGCGACTAACGGACTTAATATGACTAATTCCTTCGATTTCACTCGGAGAGAGATTTTTCTTTTGTATAGATTTCGGGAGGGGCTTTAGCCCCTCCAGCCCCTTCAACAGAAATTGAACATATTTACAACCAATTTGAATTATTGTACCATTCGCGGAATTTTTATATATTACTATTCTCCCTTTGGTTTACTGCTCTTTTCATCTTTTTATCCATTTGTTTTAGCGTATTCACTTTATATGTTTTTGTTTTATATTGTATTATTTGATCCATAAGCTGAATAAAATAAAATAAATAAATATTTAATACCATCAAAAAATGAAGTCGCTTAATTCCTCATTTTCTTTTATTCTGGCTTTAAAATGACACTAATTTAAAACTGGTTTTTATTTTCTCTTTGACATATACCAGGATATCCAGGAGGTAAAAATATTTTCTTCCCTTATCTATTTATTATTCGATTCTTAATATTAGAAGCCACCAAAACAAAATTATTCTATATTCTAAAAAACATGTTGTAGTTTTTCTCCATTAATTGTTAATGGATAACACCCGTATAGTCCACCAAATATATAATCGACAAGGCAGTGGTTACAGATCACGAGGACGACCACGAAACAAATGGATAGACAATATTTCAGAAGATCTCCGTTATATCGATTATGACATTCCAACAGCTACACTACACGCACAAGTTAGGACTGGGTGGAAACACATCATTTTGGACGCGGCTACGGCATACCATGGGCAATTCGTGTTATGACGTAACCCATGGAGCCATGCCCCAAAGAAGAAGAAGAGAAGAAGAAGAATTGTTAATGAATTATTGTCTAAAGTTAGGAAAATTAAATTCATGTTTTGTCCTCATAAATTAGAAGTTCGAAATGTAATTTCCTCGGGTTTTTTTTTTAATTTTTTTAAATCTTGAAAACGACAAAAACGAATTACTTACATATACTTTCCAATTAAAACAACTACTAAACAACATAATTGTTGTCTAAATAGATTAATTTTAATCGTTTCAAGCATTTCGATGGATTGGATGGATTAGCACAGATTGGATTGCCTGTATTAGTATTCATTACGTAAGTCACTGAAATTTTAACAGAAAAGATGAAAAGATAAAAAAGTTGATATTAACAGAAATTCATTATTTTTCAATGAGAATTTTGATTTGTTCTCGCGGTAATTTCTCGCTGAAGGTGCCATTTGGAATAAGTCCATAATCATCGAATAAGTGCAGCAAAAGTTCAGGAAAATCATCCAACCTTTCAAAAAGCAACCAAGTTGTCTGATTTGACGAACTTCACTTTCCTTTAGAAAGACTAAAAAAAAAAATACATTTAATATCATGTGCTGCTGAAATCTATATTATCTGCAAAGCATAGTTGTCATCTATAGTTAATTTCCAAAGGAAAATATTTAAGCCAATTTATTAAAGGTACAATAGATTTTATCAAATTTAAGCATTTCACCGACTTTAACTTGTGTTGCAGACTCGGTTTCTTAAAGCCACATTACATGTTTTAATATTTAACAGGAATCTTTAAGAAACAAATAGATCCTAAAGTTAAGCTAATCTCTTCTTAATCCAAAAGATTTGCAGTGACTTCCTCTAATTAGGCAATTTTCGTGGCCTTAACTGTAATGCTCTAGACCACAAGAGAAAAGAAAAGCTAATTCAGATTTACTGTATTTTGTATCTTTATATGTTCAGATAATAGTTCTTTAAGTCTTCCGAAAGTTTCGAAACGAGAACAATAAATTATTATATGATATTTTATAAACAACAATAGATGTTTAAAATGAACAAGACCATCATTACTTATAAAATATCTTTGCTACTCATAAACAATATTTCGTTTCTTTTGAACAAGAAACTTCTTCAGTTTCGGTTGAGAAGAAGAAACACTTCCTCATTCCTCTATATTTCAGAATTCATTATGAACACACGCTTTATTCTAAATTACAATAATACATATTAATTAACATCATGCTTAGTGAATATAATACTTTGCTCAAAATTTTGTTCCAGTAGTGTTTTAATAACAATAATGCTAAGGATTTAATTGCTTAATACAAACAAGGTAGGGATAGCGATTAGTAAACCAATCACAATGCTTCGCAACGTCTTCTGATACGTATAAGACATTATAATTGATATTGCTTTAATTTCGTAATTATTATTGTGGTTAAAAAGTTGGAACACAAATATTTTCTTAGAGGGGAAATATAAAAACGTATAATTTTAGATCCCCAAAGGCGATTTAATCTCAATTAATATAATTAAAAGAAGGTTATTAAAGGAAAATAACTTACTTGAAAAGTTAATCAAATAAGAAAAACTTAATTCTTGATGGGAATGTATTTTTTTTTACATTCAATATCTAAATCTTTTAATAACACAATTACAAGATGACTACAGTCTACTTTGACTTCAAAAACAAAAATGTATCAGGAACAAAAATGAAAAGTCTTACATTCACAGTTCAAGATTTCTGCTTCAATACGGCTTCAAAATCAAATGCACTTATATTTGCATTAAGCTCTAGCTATAGGCCCAGTTAATCAGCGGCAAAATACATTAACTCTGTGATGAATCTACTATTCGAAGATTCGAATTTACCATTACGTTCAGAGAATAAACTGTTCTTGCTGCGATGCCTCAAATACAAAATAAAGTTCATACTCACAGTATCAGGTTAAGAAACTTGTTGAACTTTGTGGATTGCCATACTGCAAGGGATTAACTCGGCATACTTGAAGATCATATCACTCCCTGTTGATTCTTCTTAAAACTTACGAGGTTTTGTTACCTTGGAAACCTGCGTTGTTTGTTTGTGATAAGCCTTTTCTCACAAACTCGATGCACTAAATTTACTCACTTAATCTGGAATGCTAATGTTGGCACACATTACTAAGAAACTGATTAATGAACTGGCTTCTCAACGTCCACCAGTGAATGATACATAAAGGAAGCTTCGTTCTGAGAAGACTTCCATCACCAGTGTTGCCAACTAACTTCATTGA
Organism: Thereuonema tuberculata; assembly: GCA_023159025.1. Taxonomy (NCBI): domain Eukaryota; kingdom Metazoa; phylum Arthropoda; class Chilopoda; order Scutigeromorpha; family Scutigeridae; genus Thereuonema; species Thereuonema tuberculata. The sequence continues at coordinate 53,487,240 of JAFIDM010003189.1, read as the reverse complement.
TCCATAGCAACCACCTCATTATGTTAACAAAACACATCATCGGCCATTTGTTAACAATAGCATGCCAAATCATCGTAGATGACACTCAGTTTGTTGCACGTTAGTTATCGCACACTTGTTGTAGAAATTAGTTGTTAACACTATTTTGAATTTTAACGGTGTAGAATGCATATGTGTGAGAGAAATAGGTAAGTACTAATATTTTATTATATTTGATATTATTTGACAATATCACAGTTCCACACTACAGTTATAAATATGATTGTTGCGAATGCAAAAGGCGCAATTGTAGCTATTATTGTGATTGTTATTCTGATCCTTATCAGAAGACTAAAACTAAGCATGATGTTAATCAATAAGTCTTGTATTATTGGAAATTAAAAAAGCTTGTATTCATAACGAATTATGAAATTTAGAGGAAAGAGAAAGTTTTTCTTCTTCTCAACTGAAACCTGAAGAAGTTTCATGTTCAAAAGAAACGAGATATTGTTTATGAGTAGTAACGAAGATATTTTTTAGATAATGATATTCTTTATTTATAACGTATGTAGAAGCATTGAGACAACAATAGATGTTATATTATAAGCATTTTTTTTAAATGTTTTAATTAATAAAATAATTTCAAAACACTGACTGAAATGTCAATTTTTACGGTCGTTTAATTTTGTTTTCTTTCACAGGTAGCGGAGGTAAGATATGTAAACAGATTTCTCTGATTAAAAATAGCACAATTAATGCTCTCAATCCAAGATTGAAATGAAAAGCTATTCTATTTCAGATTTATTGAGTTTTATTTCTGATATAAAATAAGTATAGAATATAAAAACATGTTTTATAATCTTGGATATTTAAATCATGTATACAAAACAACAAGATCTGTAAAAACCACTAAATCAAGTACTAACACATGTATTGATCACTGCTTCTCGAAGGCAGAAGATATTGATATCAACGCAAATATAATACAATGGGACATATCTGACCACTATGGAATACTACTTGAAATAGAAAAGAAAGAATTGCAAATAAAACAAACGGAAAAAAAAAACAATAAAGAGAAAAATAATGTAAAAATAGATATAGAGAAACTAAACAAAGAACTGAAAACTTTAATAGAAGAAATAATAAAAAAAAATGAAGAAGATCCAAATAAAATAATAAATAAGTTAAATAAAATAATAAAGAAAGCAAAATATAAAATAAAAAGAGAAACAATAAAAGAAAATAGTAGAAAGGATATATATGAGACAGATAATACAGAATACAAAAAAAATTGGATGAACCCACAGTTGATGAAACAGATTCAAGAAAAAAATAACTTATATAAGAGATACTTAAAAAATAAAAACAACACAAAATTAGAAATAGAATATAAGAAAAAAAGAAATTGGTTAAAAAATCAAATTAAAAAGCAAAAAAATAAATACTTTAGAAAATTGATTAAAGATGATCCTAACGCCAATATAAATGTGTGGAAAATTATAAATAATGATATAATAAAAAAACAGAAAAAAAATAATGAAACAAATGAATTGAAAGTATTGTTAGAAAATTATGATATCAAAAAATTATTTTGTAAAATGAGTAAAATTTTTACTCAAAATGTTTATGAAAGTAATGAAAAATTAGAGAAGATAAGAAAAATGGAAAATGAAGAACAGGAATCAGAAAAAAACTCAATGGTTTTAATGTTGCCAAATAGAAAAGATATAATCGAAATAATAAACAATCAAAAAAAAAATCATTCATATGGTCCAGATGGAATAAAATTATTTGATATAAACAGTATAAAAGAAACAATATCTATCTTTCTCGAAATACTTTTTCAAAAAATTTATAAATCAGGTACATACCCAAATGCATGGAAAATAACATATACAATACCAATATATAAGGGAGGAAGTTCCAGTAATCTAAATAACTACAGACCTATTTCACTAATATCAAATATTTCTAAAATATTGGAAAGTTATTTAGCAAAAAGTATTTATGACTACGTAAGTAAAAGGAAGCTATTAGATCAAAATCAGTATGCCTATCAAAGAAATAAAGGAACAATAAATTTATTGAATCATGTTAATGAGAATATAAACAAATCATTAAACAATGGTGAAATAATATACATAGCATTTATTGACTTTAGAAGGGCATTTGATTCTATAGATCATAAAATTTTATTACAAAAAATTAAACAAATAGGAATAAGAGGGAACATATATAAAATGATAGAAAATTATCTGAGAAATAGAAAATTTAGAATTAAAATTGTCAATAACGTAAGTAAACTATTTAACTCCAAAAGAGGAATTCCACAAGGCTCAAACTTAGGTCCTCTCTTATTTAATATTTACATAAACTCAATATGCAAAAATATCAAAAATTCAGAGGTCTTTCTATACGCTGATGACGTAATATTAATAACAACAGACAAAAACCAACTTCAAGCCCAAGATAATATACAAAAAGATCTAAATAATATAAATAAATGGTCATTTAAAAATAAAATGAAAGTAAATGGAGAAAAAACAAAAATAATGATAATCAAAAACAAAAATAAGAAAATAAATAACAATGTAATTATTAATCTACATAAAATAGATTGTCCAAATATAGAACAGAATAATAATATCTTAATGAAAGATTGTAACTGCAAAAGAATAGAAATTGTCTCGACTTATAAATATTTAGGAATTAATATAGACAACAAATTCTGCTGGAATGAACAATATGGTTATGTGATAAGGAAGCTGAGCTCATATGCTTTTCTCTTTTATCACATTAGAGATGCTATTCCGTTTAAACAAAAGATCATTGTATATAAATCCCTTGTAGACTCAATCTTGGATTATGGGTTGGAATGTTGGATAAATATGAACAAACAACAAATAGAAAATATCAATAAGAAAACATTAAAAATATTTAATAATGTTTATAAAAATTATAAATACAAATCAAAAAATGAACAATTAAGGATAAGAAAAAAATATAAAATATTAAAAATAAACGAAAAATTTATATATAAAACAATAATTAAAAACTATTTTGATGTGGAAAGAGAAATAAATTACCAACAAGGAGTATTAAAGACTAGATGTAATTGGAATAAAATATTTAAAATAGAAAGAATTAAAAATAATTATGGATATAGATTAGATAATTATGTAAAATATAAAATATTTAAGCAAATAGATCCTAATAAAAAAAATAATGTAACTTTTAAGCAAATAAAACAAAATATAATTTCAGATGTGATAGATGGAAAAATTAAGTATTAATTAATAACTTTAAAAAAAAATAAAAATATATATATATATATATAAAAATGCTCAATTCCTATAACACAGGTATACCGCTTATAAGTATACCTAATAGGATTGATAAACATTAAAAAAAAAAAAAAAAAAAATATAAGTTTAGGTATTCGTTCTTTTAAAGTCTTCGGAAAGTCTTCAATTATTACAAGATATTTTACAAACACCAGATACTATAATAAATTTATTTATTAATTAACAGATTATCTTTTTCAAAACAAATGATAAAACCAAAAAATAATAATACAGAGAAGACAATAGCATGTAGAATGAATAACAGTAATCCTACAAGGTGTTGGAACCGCTTCAGAGGAATATTGGACCATGCTGATAGTATAGCAGTCCTTAATTGGTTCACATTGGACGGTGGCGTTTCTAGACTTCCAATGAATCTTTCCACCTCATCCCAGAAATGCTAGATGGTGATCAGGTGACTGAGCTGGCCAATGAAGAAAGAGAAATAAAGAGTTATACTCACTGAACCAATCGAAGACTAAATGAGCACTGTAACAGGAAGCATTGTCCTGTTGAAAGTTGCCATCTGTGTTGGGGAATGTTATAGAATGCTATCTGTGTCGGGTGCACTTGTTCGCAACAATGTTGAGGTAGTCCATGGTATTAAGAGATGTCTCCAGGTGTATTAAAGAACAAATGTGTCACAGAAGAACATTCCCAACCATTATTCCACAGCCACCCACTTGTTGGATTGACATTAGGCAATACGGGTTCATGGATTAATGCTGCCTATGCCGTATTCTAATATTGAAAGGCGACTAAGGGAGTTAATATGACTACTGCCTTTGATTTCAACTCTGAGAGAGATTTTCTTTTGTATTTCGAGATGGGGCTTCAGCCCGTCGAGCCCCTTCAAAAGAAACTGGCACTGACGACTGTACTTTTTCCTTCTAATATGATAAGATTCTTTGGATAATAAGATTGTATTAAAACTGAGAAATTTTAATAGCAGATTATTTTATTTTTGGAGGAAAAGTACACTACATCCCCTCAACAAAAATTGAACGTATTTAGAACCAACTTAAATTATTATATCATTCACAGATGTAAGGAATATTTATATATTACTATTCTCCCTTTAAGTTTCTTATTATTGTATTATTGACCCATAAGATGAATAATAAATAAAATAAATAAAAATTTAATTTCAGCAAAAAATGAAGTAGCTTAATTCCTCAGGTTTTTTTTTTATTCGTGTAAGTAAATTACACTAATTAAAAACTTATTTTTATTTTCTCTTTGATATATACCAGGATATCCAGGAGGTAAAAATATTTTCTTCCCTTACCTATTTATTATTCGATTCTTAATATTAGAAACTACCAAAACAAAATTATTCTATATTCTAAAAAACATGTTTTAATTTTTCTAGATTAATTATTATTGAATTATTGTCTAAAGTTAGGAAAATTAAATTCATATTTTGTCCCCATAAATTACAAGTTCGAACTCTAATTTCCTGACATTTGTTCATTTTTTTTTATTTTTTAAATCTTGAAAAAGAAAAAAAAACGAAATGCTTACATATACTTTCCAATTAAAACAACTATTGAACAACAAACAATGCAAATGCATTAAGTTGCCTAAATATGATTAATTAATATTTATCGTTTCAAACATTTCGATGGATTGGATGTATAGCTTAATATTCATTGTGTAAGTCACTGAAATTTTAACATAAAAGATGAAAAGTTAAAGATATTACCTTTTTAAACATGATATTAACAGAAATTCATTATTTTCCAATGAGAATTTTGATTTGTTCTCGCGGTAATTTCTCGCTAAGGTGCCATTTGGAATAAGGCCATAATCGTCGAATAGTTGCAGCAAAAGTTCAGGAAAATCATCCAACCTTTCAAAGAAGCAACCAAGTGTTTTGATTTCACGAACTTGTGCTACTGAAATTTATACTATTTGCAAAAGCATAGTTGTCATCTGTACTTATTTTCCCAAGGACAATATTTAAGCCAATTTATTAAAAGTAAAACAAATTTATCAAATTGAAGCATTTCACCGACTTAAATTGTGTTTCAGACTCGGTTTGATAAAGCCACATTACATGTTTTAATATTTAACAGATCCTTAAGAAACAAATACATCCTAATGTTAAGCTAATCTCTTCTTAATCCAAAAGATTTGCAGTCATTTCCTCAAATTAAGCATTTTTCTTGGCCTTAACTTTAACGCTCTGAACCACAAGAGAAATGAAAAGCTAATTCAGATTTACTGTGTTTTATGTCTTATATGTTCAGATATTTGTTCTTTAAGTCTTCGGAAAATTCAAAAAGAGAACAAGAAATTATTTCATGATATTTTGTAAACAACATTAGGTGTTTTAAATAAATAAGAACCTCATTACCTATAAAATCTCTTCTTTGCTACTCATAAACAATATTTCGTTTCTTTTGAACAAGAAACATCTTCAGTTTCAGGTAAGAAGAAGAAAAACTTTCTCATTCCTCTATATTCATTATGAACACACGCTTTTTTTAAATTATAATAATACAAAATATATTAATTAACATCATGCTTACTCATAATTACTCATCATACAATACCTTGTTCAAAATTTTGTTCAAGTAGTGTTTAAATAACAATAATACTAATAAATGTAAATAGTTAATGAACAATAATGTTAATGGTTTAATTATTTAATACAAAAACTAAGCATGATGTTAATTCATAAGTATTGTATTATTGTTTGTAGTATTGTAAGTGAAAAAAAACTTGTATTCATAATGAATTATGAAATTTAGATGAAAGAGAAATTTTTTATTCTCCTCAACTGAAGTTTTATTGTTGAAAAGAAACGAAATATTTTTTATGAGTAGCAAAGAAGATATTTTATAAATAATGACGTTCTTTTTTATTTAAAACGTATGTGAAAGTATTGAGTTAACAACAGATGTTATATTGCAAGCATTTTTTTTAATCTCTTAATTAATAAATAAAATATGTTTTTCAAAATACTGAATGAAATTGAATTGAATGAATTGTTTTTGTTTCACAGGAAGCGGAGGTAAGATATGGAAACCGATTTCTCTGACTAAAAATAGCACAATTCATGCTCTATATCCATGATTGAAATCAGTATTATTGAGTTTTATTTCTTATATAAGTTCAGATATTCGTTCTTTAAGTCTTCAACTATTAAATGGTATTTTATAAACAATACTAGATGCTATATTACAATCTTTTCTGTTAAATTTATTTATTAATTAAGAGATTATCTTTTTCAAAACATATGAAAGAAATTTCATTTTTTTTTACGGCTTTTCTTTTTTTCTTTTTATTTAACAGCCAGATAAAATATCTAAACAGATTTCTCTCATTAAAAGCTACACAATTAAGTCAGGATTTCTTACTTTAGACTTAATTGTGCTGCTTATAATCAGAATTTTGAAACTTCCAGTTTCCTATTTAGACTTAAGTGTGAAATAGGAAATTTGCAATTTGGAAATGTTAAATTTAAGTAACTTAGTGCAGTAGAAATTCAGTTATTAAATTGTGAGCGACAAAGTGGAATGGTTTAAAATAAAGACTTAAATTACATAACTTGCTTAAATAAATTTATCCTTATCTTTATGGGTTTAGAGTACACTTATTTTCAGTATGTGTTCAAGGAAATCTACTGGAATCAGGAGGCAAAGATGAGACTAGGCAATGAGGAAACACAATGGATCAACATAAAAAGGGGTGTGAGACAGGGATGTTTCCTATCGCCAATTCTCTACTACCTATATGTAGAAAAAATCATTAAAAAATCACTAGAAAGCAGAAGAGAAGGCATAAAGATAACTGGTGTGGTAATAAACTACCTCAGGTATGCTGATGACACAATTTAATTGGCCCAAAACCATGTAGACTTGCAGACCCTATTAGAGATACTTGACCCAAAGGGTGAGGAAATGGGTCTGAAGATAAATACAAGGAAGACAAAGGTGATGTATATCAGCAGAAAAAAACTAAAAATGAACATTACTTGTGGAAACAAAAATTGTGCTTTACCGTTCAGCTGTACAAGATGGGCACCTTGGTTCAATTTTAATTTAATAAAATTTTAATAGCAGAAAATTTATTTTGCTGAAATTTTATTTTTAGAGGAAAAGTACGCCCCCTCAAAAAAAATTGAATATATTTACAACAAACTTAAATTATTATATCACTCACAGATGTAAGGAATGTTTATATATTACTATTCTCCCTTTGGTTTTCTTCTCTTTTTACATTTTTATCCATTTGTTTTATTCTGTTCACTTTATAAGTTTTTTTTTTAATATTGTATTATTGACTTATAAGGTGAAGAATAAATAAAATAAATAAATATTTATTATCATCAAAAAAATGAATCTTTTAATTCCTCATTTTTTTTTTATTCTGGCTTTAAAAAAGAGTAAATACACTAATTAAAAACTGATTTTTATTTTCTCTTTCACATATACTAGGATATCCAGGAGGTAAAAATATTTTCTTCCCTTGTCTATTTATTATTTGATTCTTAATATTAGAAACTACCAAACCAAAATTATTCTATATTCTAAAAAACATGTTTTAATTTTTCTCCATTAATTGTTACTGAATTATTGTCTAAAGTTAGGAAAATTAAATTCAGGTTTTGTCCCCATAAAGTAGAAGTTCGAAATTTAATTTCCTTAGGTTTGTTCTTTATTTTATTGTTATTTTTTAAATCTTGAACACGACAAAAACGAATTACAAATACTTTCGAATTAAAACAACTATTGAACAACGAACAGTAGAAACTTTTCACTTACTGAAAAAAAAATGCATTAAATACTCATTATTTACCGAAGTTGCCAAAATACGATTAATTTTAATCGTTTCGAACATTTGGATGGATTGGCTGGATAAGCATAGATTGGATTTACATAATTCAAAATTATGAAAAGATGAAAAGTTAAAGAAGTTGATATTAAAAGAAATTCATTATTTTTAAATGAGAATTTTGGTTTGTTCTCGCGGTAATTTCTCGCTAAGGGGCCATTTGGAATTAGTCCATAATCCTCGAATAGGTGCAGCAAAAGTTCAGGAAATTCATCCAATCTTTCAAAGGTTGTTTGGGGAAAGAAGCACCCAAGTTGTCTGATTTGATGAACTTCACTTTCCTGTTATAAAGACTGTTAGAAAGAAAAATAAATTTAATGTCTTGTGCTGCTGAAATTTACATAATCTTATATTATAAGAAACTTCTTAACGTTTCAGTTCATAAGAAGAAAACTTTCTCTTTCTTCTAAATTTCATAATTCGTTATGAATACACGCCGATTTTAAATTACAATAATACAATACGTATTAATTAATATGATGCTTATTGAATACAATACTTTGTTCAAATTTTTTTTCAAGTAGTGTTTTAATAACATAATGCTAATGATTTAATATAAAAACTAAGCATGATATTAATTTTATTTGATTATTGTAATTTAAAAAGCTTGTATTTATAACGAATTACGAAATATTCATAACGAATTAATTTCCATATTTAGAGGAAAGAGAAAGTTCTTGTTCTCCTCAACTGAAATCTGAAGAAGTTTCTTGTTCAAAAGAAACGAAATATTGTTTATGAGTAGTAACGAAGATATTTTATAGGTAATGATGTTCTTGTTTATTTAAAACTTATGTTTAAGCATTGAGATAACAATAGATGTTATATTACATGCTTTTTTTTAATTTCTTAACAAAAAAATTGTTTTTCAAAACACTGAGTGTAATGTTAATTTTTACGGTCGTTTTATTTTGCTTTTGTTTCACAGGTAGCGGAGGTAAGATATGTAAACAGATTTCTCTGACTAAAAATAGCAGAATTAATGCTCTCGATCCAAGATTGAAATGAGTATTATTGAGTTTTATTTCTTATATAAGTTCAGATATTCGTTCTTTAAGTCTTCGGAAAGTCTTCAACTATTACCTGGTATTTTATAAACATTACTAGATGCTATATTACAATCTTTTCTATTAAATTTATTTAATAATTAAGAGATTATCTTTTTCAAAACAAATGCATGAAATATCATTGTTTTTACGGCTTTTCTTTTTTTTCTTTTTCTTCAACAGCCAGATAAGATATCTAAACAGATTTCTGTGATTAAAAGCTACACAATTAACTCAGGATTTCATACTTTAAACCTAATTGTGTTGATTTTAATCAGAATTTCAAATTTCTAGCTTCCTAAGATAACGCCTAGCTGTGGTTCTAAAGGGCTAAACGCACTTCTCCGTCTTCCGTTGTGTTTCCGTAACGTATTTGCTTAAGTGATGTAGTTACGTATTTAGGGTCACCAGAATTGAGTCTCCAAAGACGTAACGGAGATCTTCAAATCGACGAACATAGCCGTTATATTTATATAACATATGTTTGTCGATTTGAAAATCTCTGTTATGCCTTACGAGACTCAATTCTGGTGACCCTGAATATGTAACTACGACACTTAAGCAATGACGTTACGAAAACATAACGGAAGACGGAGAAGTGCGTTTAGCCCTTAAGGCGTAAATAAGGGAAGGGTTAAGATTAAATCAACGCAGTGGAATCTATCTATTTCTATGTAGCAGCTGGGCCCGGGTAACTCCGTTATAAATAAGGAAGAGGCTTCTCAGAATAGAATCGGTGCTTGTCTGTGAAGGTATTGGGGAGGGGCTTGTCTTGTAAACAAGACCGGAGAAACTTGCGATGGTCTCGCGCCACTCAGTCTCAGATTCAAAGGGACCTTGACCGGGGCATCCACCGCTCAATGCTCGCCAACTCTGGTCGGATCTCTGAAAGATTAGAATCATTTGGCTAGATGCCGAGGGAGGATTCGGCCGATTTCAAGCGTTTCAACACCTCTGCCTTTTCTACAAGGCAGATTTTGGGAGTGGGGATAGCTGTCGATTCCGTATTCTTCAATTTAATGCCAATACAGACCCTTCCAGATTTGGCCCACAATTTCTCCGCCTTTGGCTCATCGTATCTGCGCAGCGCTCTGTTTAAAGAATCCAAAGCGCTCTCGCGAGTGTTCTTGACCCGAAGGTCGTACATTTTGCTGGAACGACCTGAAAGATTGAAGCTCTTGAAGTCGATCCTATCAATCTCTTCCCAGGTAATATCGTATCTCGCTAACTCTCCATTGTCCTCTTTAAAGCTGCTTAAAACAGACCCAATCTTTTCGGAAAGGTTTTTGGGTGCTTGGGTGCCTAGTCAAACCAGGATTCTTCTCAAACTGGACTCCTTAGGCCTTTTGCTTCCCAGACGCCCACCAACAAAGCAATCGATTCCTGCCTATGAGACTGAACGGAATGGTTCGGCATTTCATCTGTTAATGAAGCCAGAATTAAGGCAGTAAAGGAACGATGAGGCTTCACTGATGCACCAAAGAAAGAAAGAGGGGAGAATCTAATAACGAACGACTTCTCAAACCTAAAGTAACCACGCTTCTAGCTACCATTTATGTAACGCCTACCCGTGGTTCTAAGGCGTACTCATAAGGGAAGGGTTAAGATGAAGAAAGTTAACGCATTGGAATCTATATATTTCTAAAGTAGATGGGACCGGAAATACTCCGTTTGGTAATTGCGAAATAAGGAAAAGGGTTCTGAGAGTAGAATCGATGTTTGCCTGTGAAGCTAGTGGGGAGGGGCTTGTTTTGTAAACAAGGCCGGAGAAGGTTGCATGGTTCCGCGCAACTCAGTCAAGCTGATTCGGAGGGACCTTTCCCATGCTGAATGCAGAGGTTTTCCCTCTTCCCTCTCCCCCCTCCTGCTCAATCCTCGCCAACTCCAGGGTCAATAAATAAAGAGCAATGCCAGTACGTAAATAATACAATAGATAAGGCGGGATAACTAGTTTAGAAAATAATAAATTTAATAAGGATAATATATATATATTTACAAAGTAGATGAATATATTGGGGATAGATGATAATATAAATATATATGTACGTATACTTTACCCTGTGATTTTCAAACTAAGTAAACAAGATAAATACAAAATTATACACACAATTATCAAACCACAGGTGACAGTAAATTTAGCAGCGTTCCTACGCTTGTATTGTTCAAAAGTTCACCTGTGTACAAAAAGTTCGTGGCGGTTCTCAGGAGAGGAGAAGCTGTCCAATGTTCAGTTTATCTCTTGATTTGGCCGAAGTGCAATTCTGCTAGATGCAGGTAGCCTAATTGGGGTTGTTGTCGCTTTCAGTAACGCACTTCGTTGGGCAGGGGATGCACTTTCGCAAGGCCCGGAGGTTCGAAGAATGCAAAGATTACACCGGGTTGCGAACTATAGCTGGATCTGGCATTCCCAGCAGACCACAGCCGGTTTCTTTAATGGAGTCGGCTAAGCTGCTTTCGCTTGGCAGAGTCTACCTTGCGGGCCTCCGGAAAGCGGCGGAAATCACTGACCGCTCACCTTCTTGAAACCCTAGGTGCATACTGCTCGTTTCAAAATTATTTTAAATACGCTATGTATGATGCAACCTAATCGCAGAAGACGTCACCCTGTCTGGGAAAACATCTGCTTACAGGCTAGGATATGGAAAGACACAAAGGAAAGCTAATAAAACAGGAGACAAAGGAGAGGCAAGATGGACGCCAAATGGAGGAGTGAGCTCGAGCGAGCACTATAAAGCATCTGGGAAAATATCTGTTTCGAGAAGACAAGAAAGCGACCTTGTTCGGGGAAGTAAAGAAATAAAAAAATATTTTAAAAGATACTTAATATATAAAATGATGTAAGGAGAGGATAGAAAAGAGAGAAAGATGTAGCGAACCATTGGATCATTACACTACTTAGACTTAAGTGTGAACTAGGAAACTGCAAGTTGGAAATGTTAAATTTAAGTAACTTAGTGCAGTAGAAAATCAGTTATTAAATTGTGAGCAACAAAGTGGAATGGTTTTAAATTCAGACTTAAATAACATTACTTGCTTAAATAAATTTATCCTTATCTTGTGGGCTTACAGTACAGTTATTTTCAGTACCTGTTCACTGAATAATAATATATAGAAGACAATAAGATATAGAATGAATAACAGCAATTCTACAAGGTGTTGGAACCGTTTCGGAGGAATATTAGATCATGCTGACAGCCATTAATTGGTTCACATTGGATTGTGGCGTTTCTAGACTTCCAATGAATCTTTCCACCTACCCCACAAATGGTCGATGGGGATCACGTGACTGAGCCGGCCAATGAAGCAAGTGGAAATAAAGAGTCATTGGACGACTCAGTCACCTGATCCCTATCTAGCATTTTTGGGGTGAGGACTGATCCAATCGGAGACCAAACAAGCACAGTTTTTAGCACAAAGCTAAAAACAAGTGAGGAAAGGATTCGCACCCTCATCTGGCATCGGGAAGAAACTTGGACGGACCGTTTCGTCCTTTTTAGGACACGTCAGCCAGCCAAACTTTTCCTCAGAAGGTGCGTGAAGGCCATATTCCCAGGACCTAATGAAAATCCAAGGAAATCCTAATGAAAAATTAATAATAATAAAAATTACAAATATTCCTAGGCCTACGACTCGCTAGGCGCAAAAGGAATTTCATAAAGGCATTAAAAAAGAAAAAAGCCGTAGATTCATAAATGAAAAAGAGATGTAACGTGCCTGATGATTCACTGAAATGGATAAAAATTAGACACAAAGCTAAAAACAAGTGAGGAAATGATTCGCATTAATTTCTACGGAAAAGTTAAAAAGGATGAAACGGTCCATCACAGTCTCTTCCCGATGACAGATCATGGTGCGAATCCTTTCATCGGTTGTTTTTAGATTAGTGCCTAATTTTTACCCATTTTATTGAGTCATCAGGCACGTTAAATCTATTTTTCATTTACGATAAAATTTTGTTAACCGAGAAATTTTAATAGCAGATTAATTTAGTTGGCTTAAAATTTTATTTTTGGAAGAAAACTACACTAAACCCCCTCAACAAAAATTGAACATATTTAAAACCAACTTAAATTATTATATCATTCACAGATGAAAGGAATGTTTATATATTACTGTTCTCCCTTTGGTTTTCTTCTCTTTTTATATTTTTATCCATTTGTTTTATTCTATTTGGTTTATATATATATATATATATATATATATATATATATATATATATATATATATATATATATATATATATTAATATTGTATTATTTGACCATAAGCTGAAAAATAAATAAAATAAATAAAAATTTAATGTCAGTAAAAAATAAAGTCGCTTAATTCCTCATTTTCTTTTATTCTGGCTTTAAAAAAGACTAAATTACACTAATTAAAAACTGACTTTTATTTTCTCTTTCACATATACCAGGATATCCAGGAGGTAAAATATTTTCTTCCCTTATCTATCTATTATTCGATTCTTAATATTAGAAATTACAAAAAGCAAATTCTCCTATATTCTAAAAACACGTTTTATTTTTTCTCCACTAATGGTTACTGAATTATTGTCTGAAATTAGGAAAACTAAATTCATATTTTTTCCCCATAAATTAGAAGTTTAAGATGTAATTTCTTTACGTTCTTTATTTTAAGTTTTTTTTTTTTTTTGAAATCTTGAAAACGGCAAAAACGAATTACTTACATATACTTTCCAATTAAAACAACTATTGAACAACAAACAATACAAACTTTTAACTTACTGAAAAAAAAAATGCATTAAATCTTCTTTATTAACCTAAGATGCCTAAATAAAATTAATTTCAATCGTTTCAAAAAATAGGACAGATTGGATTGACAGCTTAATATTCATTACGTAAATCACTGAAATTTAACAGAAAAGATGAAAAATTTAAAAAGTTGATATTAATATAAATTCATTATTTTTCAAGGAGAATTTTGATTTGTTCTCGATGTAATTTATCGCTAAGAGATCATTTGGAATTAATTCATAATCGTCGAATAGGTGCAGCTAAAGTTCAGGAAAATCATCCAACCTCTTAAAGAAGCATCCAATTTGAGGAACTTCACTTTCTTATTAGAAAAACTAAAAAACAATGTCATTGCTACTGAAATTTATACCATTTGCAAAAGCATAGTTGTCATCTGTACCTACTTTCCCAAGGACAATATTTAAGCCAATTTATTAAAAGTAAACAAATTTATCAAATTTAAGCATTTCACCGACTTTAACTTGTTTTAGACACGGTTTGATAAAGCCACATTACATATTTTAATATTTAACAGGAATCTTTAACAAACAAATAGATCCATAATGTTGTAAGCTAATCTCTTCTTAATCCAAAAGATTTGGAGTCCCTTCTTCTAATTAGGCATTTTTCTTGGCCTTAACTTTAATGCTGTCGACCACAAGAGAAATGAAAAGCTAATTCAGATTTATTGTGTTTCATGTCTTATATGTTCAGATATTAGTTCTTTGAGGCATCGGAAAGTTTTGAAAAGAGAACAATAAATTATTTCATGATATTTTATATACAACAATAGATGTTTTAAATAAACTAGAACATTATTACCTATAAAGTATCTTCTTTGCTACTCTAAAGAATATTTCGTTTCTTTTGAACAAGAAACTTCTTAAGGCTTCAGTTAAGAAGAAGAACTTTCTCTTTCCTCTAAATTTCTCAATTCGTTATGAACACACGCTGTTTTTAAATTACAATAATACAATAGATATTAAATAACATCACGCTTAATGAATACAATACTTTGTTCAAAATTTTATTCAAGTAGTGTTTTAACAACAATAATGCTAATGACTTTTTTGTTTAATACAAAAACTAAGCATGATTTTAATAAAGATGTACTGTATTATTGTAATTTAAAAAAGCTTGTATTCATAACGAATTACGAAATTTAGAGGAAAGAGAAAGTTTTACTTCTCCTCAACTGAAACCTGCAAAAGTTTCTTATTCAAAGGAAACGAAATCTTGTTTATGAACGAAGATATTTAATGTTCTTGTTTATTTAAAATGTATGTATAAGCATTGAGATATCAATAGATGTTATATTACACGCTTTTATTTTAATCTCTTATTTAATAATAAAATTATGCTTTTCAAAACACTGAATGAAAAGTCAATTTTTACGGTCGTTTTATTTTGTTTTTCATTCACAGGTAGCGGAGGTAAGATATGTAAACAGATTTCTCTGGCTAAAAATACCACAATTCATGCTCTCGATACAAGATTGAAATGAAAAGCTACTGTATTTCAGATTTATTGAGTTTTATTTCTTATACAAGTTTTTTAAGTCTTCTGAAAGTCTTCAATTATTACATGGTATTTTATAAACAACACTGGATGCTATATTACAATCTTCTTTTTATAAATTTATTAATTAATTAAGAGATTATCTTTTTCAAAACAAATGAATGAAATATCAATTTTTTTACAGCCATTCTTTTTTTTTCTTTTTTTTTTTCAACAGCGAGATATCCAAACATTTCTCTCATTAAAAGATACACAATTATGTCAGGATATCATATTTTTTCATCATTTCACGAATTCACAATTCTTGATTGTGTTTTATTCTGTAGATGTTTGGAAGGTGGGAGGTGTTCCCTTTTCCCATAAGTTGTAAATAGGCTTTGAAAAAGTTAGAGCCGTTAAGGCTTAACGAAATATCGCGAAGGAGATGTAGAAGTGTATGTTATTAAAGTTTGTAATGTTTTAAGAAATTGAACTTACTTACAACCAACTTAAATTATTATATCATTCACGGATGAAAGGAATGTTTATATATTACTATTCTCCCCTTGTCTTGCTTCTGTTTTTATCTTTTTATCCGTGTATTTTTTTTCTATTCACTTTATATAGGTTTTTTTATATTGTATAGTTGACCCATAAGCTAAATAATAAAATAAATAATATCAAATAAAATAAAATAAAATACATAAATATTTCCTATCAGCAAAAAATAAAATCGCTTAATTCCTGAGTTGTTTTTTTTTGGCCTTAAAAAAAAGTAAATTACACTAATTAAAAACTAATTTTTATTTTCTCTTTGATATATACCAGGATATCCAGGAGGTAAAAATATTTTCATCCCTTGTCTATTTATTATTCGATTCTTAATATTAGAAACTACCAAAATACAAAATTATTCTATATTCTAAAAATCATGTTTTGTTTTTTTTCTCCATTAATTATTACTGAATTATTGTCTGAAGTTAGAAAAATTAAATTCATGTTTTGTCCCCATAAGTTCGAAATGTAATTTCCTTACGTTTGGTCCCGTATTTTATATTTTTTTTTAAATCTTCAAAATGACCAAAACGAATTACTTACATATACTTTCAATTAAAACAATTATTCAACAACAAATAAAACAAACTTTTCACTTTCTGAAAAAAATAAAAAATGCATTAAATCCTCATTATTTATCGAAGTTGCCTAAATAGGATTAATTTTAATCGTTTCAAACATTTCGATGGATTGGATGGATTAGCACAGATTGAAATTCCAGTATTAATAGTCATTACGTAAGTCACTGAAATTTTAACAGAAGAAAAGTTAAAGAAGTTGATATTAAAAGAAATTCGTTATTTTTCAATGAGAATTTTGATTTGTTCTCGCGGTAATTTCTCGCTAAGATGCCATTTAGGATAAGTCCATAATCGTCGAATAGCTGCAGCAAAAGTTCAGGAAAATCATCCAACCTTTTAAAGATTGTTTGGGGAAAGTAGCACCCAACTTGTCTGATTTGACGAACTTTACTTTCCTATTAGAAAGACTAAAAAAAATATATTCAATGTCATGTGCTGATGAAATTTATACTGTCTGCAAAAGCATAGTTGACATCTGTACTTACTTTGCCAAGGACAATATTTAAGCCAATTTAAGCATTTCACCAACTTTAATTTCTGTTTCAGACTCGGTTTGATAAAGTCATATTTCATGTTTTAATATTTAACAGGAATCTTTAAAAAACAAATACTGCCTAACATTAAGCTAATCTTTTCTTAATCCAAAAGATTTGGGGTCACTTCCTCTAATTAGGCAATTTTCTTGGCCTTAACTTTAATGTTCTCGAGCACAAGAGAAATGAAAAGCTAATTCAGAGAAATGAAAAGCTGTTTCACAGCTTTTTGTGTTTTATGTCTTTTATGCTCAGATATTAGCTCAAATCATCGGAAAGTTTCGAAAAGACAAGAATAAATTATCACATGATATTTTATAAACAATAATAGATGTTTTAAATAAACAAGAGCATCATTAAATAAAATATCTGCTTTGCTACTCAAAAAAATATTTCGTTTCTTTTGAACAAGAAACTTCTTCAGTTTCAGTTGACAAGAAGAAACACTTTCTCTTTCCTCTAAATTCAAAATTTTGTTCAAATAGTGTTTTAATAACAGTAATGCTAATAATTTAATTGTTAATATAGAAACTAAGCGTGCTGTTAATTAATATGTATTGTATTCTTTTAAAGCTTGTATTCATAATGAATTACGAAATTTGGTCGATAGAGAAAGTTTTTCGTCTCCTCAACTGAATCTTGAAAAGGTTCTTGTTCAAAAGAAACAAAATATTGTTTATGAGTAGTAATGAAGATATTTTATAGGTAATGATATTCTTGTTTATTTATAACATACGTATAAGCATTGAGATAACGTATTATATTACACGTTTGTTTTTTTAACCTCTTAATTAATAAAAAAAATAAGTTTTTCAAAATATTGAATAAAATGTCAATTTTTACGGTCGTTTAATTTTGTTTTCTTTCACAGGTAGCGGAGGTAAGATATATAAACAGATTTCTCTGACTAAAAATAGTACAATTAATGCTCTCGATACAAGATTGAAACGAGTTTTATTTTATGAGTTTTATTTCTGATATAACTTCAGATATTCAAGAACAAGATAAGATCTCTAAACAGATTTCTCTGATTAAAAGCTACAGAATTAATTCAGGATTTCATACTTTAGACTTAATTGTGTGCTTTTAGTTTGAATTTCAAACTTCCAGTTTTCTATTTAGAATTAACAATTGTAAGTGTGAAATAGAAAATTGCAAGTTGGAAATGTTAAATTTAAGTAACTTATTGCAGTAGAAATTCACTTACGAAATTGTGAACAACAAAGTGGAATGGTTTTAAATAAAGACTTAATTAACAAAACTTAATTAAATAAATTTATCCTTATCTTTGTGGGTTTAGAATACACTTATTTTCAGTACGTGTTCACCGAATAGTAATATAGAGGAGACAATAACATATAGAATGAGTAAGAGCAATTCTACAAGGAGTTGGAATCGTTTCGGAGGAATACTGGACCACGCTGACAGAAGAGCTGTCCTTAATTGGTTCACATTGGATGGTGGCGTTTCTAGACATCCAAAGAATCTTTCCACCTCACCCACAAATACTCAATACGGATCAGGTGACTGAGAATAAAGAATCATGCTCACTGAACCAATTGGAGACCTAACAAGCAAGGTGAGAGGGTGCATTGTCCTGTTGAAAGTGTCCATCTGCTATAGCCATAAACGGGTGCACTTGGTCGCAACAATGTTGAGACAGTCCGTGGTATTAAGAGATGTCCCAGGTGAATTTTTTTCAGGAGAACATTTCCCAGACCATTATTCCGCAGCCACCCACTTGTTGGATTGTTACTTGGCAAGACGGGTCCATGGATTAATGCTGTGTGTGCCATATTCTCATCCTAAGAGATGACTAAGGGACTTAATATGAATTGTTCATTAGATTTCAACTTTGAGAAACATTTTTTTTTGTATAGATTTCGGGAGGGAATTCAGCCCCACCAGCCCCTATAATGGGTCGATTGTTAATCGAGTTTTTTTTTTTATTTTATTTTGATTACAATGTTTGTTTGTGAGGCATATGATTATTATTTATGAGAAAACTGTGGAACTGAATGTTGGTATTATTTTTGTTCGGGATTCTTTAACCAGCAAGTGGAAAATTTCATTCTGTTCAAGGAATGTGGGATTAGTTTGAATCCCAAATAATTATCCTAGTAAACAAAAAGACCTGTTGAAGGATTGTGGCATGGAAGGGTCTAGAAAAAGATATATGGGTGAGAGGTAATCTGTAGAAAAGAGATTGTCGGATAGAGATTCCGGAGGTCAAGTCATATAGTTGGCAAATCAGAAAGTCGGATTGGAGATTCCAGAGATTTCGAGAGGCCAGGCCAGGTAGTGGAGAAGTCGGTCAGTGAAGTAGTGAGAGTTACACACGGAGAAGCAGCCGTGGTGCATCTGCAGTAAAGAAACAAAAGAATATCCGAGTTTTATGCAATGAGCTTGAAGCAATTTGCCGTGTAGATAGGAAACGTCCGTCTCTGAAGAAAATTTCTGTCTCTGTTGCCAATGATCGGTGAAGAAAGTTAACATCAAGGCTAATATTTATTTTGTTGCACTCTCTAATGGGTTTTTTAATGTTTGTAATTATAATGTCATAAGTTTTTTTTTTTTTTAATTATTAGTTTTTTTTCTGAATTAAGGTTAAAGACCTATTGTCAAAAGATAAACAGGATTTTTATTATTTGCTCAAATTAACAGCTAGTTACTTTGGGCAAGTAGTCAGAGCTGTGTAATTATTATAATGCTTTTGGCATACTTGTGAAAAGGAATAATAAATTTTCCTTTGTTTATGTTTGAAAATCCAAAAGTATTTATAGTGTCCTTTTTTTTTTTTTTTTTACTTGTGATTCTTGATCCTGCTTTATCGTTGAGCTTTATATGATGGCCACTTTGGTTTAATTTTAATTTAATTTTTTTAAGCTAAGTCTGACGACTGTACTTTTCCCTTCTAATAAGATAAGATTGTGTTAAATGAGAAATTTCAATATCAGATTAATTCATTTTGCTTCAAATTTTATTTTTCGAGGAAAAGTACGCTACATCCCCTCAACAAAAATTAAACATATTTACAACAAACTTAAATTATTATATCATTCATAGATATTTTTAAATATTACTTTTCTCCCTTTGGTTTACTTCTCTTTTCATCTTTTTATCCATTTGTTTTATTCTATTCACTTTATATGGGTTTTTTTAATATTATATTATTGACCCATAAAATGAATAATAAAAAAAAAAAAAAATAATTAATATCAGTAAAAAATGAAATCGATTAATTCCTCATTTTTTTTTATTCTGATCTTAAAAAAAAGTTGATTACACTAATTAAAAACTGATTTTTATTTTCTCTTTGACATATACCAGGATATCCAGGAGGTAAAAATATTTTCTTCCCTTGTCTATTTATAATTCGATTCTTAATATTAGAAGCCAAATTCGCATATATTCCAAAAAACATGTTGTAATTTTTCTCCATTACTTGTTACTGAATTATTGTCATGTTATGTCCCCATAAATTAGAAGTTCGAAATCTAATTTCCTTACGTTTATATTTTTTTTTAAATCTTGATAAAGATGAAAACGAATTACTTACATATACTTTCGAATTAAAAGAACTATTGAACAACAAACAATAAAAAAACTTTTCACTTCCTGAAAAAAAAATGCAGTGAATCCTCATTATTTACCGCAGTTGCCTAAATAGGATTCATTTTGATCGTTTCAAACATTTCGATGGATTGGATGGATTAGCACAGATTGGATTTACAGCTTAATATTCATAATTAAGTCACTGAAATTTTAACAGAAAAGAGGAAAAGATAAAACAGTTGATATTAACAGAAATTCATTATTTTTCAATGAGAATTTTGATTTGTTCTCGCGGTAATTTCTCGCTAAGGAGCCATTTAGAATAAGTCCATAATCCTCGGATAGTTGCAGCAAAAGTTCAGGAAAATCATCCAACCTTTCAAAGAAGCACCCAAGTTGTCTGATTTCCCGAACTTCACTTTCATCTTAGAAAAAGAAAAATAATATATTTAATGTCATCTGCATATCTATAAATGCTAAAATTAGGCACTACAATACAGTCAGTAAGCCAGAAGGCCTCTACGCCTCAGAATGCCTTGCACTAAACACAGCCAGACAATTAGACGAGGTAGAAAAAAAGGAAAGAAAGATCTTACGGAAAATCCTGGGACCAAAATATGAAGATGGAAAATGGAAACTGAGAAACAACAAGGAAATCTACGCAAAA
>JAFIDM010003189.1:53421623-53452963 GCA_023159025.1 Thereuonema tuberculata | reverse complement strand
ATTTAAGCCAATTTATAAAAAGTACAATACATTTTTCAAATTTAAATATTTCACCGACATTAACTTCTGTTTGTAAAAGCCACATTACATTTTTTAATATTTAACAGATCTTTAAGAAACAAATATATCCTAATGTTGTAAGCTAATCTCTTCATAATCCAAAAGATTTGCAGTGACTTCATCCAATTAGGCATTTTTCTTGGCCTTAACTTTAATGCTCTTGACCACAAGAGAAATGAAAAGCTAATTCAGATTTATTGTGTTTTATGTCTTATATGTTCAGATATTTGTTCTTTAAGCCTTCGGAAGTTTCGAAAGAGAACAAATTATTACATTATTATTACAAATTATTACATGATATTTTATAAACAACAATAGATGTTTTAAATAAACAAGAACATCATTACTTTTAAAATATCTTCTTTGCTACTACTAAACAATATTTTATCTTTTTTGAACAAGAAACTTCTTCAGTATTTTAGTTGAGAAGAAGAACTAACTTTCTCTTTTCTCAAAATTTCAAAATTCGTTATGAATACACGCTGTTTTTAAATTACAATAATACATTTCATATTTATTAACGTCATGCTTACTGCATACAATACTTTGTTCAAAATTTTGTTAAGTAGTGCTTTAACAACAATAATCTTAATTAATGAAGAAGTAGATAGATTTATGATTGAATCTTGCATCATTAAAATTTTTCCATGTGTGAATAAACAAAAAATTTTAAAAGTTAGCACTAATACTTTAATAAATTCAAAAAAAGCATTAAAAACATAAATGTAAAGAAATTCTTTTAGTTTATTCAATAGTTTATTCCCACAATAAATTGTATAGTGTTTCATTGTTTTATTAAGAGAGTATCATTATCATTATATTATAAATTCCTACAATTAATTGTATAGTGTTACAATATTTGGTTAAGAATATGTCACTTTCATATATTATTTTCAGATTCCTTTGTTATTTAACTATGAACTGATATCAGTCAAAATAATGTATAAATTTATCATACGATACTATTATTATTTTGTAATGAATTCTTGTTAAGGAATAGGTTAAATATCTATCACTAACCATCTGAAGAGCTTTTTTTGATACAAAAAGAACGAAATATTGTGGAATAATAAAGTTGTTATGAGGAAAGGAGTAGAATATGATTTATTTATGAAGAAGTTTATTATTAATAATCTGAATGATTTAATTGTTTAATACAAATACTAAGCATGATGTGAATTAATATGTACTGTATTATTGTAATTTTTAAAAGCTTGTATTCATAACGAATTACGAAATTTAGAGGAAAGAGAAAGTTTTTCTCCTCAACTGAAACCTGAAGAAGTTTCTTGTTCAAAAGAAACGAAATATTGTTTATGAGTAGTAACGAAGATATTTTATAAATAACGATGTTCTTGTTCATTTAAAACATATGCATAAGCATTGAGATAACAATACGTGTTATAGTACATGCTTTTCTTAATATCTTAATTAATAAAAAAAATTATGTTTTTCAAAACACTGAATGAAATGTCCATTTTTACGGTCGTTTTATATTTTTTTCATTCACAGGTAGCGGAGGTAAGATATGAAAAAAGATTTCTCTTACTAAAAATAGCACAGTTATCTCTCGATACAAGACTGAAATGAAAATCCAATTTGTAGTAACGAAGATATTTTATAAGTAATGATGTTCCTGTTTATTTAAAACGTATGTATAAGCATTGAGATAATAATATATGTTATATTACAACCTTTTTTTTAATCTCTTCATTAATAAAACAATTATGTTTTTCAAAATACTGAATGAAATATGAAATTTTACGGTCGTATAATTTTGTTTTCTTTCACAGGTAGCGGAGGTAAGATATTTAAAAAGATTTCTCTGACTAAAAATAGCACAATTAATGCTCTCGATACAAGATTGAAATGAAACGCTACTGTACTTCAGATTTATTGAGTTTTATTCCTCATATTAGTTCAGATATTCGTTCTTTTAAGTCTTCGGAAAGTCTTCAACTATTACTTGGTATTTTATAAGCAATACTAGATGCTACATTACAATCTTTTCTGTTAAATTTATTTATTAATTAAGAGATTATGTTTTTCAAAACAAATGCATGAAATATCAATATTTTTTTAACGCCTTTCATTTTTTCATTTTCTTAAACAGCCAGATAAGATCTCTAAACAGATTTCTCTGATTAAAAGCTAGACAATTAATTCAGGATTTCATACTTTAGACTTAATTGTGTTGCTTTTCATCAGAATTTCAAACTTCGAGTTTTCTATTTAGATTTAAGTGTGAAATACAAAACTGGAAGTTGGCATTGTTTAATTTAAGTAACTTATTCCGGTAAAGATTTGGTTATTAAATTGTGAGAAACAAAGTGGAATGGTTTTAAATAAAGACTAAAATAACCTAACTTGCTTAAATAAATTTATCCTTATGTTTGTGGGTTTAGAGTACACTTATTCTCAATACGTCTTCACCGAATAATAATATGGAGAAGACAATAACATATAGGATGAATAACCTCAATATTGAGATATTGGAACCGTGCTGACAGAAGAGCAGCTCTTTATTGGTTCACGTTGGATGGTAGCGTTTCTAGGCTTCCAATGAATCTTTCCAAATGCTCGATGGGGATCAGGTGACTGAGCCGGCCAATGAAGCAAATGGAAATAAAGAATCATGCTCACTGAACCAATCGGAGACCAGATAAGCACAGTGACAGGGTACGTTGTCCTGTTGAAAGTGGCCATCTGCATTGGGGAATGATATAGCCATACACGAGTGCACTTGATCGCTACAATGCTGAGGTAGTCCGTGTTATTATGAGATTTTCAAGGTGTATTAGAGAACAAGTGTGTCCCAGGAATATGGGACCATTATTCCACAGCCACCCAGTTGTAGTATTGTCACATGGCAATAGGGGATCCATGGATTAATGCTGCCTGTCCATATTCGTATCCTAAGAGGTGGCTAAGGGATTTGAAATGTGACTAAGGGAATTCCTTTGATTTCAACTCCGATAGAGATTTTTCTTTTGCATAGATTTCGAGAGGGGCTTCAGCCGCTTTAATGGATCGATTGTTAATCGAGTTCTTTTTATTTTTTTTTTATTATTGTAATGTTTGTTTGGGAGGTAGTTATGATTATTATTTATGTAAAGAGAGTGGAATTGAATTCCAAAGTTTAGTTGTTGTTTTTTTTTTGTTTGTTTGTTTTATTTATGGAAAAAGAGGGGAACTGAATTTTGATAATTATTTTTTATTTGATCCGTGGGAATTTTTTTTTTTTTTTTTTTGGAATTCGTTAACCACCCACTGGAAATTTTCATTCTGTTAAGAAATGTGGGATTAGCCTTAATCACAAATATTTGGGCCAGTAAATAAAAAGACTTATGATGTGGAGAATCGAGAAAAGGATATGTAGATGAGAGGTAACTAATAGAAAAGAGATTGTTGGGGAAGAGATTCCGGAGGTCAAGTCATTTAGTTGACAAATCCAGAAAGTCGGGTTAGGGATTTCAGAGATTTCGAGAGGCAAGGCCAGGTAGCGGAGAAGTCAGTCAAGTCAAGAAGTAGCCATCGGCAGTAAAGAAAGAAAAGAATATCCGAGTTTGATTTGCCGTGGAGATAGGAAACGTGCATATCTGAAGTGGGCAGTCAGAGGAAAGAAAATGTCCGTCTCTGAAGTGGGCCGTAAGAAGAAAGGAAACGTCCGTCTAAGAAGTGGGCCATGGGAAGAAACGAAACGTCTGTCTATGAAATGGGTCGTGAGAGAAAGGGAAAGTCCGCCTCTGAAGTGGGCCGTGAAGGATCTGCCGTGAGACAAAGAAAATTTCCGTCTCTCTTGCCTTTGATCGGTGAAGAAAGTTAACATCAAGGATAATATTTATTTTGTACCACTGTGTAATTTTGTGTGTGTATGTGTAATTACAATGTCATAAGTTTTTTTTTTTATTATTTAAAAATTTTTTTTGAATTAAGGTTAGAGACCATTTGTAAAAAGAAAAAGAAGATTTTTATTATTTGCTCCAAATTAACTGCTAGTTACTTTGAACAAGTCGTCACAGCTGTGGGGTGGTGTGTAATTATTGTGATAAGGAATAGTAAATTTTCTTTTATGTTTTAAAATCCAAAAGTATTCATAGTGTCCTCTATTTTTTTTTTTTTTTTACTTATTTATGCTGATACTGCCTTATCGTTAAGCTGTAAATGATGGGCACCTTGGTTTAATTTTAATTTAATTTTTTATGCATAGTCTAACAACTGTACTTTTTCTTCTAATATGATAGGATTGTGTTCACTGAGAAATTTTAATAGCAGATTAATTTATTTCGCTTAAAATTTTATTTTTGGAGTTTTCCTCTACATCCCCTCAACCAGAAATGAACAAATATTTACAACCTACTTAAATTATGATATCATTCAAAGATGTGAGGAGTCTTTATATATTACTATTCGCCCTTTGGTTTGCTTCTCTTTTTATCTTTTTCTCCATTTGTTTTATTCTATTCACTTTATTTGGCATTTTTTTAGTATTGTATTATTGACCTATAAACTGAATAATATATAAATATTTAATATCAGCAAAAATTGAAGTAGCTTAATTCCTTAGTTTTTTTTTTTTTATTCTGATCTTAATTACACTAATTTAAAACTGATTTTTATTTTCTCTTTGACATAAACCAGGATATCCAGGAGGTAAAAATATTTTCTTCCCTTATCTATTTATTATTCGATTCTTGATATTAGAATCTATCAAAACCAAATTATCCTAAAAAAGATTGTTTTAATTTTTCTTCATTAATTGTTACTAAATTATTGTCTGAAGTTAGGAAAATTAAATTCATGTTTTGTCCCCATAAATTAGAAGTTCGAAATCTAATTTCCTTACGTTTGTTCTTTATTTTATATTTGAATCTAGAAAACCACAAAAACGAATTACTAACATATACTATCAATTAAAAAAACTATTGAACAACAAACAATACAAGCTTTTCACTTTCTGAAAAAAAAAACCAAGATAATTAATGCTTTTAGATAGTGTCAAAAGCAATGCGGCCACGTAATAAAGTTATAAACAAAATTTTATCGAACGATATTTTGGAAGTGGTTTAGAGGTCTGATTTTTTGGCCGTCACATACATTTTGATGCTGAACACAATGGTGAAGGTTTCATTCTAATATCTGTAACCGTTTGGCCACTACAGAGTGTGACATCCGGCAAGCTTCCCACTTTTCAGTGTGACATCCAGCAAGCATAATACCAAGAGGCAAGGGACCGCTAAAAATACATTAAATCCTCAGTATTTACCTAAGTTGCCTAAATAGGATTAATTTTAATCGTTTCAAAAAATAGGACAGATTGGATTTACAGCTTAGTATTCATTAGGAAAGTCACTAAAATTTTAACAGAAAAGACGAAAAGTTAAAGAAGTAAATATTAACAGAAATTCATTATATTTCAATGAAAATTTTAATTTCTTCTAGCGTTAATTTCTCGCTAAGGGGCCACTTAGAATAAATCCATAATCCTCGAATAGTTGCAGCAAGCGTTCACGAAAATTATCGAACCTTTCAAAGAAGGGTCAATCCATACGAAATCAACCAATGGGTGTTGCTGACATATTTTATTTTATTTTTGATAATACATTTTCTGTTTATATATACATTTGAGAATATCAAACCCGATTTTTAAAAAAAAAATTATTATTATTACTTTAGCTTTTATCGGCCATTTTGTACATGAGGGTCAACCGTTTTTGGCGTTTTCAGAGGTTAGCGGTAAGTTAAATAACTTTTTTGTTTATTAAGATATCACCTTGGAATAAAACCCATCTTATTCTAAATAAAATTATCTACAAATCATGTTATGACCAAAAATGTGTTAAGTTATAAGGAAATAACCTAAAACTTAACTAGAAAAATGTGTTGTCGATTAGAATAAATTGAAGATTTAGGGAATTTTTTTTCCAAGAAGGGATTAAAACACAACTTTAATGTTTTTTCCCATTGAAAATATAATAGAGAAGAAGACTTAAAATAAATTTGATAACTTTTAAATGCCATCTTTAGGTTTTACTGGCCTTCAAATATCGCAATTTGTCCAAAATTCCGATTTTCAAACAGGCATATCTCAAAAGGGGCTGAATCAAAAAATCTGAAATTTTCAAAAAATACTCTTCTAGTATCTGGTAACAACCACATGAAATTTCATCATTGTGTTTTAATCAGAAGTATTTTTTTTTTAATTAAAGAAAAAAGCAAAAATACACAGTACGACGCACATTGACGCAGACTCCTAAAGTGTTAAAACACTTAAAAAAACACACCTAATAAACTCATCTATTCTAGGCCTATATGTACAAAATGTGTAAACTGTAATTGAAATCCAGAGCTACTATTATTGGAGTAACCCTCAAGTTACCTTGCACCCTTGTATGAGCTGCATGATGGTGAAATCAGCCACAGAAGCCTTTCTGTTATAAGTGACTATTTGGACCATAGGACCACGACTGTGCACTGCTTTCAAAAACATTTGACTGAAGATATATTAAAAAAAATGCTGCTTTAGTAAAAAAAAAAAAAATGTTTTTTTTTTATTATTTAGTTAGTTTATTAAATGTGTTTTTTTTAGTGTTTTAACACTTGAGGAGTCTGCATCAATGTGCGTCGTACTGTGTATTTTTGCTTTTTTCTTTAATTAAAAAAAAAAAAACTACTTCTGATTAAAACACAATGATGAAATTTCATGTGGTTGTTACCAGATACTAGAAGAGTATTTTTTGAAAATTTCAGATTTTTTTGATTCAGCCCCTTTTGAGATATGCCTGTTTGAAAATCGGAATTTTGGACAAATTGCGATATTTGAAAGCCTATAAAACCTAAAGATGGCATTTAAAAGTTATCAAATTTATTTTAAGTCTTCTTCTCTATTATACTTTTAAGGGGAAAAACATTAAA
Source organism: Thereuonema tuberculata (assembly GCA_023159025.1). Classification (NCBI taxonomy): domain Eukaryota; kingdom Metazoa; phylum Arthropoda; class Chilopoda; order Scutigeromorpha; family Scutigeridae; genus Thereuonema; species Thereuonema tuberculata. The sequence continues at coordinate 53,445,988 of JAFIDM010003189.1, read as the reverse complement.
GTTGTGTTTTAATCTCTTCTTGGAAAAAAAATTCCCTAAATCTTCAATTTATTCTAATCGACAACACATTTTTCTAGTTAAGTTTTAGATTATTTCCATACAACTTAACACATTTTTTGTCAAAACATGATTTGTAGATAGTTTTATTTAGAATAAGATTGTTTTTTATTCCAAGTTGATATCTTAATAAACAAAGAAGTTATTTAACTTATCGCTAACCTCTGAAAACGCCAAAAACGGTCGACCCTCATGTACAAAATGGCCGATAAAAGCCAAAGTAATAATAATAATTTTTTTAAAAAAATCGTTTTGTACTCCCAAATATATATATAAACAGAAAATATACTATCAAAAATAAAATAAAATATGTCAGCAACAAATTATTTTTTTATTGGTTGATTTCATATGGATTGATTCAGAAGCACTCAAGTTGTCTGATTTGACGAACTTCACTTTCCTATTAGATAGAAAAAAAATTGATATATAAAAAATATATATAATTTAATGTGCTGCTGAAATTTTTACTACAGTAGAGCCTCGATTATCCGCGGAGTTGGGGGGCAATGGTAAAAATCGCAGATAACCCGAAAAAAGAATAAGAATGACGTGAAAACACGAAAAAATAATACTTCAGCATAAAAACTACATTATATATACAAAAAAACAATACGCAAAACTTTTAAAATATGTACAGTACAGCAGAAACCTTTCTGCAGAGCAAGAGGCTGCCACACAAATTCCGAGAAGGCCTACAGGATTACGATGCACAATAAACCTGTCAGTAATTTTGTAGGGCCTATTGTACTTTCCCTGTTGTTGGCTTGGATTAAAATTGGTTTTTTTGAGGTTCGGAATTAAAAACTTTTTTGCGATACTCGTACATAATTCGCACAGTGGATCATCCGCTCGCGGATAATCCGGGCTCTACTATATTTGCAAAAGCATAGTTGTCATCTGTATAGTGTGTCCCCACGAGTTGAGACTCAGCCACGCCTCTTCAAACGAACAATACATTTCACAATAGGGGTGAGAGTTGTAAAAGAAAAATTTGGGGGGAAAAAAACAAAAAAAAACAAGATTAGAAAGTTTTTTTTTAAAATATTTACTATTAAAGAAAAAAATTATTTATAAAATAATTATGAATAACATTTATATTGTCAATAGGGGAAAAAAAATCAAAATAATGAAAAAATAACTACATACAATTGGTTAAAAATCTTTCAAATCAATAAAATTAATAATAATGATCTAAGATTGGAAAACTATATTTTATATAGTTTTCCAATCTTAGACCATTATTATTAATATAATTCTGAAGCACTAAAATGTAAAACTTTATTAATAGCTTTATTATTCTAACAATTTTATTTTGTTGTTTTGATTGAGTATTATTATTACAAACAATATTATATTATTTTAGTTTTGTTTTCATTTCCATTATATCAAACATGCAGTTGTAATTCATGCAGTTATTATTATTATTATTATTTTTGTCAATCTAATTCTATAATTTTAGTACAAGTGCCAATGTTCTTAATTTGGATATTTGTATATGTTCTGAGGAACTTTACGGAATTGTTTTTAAACAAGTTTTGCTTTTTTTTTTAACTGTCAGCAGTTAATTGTTAAATAAAACATTATTACCATGAAGTGAATATATATTTCTTACTTACATTAATTTATATAATTTATATATAATTACGATTTTTCATAATTTAAATAAATAAGAAACAGTATAAATATAACAGTTCTTAAATAGCAAATCAGTTTTATACATCGTTACAGCTAAAATGTAACATAATTCTTATTATATGTAAGAAAAATAGATATATAATGTCGTATTTTATAACATCAATTCTTCCGTTATAACCAAGAAACAAAATCTGTGCATTTCCCCTGAAAATGTAAAACTATCACACTGACCCCTCAAATGACTTCTTAGAAACGTCGCCTACCACGTGACTCGATTCGTGGTGGACACACTTCAGTTACCTTCCCATGGAAAATATTTAAGCAATTTCTTAAAAGTGCAATAAATTTATCAAATTTAAGCATTTCACCGACTTTAACTTCTGTTTCAGACTCGGATTGATAAAACCACATTACATGTTCTAATATTTAACAGGAATCTTTAAAAAACAAATACATCCTAATATTAAGCTAATCTCATATTCATCCAAAAGATTTACAGTCACTTCCTCCAATTAGGCATTTTTTTTGGCCTTAACTTTAATGCTCTGCACCACAAGAGAAATGAAAAGTTAATTCGATTTACAGTGTTTTATGCCAGTCTTCGGAAAGTTTCGAAAAGAGAATAATAAATTATTACATGATATTTTATTTTAAATAACAATAGATGTTTTGAATAAATAAGAACATCATTACCTACAAAAAACAATATTTCGTTTCTTTTGAACAAGAAACTTCTTCAGGTTTCAGTTGACAAGAAGCAAAACTTTCTCTTTCCTCTAAATTTTCAATAATACAATGCATATTAATTAACATCATGGTTAGGTGATACAATATCGTAATATGAAATTCAAAGGACAGAGAAAGTTTTTCTTCTCCTCAATTGAAACCTGAATAAGTTTCTTGTTCAAAAGAAACGAAATATTGCTTACGAGTAGCAAAGAAGATATTTTATTGTTAATGATGTGCTTGTTTATTTCAAACGTACGTATAAGCATTGAGATAATAATAGATTTTATATTACAAGCTTTTTTTTAATCTCTTAATTAATAATAAAATTATGTTTTTCAAAACACTGAATGAGATATCAATTTTTACGGTCGTTTTATTTTTTTTTTCTTTCACAGGTAGCGGAGGTAAGATATGTAAACAGATTTCTCTGACTGAAAATAGCACAATTAATGCTCTCGATACAAGATTGAAAACTAAAAAAATTAAAACTGATTTTTATTTTCTCTTTGACATATACCAGGATATCCAGGAGGTAAAAATATTTTCTTCCCTTATCTATTTATTATTCGATTCTTAATATTAGAAACTTAATATTAGTTGTCATCTATACTTACTTTCCCCACGCGACAATATTTAAGTCAATTTAAAAAAAGTATAATAAATTTTTCAAATTTAAGTGTTTCACCGACTTCAACTTCTGTTTCAGACTCGGTTTCTTAAAGCACATTACAAGTTTTAATATTTAACAAGAATCTTAAAAAAACAAACATATCCTAAAGCTGTAAGCTAATCTCTTCTTAATCCAAAACATTTAGTCACTTCCTCAAATTAGGCATTTTTCTTGGCCTTAACTTTAATGCTCTTGACCACAGGAGAAATGAAAAGCTAATTCAGTTTTACTGTGTTTTAGGTCTTTTATGTTGAGATATTAGTTCTTTCAGTCTTCGGAAAATTTCGAAAAGAGAACAATAAATTATTACCTGATATTTTATAAACAACAATAGATGTTTTAAATCAAGAACATCATTATCTACAAAATATCTTCTTTGCTACTCATAAACAATATTTCGTTTCTTTTAAACAAGAAACTTCTTCAGTATTTAGTTGAGAAGAAGAACAACTTTCTCTTTCCTCAAAATTTCATAATTCCTTATGAATACACGCTGTTTTTAAATTACAATAATACAAGCAATAATACAATATATATTAATTAACAACATGCTTACTGCATACAATACTTTGTTCAAAATTTTGTTCAAGTAGTGTTTTAATAACAATGATCCTAATGATTTATTTGTTTAATACAAATACCAAGCGTGATGTTAATTAATATATATTATATTATTGTAATTTAAAAAAGCTTGTATTCATAACAAATGATGGAATTTAGAGGAAAGCCAGAAGTTTTTCTTCTACTCAACTGAAACCTGAAGAAATTTCTTGTTCAAAAGAAACGAAATATTGTTTATGAGTAGTAACGAAGATATTTTATAAATAACGATGTTCATTTAAAACATATGTATAAGCATTGAGATAACAATACGTGTTATACTACATGCTTTTTTTAATATCTTAATTAATAAAAAAATTATGTTTTTCAAAATACGGAATGAAATAGGAAATTTTACGGTCGTTTTATTTTGTCTTTCTTTCACAGGTAGCGGAGGTAAGATATGTAGACAGATTTGACGAAAAATAGTACAAATAATGCTCTCGATACAAGATTAAGATGAAAAGCTACTGTATTTCAGATTTATTGAGTTTTATTTCTCGTATTAGTTCAGATATTTGTTCTTTAAGTCATCGGAAAGTCTTCAACTATTACTTGGTATTTTATAAGCAATACTAGATGCTATATTACAATCTTTTCTGTTAAATTTATTTATTAATTAAGAGATTATCTGTTTCAAAACAAATAAATGAAATACCAATTTTTTTAGGGCCTTCGTTTTTTCTTTTTCTTCAACAGTCAGATAAGATCTCTAAACAGATTTCTCTGATTAAAAGCTACACAATTAATTCAGGATTTCATACTTTAGACTTAATTGTGTTGCTTTTCATCAGAATTTCAAACTTCCAGTTTCCTATTTCGACTCAACTGTGAAGTAGAAAACTGCAAGTTGGAAATGTTAAATTTAAGTAACTTACTGTAGTAGAAATTCAGTTATGAAATTGTGAGCAACAAAGTGGAATGGTTTTAAATAAAGACTTAAATAAAATAACTTGCTTAAATAAATTTATCCTTATCTTTGTGGGTTTAGAGTACACTTATTTTCATTAGTTATTCACCGAATAATAATATAGAGAAGATAATAACATATAGAATGAAGGACAGTAATTCCACAAGGTCTTGGAACCGTTTCGGAGGAATATTGGACCATGCTGACAGAAGAGCAGCCCTTTATTGGTTCACATTGGATGGTGGCGTTTCTAGACTTCCAATGAATCTTTACACCTCAACCCACAAATGCTCGATTGGGATCAGGTGACTGTGCCGGTGAATAAAGCAAGTGGAAATAAAGAATCATGCTCACTGTACCAATCGGAGACCAAACAAGCACGGTGACAGGGTGCATTATCCTGTTGAAAGTGGCCATCTGCGTTGGGGAATGCTATAGCCATAAACGGGTGCACTTGGTCGCAACAATGTTTAGATAGCTCGATGTATTAAGAGATGTTTGCATGAGTATTAGAGAATAAGTGTGTCCCAGGAGAACATTGCCCCAGACCATTATTGCATAGCAACGCACCTGTAGGATTGGCACTTGGCTTATTCAACATTATTTTCGGAATATGTAATACGAATAAATATAGCTACTTCATCACAGGAGTCGGTTTCAATCGAGGCCGACGCTATCTTTAAACGTTGAATGGCGAGGGGCTGATATGAGTTTTCTATTGAATGCCATGATGGGAGTTTTCTATTGGATGTTGCAATTTTAACTCGCCAGTTTCCCAGCAGCAAAAATTTGGGATTTGATTTGCGAGTTGGTGCACAGAAAGTGTCACCTGATCGTTGCTTTAGCAGCGATCAAAATTAACGGAAGTTTTGGTGCACTTGTCCCTTAATGTTGCTATGGTGTTTTCGGTCATTGGTTTGTGGAATTAGAGATCAGACTTGGAGCTACTGAGAACTGTAACTGAACTATTTTATTCATAGAATCAGGGGTTTAAATAAACTTATTTACAGGGGCTGTGATTGCGTGCTTTTACAATTGATTGGGGTTTAAATCACAAGTGGTCTTGAAATGAATTTTAACTGAATCTTTAAATTACAACGAAGCAGATGGGGGGAAGAACTCCAACGGAAAATTTGAATTAAATAAACAGCATTAAACGGTTAATAGTAAAATTAGAATGTACAGTAGAATAAATGCTGATTATATTATTTTATTTTATAAATTTTATATATTTTATAAAATTTAAATTATTATATTTATTTTTAGTGTTTTGTATCATAACAATAAATAGAATAAGTAGAACTATAATACAAAGATAAATAGAATAAGTAGAACTATAATACAAAGATAAATATGAATATATAGAAATCATTACAAATTTAAAAATCATTACAATATGACTACTTCCTTTGACTTCAACTGCGAGAGAGATTTTGATATAGATTGGCCTGAAGAGTGGAAAAAATCAGTATTCATCCCATTACCAAAGAAAGGAGATTCAAATGATTGCATAAATTATCGCACAATAGCCTTGATTTCATGTAAGCAAAATCTTGCTCAAAATTATCCAACAACGTCTCCGACCGTTCATTGAAGCAGAGCTGCAAGATTCTCAAGCTGGCTTCCGGCGTGATCGTGGTACTCGCGACCATATTTCAAACCTTCGGTGGATTATGGAAAAATGTTATAAGTATCAGAAAAACATTTACATTTGTTTTATTGACTATCAAAAGGCGTTCGACTGCGTTGAACATAACCAATTATGGAAGGCATTGCAACAACTAAACATTCCTGTGCATCTAATAGAGATGATAAGATCTCTATATATTGATCAAAAAGCTACTGTTAGAACACAATATGGAGACACTGTGGTTTGATATTGATAGAGGTGTGCGACAGGGTTGCATTCTATCCCCGTTCCTCTTTAATCTGTACTCTGAAATGGTAATGAGGAAAGCAAACTTGGAAGAATCAGAGATCGGTGTGAGGGATTGGTGGTAGAGTTATCAACAACCTTAGATACGCAGATGATACAACTTTGTTATCAGAAACTGAGGAAGGGTTGAGACAACTTGTAGGAAAGATCAAGAGAGAAAGTGAAAAGATGGGTCTCCTTCTTAATATCAAAAAGACAAAGATCATGACGACTGCTGAAACAAAGGATAATAAAATAACCATCGATGGAGAACAATTTGAATGCGTGAAAGATTTTTATTTCCTTGGATCCAAGATTGACCAGAGTCGAGGCTGTTGTCCTGAAATTAAGCGTCGAATCGCATTGGGCCACAGAGCAATGTTGAGCATGAATACAGTATGGAAAAGTAAGGACATCGGTCTTTCGACTAAACGCAGACTAGTCAATGCCATAGTGTTTCCTATTGCATTGTATGGATGTGAAAGTTGGACAATAAAGAAAGCTGATTGGAGGAGAATAGATGGGTTCGAACTGTGGTGTTGGAGACGACTCTTACGAATTCCATGGACAGAAAAGGTTACAAACAGGGAGATTTTGAAATGCATGAAACCTGACATTTCACTTGGCGGGAAGGTAAATAGAATGCAGCTAAAATATTTTGGACATGTGTCACGATCTGATTCACTTGAGAATGCAATAATGCTGGGAATGATGAGTGGGAAAAGAAGGCGTGGCCGACCGAGGATCACATGGATAGACACGATTAAAGCAATCACAGGCCTAAGTTTAGAGCAGCTAAGAAGGAAGGCACAAGATCGGAAAGAGCGGCGAGAGATGACCCATAGAATCGCCAAGAGTCGGATACGGCTAAATGGTTAAAAACAACAACAAATAGATCTACAAAAATTGAACATATTTACAACTAACTTAAATTATTATATTATTCACAGATATTTTTATATATTACTTTTCTCCCTTTGGTTTGCTTCTGTTTTTATCTTTTTATCCATTTGTTTTATTTTATTCACTTTATATGTTTTTTTTTAATATTGTATTATTGATTCATAAGCTAAATAATAAATAAAATAAATAAATATTTAATATAAGCAAAAACTAAAGTCGCTTAATTTCTCAGTTTTTTTTTATTCGTGCCTTAAAAAAAAGTAAATTACACTAATTTTTATTTTCTCTTTGACATATACCAGGATATCCAGGAGGTAAAAATATTTTCTTCCCTTGTCTATTTATTATTCGATTCTTAATATTAGAAACTTAATATTAGTTCTCATCTATACTTACTTTCCCAAGGGGACAATATGTAAGCCAATTTATTAAAAGTACAATAAATTTATCAAATATAAGCATTTCACCGACTTTAACTTGTGTTTCAGACTCGGTTTGATAAAGCCACATTACATGTTTTAATATTTAACAAGAATCTTTAAGAAACAAATAGATCCTAATGTTAAGCTAATCTGTTCATAATCCAAAAGATTTGCAGTTACTTCCACTAATTAAGCATTTTTCTTGGTTTTAACTTTAAAGCTCTCGATCACAACAGAAATGAAAAATTAATTCAGATTTACTGTGTTTTATATCTTATATGTTTGGATTTTAGTTCTTTAAGTCTTTGGAAAGTTTCGAAAAGAGAACAATGAATTGAATGTGTGAGTTGAAAAGGTACACATTCCAAAAATGTAAACTTTCGGAAAAGTAAAAAAAAAAATGTTTTTTAAGAAAACTAATTTTTTTACAAAAAAAATTTCTATTATCGATTTATATCTTTAAGTGAAGCGAACTCATTGTGCTTTGTAAATATACAGTATACACATATAACTTTTTATAGTCTAAAAATATGTAGAAGTGTTAAGGAATATGTTCCTTTTTCAACTCAGTGTTTTAAAAATGAAAAAAAAATCTCATAAAACTTTTTTTTTGTCTATATTATGTTAGATAATGTAACATTACATCACGCCTTATATTGTGCTTTGTAAATATATGCATATATAACTTTTTGTAGCATAAAAATATGTAAATGTGTTGAGGAATATGTTCCTTTTTCAACTCAATGTTTTAAAAATGAGAAAAAAATCCTATAAGAAAAAACTTCTTTTTTGTTATATTATGTTACGTAACGTAACATTACATCCCGCCATGTCACATATAGACTCATTAGTCATCATTGTTATCTTCGTTGGCTTCTGTAGTAGTTTTGGTTAGCCAGGATAGTCTTTCTTGAAAGAAGGGGTGGTGCTCATCGGGGATGTAATGGATCACCTTTTCAAGATCTTTCAGTTTTTCTTTCTTCATGGGAACGTTTCCTATTGGGTATGCCTTGGTCTCAGGAAGTACAATAGTGTTGGTTTTTTTTTTAGTTTGAAAATAGATCTTACGGGATTGTCAATGTAAGGGGATGTTTCAACGAACCCTTTTGCTTCACGTGCTTATTTTGAAAGTTACTAACCTATTTTCTAAGCTTTTTGCTATAAATATTGTAGCCACCATTTCTTGAACTCCAAAAGTGAGTCACATTATTTTAACCAGGGATGGGACTGGAATAGCATTACCACGGTTGTTGTGTTTACCTCTCATGTCAATGGTTGATTTTTCAGAGGCCAAAATATTTGTCAGCCTAATGATAACTGTGTGAAGGCTGATGTAAGCATTGCGGCATTACTTCAACTCTGCTTGTCCCTTTCATGGCAAAAGTATTTGACAGAGGACTCGTATTGTTTTCAGTTTTCATTATTGGTCTTTGCCTCGCAATATGAAACCTCGCAATCAGGATAATTAAAAAAGGTCCCTGCTCATTCTTATGTCTGCCATTTAATAGGAGTTTACAATAGCAATATTCTCCTTTTCCTCATACAAAAACTATCCACGCATTTTTGCCTACACTTACAGTTTGGTCCGGTAGTTTTGGCTAGGACAAGCATCCCTGCTGAAGTTACAAACTCCTCACCTCAACGTCTTACTAACTTTTCCTTCTCCCGTACATGTTCTTCTTTATTCACTCTCCCCTTTTTACGTCTTGGTTCACCACTGTCGACATTGTTAGTAAATCAATCAAAACCTATTAAACTTCACTAAACGAATATAACTGACAATAAGCACAATATAGTTTCACTTTATAAATCAAACATAACCTTGAACAGCTCGTCTGCTACATCACAGCAACAAGTGATTGAGCACTAGCGCTTCAGCGTTACTGGTACTAGAGCGGCTTTGAGTTGAAAAAAGAACATATTTCTTGGAATATGTCCCTTTTTCAACTCACTCGCTTTTACATAGCTCTCTTAAGTAGCCTTAAATTAGAGGAATTTGTTCCTTTTTTTGCTCAATGGATGTATATACGTCCAAAGAAGAAAATAGCTATCTCAGTTTAGTTTGTCATATTTTTGGAATATGTATCTTTTTCAACTCACTTATTTAATTATTACATGATATTTTATAAACAACAATAGATTTTAAAAAAAAACAAGAACATCATTACCAATAAAATATCTTCTTTGCTACTCATAAACAATATTTCGTTTCTTTTGAACAAGAAACTTCTTCAGATTTCAGTTGAGAAGAAGAAAAACTTACACTTTCCTCGAAATTTCATACTTCATTATGAATACACGCTGTTTTTAAATTACAATAATACAATACATATGCATACATCATGCTTACTTCATACAATACTTTGTTCAAAATTTTGTTCAAGTAGTGTTTTAATAACAATATTGCTAATGATTTAATTGTGTAATACAAAAACTAAGCATAATGTTAATTATTATGTATTGTATTACTGTAATTTAAAAAAGCTTGTAATCATAATGAATTACGAAATGTAGAGGAAAGTTTCTCAGTAGTAACGAAGATTATTTTATAAGTAATGATATTCTTGATTATATAAAACGTATGTATAAGCATTGTGATAACAAAATAGATGTTATATTACACGCTTCTTTTTTAATCTCTTAATTAATAATAAAATTATGTTTATCAAAATATAAATGAAATGTTAATTCTTACGGTCGTTTTATTTTATTTTTCCTTCACAGGTAGCGGAGGTAAGATATCTAAACAGTACTTAAACTTTGAAGAAACAACAACTACTTCTTTCTTGATACCTACATTTCGTCTTTAATTCTAAAAGACTTCTTCAGGGTTTTACTTATATATATATATATATATAAATTAAATAAATAAAATAAAAGTAAACCAAATAAAGAGAAAAGAATTTCTTTTCTCACATTTCATTGAAACAATATCGAAATATTCAATCAACAATATGTATATAACTCTCTTGAAACAATAAGTAATAAACCCTCGCTTAAAACAATAATACACACTACTAAATAACAAAACTGAATTCATTTTAAATTCAAAATGTTATTTAATCTTTTATCTTTCTTTATAAACTTTCTGAATAAATCTCCACTTACTCCACTTACTTTTAATGACTTATCATTATTGATACAAAAACAAGAATTTACTACATATGATACTAAAACAATCTTATCTGTGTATCATCTATATTATTATAAATAATGTCAACAATCGGATCTCGTCATGGCTGAACCGAAAACAATGGTCCGCCCACTCTTGATACATTCATTTTTACACTTGAACGCGCTCACATGCTCCAATATCCTCTCTTTAATGTCCTCCCTGTACTTCCTATATACATTTCTGACAATTTCTACACTTCAGTGAATATACTAACCCCATATCCTCTTCTATAAACTTCTTTTTCTTAAATAACAAATTGTAATACATCAATTTAATTTTGTTACTCCTACACACTTCTTCCACATCTTTGTTAATCTTTAATAGAGTACAATTATGATATATAGAAGAATATGATTATAAATGTAAACAGATTTCTCTGACTAAAAATAGCACAATTCATGCTCTCGATCCAAGATTGAAATGAAAAGCTCCTGTATTTCAGATTTATTGAGTTTTATTTCAGATATAAGTTCAGGTATTCGTTCTTTAAGTCTTCGGAAAGTCTTCAATTATTACATGGTATTTTATAAACAATATTACATTCTATATTACAATCTTTCCTGTTAAATTTATTTCTAAATTAAGAGATTATCCTTTTCAAAAACATATAAATAAAATATCAATTTTTTTACGGCCTTTCTTTTTCTTCAACAGCCAGATAAGATATCCAAACATATTTCTCTGATTAAAAGCTACACAAATAATTCAGGATTTCGTACATTAGACTTAATTGTGTTGCTTTTAATGAGAATTTCAAACTTCCAGTTTCCTATTTAGACTTGAAGTGCGAAATAGAGTACACTTATTTTAGTATGTGTTCACCGAATAATAATATTGAGAACAGAATAACACATAGAATGAATAACACCAATTCTGCAAGGTGTTGGAACCGTTTCGGAGGAATATTGGACAGAATATGCTGACAGAAGAGCAGCCCTTTATTGGTTCACATTGGATGGTGGCGTTTCTAGACTTCCAATGAATCTTTCCACCTCAACCCACCAAATGCTCGATGGAGATCAGGTGACTGAGCCGGCCAATAAAGCAAGCGGAAATAAAGAGTCATGTTCACTGAACCAATCGGAGACCAAACAAGCACGGTGAGAGGGTGTATTGTCCTGTTGAAAGTGGCCATCTGCGTTGGGGAATGGTACAGCCATAAACGAGTGAACAATAATTTCGCAACAATATTTAGACCGTGAGAGGAAAGGAAACGTCCGTCTAAAAACATCCTCTTCTTTACTTTCTCTTCGGTCTGACGTCATTCCTTAATGGCGTCCTGAGGATGGCCACGTGAGACCACCTCAGTATCTTTCCCCAGGTGTTTCTGGAAGTTCCACGTGAATTCCATTGGATATGGACCTGTCTCCGGACAGAATACTATGGATGGATGGATGATAAGATTGTGTTCAATGAGAAATTTTAATAACAGATTAACATGTTTTGCTTAAAATTTTATTTTTGGAGGAAAAGGTTACTACATCCTCTCAACAAAAATTGAACATATTTACAACGAACTAAAATATGTTTATATATTACTATTCTCCCTTTGGTTTGCTTCTCTTTTCATCCATTTGTTTTATTCTATTCACTTCATATGGTTTTTTTTTTAATATTCTATTACTGACCCATAAGCTGAATAATAAATAAAATAAATAAATAATTAATATCAATAAAAAATGAAATCGATTAATTCCTCAGTTTTTTTTTATTCTGATCTTAAAAAAAATGATTACCCTAATTAAAAACTTATTTTTATTTTCTCTTTGACATATACCAGGTTATCCAGGAGGTAAAAATATTTTCTTCCCTTGTCTATTTATTATTCGATTCTTAATATATATTCCAAAAAATATGTTGTAATTTTTTAAACAATACAAATTTTCACCGTCTGAAAAAAAAAAAAAAAAAAACCAAGATAATTAATGCTTTTAGACAGTTTCAAAAGCAAAGCGGCCCCTTAACATGCACAATTTTATAAACAAAATTTTATCGGACGCGACCACTTTTGACCCTCCCAACTTTCCGGTAAGGGAGTTGTCCTAGAGGTCTGATTTTTTGGAAGTGGTCACCTACTTTTTGATGCTGAACATAATGGTGAAGGTTTCATTCTAAAATCTCTAACCGTTTGACCACAACAGTATGTGACATCCGGCAAGCTTTCCACTTTGAGTTTGACATCCAGCAAGCATAATACGAAGAGCGGTTCAATTTTTTTTACAGGCTAGCTGTAACCAAGGGGCCGCTAAAAATACGTTAAATCCTCAGTATTTACCTAAGTTGCCTAAATAGGATGATTTTAATCGTTTCAAAAATTAGGACAGATTGAATCTAGCGCTTAATATTCATTATGAAAGTCACTGAAATTTTAACAGAAAAGAAGAAAAGTTAAGGAAGTTCTTATTAACAGAAATTCTTTATATTTCAATGAGAATTTTAATATGTTCTCCCTAAGGGGCATTTGGAATAAGTCCATAATCCTCGAAAAGGTGCAGCAAAAGTTCAGGAAAATCATCCAACCTTTCAAAGAAGCATACAAGTTGTCTGATTTGACGAACTTCACTTTCCTATTAGAAAGACTAAAAAAAAATACATTTAATATCATGTGCTGCTCAAATTTATACTATCAGCAAAAGCATAGTTGCCATTTGTAGTTACTTTCCCAAGGACAATATTTAAGCAAATTTATTAAAAGTACAATAAATTCATCAAATTAAAGCATCAACTTTAACTTCTGTTTCAGACTCATTTGATAAAGCCACGTTACATGTTTTAATATTAACAGGAATATTTATGAAACAAATAGATTCTAATGTTAAGCTAATCTGTTCATAATCCAAAAGATTTGCAGTCACTTCCTCTAATTAGGCATTTTTCTTGGCTTTAACTTTAATGCTCTTGACCACAAGAGAAATGAAAAGCTAATTCAGATTTACTGTATTTTATGTCTTATATGTTCAGATATTTGTTCTTTAAGTCTTCGGAAAGTTTCGAAAAGACAACAATAAATTATTACATGATATTTTATAAACAACAATAGATGTTTTAAATCAAGAACATCATTACCTATAAAATATCTTCTTTGCTACTCATAAACAATATTTCGTTTCTTTTGAGCAAGAAACTTCTTCAGGTTTCAGTTGAGAAGAAGAAAACTTCTCTTTCCTCTAAAAATTTCATAATTCGTTATGAATACACGCTGTTTTTAAATTACAATAATACAAGCAATAATACAATATGTATTGATTAATATCATACTTTGAATACAATACTGTCTTTAAAATTTTGTTCAAGTAGTATTAAAATAACAATAATACTAATAAATGTAAATAGTTAATAACAATAATGCTATTGACTTAAATAGTTAATAACAATAATGCTAATGACTTAATTATTTAATACAAAAACTAAGCATGATTTTAATTAATACGTATTGTATTATTGTAATGCAAAAAAGCTTGTATTTATAACGATTTTCTTCTCCTCAACTGAAACCTGAATAAGTTTCTTGCTCAAAACGAAATATTGTTTATAAGTAGTAACGAAGATATTTTGTATGTAATGATATTCTTGATTATTTAAAACATTGAGATAATAATAGATGTTACATTACACGGTTCTTTTTTTAATCTCTTAATTTATAATAAAATTATGTTTTTCAAAACACTGAATGAAATGTCAATTTTTATGGTCGTTTTATTTTGTTTTTCTATCACAGGTAGCGGAGGTAAGATATTTAAACAGATTTCTCTGACTAAAAATAGCACAATTAATTCTCTCGATACAAGATTGGTTTTATTTCTGATATTGAAATGATTTTTATAGCTTTATTTATTCTTGTTTACTTTTCTAATCAATCATAATTTAATCCACCGTACATTTAAATTCTTTTCCGTTAAACTGTCAATTCTGTTGTTTATTTTCAAAATCTAACGGTTGGTGGCTATCCCATAATTCCCTGTAATTTAAATAGCACGGTATCACATAGTCTTTTTAAATCACCCAATAAATTGTTAAAGCCACCAATCAAATCAAAATCAATGTACATAGGCTATTTAAATGCACTCCCTGAAATAAACGGATGAGATCAGATCAGATCAGTTACAGATTTCCAGCCAGTTTCAGTCTAATCTTATTCCTACGGACCAGGCGAAATTACACATCACAATATTAGTTCAGATATTCGTTCTATAAGTCTTCCGAAAGTCTTCAACTATTAAATGCAATTTATAAATGATACCAAATGCTGTATTGCAATAGTTTTTTTATAAATTTATTTATTAATTTAGAGATTATCTTTTTCAAAACAAATGAATGAAATATCCTTTTTTTTTTACGGCCTTTCTTTTTCTTCAAAAGCCAGATAAGATATCTAAACAGGTTTCTCTCAAAAAAAGCTACTCAATTAAGTCAGGATTTCATACTTTAGACTTCATTGTGTTGCTTTTAATGAGAATTTTAAACTTCCAGTTTTCTATTTAGACTTAATTGTGAAATAGAAAACTGCAAGTTGGAAATGTTTAATTTAAGTAACTTAGTGCAGTAGAAATTCAGTTATTAAATTGTGAGCAAAGTGGAATGGTTTTAAATAAAGACTTAAATAACATTGCTTGCTTAAATAGATTTACCCTTATCTTCGTGGGTTTAGAGTACACTTATTTTCATTACGTGTACACCGAATAATAATATACAGAAGACAATAACATACAGAATGAATAACAGCAATTTTACAAGATGTTGGAAATGTTTCGGAGGAATATTGGACAGAATATGTTGACAGAAGAGCAGCCCTTAATTGGTTCAGATTGGATGGTGGCGTTTCTAGACTTCCAATGAATCTTTCCACCTCATCCCATAAATGCTCGATGGAGATCAGATGCCTGAGCAGGCCAATGAAGCGAGTGGAAATAAAGAGTAATGCTCACTGAACCAATCGGAGACCAAACAAGCACGCTGACAGGGTGCATTGTCCTGTTGAAAGTGGCCATCTGCATTGTGGAAATGCTTGAGCCATAAATGGGTGCACTTGATCGCAACAATGTTATGGTAGGCCGTGATATTAAGAGATGTCTCCAGATTAAGTGTGTCTCAGGAGAACATTCCCCAGACCATTATTCCACAACCATCCACTTGTAGGATTGTCACTTGGCAAGACAGGTCCATGGATTAATGCTGCCTGTGCCATATCGTATCCTAAGAGATGACTAAAGAACTTAAAATGTCTACTTCTTTTGATTTCAACTCCGAGAGACATTTTTACTTTGTTTAGATTTGGGGAGGGGCTTTAGCCCTTCAACAGAAATTGAACATATTTACAACCAATTTCAATTATTATATCATTCACAGATGTAAGGAATGTTTATATATTACTATTCTCCCTTTGGTTTATTCCGCTTTTTATCCATTTTTCATTATTATATTCACTTTTTTTTTAATATTGTATAAACTGAATAACAAATAAAATAAATAAATATTTAATATGAGCAACAAATAAAGTCGCTTAATTCCTCAGTTTTTTTTTTTTTATTCTGGCCTTAAAAAAAAGTGCAAATGATACTAATTAAAATCTTATTTTTATTTTCTCTTTGACATATACCAGGATATCCAGGAGGTAAAAATATTTCTTTCTCTTGTCTATTTATTATTCGATATTTTTTTTTAATTTTTTTTTTTGTAATATTGTATTATTGACTCATAAGGTGAATAATAAGTAAAATAAATAAATATTAAATATCAGCAAAAAATGAAGTCTCTTAATTCCTCAGATTGTTTTATAAATGACATTTATTGAAAACTGATTTTTATTTTCTCTTTGACATATACCAGGATATCCAGGAGGTAAAAATATTTTCTTTCCTTGTCTATTTATTATTCAATTCTTAATATTAGAAACTACCAAAACCAAATTACCCTATATTCTATAAAAACATGTTTTCACTTTCTAAAAAAAAAATGTTTTAAATTCTCATTATTTACCAAAGGTGCCTAAATAGGATTAATTTTAATCGTTAAGGACGGATTGGATTTCCAGTATTAATATTCATTAGTCACAGAATTTTAACAGAAAAGATGAAAAGTTAAAGAAGTTCATATTAAAATATTTTTTTTATTAAGAAATTCGTTATTTCTTCAATTCATTATTTTTCATTATTTTTCAATGAGAAGTTTGATTTGATCTCGCGGTAATTTCTCGTTAAGGGTCATTTCGAATAAGTCCAGAATCCTCGATCAGGTAAAGCAAAATTCAGGAAATTCATCCAACCTTTCAAAAGTTGTTTGGTGGAGGGAAAGCTCAGCAATTTCATGCACGGCACTAATAAAGGCAATTTGATAAATTTTTTGAGTGAGCTTCTAATGAATCTTCTAAATCGAAAACAATGAAGTATAACAAAGACCATTAACACCTACAATCTTCTACTGCTGAACGCAAGGAATATCAAGTTACTATTGAATGTTCACCGACACATCATTTGGTCAGTAACGGTAAAAAAAAAATGCCGCTTAAATATATTTGTCAAAGTCTTTTTAAATGTTTTAGATTTGTCTGCCTGTTCAATGCATATGGAAAATTTTCTGGGTTGAAATTAACTTAAGTGCAATGATTTGGCTGTACTGCGGAGTGAGGCCGCCTGGGTTCAATTCTTGAAGATTTTCCCACGGTTGTGTCACCCCCAGATGGACTCGAGGGCAAGCTGGCCGTTTTCAAAGAAGCTGGTTTTTTAATCTGAGATTAAGGCTGGGGGGATTCGGAATGACCATCTGATGTCAACTAGTGCCTTTGGTCGTGGGGCCGTTGAAGGCAAAGCCTCCGCGCATCGAAGGGCCTGCAAGGCCAATATGGAAGAACTTTACCTTTTATGGACAACTAAATTAAAGTTTGTAAAAGATAAGTAAATAATTATATTGGCAGTTGAGGTTAACGAGATTGGCTTGTACTACAAATTTCTGAATTTTCGTGGTGTACTCCTACTAGCAGTGATGCTTTTTTATTACGAGCCCATTAAATTTTAAAAGAAGAGAAAACACCGTAGTTCATGTGTATCAACAGCATAGCCAGTTGCCTATCATTCGGCTGTGCCAGAAAGAAAGGAGTAAGATTGTTCACTTTCCAATTATTTATTTTATATATATATATAGTCATGCTCCGGACTTGCCTTAGTTTAGATTCTGGAACATGTCGGTATTTCGAAGCAATGTAATTTTCTATCAATATACACAGAGTTCGGTAAGTTACTTTTAAAACGTAACTGAGCTACAGCTACTTCACCCAAAAAATCTTCATCACTCATTACTATATTTCGCAGGAAATTTCTTATCCTTCTTCCTCAGGCTTAAATACAGAGAAACATAGAATAATACAACAAACAGAAAAACAGGCAAAGTTTTAAAAACATAAAAATCAATTCTTCAATAAAAAGGCAAACGTAATATCTTTCTAAGTTGTTTCCGAAAATATTACAAAATTTGATAGAAAACTGAGAACTAGTATGAAAAGAAGGTTGAAAAAAAAAACCAAAAGATGTACACATTTTGCAATTATACCTGAACGAAAAATCATTCGGACTGGGACAATTGTCCCATCCTTTATTTAGGACTCATCACTACATTTTGCAAGTTGATATTCACAGCTCAGAAGGTGCCTTAGGTTGTGGAAAATTTAATGTTATGACAAAACAAAAACTTTAAATAAAATTAAGCCTACAGCTTTTTTTTAACCGAATTTTCTTCGATTTTTTTTCAAAGCATTTCTAATTGGCTTTAACAGTAATTTTTAAGAAGTTGTTAATAAATGTAGATTTTAATTGTAAAATATTTTTATTTTTTCAGGCACCAACTATTATGCTGCAGGTGGGATTTATTTTTCTTCACCGTTTTAACTTTTTAATGTTAAAACTTTTTAATTTTCTTTGACCTTTATTTTTATTTCTATCTTTCCAAATAGCAACTATTTCTATCTACTTATTGTTGATTCAACAAAAGAAGAAAAAAACATTTGAGGTGTCAAAACAAAAACTAAAAATATAAAAAAGCCAAAAAAGAAAAAAAATTATTCAAAGATGAATTGAGAAGAAAAGAATGAAGTGTAGGAAATCCAATGTTAAGTTTCTTTTATTTACTTATTTATGTTTTTTAGAAATCACGCTTCGGGATTGAATGACAGCTTATCTTGAACGGATTTCAGTTCCTGACTACTTTAGCTATTGTTCAGAAATATTTAAGAAATCATCTTTATATGAGCCTAAAACTTCCCTTTTAGATGACGAATTTGATGTAAACACCGGAACTTACAATGACATGACGCGATCAAGCTTATATAACTGGAGTGAAGACAGGAAATGATAATGATTGGTTAACTGAGATCACGTGTCTTCAGATTTACAGTAAATGGACTATAGTAATCAAAAGAATCAACGTCTATATCTAATTCAAATAGTTTTGATCATGGGAATCAGCGACTATTCTGCTACCTACAAACTAACTCTGAAACAATACCTCTTTCTTCAAAAGTTATTTGCAAAAAAATTGACTACTGTCAAATTTGGAAAACGATACACACGCCACTATGATAATTTTTACTCAGACGTTTCATCCAATCCAATAAGATTTCTTCAGTGCACATATGACATTGAAGGAAGGATCAAATAAATAGTCTATTTTAGTCTATTCTCAGTCTATTAATAATGTATTAATATTAATAATAGTCTATTTTATTTGATTCTTCCCTTAATGTGAAATTTACATTGAAAAAATCCTATTGTATTGGATGAAACGTCTTGAGTAAAAATTCTGGTAGTATCATAGTGGGTGTCTCGTATTTTCCAGATTTGACAATATATACATACGTAAAATATTGAATACATACTGTAAAATTATGTTCAAACAAATGTATTCGTATGCTGAATAGGCATTATTTCTTCCATCCTCATATTTTGTATTGCATTTTCTCTATGGAAACACTGGCATGAGTAAGCAGCAGAAGCTGATGGAGGTTGTGATAAAAAGGCATCGTGAACGAATGTAATCATGTGAATACAATGCATCAATTTTTAGCTCAGAAGCTTCAGAAGTAACAATAGTATTATTGAGATTTTTTTAAGCATTATTAAATATTTTACTAATATTGAAAATCGCTCAATTTACTTTATAATAGCCCTAAATGTTCATAGATGATTTTTTTTTTCACACAGATAAAGCAGGTTCATTCCCTCCACGACAAGGTTATTTATTGTAGGTTTAACTATTACGGCCAATAACCCTTTGTGTGAGGATTACATTACATTACGCCACTACCATAACCAAGTGTGGCGTTACGCCATAAATTAACGAGGGGAAAAATAATCCGAATTAAATTCCCTCGGCAGAGGTTTATCGCTAACTGGAGAGCTACTATGATTCCGACTATGCAAGGCTTAATTAGGAAGGTAAAATAAATTAATGCGAAAGTGTAACAAAACTATAAAACGTTTCATAAAACAATCTTACTTTAAATTTGAATACAATCTCTCA
Organism: Thereuonema tuberculata; assembly: GCA_023159025.1. Taxonomy (NCBI): domain Eukaryota; kingdom Metazoa; phylum Arthropoda; class Chilopoda; order Scutigeromorpha; family Scutigeridae; genus Thereuonema; species Thereuonema tuberculata. The sequence goes on along the minus strand of JAFIDM010003189.1, from coordinate 53,425,465 downwards.
CAGAGAATTTCAAAAGATAAATAAACTAGAAATACATTTCTATTTCTATAACGTTAATTACTTAATGCTTTAAAGTTAGATATTATCTGTGCGAGTTAATCGAAAGTCTGTCTTCGGCTCGCTTGCCAGAGTCTCAATTCTTCGGTTAAAAGTTAATCTTAAAACTTCTGGGCTTGGACGAAGAGAGTACGAAACTCACTGAAATAAAACAGTACTCACTGGGTAATATTTCTGCTTTCCGTCGAACTGGAACTTCGGACATCCACGTCGTAGATCGGTAATTCTCCTAGAATCCAATATGGCGACCCACGTTCGAAATGGAACAGCGATCTTCGTCCAAATGGCTTTTCACCGAGAATACGTCTTTAAAGCATTGTCTTTCACAGTTTTTATTGAGAGAATCAATCGGGATTTCTTCTCAATAATAGAAGCACACTAATCGCAGCTTTTCACTTAGAAACTGGATTTCTGCAGTACGGAACTTTGAACTTCACACTGCGGTAACGAACGGCTTCACTATAGCTGATCACTTCGCAGCTATCGTAATAACGTAGTGATAAAGGATCCTAATCGTTATCACTGGGATCTTGGAACTAACTGCACTTCAGCGAATAAGGAACAAATCCTATCTGCAGCTAACTTGGAAACGAACTGCCTTGTGCGGAAACCAGGAATACATCCACTCCGCACCGAGACTGCCAACGAACTGCCGATCTGAAGCGTGGCTTTTCTTCTCCGAAAAGCACTGAGCACGGACTCGTTAATTGCGTAACAATGGGCCGCTCGCGCGCTTATCATTGTTTAACAATTACTCACGAGATTTCTGTCCGAAACCTGAATCGGCGATATGGGCGCTGCCATCTTGAAAACACAGATAATTGAATCACTCACGAGATTTTGTCCTAGGCCTAAATCGGCAACATGGGCGCTGCCATTTTGAAAACATGGATTCAGGAATGCTTTTATCTATTTAGGCCTTCAGTGTGAAATGGAAGATACTGAAAGATAAGTTTTCTTTCACACAAACACATTTATTTATTTATTTATTTATTTATTTATTTATTTATTTATTTACTTATTTGTTTCCTAAAATGAAAATACCCATACTAAACAAACCACCTGATTGTAATGCTAATATATTTCTGTAATACCTGTATGATATACACAGTTCTGCCACTTCATTAGGTACACTCTTGCTGTGCGCACAAATGGTTCGGGCAGTAGGGGCAGTGTCATGGTATGGGGGATGTTTTCCTGGCACACGTTGGGTTCATTGATACCTCTGGAGGCACGTCAGGATGCTAGAGCATACCTAAACATCGTAGCTGACCAAATTCAACCGTACATGTTAGCAGTTTATCCTCATGCAAATGGCTACTTTCAGCAGGATAATGCGCTGGTGCATAAAGCCCGCATCACTATGGGATATTTTGAGGATCATGACGATGACTTTTCCTTGATGCAGTGACCCGCTGAGCCCCTAGATCTGAGCCCTATTGAAAATTTGTGGGATGAGCTGGAACATTCGCTCTAGGTCTACATTTGTGGTTCGCTCTAGGTCTACACCTCCATCAAATCTTCAGGAACTGCGTGACACACTCATGTCTGCGTGGTACACAATACCTGAATAATGTTTTCAGAATCTTGTGGAATCCAGTTGCTTTGAGGGCTAAAGGGGCCGAACATTAATTACGTGAGGTGTTTTTTATAAAATTTGGAACCCCTCCTCCCCCTTGATGAGATTTGGTGAGATGTGGTGGGACCCCCCCTCCCTCATGTGAGATTTCAAAAAGTCAAAAAATCAAAAAAGTTCAAAAAGTCAATATTACAAAATGTTGTAATCTATTATAATACGTATATTCTCTGAATGAAAAAGTTGACCTGAGATTTTCGTTGACCCTCCCCCCCCTCTCCTTTGGTGAGATTTTGCCGGACCCCCCCCCCTCCCCCTTTTGATCTCACGTAATTAATGGACGACCCCAAATGAGGCCCAATAAGCTACCAGGTAGGTGTACCTAATAAAGTGGCCGGACAGTGTATAATGATATAGTTTTTTATAGTGAATTACAAAAGGCATATTGATAAGCAATTACATTGACAGTAGCAAGATAAAACATTCATATTGACTCCGCTTTAAAAACAACTCGTTATGAATATCATATTTTCATTTTATATCATTTATGTATGAATAGTTGTCAAACATAGAAAAAAAACTAACGGAGATCCAGAGACAATAGTAAACCAAAATTCTGTTTGAATTTCATTGGGTTTGTTTGTTTTGTTGAGTTTTAATGTGTAAGGCCTAAAAATATATAAGATAGGTTTGCGAGAATCGAATGCTGACAAATTCTTGCTAATGTTTTTCGATCAACAATACACGGAGAACAAATTACCACAAATTAAATTGAAGTTCTTAACAAAAACATAATGAAACATAAATGAAGTGACACTATTGTCCTCCAAATGAGAGATGGCCGCCCTGTTTTTGTGAGATCTGCGCATGTATGATCGATTAGTCTGGTCAGGCACTTCCGTCTGATTTTATGACAGGACGCCGCCATTACGGTAATCGCTTGTTACTTTGCAAAAGAGCATTGTATTTATAAATAATATATATTTATTTATTTATATAAATACTTATTGTTAGCAACTGGTATTGAAATAACGCTAAATAGTCGAGAGAAGTTTTAATTTGGCGTTATCAACATGTCTTTCTCAGTGAAAACAGACGACGGCGTCCATTGTGACAGGAAAACATAATTGATCAGCTACCGGAAGGGCTGCGCAGTTCAAACTTCCGCCGGCCAACTTTCATTTGGAGGACAGTACTTACGTGTGATGTTGAAATAAAAATGGTTATTTAGCTTCACTTTGTTCGTTTGTGTATTTATATCGAAATTATTGTTTGTTTATTATTTCTTAAGCTTAAATAATTAATAATTACTAAAATAAGCTCTCTTTTCTTGAACCAACCAAACTTCTTTCCAGGGCTTTAAGCCAACCAATGAAACTGTTTGGTTTTCATATTTTCCCTCTGTTACGAATAAACAAATAAAAATCACAAAGTTTTTCAATGTTAAAAAAATCAACAATTCTCTGCTATTAATTAAAATTCTTTTAATTTTTCAGGAAATCCAAGTAAGTGCTTTAAAATCACCTCAAATATCTCTACCGAACAATAGATTTTTTTTTTTAATGATTACCCTCATTCTTTTGCATTGCAATATTGTCAAAGCTTTAAAATACACTGCGAAATTATTCAATTCTTGTAGAATTTCCGTTAAAAGATCGTTAATTAAAAAATTGGAAATGAATTGTCTATAATACACCCCCCCCCAAAAAAAAAAGAGGCATTTGAGTTTATTTATTAAAGAACATCATCAGAGAAGCAAATGACACGAAAATGCAAATGAGGTGCAGAATCCATTTATCGGGATTGAGCAGGATGTGATACATGGATTCGAAGCTGATTTCCTGAAGATGGATTCCATGACGGCGTCCGAAAGCTTAAACCAAAACTAAATTCTTACTTGGCTCGAAACCAGAGAAGAATTCTTTAATCTTCGTCGCCAAGAAATTTCAAGTCTCTTTTATTATACAGCTTTATAACTGTTGTTGTATTCTCTGATGGTTCCAAAAAAAATGGCCAGTTCTAAATCACGAATGGTCTTTCTACTTTTTTAGCAAAAAGTGTTCTTTTCACCTTCAACCATTCAACAAACGTAACAATGTAGGAGTTACTATTTTCTTACAAATTTTTTTGCCAAGAAGTGTTTCCTTCAAAAATAATAATCTTTTCTTCTTCTTTCTTCGAATTTGGCCGACTATGGACCACGTGAAAT
>JAFIDM010003189.1:53405837-53416661 GCA_023159025.1 Thereuonema tuberculata | reverse complement strand
GGTTTGGTGTGATGGGCCAGCTCCTTCAGGTTGGGGTTTGGTGTGATTGGCTAGCTCCTCCAGCTTGGGTATTGGTGTGACAGGCCAGCTCCTCTAGTACGACTAATTGTATTGAAAGAAAGTGTTTAGTATGGAAAGTTCAAGCTGTTCACATATTTCAAAGATTTTCAGCGATATACCTGGCACCAAGAAACAAGGAACCTAAGATCTCTTATTGACTTTTCTTTTAATCACAAAAAAAGTGGCAAATGAGAGTTTTCAAGGAGTGGAATTCTGATCACTTTTTAGTCAGAGCCATGGACACAGGGTCAATAATTACCTGAGGTCAGTAGGGAATCTATGAGTACAGAGGATCAAGAAAAACGATATATTAAAAGATGACTGCAAGATGATCTTACAAGATGACAGCATTACAGATTCGTATGTTATAAGATGAAATGAAAGACTGAATGCTAAATTTGAAAGGACAACTGAAGAAGTATATAAAGGAAAAGGTAAAAGCTGTTACATTGGATGGATTGGGACAAGATAGAAGAATCAAGAAAACATGGATAACGGAGAACTTGTTATAATGTATTACTTCGAAGAAAAGAGCTTATATGGAATGGTTGGCTAAAATGATGATAGGTGTAAAGAAGAATGAAGAGTGGGAGGAAGCATGTGCCATAATAAATAACCAATTGGGATATAAAAGAACATTAGCGTCATGGAGGATATTAAAAGAATTGAGGGAACAAACCCAACATAAATTGAAATTGGGAATGATACCTCTAGGAAAACTTATTTTAAAATATAATTAAAAGCAGATCGTAAGGAATTTACAGAAGATGTCTCTACAGAAGGTGGTTAAGAAAGGGAAAAATGGTTAAGCAACCGCACCTGGGGGACTTCTTAGGTATGGAGGTGGAAAAGTAATTACACTTCTTATTCGTTTGCATAATAAAATATTGGATGGGGATAAACTGCCCAAAGAAATGAAACTTAATATAATTAGTCCTATATATAACAAAGGAGAGAAAAATTATGCTCTAATTATAGAGTTTAATTATGTGTACTAATCTGTTATGATAATATTTGGCAAAATTATAAGAAACAAACTTGAAATGGAATATAACAGAATGGAAGAACAAAGTAGATTTTCAGCAGGAAACTCTTATATAGATCATATTTACGTCAAATCCTTCAGACGCAGAGAGCCCAATCTAAAGATATAAAGTTGATCTTCATTGACTTGGAAAAGGCATACAATATTATACTAAGAAATCTCCTTTGAAAGATAGCTAAGATCAATGACGAGACAGTAAATATTATCCGAGAAATATACTCTCTTTAGACAAGGTTGATTTCCTTGTTTAATTCTATATCTATTATCAGAGGAATTTAATAATAGTACAGGTCTTCTATAAGGCTGTAATATGTCCCTCACTCTGTTTAAAATATACGTTGATGTTGCACTTAGAAATGGTCACGGCAAAGTAATGGTGTGGGGTAGGGTTCAGGGACATTACATTTTTGCTTCATTTATTGTTTGCAGGTGACCAAGTCATAATTGCAGAAGATAATGAGGATATTGGTTACATGTTTCAGAAACTGGTTGATGAGTATGAACACTGGGGTCTAAGAATTAATATGGAAAAAACAGAGCATCTGACCACAGATCCTTTAACTGCTGTAGAAGTATAAAACCAGTGGAACTATACAAATATCTCGGTTCTGTTATCCACTTGTCAAAGAGAGATTGACAAAAGAATAGCAGAGGGCAGAAGAACCATTTCAAGGCTTAACTCAGTTCTCTGGATTAGCAATAACCTCAAAAGAACGAAGAAATTAATTTTGAATACGACTACATTGGTTCAGAACATTTTAATATATGGTACAGAAACATGGACAATAAGTAAACATCACCAAGACAGACTACTATCTATTGAAATGGAATTTTGGAAGAGATCAGCAAAGAAATCTCGAAGAGAAAAGATTCGTAATGGGAATATTTGTGAAATGATGGGAGTAAAACGAGCCATTCTTCAGACCATTGAAGTAAAAGGTCCTAAGTATTTCGGCCATGTGATGAGAATGATGACTCCCTAATATAGTTATGAAATGGTAGACGGAAAAGAGGCAGACCAACACAGAAATGATTAGACCACATAAATGGTAGCCTCACATACTATAATTTAACTGAGACAGAAAGCAATGGACGGATTCTCTGGATAAAATCTAGATTGAGGATTCTTCAAATAACTTTAAAAATTCTACAATATATATCAAATTCTTCAAACATAGACATAAACATCAACCATCACCAATATTTCGTTCTTTTATTCAAAGAACTTTCTCAAGGTGTACATAAGAGGAAAAGAAAATATCTTTCTTTTCTAGAATCGACAAATAAACTAAAACAATGTGAATAACAATAAAATCAAATAAATCATTTACAAAATAACAATAAAACTAAATCAAACAATCAAAACCAAAAACATCCATGATCCAAACAATAAAATAACAATTAACATAATCCCAAAATTAAATAAATAATAAAATACAAAAAATAAATATACAACAATCTCAGTAATTTACAAATTCAGTATCTCTACGAATTACAAATTCAGTATTTCTTTACAAATTACAAATTCAATATCTCTTTACAAACTACAAATTCAATATTTCTTTACAAAATTATAAATTCAATATTTTTATACAAATTAATAATTAATTAATTTTGTGTTATTAATTGGAGCAATTGTATAAATAAAGAAAAATCTTTGAAAGTGAACGTAATATCAATGAAAAACAAATTTAACGTCCGTAATTATTCATAAATAGAGAGAGAAAATCACAACCGGACAACAAATGTCTCTTCGCACATTGAGGCAACATTAACGGGAATTCTGAACAGCTGTTTCATCCTTATTAGAATTTACATCAGAATTTCATCAGCAGAATTTACCCTTAATATTTGGCTCAGTTGCGGGAAAGCTTTACCTAAGAGCATTCTCGATCCTGGGAATGGGCCGTCGAGATAAAAAACAATAAAATAAAAAATTATTCAAAGTGTCAACCCCTTGTCCTTTCACTGAAAGGCACTAAGGAATTTCTCTCTCTATTTATGAATAATTACGGACGTTAAATTTGCTTTTCATTGAACTTACGATGTTTCTTGTTTGTAATTAAATTCCTTAGTGCCTTTCAGTGAAAGGACAAGGGTTTAATACTTATTAAATTAGGTTAATATTAGGATTATTTTTTATATGATTGTTTTTTATCTCGGCGGCCCATTCCCGGGATCGAGAATGCTTTTAGCTAAAGCTTTTGCGCAACTGAGCCAAAGATGAAGGGTAAATTCTGCTGATGATTCCTAATAAGGATGAAACAGCTGTTCAGAAATCCCGTTAATGTTGGCTCAATGTGCGAAGGCTTATTTGTTGTCTGGTTGTGATTTTCTCTCTCTCTATCTATGAACGTAATATCATTTGGCATTTTCACGAAATTTATGAGTAATAATACAAAATTGAAAGAGATACTGAATGTGTAAAGAAATACTGAATTTGTAATTTGTAAAGAGATACTGAATTTGTAAATTTAAAGAATTACTGAGATTGTTGTAAGTCTATATATTTTTTTTTTGATTTTATTATTTATTTAATTTTGGGATTATATTAATTGTTATTTTATTGTTTGGATCATGTATGTTTTTGGTTTTGTTTGTTTGATTTAGTTTTATTGTTATTATGTAAATGATTTATTTGATTTTATTGTTATTCACGTTTGGATTGTGGATGATTTGTTTTTAGTTGATTTGTTGATTCTAGAAAAGAAAGTTTTTTTTTTTTCTTCTTATGTATACCTTGAGAAAATTCTTTGTAATACACCTTCTATACAAAGACACAAACATCAACATCCTGTATTGGTGATGGTTGATGTTTGTGTCTATGTTTGAAGAATTTGATATATGTTTTACATTGAGGATACCCATTAAAAAGTGGAAACATCCTGAGATGATGATGATGATGATGATGATGATGTTATTATCTTGGTACTAATATTTTGCTATATAGTATATATATTTTGGGACTAATCTTTTTTATATATATTTCGTAATTTTTCAAAGTAAGATAAAAAAACAATAATTTTTTATTAAGTCATTTGTTTCTAATTGCCAGTTGATCAAAAACGAACAAGAATAAGTTAATGGAAACCAAACTCAAAAAAAGTCCGTAACTTCTTAAAACATTGCGGGTTTTTTTTTTTGCTTTTTAATATGTTTATGAAACAATATAAAAGAAAAAGATGTCCTATTTCTAAATTACGATACGGTTTTAATACAAAAAGTATTACTTCAAGTTTCCCATTTGTCGAAAATTCATTAAATCCTTTGCTGTGTGGAGTAAATGCAATTAAGGAAGGTTAAACTAATCGAGGAATGCGCCCACAATATGTATTATCACAATAACAACATAATATTCATCACACTAGGAACTCAATATTGGACAATGAGAATTGTATGGGAACTGTTTTTATACACAATTGCAGTTTTTCCAAAGGGATACACATTCGAAATTTATGTTATAAAATTTCCCGGCATGAATCCCTTTGTGCAGAACGTCTCTTCTTCGTGAAAAGGCAGGTCAAGTTTCAAGAAGACTTATTATTGAAAAGCTATTAAGAAGAGATACAGACATATACACAAAAAACGGTTTTATTTATCTAATTTTGAAAGAATAGACGAAAAAAACAAACAAAACATGGACGCCTTTTAGTTGGTAAATGCCATGTCAATACCATGAAAAGTTGAAATACATCATGGAAATTCGAGAAAGCAAATTGATAAGTTGTTTTCAGCGATGAATAAACTTTACACTTTACGGATATTTGAGATAACCGATTTAGAATGTTTTTGTAAGATCTCTATCGTATTTCACTAAATAATATAAAACCAAAGTATGCCGTATTTAACACTTGTCTATAATGATATCTCTTCCGCGCATCCACCGCGGTAAGTGTATTTTCCAAAGGTGGCCCACCTCGAGATTTGTGAATAGTAATTGGTAATACCAGCCGAGTTCCTAATGGTATCTAGTACCCATAAAAGTTTAAGCTCAAAAAGCTCAAAAATTTACGGCAGTTATCCACGTCACAACTTTGAGATCATGCCCTACTTTTAAGGCCAGCCCCTAAAAACACGTGAACAGATTTCGACTTTTTTGTTACTTATTTGTAGTTAAACCAATGCCCTAAGAGCTCTAAAAAGCTCGTGGTAAAAGCTCTAAAAACAACTTAAGTATAAGGCTTTAAAGGTAGGAAAAATCGTCAAAAAAGTGGCAGAGTTCGCCGAAAAAATGTATACACACTTCGACATAACATCTATTAAAGCGTATGTACATTTTTTTGTATACATAATATATAACCGGAGATATAACCGGATATAAAGCCTTACATTAGTTATTCGAAAAACGAAATTACATCAAGTAAAGAAAAACCCAAACGTAGAACTGAAACTAAATTAAAGTTTAAATTTTAAAGAATACATGCAGTAAAATATTGAAATCCAATGATTAATAAACCTTATCGTATATTTATTCAGTTCTGTGGGGCCATTTTTGGACAGTTTTGTGAAGTTTTTCATTAATACCACGCGAACTACTTGATCGACCGGGATGAAAAGGAGCCTACGGCTTCCTCCTTGGCCTGGACTACCTGCATGCAAAATTTCATTCTGATCCACGCCATTGAGTCGTAAAAGAGTGACAAATTAAACAAACTTTCAGAGTTTCGCTTTTATAATAGTTAGGATATATATTGGGTGAATGCGAAAGTTCTATCCGTTTTTGGATATGAAAATTTGCAATGGAATTGCCCTCACACATGACATTGTAATGACGCAAATCGTCTGCCAATCAAACGTGTGGATGCCTCACATATAAATGCATCGTGTCTCACAAAGTTAATCATCTCAAATAAAAATATCAGAGGGTGTAACATGGAAAGCGAGAAGGAGCATATAAGACATTGTTTGTTATACGAGTTCGATAAAAAGAGTACGGCAGCCGCAGCATGTCGCAATGTTTGTTAGGTTTATGGGGAAGATGCAATAGACGAAAGCACATGTCGTCGATGGTTTCGTAAATTTAGGGAAGGAGACAGAAGCTGCCAAGATCAGGCTAGGAGTGGACGGCCATCACACGTTGGAGAGGACGATATTGACCTAGCCATAAGGAACAGCCCGAACTCAACCGTGCAAGAAGTAGCGGAGACCTTCAACGTACACCGGACAACGGTCTAGAGACGGCTGGTTAAGTTGGGTTTTACAAGAAAGTTAGATCGTTGGGTTCCACATAACCTGACAGCTAAGCAACGGGATGACCGAATCGCCACCTGTGTTTCCTTGCTTTCCCAGTACAAAATTGACCCATTCTTGACACGAATTGTGACAGGAGATGAGAAGTGGGTTATGTACCGTAACGTAAAGCGTCGTAGGACTGTGTGTCGCCCTTCTGATCCGCCTGCATCGACTTCGAAAGCTGAACTTCATCCCAAGAAGGTGTTATTGAGTGTGTGGTGGATGTGCAGTGAATAATTCACTGGGAGGTCCTGCCACTCAACCAAACCATGAATGCTGCCTTCTACTGTCTACAGTTAGACAGGCTGCATTCAAATTTGGTAGCAAAGCGGCCCGGTCTCATCAATCGTCGCGGTGTTATCCTTCATCACGATAACTCCAGGCCACACGCTGCTGTCATCACTCGCCAAAAGTTACTGGGCTTTGGTTGGGAGGTTTTACCCCACCCTCCCTATTCTCCTGAACATCACCTCAAAGACGTGGATAACTGCTGTAAATTTTGGGCTTTTCAGCTATAACTAACCTTGACTTCAAACTACATACAGTCAGACCTTGATATAACGTCACCCGCATATAAGGTCACCCCGCATATAAGGTCACCCCGCATATAAGGTCACTTTTCTAAAGTCCCGGCTCAGTGAATAGGAAATCTATGATATGAAATATCGGATATTTGTTCAGATCTTAAATACCGTAATCGCATATAAGGTCACTTTTGTCTGTGATTTCAGTGCCACACTGATTCAATTCCAAGAATTTTTCCGTGGGTACGATCTTTTATCGGCGTCATTTCTCCTTCTGACGGAAGGGACAACTTTCCCACGCCTGGACGAGTGGGAAGGATATTTCTCCGTTCCCATCACATCACGTGTCCATCGTTGTTCACCAGGAAGGTGAAGGAAAGGATCTCATTCCAACCTTTTCTGTGCTTGTGTCATGATGTCGACAAAAAGAAAAACGTTTTCTCTATCAGGAAAAAGAAAATCTTCGAAGATTTTGAAAACTCATGTATCGAAAGCATGTTTTGCCAAGAGCGTGGGATACCACGAACGACTCTCATCCTCGTCCTCGCATACTGTTGCAGAAACATGTAATGGAAAGAGAACAAGGAAGCGTTTATCACCGTATGAGAAAGTTGAAGAAGGCCTTCTCCAAAGGATAAAATTTGTTAGAGCACGTAATGTGCCTATATCGTGCTTAGTACTGAAAGAAAAAGCTCTACAAATAGCCGCCGAATTAGGAGAGAACGATTTTATGGCGAGCAATGGATGGATACAGAGATTTAAATTAAGACATGACTTAAATTTTAAAACAGTGTGCGGTGAAGCCGGTGATGTGGATGATAGCGTTTTAAGTGATTGGAAGAAATCCGTGTTAGATGACATTTTGAAGCGGTATGAATATTGCGATATATTCAATGTTGATGAATGTGGACTTTCTTTCAGGGTCTTTCCCGAGAAAACTCTTACTTTCAAGAAAGAAAAATGTATAGGGGGGGAAAAAAAGTAAAGAAAGACTGGCAATTTTTTTAGGATGGATGCCTCTGAAAAACTGAGACCGCTAGTTATCGGAAAATTTCAAAAGCCACGTTGCTTTAAAAATGTCAAGTCTTTACCTTTGGATTATGTTGCAAACAAAAAAGCATGGATGAATATTTGAGAAAACTATACGGCGTTTCGATAGATACTTTTCGAAAAATAAAAGAAAAGTTGTTTTCATCGCAGACAAATTGCCCTACTCATATCAACAAACCTCAGTTGAAATCAATTGAGCTTGTTTTCTTACCCCCAAATGTTCCCAGTGTTTGTATCAGGGAGTCGTTCAAAATCTGAAATTGAACTACAGAAAGCTCCTTCTGAAAGATTTGATTTCAGCAATTGATGAGAAAAAAATTTTTTTACGTGTCTGTGTTCGATGCAATTTTTTTTATTCATAAAAGTTGGAGCTTGGTGTCAAACAACATGCATTTCAAATTGCTTTCGATATGCTGGTTTTCAATTTCCTACAAATAGTGTAGATGAAATAACAGATGAAGATGATGAAGACGATATTCCTTTAGCTGTGTTAATACAAGATCTCAGAAATCGCGGCTGCGCTGTAGAAGGGGAAAGTGAATACGTGAGAATTGATGATGAAATTGCTACCACTTCTCGAGCTTCGATTTCCGAAATTGTTTCGCAAGTTTTAGATTTCAATGCAGCAGAAAGTGAGGTTAACGACAGTGATATTGAAAGTGAAGCGGTGACACAAGCAGAAGCGCTCAGAGCATTAAATGTCGTAAGACATTTTTTTACCAGTCTTGAGGGAGCTGAAGAACATTTTCAGAAATTACAAAACTTAGAAAACATTGTACAAAAGATGAAACCAAAATCACGACAGTCCTGTATTATGGATTATTTTAGAAAGGTCAGTTGTACATCGCTACTTTGCTTGAGCATACTAGTACTATTTCTAAAAACTTTATTCCGAATTAAAATTTTTAAAAATAATTTCTTTCTGATTCCTAATTTTAATTGGTTCAACTAAATTAAAAAATTGTAACGTAATAAACTGATATGTTTGTACGTAGTAAATTTTACAAAGAATTATACTATATTTATATAATGCTTATTTATTGACAAATACGTATGAATCGGTTATAAGGTCGACCCGCTTATAAGGTCGCTTTCGCGAGGTCCCAAGGGGTGACCTTACATCGAGGTCTGACTGTAAATTTATTAAATATGTTTAAGGACATACTAATAGTATGTACAACAGCTTCGAAGAAGAATGGGGTGAAAGTGTAGTTTAATATGTTTTTAATATTTGCTGTTCCGTGTATAATATGAGATTTTCCTGAATCGAGATAAGTTTCCAAAAAAAGTTAACAGATATTGTAATATGTACGATTGAAATCGTGAAGTAAACAAAGGAGAAAATGACAAGTCACTTTCTATTTTAGTCAATTAATTGAAGTTAAGAAGGAAAGTTTTATTTGTACAGGTAGTCCACTAAGAAAGGGTTCCGTTCGGACACCTTGGTCGTAAATCGAAAATGAACAAAAAAAAAAAAAAAGAATGAATAAATATATATATAGTCGACAGTGATGTGAAATTTGAAAAATGCCAATACAAAAATCATAACACTGTTTCTGTGAAGATACGGCCAGTCTACCTCCACGTCATCAGCGGCGTAAACAAAAAAATTAAAAAAAAAAGTATATATAAGATAAAAAAAGAGCAAGGTCTTAAAATATTGCGTTTTTGTTTTTCTAAATTTTCTAAATTTTAATCTCTACTTTCGCCACTTATGATAAGATAGATTGGTTGTGTCTTCACAGAAACAGTGTTATGATTTTTATATTGGAGTTTTTCAAATCTCAAATCACTGTCCGGCTTTATATGTTTAGTAATATAAGTTAATTTTACTCTGATATTCTATACTTTTTGAAATTATGAATATAAATAATTTATACATATTCTAGATGCGTCGTCCGTGTTTCTCTACACAAAAACTATTCGAAGCATATGAAAATAACCGGTATTTTTTGGGGGAAAATGTTCGATTTTTTTGCTTCTGGATAATTTGAAAATTTTGGTTATAAGCTCGGATTTTTATGAGTCGGTTGGTCGTAAGTCGGGGAATACCTGTGTTTTAAAAAATATAATTTATTAAATGTTCAGATTTTGTTCATTTCAAAATACTTTGATGACGAAACGTTATAATTCACGGTACCAGTATTTGTAACTTAAATGTAATCATATGGAAGCAAAACCTTTAAATCTTTTCAGTATTTTTTTAAGAATTTTTTTAAGAGAAACTGGCCTTCCGAATATAAGTTCAAAACCAAATATAAGTATGACCAAATAACATAAGTACACTGTATGAAACCAAATATAAGTACGACTAAGACTTATTTGATTAGATGTACAACCATTTTAAGAACTTTTGAAATCTCTGGGTTTTATAACAGAAATTACATTTCGTTGTAGTTATTCTAATCTAATTTACTACGAAACTCCGATCTTAATTAATTGCCTCGAAATTACCAAACCTTTTATTAGCGGCCCCTAGGTTACAGCTTGGCTGTAAAATCACTAGGGGACCGCTCTTTCTTTTATCGTGTCTGGATGTCACACTCTGTTGCGGCCAAACGGTTAGAGATATTCGAATGAAACCTTCACTATTGTGTTCACATCAAAACGTAAGTGACCACGTCCAAAAAAAACAGACCTCTAGGACCACTCCCTGACCAGAAGCTGGGTGTCAAAAGTGGTCGCTTCCGATAAAGTTTTGTTTATAAAAGTTTGTTTATAATATTTATTGTGTATATTATGGGGCCGTTTTGCTTTTGACAATGTCTAAACGCATTAATTATCTTGTCTTTCTTATCTTTTACCTTTCTCCATTTGATAGTAATAGAAAAGTACAGAAATCATGCAAGCGGTATGTAAATACAAAATGTATTTTTCTGATACTTCTAGTTCTTTTAACTTTTTAAAACTTAT
>JAFIDM010003189.1:53339007-53357048 GCA_023159025.1 Thereuonema tuberculata | reverse complement strand
TATATATTATATCTCTTTCAAATTGTTTTATAGGCCAAATGGTTTCACCTGGGAACCAACTAAAAATTCAAAATTATGTTGTAAGCACTTCATTAGAAATGAAAAGTCAATACACCCACTCAGTTCAGGTTATTTACCAACTATCTTTCTCAATGTATACAAACGAAAACAATTCTTTGCAATTCTTGAGAATCGATTCGGCTATAAATTACTTTAAAAAAGATTTGTAGAAGTCGCAGGGTACCAACAAGCTATATTTTCGCAAAGGAAATATGACTGCCGTATCCCAAAAGTTAGGACTGCAATAGCCGCGAATGGCGCTGTAGTCGAAATCGGCCATCTGTGCACGGTCCCTATACACAGTGGAACGAATGTGCGCAAACGCCAACCTAATATGCTAGAAGTTTCAAAATAAAAGACAAAGAAGTGAGATAGACCATATGTTACTAGCCTTATGTCTATAATGTGACAGTAATGTGTACACTTAAGCTGGCCGAACACGTAGCAATATTCTTCAGTATTGACGGTCGATATTGATGCAAATTGATATTGACAGTTGCTATCAAGCGCGAACACACAGTTTTTCCTAATCGAGTATTGCCCTGAATATTGATGATTACGGCGCTTCGTGTTTCACTAGGGAGCCCTAGTCATTACACACTCAGTGAGAACGCCTTATAAATACACCACACGAGCAGAGCATAGCTGCACTGGGGACAATATTCCCAGCAATTGTACGACATCGGTTTTATTATACAATTTATTTGCGAATAAAATGGGAGCTATCCAGTGTAAGCGTACTTGCGGTTAAGCCTAACTTGTTTCGAACGTACAGAATCGCTCTAGTATTGAACGCCTTACCGCTATAGAAATCAATTAAGAATCTTTCATTATCAATTGACAAAATGTTGTTGTTTGAATTCTTTTTTTTGGGCCGACCCATTTTGATGATTTTATGCCTTCTATCAACTCCGCCATAGCCGGTCCCAAGCCCGGTTGACCAAAGGAGCAAAGAAAAGTCTTCTGGAATGGAAACCTGTATCAGAGAGATTGATGACAGCACGCTTCAAGGGTAACATCCGTAATGTCACTGTCATACAATGTTTTGCTCCAACTGAATCTTCAGATGAAAAGCTTAAAGAAGAATTTTATTGTTCTATAAACAACATTGTCCAAAAAACCAGTAAAAAAGACATATTGATAGTTATGGGAGATTTAAATGCAAAGGTTGGGAGCAGTAATGATGGTATGGAACATGTAATGGGAAGCCATGGTATTGGAGATAGAAATGAAAATGGGGAAATGTTCACAAATTTTTGTGCCAGTCACGATTTGGTGATTGGAGGCACAATATTCCCACATAAGAAGTGCCATAAGGTCACATGGGTATCTCCCGACCATAAAACAGAAAACCAAATTGATCACATTGCACTCAGCAAAAAATTTAGAAGGTCCTTAATGGATGTGAAGAATAAGCGTGGAGCAGACGTTAGTAGTGACCACCATCTTGTTATTGCTGACTTTCGATTAAAAATTATGGCTACAAAAAGAAAGTTTGAACAGCGGAACAAGCAATATGATATAAGACAGTTGAAGGTGCCAGCCAAGAAAGAAGAATTTTGTTTGGAGTTGAAGAACAGGTATGAGGCGTTACAAGAAATACAGGAAAATGATGTTGAAGCTACATGGAATCAGGTTAAGAGCATATACTGTACTGTGAGTGAACATGTCCTTGGCTTCAAGAATCGTTTGAAGAAAGAGTGGATGTCTGAGAGTACATGGAAGTTGATAAATGAAAGAAAAAAGATTAAAGCACGACTAATTATGAGCAAAACAAGGCAACAAAAAGCTCAGATTCAGACTGAATATACAACAACTGATCGATTAATAAAGAGAAGTGTGAGGAATGATAAGAGAATGTGGGTGGATGAACAAGCCCAGAGAGCTGAGGCAGCGGCAGCAAGAGGGGATGCTAAAGAACTGTATAGTATAACAAAAATGTTGTCAAGGAAAGGCTTCAACAAGAGTAGACCTTTGAGGGGTAAAGATGGCCAGCTATTGACGTCCGAAGAAGACCAGCTCAAGAGATGGAGGGAACATTTCTCAGAGATCTTGAATAGAGAACAACCTGATGAGGAGATGAGACATGGGAATGTGGTAGATGTGGATGATAAAATCAGAATAAACACACCAAATAAGGCTGAAATCAAAGTAGCCCTCATACAGATTAATAATGGAAGAGCTCCTGGAATGGATAATATTGCACCTGAGGTGCTAAAAATAGACATTGATACCTCAGTAAATATACTATATCCTTTGTTTGAAAAGATCTGGATAGAAGAAAAATTACCAAAAAGTTGGAAAGAGGGATTGATTGTTAAGTTACCGAAAAAAGGGAATATAACTAACTGCAATAATTGGCGTGGTATCACTCTCATGTCTGTACCGAGTAAAGTGCTTTCGAGAATAATCCTGAACCGAATTAAGAACACCGTGGAAGTTAGACTAAGGAAAGAACAAGCAGGCTTTAGAACACATCGAAGTTGTGTAGATCTTATCAACACACTTCGTATAATACTTGAACAGAGTGCAGAATGGCAGAATACAATATATCTTACCTTTATTGATTTTGAGAAGGCATTCGATTCTGTTAACAGAAGAGTTATGTGGAGTATTGTGGAAGAATATGGAATACCTACGAAGATTGTTAATATTATCAGAGAGATGTATGATGGATATGAATGTAGAGTGCTGCACAATGGAAAACTCACAGAGGCTATCCAGACAAATGCTGGAGTGAGACAGGGGTGTATTCTATCACCTACCTTGTTCTTGTTGGTTTTGGATAGAGTGATGAGAAGGGTTGTTGATGACAGGAAAAGAGGTATCCAGTGGGGAATGAATGATAGGCTTGAAGACCTGGATTTTGCAGATGATATATGCCTGCTCTCACAAAGATTTCAGGATATGGACAGTAAGCTGTCTAGGCTACAAAAGGAAGCTGAGATTGTAGGGCTAAAGATTAATACCAAAAAAACTAAGGAAATGAGAGTTCGATCTGATAAAGACATGCGACTAGCAGTGTATGGAGAGGAGTTGGAGCAAGTTGATTCCTTTGTGTACCTGGGTAGCATAGTCCGGAAAGATGGAGGAGCGGATGAAGATGTTAAGAGTCGGATTCGGAAGGCAAATGGAGCCTTTGTCCAGTTATATCCTGTCTGGCGAAATAAAAATTTATCAAGGAAAACCAAGCTTCGATTGTTCAACAGCAATGTGAAGTCGGTCCTCCTCTATAGCTGTGAAACATGGAAGACAACAAAAACAATTGTAAATCAGCTGCAGGTTTTTGTAAATAGATGTCTACGGCAAATTTTAAACGTGAGGTGGCCGGATACGATCTCAAATAATGACTTGTGGGAGGCAACAGATCAACGGCAGATTGAAGAACAAATCAAAGAGAGAAAGTGGAGGTGGATTGGCCACACATTGCGTAAACAACACGGAGCTGTTGAAAGGACAGCACTAGATTGGAATCCGCAAGGAACACGGAGGCGAGGTCGCCCGAGGAAAACATGGAAAAGGACAGTGGAAGAGGAGGCTTTGGAGGCTGGTAAAATCTGGAGTGAGGTGAAATGTTTGGCTGTCAACAGAACTAGATGGAAGGTCTTTACTGCTGCCCTATGCTCCACTAGGAGCGACAGGAAATAAGTCAAGTCAAGTAAGTCATGCCTTCTATCTCAAAAAAACTGCTCGCTGTGCGTTTTTTGTCTTGACAGCGGCGCCTTGCTTACGTCACCATTGTCACGTGATTTCATCTGTTCATGTGATTCGCTCCCGCACCAGCAATACTTCTCGTCAACTGAAATTGATCCTTTTTTCGTAGCCACGTCAATATTCTTGAAATGGGCAAAATTGACCATTTTTATTGCTGGAAACGGTTGATATCAATAAAAATGAGCAATATTGACCGTCAATACTGAAGAATATTGCTACGTGTTCGGCCAGCTTTAGAGATTCCCAGTCGGTGCTCAAAGTTTCTTCCACTAACAGTAAAACATTCCTAACAACATCGATGCATGGATTGCTGAACAGTGCAAAAAAGCGAGGCCTTTGGTTGACACATCCAGTTGTCATAGCGACTCTTGCGACGACGTCAGCGTCTCGTAGAGGATGTCTTTGAAGTTACCCCAGAGGAAGAAATCATTGCAGGATAAATCTGGCGATCGACAGCATTCGAATAATGTGCTGAGAAACAGTGCCCTCTAGCACATTCGGGTGGCGTTTGCGGACATGCATTCCACTATGAATACGGTTTGTTTTTGTATTCATGACATACCTTTAGCCTACAAACGCATTTGCTGCTATTTTGCAGCGATGTCATAAAATCTCCCCTTTCCTTCCTTTTTTATTGCTGCCTCAAGCAATGTAATAATTGTTCCTATTGTGATGACCCCCTTGTTGCAGTGGAGAAATATAGATTTCGCTCTATGTGGAAGCGTAGCTAACAGACCTCCGGCAGAATGAGGGTTCTCTAATGAACCTTCCCCCTTTTTGCAGCAAAATCGCAGCAAATGCGTTTGTAGGCACCACCATATTCTTCTCGATTAATCCCTTAAACGAGTAAATTTGGGCTGAGCGCCTCGTTTAGCTCTTGAAGCAATCCACTACGTAAATTCTCTTTCTCCTAATAGTCCAGGCAATCTGTGACTTAACATGGGCAAAATTGCAACAAAAGCTTTTTAAATTGATTTTGAATCAGTAATCATTGCTGAACAACATATCCAAAATCAGACAAAATCCAGTCATGGGAACACCCCGAAAAACGGATTTAAAAATGGCGGAGTAGCTTTTCTCAAATTAAGGCAAAGGTAATGTAATGCACGTTTTTGTGTGGAAATATAGTTTTATTTTCACAATATTTTAAACATACTTAAACAGTACACATCTCAAACAGCACATTTTAAAGAGTGCACATTGTATACAGGACGTATCTTAAATAGTATACATATTTTAAACAATATACATATCTTAAACAATATATATATCTTAAATATATAAGCAACATATCTTAAATTGCTGCTTAAAAGTTCATTTAATTTCAGAAATGTTTTAGAAAAAAAACTTTAATTAATCGTTTTCATCACTTTCATCGTATTCATAGCTATTAATCCATTCATTTGGCACGTTCCACAAGCTGTTGAACAGGGCAGGCCATTACGCTTGCATCCGCATCGTAATGTGGCGCAGTTTTTTGTGCGTGAACATCGTATCATATTGAGTAAATAATCTGGAGCTGGTGGTAAGTCGCAGAGTATTAGGTTGTACGAGTTATTTTTGACATAACAACCCCACTCTTCTGGCTTGATTCTTTGTTTAGTATCTTTCCAGATATTTATTTGTAAGTATGTTCAGTAGCTAAGATATTTTGTTGAAGAATAGGTCGGAGGCAGACGTTCCAGTGTAACAAATGATTTTGCTGTAGTTACCTTCAGTACTAACATTTGATGGCGCAGTTTGTCTGTGTATTCCAGTGACTGGCAGTCGTACAAAAGAAACATTGCTTTTCTACCAGCGACAGTGATATCTGAATGTCTGCATGAATCAGAACAAAATATTTTTGCAACAGAGCGGAGCTCTGTCTCTTCATCAGTTTGACAAATGCTTTACCTTTCCGTACTTTCCACGTTGTGGGATTTTACATTATTAAAATATTTGGTGTATTTGACTATTGCTTCTGCTAACTGCGATTTGTCTGCTTTTCTCATCTGGCTTTGTGATTTAAATAATGCTGCAGGGTATGCACAAAGTTCCTAACGCATGATATCAGCAAGATTCATATCAGCACAAGTGGCAACAGTCATCATTCTTTGGAAAAGTAGTGATGGATCCACTTTATATCTAAATCATCTTTACTAGAAACAGCGCCAGCAGATCCTAAATTTTCACTTTATCCGACCTTTTAGCAGAATATCTAAATACATCCTTCCCTATCATTTCTGAGATGATGTTCGTACCAAATAAGTGCAACTCGTCAACATTAACTTCTTCTTCAGCTGTTACGCCTATAACAATATTACGTAGAGTACAGTCAGAATTAAACGGGGATATGGATTCTAGTACATTAGCCAACTTTTGTCTGTCATTGCTGTCCCTTTTTTGTCTGCTGTCTCTCATTCATTGTGTTGCTCACTGGTTCGCATAAAAACCCCAGTATACTCCTGCATAGCTACGTTGTAAATTGAACAAACGGGCATAGAAAACATCCATGTAGGTCTCTGATTTTCGGTAAGTCCACTTCCTCTCGTTAGTCCTCCTCTGCTTTTCAGGGAACGCATAAGCACTTGTTCTATTACAAGATCTGATCCAAGTCCACCCCATAATCTGTAACTTCTTATCACAAATTTACCAGTGGCAGTTGAAACATTTTCTACAGATATAGATAGAGTGACTTGAGATAATTTACATGTCCCGCAGCTGCTATTATAGGTAGAATCTCAAGCATAGCATATAAATGTAATTCCCAAGAGCCTATCCTGTCAGCTGTTATCAAGGTTCGTACAACACTGATCATTTGCTGGTATTCCAACCAGAGTTTACTTGTTGCAAGTGATTCTTCTTTGTCTCCAAAGCAATCTCAATTTGAGACAAAGCTTCACATTGTTTTACGTCTGTCATTTGTTTTTGGCCGGTCGTAATATCGTGGAACAGATCACAAGCTTCCTTAACGAGGCCATAAAGAGATCCATGTTCTTCATGTGGAGAAACCTCTGAAAGCAGCAGGATACTAAGCACTGCATCTACAATCATGTGTCCTCGTATCGCCCTAAACAGCTTTCCCAGTCATCACGTGTAATAAAGCATTTGATCCATAGATTTCTTGAAATACTTTAAATAGTATTTCCGGAGCCATTCATGAGAGTTCCAATTGCGCCTAAAACATTCATGAGAGTATGAAATGTACCCAGCATTAAAATAATGTCTTGAAGGTCTCTTTGTGTGTTAATGATTTGAGAAGCTTTCCAAAACAAACGCTGATCAAAAGTAACTACACATAGGACATTTTAATCGTGTGCTACTTTGTGCTACTAAACATTCAAAAAAACGCAGTCGCTTGATACTGCAGCATTTCTTTCAAATCTTGTTACTTCTGAGTAGGATGAACAAAACCCAAGATTGTAAAGACTGTCAATAAGATATCTTGATCTTATTGATCTTGAAGTTCGGATGAAGTTGAATGGATAGTCCAATTTGTAGTGGACATAGTAATGCTCTAGGTCGAATAGCTTGCATAACGGTCTGGCCAACAGCACCGATTTTCACGGACGTATCCTTTCCCACAAATAATTTTGATAATAGCAACTTCAAGCTACTAGGAATGTAATGTAAAGTACTCTCCTCTGTCAGGTCATTAGGTGATGATATTCATCAACCGTACTTGCTTTGAGGGATTTGACATCACTTCTGATTATTCTTGCAGCAGCTTCTATTAACTGAATTTTCTGCAGCTCAGTATCGCAATACTTTGACTTCTTATTGTAACTTCGAAGAATTTCATTTGCTGTCTCAGGCAGAGTTACTATATCTGACTTTCCTTTTTCATTCGTTCTTTTCATAATGTTCTGAAAGTTTTCTCTTCATGTGCCTGCGTTCATATGCACTTCCTTCGAGATATTCGTCCATTTTACAAATGAGGTCTCCAACAATTGTTCCTCATCGTTATCTTCAAGGTAGTCGCAGGTACGAAGAAATGCTTGGTATTGCTCTTCATTCGTTGGTCGTCCTCTTTCTGAAAATTTGTTCGCGTAGAATATTTCTCCCAGTACGAAAATTTAAACTTCATGATTGATGATAAACAGTCTGCAGCAACTACATTACCTGTGTTATACGCCAACCGTCCTTTTACTTTAAATCACCATTCATCGCAGCAGCGCTCACAACATTGTTTTATAGTTTCAGCACACTTTGTTATTCTTACTTTCACGTGTTCTGATTTAGATTTATATTTGGAAAAAAAGTCAACAAATTTCTCACAAAACAAACAATGAGTAGCACTGGAAACTTGATTCTCAACTAAGCGTGCACTTTTCTTTGGTATTTCTTCACAGCTTGCCTTCCGTTTTACAATGTTAATGTTTTTTTTATCAGTAAATGATTTTCGACACGAAGTATGAACACTTATTCCAGCAGTTGCAACTACATCACTGTTACGGCTCCGGCTGGCTTCATATTATATTATGCGCACCTTTTTGCGAAATTTTAATTACGTTTTGTCCATTGTCTATTTGTTGTTTATAAATCACACAAAATTCAGTAGTCTTCATTTTCATACAGGAAATTCAATCTGAAACAAGCAAGAATCAGCGTGTGAATCATATATCTATGATATATTTTTATTTTTTGTAAAGATTAGAATGTAATCCTTGTGGTGTAATGCCTAAGACGTCTAACTTCGGAGCAGAAGGTTGCATGTTCGATTCCAGTAGATAACTTTTACAAATTATTTCTATTTTTGTAAATTACAATAATTGCACCAGACAGACAGAGAAATAAACGATTTTAGTAATATAGATACACTTTTCAGTGGCTTTTGAGTTACAAATAGTGATTTTTCAGTATTCTATCCAATAGAAATAGTGATTCTTTTTTTTTCTTTTATTTTTTATCCAATTCCAATTGATACTTTTCAGTGGTTTTTTGAGTTACAAATAGCCTAGATTAGTAGATAATTTTCACTATCAGATTGTTCGATATCGATATTTGAAGAAGAGATGTTCAGATGGACGTTGGTTGATATAGATGTTAAATGAAGATCATAGTTTGTATACGAAATTCTTCGCGATAAATTGATTGTGACTATTCTTTAGAGTGAAGATAATCAAATTCTGTTGAATTGTGACTCAAAGACATAAAGTTGTACGTGAGTGAAGACAACGTTTTCCAAATATATCCTTGAGCTTTATTGATAAACATCGCATAAGAAGGTCTGATCGGAAATTGTTTTCTTGTGAAAGTGAATGGAAGTAGAATATCGCATGGTTCCACATACATTCTATGGATGAAAACAAAATCTCCTTTGTGAGTTCTGTTATAATTTCGGTTTCTATGAGATCATTATCGAATGAAAGGCATTTAAGTTGAGTTCCATTGCAGTATGCAAACTTGGGATTGATGTTTCGCAACAATATTATTGGAGATCCAATCTTCAATGACAAACGATGTTGAGGAATACCGCAGAGATTCAATGCGTTCAGATACTCGGGCAGATAGAGATGTTCGTGTGGTGGATTATCAGAAGTGTCAATTTTAGTCGCACTTGTATGCTCTGTAGTCTCTCCTTGTATTCTTAGACTTATCATTCGATTGATGTTATCGACACTCTCGTTCATCTTGGTTAATGAGCCGCATATTTATCGTGAGTTTTTTTTACTTTGATGTGATTCTAGCTTTTTGAGTTACAAATAGTGATTTTTCAGTAATCTACCTAATAGAAATAGTGCTTCTTTCTTTCTTGACTGTCTTTTTTTTTTATTTGAAACTTTTGAGTGGTTCTTGAGTTACAAATAATAATGGTTTTTGAGTTACAAATAGTGATTGTTCAGTATTCTACTTAATAGAAATAATGCTTCTTTCTTTCTTGACTCTCCTTTTTTATTCCAATTGATACTTTTCAGTGGTTTTTGAGTTACAAATAGTGATTTTTCAGTATTCTACTTAATGGAAATACAGCTTCTTTCTTTCTTGACTCTTTTTTTCATTCCAATTGATACTTTTCAGTGTTTTTTAAGCTACAAATAGTGATTTCTCAGTATTCTACCTAATGAAGTATTGCTTCTTTCTTTTTTGACTTTCTTTTTTATTATAATTGTTACTTTTCAGTCAAAGTCAGTTCAGTTTTGACAGATAAGTCAAAAAAGCAATATGAAGAGAGTTGTAGTTCCCATGGCTTAATGGATAAGATGTCTGACTTCGGATCAGAAGGTTGCAGGTTCGATTCCTGTCGCCGATGTTTCATTGTACAAATTCTTTCTATTTTTCATTCTCACAGAAAACTGCGCCGGACAGACACACAGACAGACAGACAGACAGAGAAATATAAGATTTCAGTAATATAGATTGAAAGCGCCTTGCTGACCTTACTCTAGCCATGTTTTCTACGTAAAAAACATTAACTTTTTTAGCATGTTGAGTTGAATTTGCCATAAATTCTTATTTTAAACTAAAATTCAGAAATACCTGCATTTCATTTCTTTGATTTCAATTGTCTTAAATTTAAAAAAAAATGGAAAAAGCAAAATCCCATTACTTATTAAAATGGGGACCATTTTATCCAACCCCGTGGGCAAAATGATCCTTTAGCACTATTTTGGAAGAACGGTCTTAACACTGCCAAAATTTCGATCAAACAATTTCAACTAAGTTATTTTTTTAGATAAGATATCAGAGATTCATGGTGGGAAAGAAAAAAATTCCAAGACAATTGAGGAAAGTTATACACTCGTTTTTCCCGCCCTTCCCCTACTACTGTATCCAACAATTTAATATTGATATTCATTAGATAGTTTACTTAAATGAAAGATACATCTAAATTTTGTAGTGCGAAGTCTTGGTTTAGACTTTGTCGTTCGAATTTAAAATAAATTCAAGATGAAAACCACAGAAACAATTCATTTTATGTTAAAAAAAAGAAAGAATTTTCTTTGATTTTTTAATTTCTTATTATACAAAATATAAATCGTGTCTTATCTAATCAAATACTTTCAATTCAAAATATATTTTTAATAAGTTGTACATTATCTTCTATTTAACTATGTAATTCAATTAGATTTAAGCAATTAACTTACATTCTCTGGAAATTCGTGTCGCAGGAGTTGTTTCGGCTAAAAATAAAATGTAAAAGATTTGAAATACTTATTTCAATTTTTCATTGAAACATTTAAAAAAAATCATTAGAAAATTGATAATACCGTCTCTCGACAGTGAAACTAGTCGTAATTGTATATTATAGAATTTTTGTATAAAAGTTCTTTTTAAATCTAATCGATATACGGCTTAATTAATGATACCAATAAATATCAAAAAAATACATGCTTTCATATCATTAAAAACTATATTACATAAATTAATAATTGTTAATAATTATAACTATAATAATAATTATTACAATCTATATTACTAAAATCTTTTATTTCTCTGTCTGTCTGTCTTTCTGTCTGTCTGTGTGTCTGTCCGGCGCAATTTTCTGAGAGAATGGAAAATAGAAATAATTTTTACAATGAAACATCCGCGACAGGAATCGAACCTGCAACCTTCTGATCCGAAGTCAGATGCCTTATCCATTAGGCCATACAGACTACAACTCTCTTCAAATGGTTTTTTGACTTATATCTCCTTTCCTTTCCCCCATCAATAAGGAATGTATTCAATCTTTTTTTTGAATCTCAAGATTGTTTATTTATTTCACATCAGTCAGTTTATTTGTAATTCGAAACTGACAATTAGAACGATAATTGCCGAAACGTTGCAATATTTTAAATATTCTTACTTAACCAAATCCTATGTGATATTGAAAAATATGTGGGTGTACACGCCAGATGTTGGAGTAAAGAAAACAGTCAAGAAAGAGAGAAGTACTCTTTTTTTGAGCTGGAATACCGATAAAATCACTATTTGCAACTCAAAAACCATCAATAAATGTAACTCAAACGTCACTGAAAAGTGACAATTATAATTAAAATGAGAGTCAAAAAAGAATGAGGCGATACTTCTATTGGATAGAATACTGAAAAATCACTATCTGTAACTCAGAAACCATCAATATTTGGAACACAAAAGCCACTGATAAGTGCCACTTAGAATAAAAAAAGAGACTCAAAAAAGAAAGAAGCAGTATTTCTATTAGATAGAATACTGAACACTATTGTAACTCAGAAACCACTGAAAAGTATCATTTGGAATAAAAAAAAAAAGAGTCAAGAAATAAGAAGCAGTATTTGATTAGGTAGAATACTGAAAAATCACTATTTGTAACTCAAAAACCATCACTATTTCTAACTCGAAAACCACTGAAAAGTATCAATAGGAATAAAAAAAAAAGATAGTCATGAAAGAAAGATGCACTATTTCTATTAGATAGAATACTGCTCAGAAGTTAGACGTCTTAGCCATTAGACCACTAGGCCTACATTCTAATCTCTGTAAAAAATAAAAATATATCATAGATATATGATCTACAAGGTGGTTCTAAAAGCAGTCGTAGATTGAGAGAATACAGACATCAAAAATTAAATTAAAAAAAAAAAGCTTTTAAAAAATTTTAGTTTTAGTTTCCTTGATGTAATTTGTGTGTGTGTGTTTTTTTTTTAATAAATAAAAAATTGTTTTCCGTTACATAAGGGAGGCTTCCGGAGCGAAGCGACGGGTAGCCGACTAGTAACTATAATTATTGACGTATAATTGCAATATGGCAATTATGAAAATATTTTACGACATATTTTAAAGTTTTATTTGAATTTAAATAACTGTATTAATATTAAACAATTAATAAAACTTTTAGAAATTAGTTTCTATTAAAATCGTCGAGTTTTTAATGTAACTTTTCTTTCTATTTCTAGTTTTGAGGAGACATAGGCATCAATAATAATGATAATAAAACTTTGACTAATAGGCAGTTATTTTAAAATCTCCATCTATCTATTAATGAAGCTTATGGAATATGACTATTACCAATGAAGTTAAGTATTTAATGAAAAAAAATTTAAATTTACTTTACAAGTGAATATAATTTTGTGCTAGAGCCTAAATTTAAGGGCGACCCATAATAACAAAAAAAATTAATAATAATAATAAAAAAGGAAGTACAATAACATTAGGAAAAATAAAAATAAAACGTTAGGAAAATAAGAAAAACACCAACAACAACAAAAATCCCACCAGGACATTCGAGAAAAAAAAATTAAGAAGAAAAAAAAAAAGTCGATAAACGGATTCGAACCGACAACCTTCAGTATATGAGTCCGGAACCTTAACCATCAAGCTATAGCTCACACCTGAATGAAGATGATTGAATTTCAAACTTTTAAGCTAATAGCGAAAATCCAATGAAAACAATACCAAATATCTCGAACATAGGGGGGAGGGGTAGGCGTTGACCCTTCAAAACGCCCTGTACCTATGTTGTTTGGGCCTCTGAAGACGATGATGATATCCGTTTGTCGATTCCATCTTCCGTTCGGGAGTTGTTAGGGGTGGACAGACACGGACGGACGGACAGAACAAACGCAATACATACCGATTTTGGTCGCCATCACAATAGCTCCCAAATGGGTCGCTAAAAAACTATATTACATCCAATCAATCCAGAATAATAATTTAATAATAACTATCGAAGGGCACACTTTAACTTTTATACTTCCTTAATTATATAAATAAAAATCTGAAATTTTATTTCAGAAAGTATTAAATATGTAGCAATTCTAATTCTTTATTATTATTTAATAAAGAATTATTATTGAAGTTCATTTGATTTAATCGCAAAAACAATGAATACCTCAATGATAAAAGGTTTTCTTCGATTTTTATTAAGTTTGAGAGATTCTTTGGGTACTGAGACTTTATTTAGATTGTTTTAATTTTTATATTATTGTTACTTACATGATTTTCATATGAGCCTACTATTGAAAGATTTATTGTTTTTGAAATTAAATAAATTGAATATCAAGAATAATCGACAAATAATAATAACAAGGAGTTATTATTACTATATATTTAGCGCTTTAAAATATAAAAAAAAATTCAGATTTTTATCTGCAGCAATAAAAAATATATGATTATTTGTCTCCGCCGCAACTGATGAATATTAAAAATTATTTTGAATATAATCCAGAGATTATGAATATTTTTACCACGTTTTGATCAAAGTCGAAGTAATTTTGTAATGATATTTATTAAAATCTCGATTATTAAAAAATCTCGAACAGCCAACACATAAGACTAGCTAAAAAACATTATAAAAAAATTAATAATTAATAAATAATAATTAACATAATTTAAAAAAATTAACATTCACAACCGGTTTCGCCTCCATTACGAGGCTTTGACGAGTGATTAAATATATTTCAATAAAATCTAACAGATGAAATAGTCGTAACTTAAAGCCTTCCACAATAAAGAGCTACTTTGGTAAGAAATATACTATTCGACGCAGTGAAGCATTTCCTTTTTGTTTCCTTTCGTGGAATATAAAGTTGGTCGCTATATACTGACTCATCACGACAATTCACAACTTCTATAGGATAGTTTCTAATATATTTTGTTTCATTATTAAACCTAAAAACATTATCTACTTAAGTTAAAATACCTTAAATCTAAAAGAATATCGATTTTGATTCTTAAATAAAATTTGGTTTTCCTTCGAAATATATATTATATAAAATAACGAAACAAACCCACTTTTCTTCATTTCTTCAAAACTCTATATTTCATCCCAATTAAGGGACTTCATCAGGATTAAAAGAAAATACAAATAAAATAGAGAAAATCCTTTCGATTATGATTTGAAGAGAAAGAGAAGGATTTTTCTTTTTTTTATTTGTATTTTCTTTTAATCCTGATGAAGTCCCTTAATTGGGATGAAATATAGAGTTTTGAAGAAATGAAGAAAAGTGGATTTGTTTCGTTATTTTATATATATATATATATATTTCGAAGATATATGAAAGTTATTATGATGATAATTTGGTTTTCCTGTTTAAAAACCTTGGGATTTTTTTTTTTTTTAATACAGTACAGTGCCTTAAATTCTAATTTTATGATAATTATTTTTCAATGTATTTAATGACTGTCTTACTTGTAGTATCATCCTCTTTCTTTTTGTCTAGTACTGTAAAAAAATAAGATGAAAGTTTGAAAGAAAATAGTAAATAAATAAAAATAATAATATTGCAACAAATTTATTTTGCGGAACTAATATTAACATCGCAATAAAAAATTTTCGCATGTTAAATTCATTGTTTTATATATATATATATATATATATATTCATTCTTATTTTTATATAATTTAATCCATTGCAAGTTAAGCGTCTGTTTATCGGGGATTAAATGTCTGCTTTTTTAGCGTGCCTAGGTTACAGCTTGCCTGTAAACATAGGAAACCGCTCTTGCTTTTATGCTTGCTGGATCTTATACTCTGCAGTGGCCAAACGGTTAGATATATTAGAATAAAACCTTCACCATTGTGTTCAGCATCAAAAAGTAGGTGACCGTGTCCAAAAAAATCAGACCTCTAGTATCACTCCCTGACTGGAAGTTGCGGAGATCAAAAGCGGTATGTTTGCTGGATGTCACACTCTGTAGTGGCCAAACGGTTAGAGATATTGGAATTGTGGAAATTAAGTAAAAATTAATTAAAGCATTGATTGATTTGAACAATGACACGCAGCGCGTGAGAAGATTGGCGCGAGAAAGCGTGAATATGTTCCAACAGAGATTGAAAGATGAATTCTTCAAAGATGGTTGGTGTTTTGTTTTTTTAATTTATGAACTTGAATTCCAAAGAATGAACATTATTTAAAGAACTATTTGTGAACTATTTAAAAAACTGTTTGTGAACTGTTAGTGAAGCGATAATTTAAAATAAGAAGAATTGTCAAGTGATATTGAAAGTTTGAAGTGGATTCGTATTTCAATATTGAAGAGCTTACGAAGAAGAATAAGTATTTCTCTATCTGATATTTTGTTTAAGTTTATTATATATTGTGTTTGTTTGTAAAGTACATACCTGCTACTAAATAAGTTAATAAATTATATATAATAGTAACAAGAATGAAAGCTTCGCCATTGTGTTTAGCATCAAAAAATAAGACCTGCAGGACCACTCCCTGAAGTTAGGGGGTCAAAAGTGGTATGCTTGCTGATGTCACACTGCAGTGGCCAAACGGTTAGATATATTAGAATGAAACCTTCACCATTATGTTCGGCATCAAAAAGTAGGTGACCACGTCCAAAAAATTCAGACCTCTAGGACCACTCCCTGACCGGAAGTTGGGGTCAAAAGTGGTCGCGTCCGCTAAAATTTTGTTTATAAAATTGTGCGTGTTATGGGTCCGCTTAGCTTTTGACACTGTCTAAAACCATTAATTATCTTGCTTTATTTTTAACTTACGTATTGTTGTCTTTTAATATGCAGCGCCACTATTTTGTTGAATTTTGTTTTCTTTATATGTGTTTTGATATGACTGAGCTGTAAGATACTGGGCGAATCCAGCTGATGATGGTTAGGAAACCAGAAACAGCTGTCCTGGATTCCCTAAGTACTAAAAAACAGCTTAGTGAATCCTTATTTATACGCGTATACGTATTTTTATATGTGATGTTGTTAATAATATTGCGTTCATTAATATTAATAATGATATAATAATGAATGCGTAAACATTTTGGATAAGTTAACATTAACAGAAATCGTCATTTCAATCTTCATTCAAACTTTATAAGTTAAGGTTGATTTAAGATTGGATAAACTAATGCCTGGGATGCTAAGATTTGTAGCGGCATTTTAGCAAAAAGAGTACAATGGATTATATTAATACCTCAATTTTACAACAGATATTGAACTGGTCTCGTTGTTAATTTCTAAGGTATTAAATTAGTAATGTAATATTAATTTAGAATTATTATTTTTTTCAGATTTCATTGTCAGCAGAGATGAATAATCTTGCATTATTTCTGGCCTTGTTATTAAATGGGTATTTATGACTATAAAGGACGAAACAACTATCTCAATTCCCTTGATGGCAACTTATGTTGTGGTTGTGAAAATGTGCATCCTTTCCTTATTAAGGAGTGTACGCACTTCAGCGTTTATATCCGTCAATCGTTAAGTTTATGTAAGATAATTGCTTTTATGTCTCAGTTTAAGGCCAAACGTTTATCTTGAAATGAACGAACATAAGCGTCTCCTCAGACGTAAGGCCAGCCAATCAGATCTTGTGTGTGAGCAACATCCAATCACAGAGCACTGACGTATTCCTACAACTTTTGAAGATCGAAAGCAAGTTCGCCGGCGCCATTTTGTTCACCGCTTCGTTGGGATCGAAGGTTTTTACGAATTAAATATCACATTGAGGAGATTATTTTTCGAAAATAAACAATATTTTTACTGAAATAAATTAATGCTATGCGTCAGAATGTGCAGATCTCACCTTTGTAAAGAGATTTTGCATGTAAATCAACATCAAAGGTAGCGCTAGCCAATCGGAGTGTGTGTGTTAAGCAACAGCCAATCCGAGAGCATTGATACAAATTTTGCCATTAAAACTAAATATTAGCAATTGTGATCGCCATCCATGTTCTTGCAATGTTTTATTAGCCCAAAAATGCGCTAAACGATGACAGATACTCCGTGAAAGATATTAATTAATGCATTCATTCTTCATTTAATAATGAAATCGAAATTAGAATTGATCGTCATTTATAACTTTTAAAGCGTTTACTTAAATTAAAACGCATTTCCTGCACTAATAAATTAAATTCCCCGAGCTGATCTCTCTTCTGCAATATTTTACGCACATCTTCTTTTTGGTTTTGTGTTTCAAGGCCAAGCAAAATAAATGCATGGCCATGAAAAGTCGCTGATCTTCATGGAGATTCATGTTGAACAATTGAAATGCCGCTATAATGACGTAGAAGAATTTCCGTTTCCTCTTTCGGTCTACTTCCATTTCCGCTTGCCGTTAACTTGCGAACGACAAAGTGCGCGCTGATTTTGCCGATGACGGATACAAGACGTTTACATAAACACAACGCAGACACTGAAGTGCGTAACCCCTTTAACGTTTATAACATTTATTCATTCTTAATCAAACAAGAAAACTCAGATATCTGAATTTCGAATCTGACAAGTGAGAGTTAAAACTAACACCTTCCCGTTACATTTCTCCTTGATTCTGAACGATATCTGGTTTGAACTTTCTGTAAAATCAATAACTAGGACCTTAATATAAAAAATTACTTTATACTAAAGATTCTGTCGAGATCTAAAAATTA
>JAFIDM010003189.1:53323257-53334007 GCA_023159025.1 Thereuonema tuberculata | reverse complement strand
TTCGAAGGATATTATTAATTTTGATAATGATCAGAATTGTCCTGTGAGAGTATCTTCATTCTGATATATATATATAACACTCTTGATTCCATAAAAAAATATGAAGGAATAAGCTTTTGCGCTTAGGCGAAAATCTCAAAACGAATTTTGGCGCTTGGTCAAATGATGCAAAACACCATCCAATTATTGGATAAAATCCCAGTATTTGGTCACGGAATTATACACTAAGAATGAGGAAGACTGCTTCCTGAGGGCTCAAAACCCTTTCTCAAAACCCTAACAGGAATTAAAAAAAAAACAAAAAACAACAGTTTGTTCATGAAAAAGAACGATGCATTTCTTTGCGAAACAATTCAGAATAGTAATGTAACTTTACTATAATCGTACGCTTTAAAAGAAGAACAAATGGATAAATGGGAAACTTAAGAATTTCTTTAAAACCCCCGTTCATTTTATAGTTGCTTACAGATATTTTTTTTGATAGATCATTAAATAATTTTGAATTTATTGAACGTCTAGACTCCATTTATTTATTTGGAAATAGGATTCTTGTTTAGGATTGGCAGTTGTTTCTTACTTAGTGGGACTCATCAGCCAGGTACACTCCGTTGATGATCACCTCGGAATACATGGAAGGATCTCACTTCTGCTAATGCTAGTGTGACTAAGAAAATAAACCAGACAACAGCTAGAAAAATTACTCAAATCAGCGGAGGTTTGGTAACATAAACGACATTTAAACTATGCATTAAAAAAGCAGTTTCCTAGTGTTGATTTTTGCTTAGGTTCCACTGTCAGGAACTTGTGAAGATGAATAATCTTCCAAACGTTCTGATCTGTTTATGAAAAACGTAAATTTGACTGATGATTCTACAAAGGAAGAAACAACTGTCCCAATACCCTTCATGGCAACTTAAGTTGTTGTTGTGAAAATGTGCATTTTTTTCCCTCTCCTTATTCAAGTTTCTAACATTTATTAATCTGTAATCTGCAAAACGAACAAAATCACAGTACATTTTTAATCCGTGATTATCGGTGTGATAGTGAGGCCCCCCCCCCCCTTGCGAGTGTGGGGTACATTAGGAGATCAGGGCGGCAACAAATTTTTGCAGCAAAGAAATTCAGATACAGTATTTACTGATTACACTAAACATTTAATCAAACAACATCAACTTTAAAGTTCATTTTGAAACATTGTTTCAAAAACATTGTTTTGGGACATAAAAACTTAGGTACCATTGAATTTCAAAATGTTCTAAAATAAAATCAGCTTTTCAGATATACGACTTACGCATGGTGTGGTATCGAAATCGCAGGTAGTAGATAGGTCTAACAGGAGATGAACTGAATTTAATGAAAACGAAAGGTGTTGTACCTGTATTTGTTTCAAAGCTTGCTATGTTTATCCGCGACTTAGGATTTTGGGAATTTTACCAGTTTCCTATTCTTTGTGCATTCAAGGAAAAGACAGAAATTCACGATGATGACGTTCTGGTCTATTGTGACCATTTATTGATCGAACGATTTCAAGATATTCTCGACATGGAGATTCCAGATTGTGTTTTAGACCCATTTTCACTGTTGAGGAAACAGGAATGTAGTTACAAGAAGAATTGATTGAATTAAATCCCAATGAAGAGTTGAAACCCAAATTTGAGAATGGAGATCATCATTTCTGGAAATAAATTACAAATCTTTATCTTGGATTGTGGGCCGTTGTTAAAAACGTTTCTGATTCGTTTCCAGTGTCATGCTTAGTGGATTTTGTGTCGTTACAAACCTTTTGAATAAAAAGAGTAGCAAACTACATATAATTGAAGGGGGTGACTTAAAGATGGTGTTCATTTAATATGGAGCCGAATGTGGAAAAGTAGTATCATCTTATTCTTCACATTAATTATTTTTATGTTAAAGAGTAGCCTACTTACTTTTTGTGCAAAAATAAAACTTTTTGAAATACATATTTACTCTTTTTAGCAGTCTCATGTTACAGTTAACATAGGGAACCGCTCTTGCTTTTGTATTGTCTGTTTGTCACACTGTATGTCACACTCTGTAGCGGCCAAACGGTTATAGATATTAGAATGAAACCTTCAACATTGTGTTCAGCATTGTGGTGTATTTTGTGTAGGAAAAAAGATCAAAGTTTTTATACTCACAATACTCGGCTTAAGTATTCACTGTCCGTCAACATTGATAAGCTGACTTAAATCGATTGGCATAATTTGCCTAATTTTGCCATACAACTCGGGAACACACTGATGTCTGAATCGAACTATCGTTACAGACAGAAAGAAAACTGCAATTTGATGCTTATCAAGTAAAAACAAAACTAGCATCACCCACGGCAACCAACGAGTGATTGTTTCAACCGACGCACGCACAAAATAGTACACACAATTGTTTCAAACAGTTGATCACGCTGTGACAAACACTATTGTTTCTTTCTGTTGAACTCGAAGACCGCTCTTCCGGTTTATCGGACGTCAAAACCCCTATCATTGTAAGTTCCAAGATTAAAGTTAGGCTTAGCGGTGTGAAATGTCTTAGAGTTTGGATTGAAAAAAAAAGGTGAGTAGCCACTCCTTGGTTTCGTTTAATTTAGCTGTGACAGGCTGCATCCAACAGACTCCATCCAAACCACAAGCATCAAAAACTAGGTGACCACATAAAAAAAATCAGACCTTTAGGACCCCTCCCTGACCCCCAAATTAACGTTTTCTATAGCAATGTTAGTAA
This sequence comes from Thereuonema tuberculata, assembly GCA_023159025.1. NCBI lineage: Eukaryota > Metazoa > Arthropoda > Chilopoda > Scutigeromorpha > Scutigeridae > Thereuonema > Thereuonema tuberculata. The sequence continues at coordinate 53,331,268 of JAFIDM010003189.1, read as the reverse complement.
TAATGATAATAATTAACACAATAATAATACTGATACTTCATACATAACAATACTAACAATTGCCAACGGGATGTCATTGTAAATATTTACAAACGTATTGTTTCATAAATTCTTTAACATATCCAAATGATGCACTAAGCATTGTATCAGCGGCCCCTAAGTTATAGCTTGCCTGTAAAACATAAAGGAACGGTCTTGCATTTATATGCTCTTGCTTTTAATTATTTTGTTTATACAATTGTGCATATTATGGGGCCGCTTTGCTTTTGACACTGTCTTAAATCAATAATTACCTTGCTTACTTATTTTTCGTATACCACTGAAGGGGGTGGGTGGGTGGGAAGCGATGATGAAATATATGCTCTATAAGGGGGGTGGTATTTCGAAAACGTTTGGGAATTTCTGGTTTTAATGATTTGACATTCAGAGATGTGACTGTTATGTTACATTTTTTCTATTTTTTTTCTTGATTTCGATACTTGTAAAAAAATATTTCTGTAAAATAATTAATCAGGATCTTAAAAAATATCATTTTATACTATTTTACACATTTTTTTAATAGTATTTAGTCGAGATCTAAAAATAAAAATATTTTTAATTATTTTTGTAACGTGATAAATATTTTAGTAAGTTACAAAATTAAGATTCATTATTCTTACCGATGATATCTGGTCTGTTAACAAGGTCATCTAAAAAAAAAATGTTTACATTATTAATATTAAACATTTTGAGGAAAACAGGAAATTATTCTTAGTGGTAACTTTATCTTCATAAATGGACGTTAACAATGACGGGATAATAGTGAATCACGGCTTTCTATCTTTTATACAGGTAGAATGTTACAATGAATATTGCAATGAACGTTAAAGAAATTATGTTCAACTATGAAAAATGACGGATAATCCCTGAATGAATGGCTTTGTTCCACACTATTTCAGAAATTTTAAATTTGAAATTGAACACAAATTTTTAAAACATTCTGAACTGATTTATTTAAAGCTATTTCAGAAGTTTTAAAGAAAAAAAATTAGGAATAAAAGACCAATAGTTCTCGAGTTCCTTATGGTCCGACACTAGTTCCGGCGTTCAGATAGGAAAATACATTCAGGATTAATACTTGGATTTTATTTATAAAAAATAATATAATACGTGATTATTATTTTATTGGTTTTTAAAAAAGCAACAATATAGATTTACTTTGTTACTGTAATTATGTTAACGATAGATCAGTTGAATCAAATGGAAAAATTAAAATGGGTAATTTTCTAGAAACGATTTACATTAATTCAATTGCCGCGAACAGTAAGTATCAATGAATTTAAAGGTTTTAATATTAAAAATGTAGTGTTCGGAACTTTACCCTCATTTCCTAGGATAAATCCAATCAGTGTATGTGTGTTTATGTTTCTATGTGTGTGTACATTCCCTTTTGAACTCTCTAATAAAAACCTTCTTGTTTAGTTACGGTCAAGAGGCGCTCTATATTTTGCATTAAAATATTTTGTCTGTGCTCGTGAAGATGATTAATGAATTACCATAGAAAATCTCTGTGGGATAGATAGATATCTACAATAGATAGATATCTATAATAATTCATATTAATGCATAGAATATTACCAATGTCATGTGTGCGAGTATTTGATTAAATTATTTAGATTCGGCAGTCACAGTAAATATTTTCAGGTTTAATTAATGTTTCAATATTTTTATATTAATATTCTCTTTGTATTCGATATATATTAAATTTACAAAATATTTTTGTAAATAAAAAGTGTTTTTTTCTTTCTATTATTTTAAATAAAAAAAAAAGAAAAATACGACCCAAGATTAAAAGAAAAGTGGGCCTTAATTTCTTACCTTCATAATAAGACAGAATCCAATTTGTATATTGTATCTGCTAATTTGCTTGCTCGTTCACAGCATTGACGTTTATGAGTATTCGTTGTTCCAGAGTTAAGAGCGCATGCTTTTTTTTTGGTGATGATTACTTAAAGGTAACAATTTTTTTATTAAAATTGGGGGGGGGGGGAGCGGTCCGCCCCTGAGAGGGGCCCCTTCAACCAGCCTAGGAGGGCCCCCCACCAGCCTTATTTCCTTTTTTTTTTTGGTTGGAAAAGCAAGCCTAGGGGGCCCCACCAGTCAGCCTGTGGGCCCCATCCACCCAAGTATTTCCTTTATTTTTTTGGTTGTTGAATAATGGAACTCCCGCCCCGGGCCCCCAAAGGCGTTGGTACGCCACTGCCTTTGATGAAGTCTTAAAGGAGAAGAAGTAATTCGAAAACGTTCGTAGACACAATTGCTTGTAAGATAACCTCGGTCGCTGCGTTCCAGTCAACCAATCATTTTAAATACCGTATATGCTCCAGGCTGCTAAAGGGCTGATATCTTTTAACAGGGAGGAGATCATTTAATTCCTTTGTCATATAAGGCTTAAATGAACCGACCTGGACTGAAGCCCAGTGTCCAATCCCAACCTTCTCGTGGTGCAGCTGTTAGTAATCATTTCATGATGAACAAACGGGATGGGCTACTCACCAATCGCACTGGTCAGCATGGTGAGCTACTGACTGATATGGTATTTCTTCTACTCTTTTATACCATACCCCTTATTCTTTAACCTTTCCTTTCTGGTCTCCCTTGACTAACTCTTGTTTTCTTCGAGCCCGACGGTATTAGGGTATCCGAGGCCTAGGGTATCTTTTCCTTTTATTTTCTTACCAACCCTAAATGCCCGTCCAGGGGCTTAGGTAGCAGCCCTACCAGTGGACTACTCATCGTGAGGCTAGTAACCTCACATGAGGAATTCACTTACTTGCAAGCTCCAGCAAAACAGAAACCGGATAGACAACAATGTTGACGACACAAGGAAACGATTAAAGGTTAAAGGCAACTGGAAAAAAGATAATTTATTAACATACGCAACCTGGAATGTTCGAGGCATTTTTGGAAAAGAGGAAGAGCTAGATTCCATATTTCAGAACAAAAATATTGCCATAGCTATTACTACTGAAACAAAGAAAAAACTCAAAGGAACAAAAGAATCTAAAAATTATACATTAATCTATAGTGGTGTGAGTAGAAAGGTACATGGTCAAGCTGGTGTTATGTTTTGGATCCATAAGTCTTTAAAGAAGAATATATATATAGAATATATTGGAATGAAAGAATCTTAGAAGTCCGCTTAAAGATCAGTAGAGGAAATATTACAATTCTTGGAATATATGCACCAGTAGAAGGACATGATGAAGAGAATGATGAATTTTATAAAATATTACAGGAAATTCACAATAATATTAATAAGAATGATTATTTGATCCTAGCAGGTGACTTCAATGCTAGAGTAGGAAACCAACATATTAATAACAATATTGGAACATTTGGAGAACCAACCCGTAATAGCAATGGTATTAGACTTACTGATTTCAGTGTTTATAATGATCTGAAGATAATGAATACTATTTTTAAACATAAAAACATTCATAAATATACATGGAAGCGACAACAATCAGAATTCATTCTAGACTATTTTATTGCCAATAAGAAAACTTCAAAGTTATTTATGGATGTGAGATCATACAGAGGTAGTGAAATTGGATCAGACCACTTTCTTGTTCAAGCAAAACTAAGATTTCCACCTAGATGGCATAAGAAGAAGATAAACATTATGACAGAACCAGAACAAAAACATAAAGTAAATTTATTCCAAGATGACAGCATTAAGTGGTTGTATACTAGAAGAATAGAACAACAAATGGATAAAATTTCAGAAGATAGTGATATTGAGAAAGAATGGGAAAACTTGAAATTGATTTTAAAATCAGCAGCTAATGAGGCCTTAGGAACATTTAAGATCAAAACAGCAAAGAGAAGATACCTAAAAATATGGGATGATGAAATTAAAGAATTAATCAACCAGAAAAACACATCATATAAAAAATATTTGAACACTAAGAAAGTTGAAGATGAAATTGAATATAAAAGATGTCGAGCAGTAGCAAAAAGAGAAATTAGAAAGAGACACAGAGAATCCTGGATAAAATTCATATCACATTTAGAATCAGATTTATACAAAACAAAACCAAATGCATTTAAAATATTGAAATATATGAACCAAGACATTACAGAATCTGCAAATCTTAATTGTGGACTAACTAAAGAACAATTTTTAAATTATTATGAAAGACTTTGGTATAATATTAACTGTTCTGAAAAGATAGTAGAGACCAACAACCTAATTGTAGATGAACTGTCAATGGAAGAATTAATTGAAGGTTTGAAGAAGACAAAAAATGGAAAAGCAACTGGAGAAGATGGCATAAATTCAGAATTGTATAAATATGCTGGTGAAAAATTTCATCAAAGGTTACTACATTTTCTAAACAATATTTATGCACAAGCCTGTATACCAAATGAATGGAGAAGGAGTACTGTACTGCCGATTTTCAAAAAAGGTGATAAACGAAATTTAGATAATTAGAGAGGAATTAATTTATTAAATACTTGTTATAAAATATATGCAAGAATTTTGAATGGAAGATTAAAACAAGAAGGCGAAATGTTCCTTCTAGAGTGCCAGAATGGTTTCCGGAAGGGAAGATCTTGTATAGATGCAGCCTTCTCCATCAAACTATTGCTTGAAAAAAGACGAGAATACAATCACGAAACACATTTCGCTTTTATAGATTATACCAAGGCTTTTGATAGATCAATAGATCTAAACTCATTGAAATCTTACAAGAAAGAAATATTCCAAACATCCTTCATCAAAACATTTGTAATATTTATACAAATAACACAATGAACATTAAACTCAATAAAGCTAGATCTGAGTATAGAGCCATAAATCAAGGAGTACGATAAGGTTGCCCTTTATCACCAACTCTTTTCAATATATATATATATTGATGAAATAATACGTCTTTGGAATAAAGATTATAAATTTGGAATCCAAACTTCAAACAATACAAGAATAAACACTGTTCTTTTTGCTGATGATCAAATATTAATTGCTAATTCTGAAGATAATCTTCAAAGAGGTTTATTGAAGTTATACGAAATCATAAAAAAATTTAACATGAAAATATCATCTAATAAAACCAAAATAATGGCATTTAAAGGTGTTTATCCAATCAGAAGCAAAATTGGAATTTGAAAACATGATTTTAGAACAATTTAATTCTTTCTCATATTTAGGGTGCAACATCTCTTATGAAGGAGAGATCGATAAACAAAAAAATTACAAAACTTTTACAAATATTAGGATCGCTGAACTCCATTTTAAAACCCAATTTAGTCCAAAAACATTCCAGAATAAAATTATATAAACTCTAGCTTTACCAACTCTCCTCTATGGTAGTGAAATTTGGGTTCTCAAAAAAAAAGATATCAGTAGATTAAAAGCGGCCGAAATGAGATTCTTAAGACGAACAGCAGGATATACTTTATTGGATCACAAAAGGAATGAGGAGATCCTCCAAGAACTAAATCTACAATCAATAGAGGAGAAGATTTCCACATATAGAAATAGATGGTTACAACATGTCTCCAGAATGACACCAAATAGAATATCCTACGAAATACTTCACTACAAACCTCAGGGAAAAAGACGACCTGGACGCCCACAAAAACACCTTCCTGGACCCTGTGTAGCTGGAACCGAAACGGGTCAACACTGGCCTAATTTCGTGCTTGGAATATGATGATGATGATGATATGCTCCAATAAACGCCGAGGCTCTTATTGTCGCCGGTCTCTAATAATCGTCGGGCTGCCGAGTGGACACGGCCAAATAGTAGCCGGTCTCTAACAGTAGCCGGGTCTTTGATATTGCCTACCGGTACTAGTGTAAGCGTCCGTATCTTTATAGTCGTGCGTAATACGTTACGGTACATTGTCTTATAAAATCCAGCAGAAACGGTCATTTGACATTGCCTTTAAGATTCGCGCGGAGGAATACGCGAAAGAAACTTTCGGTGAGGCGGCCGCCCGTCATTGCGGATTCGGACGATGAATAGCAGCGAAAGGTACAAAAAGACATTGCCATTTATCTTTAACAGTCTTATGTAGCATGTGAAATTCAAATAAAATAGCTGTTTGTAATATTAACCAGTATTTATGTGTAAAAATATTGCGTTCTGAAGGTTTTTGTTATTAATGGCCGGCCTCTAATAGCAGCCGATATCTATTAAGCGCCTGGAGCCGAGGCTAGTTTTGCAAATAAACGCCGGGGGCCTCTATTGGAGCATATACGGTAATCCTTATTATTACATTGATCCCAAAGGCATCTGTAGGTATTAAACTGATTTTTTAGCTGGGTAGTGTTATTTGACAGATAGAAAAATGTTTTGAATTTTTCACATTGTAAGAAATTACCGTGCATTGTGGACTTCAATGAAGTTTAAAAATTTAGATTTCTTTAAATATTTACCATATCTAGTGCTGAAGCCAAAAATTTAATATTAATATTCAGTATGTAGTTTACTCCATTGAGATATAAGAGAGATATGTGAATTTTGTGGTGATATTTCTTTGTTTGGGCTTTTCCGTATCACCTCCTTCAATTGAAATTTCATATTTGAGGCACTTTTGAAGAAGTTAAAAGATCATAAGAAGAATCTTGTATAATGAAGCGTTAAAACTTATGTTTTCCTGAATAAGTCTGAATATGGAATGTTTGAGCAACAAACAGTAAATTTTTTGTATTTCTAACTTATCAAACATTGTTTCTAAGACGTTTGGAAGATTGTGTTATGAAATGCGAAAAACATCAGCTACATTAATAATTAGTGCTATTTAACTCAAATACGGAGTAGATAAACAGGTAAAAAAAATGAACAGCAGGTATCTCTACAAATATCACAAAGTAATAAAAGTAAAATTACGTAAAGCCCTAGGAATAGTTTATTATGTGTAAAGAACAGGAAGAACGTTCTTTAATTCTTTTATTTTCTTTTAGACATAAGATGAAGTCGTGTCTTACGTAATCAAATATTTTCAATTCAAATACATCGCCTGCTATTTAAATATATATTTCAGTTAAAATTAGGTACTTACCATTTTTTCGTGATTCAGGGGGTTTTTCGGCTAAATAAAAAATAAAAAGAAAGATAAACGATTTGAAAAATTAAGAAGAAATCTATAATAATTTTTTTAAAAATAAATATACGTAATCTACATGCTTTCATAATGTTAATAACTACCTTAACATTAAACAAATAATAACTTTTCGAGAATAGATTCCATTAAAATTTTTATGTAAGTGTGTCTTGAAATACTGACTTTTTTTGAAGTTAAATAAAATGAATTAATACTCACAGACAAAATAATAATAAAGAATTGTTATTACTACATATTTAAAGATTTCCTATTTAATATTTAAGACTGTTATCTCCAGTAACAGATAATGATGATTTGAAACGATTTTGGTTTAGATTTTACTGCTTAAGGTCCTGCCTCAAGAAAATGGAGGCGACTGCAAACCTTTTATTTCCTTTATACATTTCTTTTTCCAGTGCACCTAAAATTCTAAAAATTTAAATGTGAGATTTATATTTTCTTGTTTTTGGTTTTCAAAATATTCTACAGTTAATCAAATTAAAATTAAAAACAGTCAATTTTAGGAGGATTTTCGAGGTTTTACTCGGTATTTTCAACCAAAAACAAATTGACAAAAACGTGAAACGATAAACAATTTGTAAAATAATGTTTTATATTTAAAATATCTATTATTAGTGCAACAATTAATTTTTAAAAAAGTAATTTAATCTTACACAATTTTAAAAAAACACAATTTTTATAATTTTTAAAAATTAACTATTGAACTAATAATAAATATTCTAAGTACAAAATATTAATAATAATAATAACGATGGGTGAGACCAGTTGTACACAAAATCCTGCTACAGCTGTTTCACGCTAATATGGCGATCATCAGCTAGGAGCAGTCATCAGTACACAACCAGGGTTCGATACACGGTCCTATATATATCAGAAAACGTCGGAACCAATGTGG
>JAFIDM010003189.1:53300323-53313257 GCA_023159025.1 Thereuonema tuberculata | reverse complement strand
CTTCTTGAGACCATTACTGAAAAATTACTTAACCTGCAACATTTAAAATTTGGAAATGTTCATATATCTATGTAAACTTCAATTATACAAAATTTCAAAGTTTTCTGTGAGGGTGGGTGACATTTCCTAAAATTTCTGGATGATTTGATATGGAATGACCCCTCATTAACCTCCAATTGTGTAATAAAAGTAGATACTTACCTATTATCTGATATCGTTTGGAAATAAAGAAATAAAAACAAAAACAACATTCTCCTTTTCCCTTAACACTAAGTTAGGTAAATTGAGGTGTGATCCTTTCCAGGATGTTTCGTTTGAAAATACGACGGGAAAAAAACAATACTTTCCATTTCGCAATGACCAGCAGCATCAATAACGACAACTAGCCCTACAAGTTATATTTTTTTAAAAAATACAGAAAATGAACGAAAACAAAACACCAGAAATCGATTATAAACGATTATAAACGATGATGAATATGAATCTCTCTTAAAATCATTTTTGGTCCAAACTTTTCTGTTGAGAAAAGCTATAATATGAAGAAAATAATGTAAAATCTTTAATATCTTTAATATAAAAATAAAGAAAATCAGTTTTTATTACCCTTTACGACTCTAGGTTTAATTTCGTCTAAAAAGAATTGAAAGAATAAATTATTCTAAGTAATTATTTAATATTTTTAAATACAATGCTAAATAGATGATTAAATATAGAGACCGAAAAAAGTTAAATACAAAATTAATCATAATAAATAATGGTTAATGATCATTAAATAATGATGTAAATATTCTTCTTCCATAAAGAGACACAAAACAACAAATACTTCTTCATCCAATATTGATTAATATTTTTTAATCAAAAACCTTCTTCAAAGAAACTTACATAAAAACAAGAAGAGAATCCTTCGTTCTCTTTCTTAATAATCAACAAAATTTGAAAACAAAACAATCATAAACTTAAACGGGAAAAACAAACAATCATGAATTTAAACGTGAAACAATATAGGGATACCAATCACAATGCTTCGCAACGTCTTCTGATACGTATAAGAGAATATAATTGATATTGCTTTAATTTCATTAGTATTATACATGTGGTTGTTGCGAATGCAAAAGGCGCAATTGTTGCGATTGTTGTGCTTAATGATAATTTAATGAGATTTTAATGATACTTGTCCACAGACAGACGGACAAAACCTAAATGTGAAAATACAATATAACATTTTTATACATAAACAAACAAGAAGTTAGCTAGAAGAAGGTTTTTGATTAAAAACCAGAAATTTTAGATAAAGAAGTATTTGTTGTTTTGTGTTTCTTTATGGAAGAAGGATATCTTTTAGATGTTTCATTAGAAGTTTTAGTTAATAATGTAAAATACTTGAAAAAGTGGTAAGAAAAGTAAGTTTAGCATAAAGTAATTGAAGGGTTTCAGGCAAAACAGTGTCAAGCCATATTTAAAGAGAAATTTAAGAATATTGAAACAATTTAACATGCCATTAACAATATAATAAACAATCAACTAATTCGGCACAAATATAAAAAAATTATTATTAATTCCAATAAAATGACGTTTCGAAACTCGACAATTAATGTTTCTTTATCAAATTACTAAAAAAAAAAATATAAAAAAAGGAACCCCCCCCCCCTACTTTAAAAAGATTAATGCGTTCTCGCTTTGCGAGAGTCGTCAGTCAAATGAGAAAGACTGTTGCTTGGAATCTTGGGAGCTAAGGAGAAGGAAGGCCTCCTGGCGGGATGCATAAGAGTAAGCACCGGAAGTAGGTGTCTGCTGAAGCTAACATCGCTTCAAGAAAGGGAATGGCAATGGGGCGGAGTGAGTTACAAGCCATATTCCAAAACATTGGTAGTGGACAAATCCTGGTTGTAACTCCTCAATGCTCGAATCATTCCCGATTCAAAGAACTCTCTTAGATATCTATTCTTTCTTTCTCCGAGGACTATAACATTTTCAGTATCCAACAAATGGCATTTACTAAGGCAATGGGCCGCGGTGCTGTCACTTAAATTATCTTTTTCTACTGCGTTCGAATACTCTTTTACTCGCACCTCCAGTTCTCTTTTTGTATTGCCTATATACAGGCACTTATTATCCTTTATATCTTTCCTTGACAACCTAAGCCATATATAACACCCCGTTTTTTCAAGATATTTTTTTTTGTTGGTACCGATATTTTTATGCTGATTAAGAATATTTCCTACAGTGTTTTTTGGTTTCCATGAGATACCAATTCCCAATGCGATTAGAATGGGTTTTATGCGTCTTATTAAGTCCTTGTCGTAAGTTAACGATACATATTTTAGTGTCTTACCATGCTTGCACCTCTTTACAGTATCGTTAGCGTCCTTGATAGGTTTAATAACCTGTTTCCCAAATCTTTTGTTTCTAATGAACCTACTAAAATATCTCTCGATTACTTGATCAGGGAAACCATTACTCTTGAAAATCATTCTAATTGTGTTACACTCATTTTGCAAAATGTGCTGATTAGAACATATTTTAAATGCTCTATCAAAAGCCATAAAGACGGCATTTTTCTTGTGACTCTCTAGCACTGAGCTGTTATAATTAACAGTGACGTGGGCATCAGCTTTTTTACGATATACTGATGTATCATATATATTTTGGTTTTTATAAATTCCCACGTCTAGAAAAGGTAAATAACCATCCTGATCAGTTTCCAAAGTGAATTGTATCTTCTGGTTAACACTATTGAAATCACTTAGGACATCATTGACATATTGCTTGTTAATAATAAGAAATGTATCATCAACATAACGGCACAAGTAATGCACGTTAGGATACACCCTGTCAATTGAGGTTATTTGGTATTCAATGTAATCCATAACGCTTTCAGCTAAAATCGCCGACGATGGTAAGCCCATAAAAGTGCCAGAGACTTGTAAATAAATGCGCTTATTAAAGGTGAAGTATTGTACAGTGAAACCTGCTAAGTTGACCACCCAGTGGTTCCACGTTTTTGTGGTCAACTTAGACAGGTGGTCAACTTACCAAGGGTACAATACTTACTTTTTGATTTTCATATTTTATTATCTACGTACTACTACTATACATATGCATAGTATAGTACTACAAAATTATACAAAATAGGAATAATATTGCTTAATAGGGTTAAACATTAATTATACATATGTATTAATTATTGGATACTGTCATAGTTACTATAGTATGTACTACAGTATTAAGTTGAACAGAAACAAGTTAATTTAATTATGAAACTCAATTTATTATTACAGTAATACATTTTGCTTAGGTATAATAAACTTAGTGTACGTATTAAGGGTTTTGTACTTCACACATACTATACTGGAAAGTATAGTACTTAACACACACTATACTAAAATTCTGGAAGTGGTCAACTTACAAAGGTTTTGAGCTTTGCTTTGGGACAAATTCTACCTAATTACCTGGTCAACATACAAGTTAGACAGGTGGTCAACTTATAAAGGGTTCACTCAATGTTAATGTAATTAAGCCATTCCGTTCCTGGTCAATTAGGTCAACTTAGACAGGTGGTCAACTTTTAAGGGTGGTCAACTTGACAGGTTTCACTGTATATGGAAAAGTAGATGTTAAAAAAAACACTTAAAAAAACACACCTAATAAACTAATCTATTTTAGGCCTATATGTACAAAATGTGTAAACTGTAATTGAAATCCACAGCTACCATTGAAGTAATCCTCAAGTTACCTTGCACCCTTTTATGAGCTGCACGATGGTGAAATGAGCCACAGAAGCCTTTCTGTTATAAGTGACTGCTTGGACCATAGTACCGTGACTGTGCACTGCTTACAAAAACATTTGACTGAAGATATATATATAAAAAAATGCTCCTTTAGTAAAAAAAAAAATGATTATTTTATTATTTATTTCGTTTATTAGGTGTGTTTTTTAATTGTTTCAACACTTGAGGAGTCTGCGTCAATGTTCGTCGTACTGTGTATTTTTGCTTTTTTCTTTAATTAAAAAAAATACTTCTGATTAAAACCTCACGATGAAATTTCATGTGGTTATTACCAGATACTAAAAGAGTATTTTTTGAAAATTTCAGTTTTTTTGATTCAGTCCCTATTTTAGATAAGCCTGTTTGAAAATCGGCAATTTTGGACAAATTGCGATATTTGAAGGCCTGTAAAACCTAAAGGTAGCATTTAAAAGGTATCAATTTTTTTTTAAATCTTCTTCTCTATTATATTTTTAAGGGGAAAAAACATTAAAGTTGTGTTTTAATCCCTTCGAAAAAAAATTCCCTAAATCTTCAATTTATTCTAATCGAAAAGACATTTTTCTAGTTAAATTTTAGGTTATTTCCTTACAACTTAACACATTTTTGTTCATAACATGATTTGTAGATGGTTTCATTTAGAATAAGATGGTTTTTATTTCAAGTTGATATCTTAATAAACAAAAAAGTTATTTAACTTATCGCTAACCTCTGAAAACGCCAAAAACGGCCGACCCTCACATACAAAATGGCCGATTAAAAAAATCGTTTTGTACTCCCAAATGTATACATAAACAGAAAATATACTATTAAAAATAAAATAAAATATGCCAGCAACAAATTATTTTTTTATTGTTTGATTTCATATGGATTGACCCTTATGTAATTTATTATAGTTATCTGTCAGTAAATGTTTTTGTGACAGCTACAGATTTGTCTCTTAATTCTTTGCGTAGTAGGAATTCAAAGTATAGTTAATTGTTACACCTATCTCTTTCCTTGCTAAAGCCTTTCTAATATTAAGTTTAGGGATTAAGCAAAATAAACACCACCAGGGAATCTAATTATACATTATTATTTTTCCCCTATTTTCAACTACAACATTTTCTGCTATTTTACCGTTCTGCAATTTTCTTACACTCATTGGATTTAGGCAGCTTAAGTATTTGTGGATTTGAATAATGGAAAAATTGAGGATTTTGTTTGGATTTGGTAGATTTTTTGAGTTACAAATATTTTTTCTTTGTATTTTTTGACTTTAAAAAAAAATAAAAAAAGAACATATAAACAAAGTTGACTTAGTTCCTTTTTTCTTAATACTATTCCCACGAATTCTGTGTATGAGAAGTAATTAAGGAAAAACTTACCAATAATTATTTCGGGAACTAGAAAGCATAATGATTAGAATAAAATTAGTGAGTTAAAATGGCCGTTATACATTTCAATAACATCATTTACATTACAAGTAAATAAAACAATTACCAGTTAATTCTGTAGGTATAATTTTAGGCTCTGAAAAAGGATAAAGGTTGATATATCAAATTTAATGAAATTATTTATTAAATTGAGATAAATTTGAGTATCAGAACATACATCGCAGTTCAACGCTTGCATCAAAGTTGATGACCATCACTTGTACGACACTTGATACAATGAAAAATAAAAAATATCCTCCTGTTACTCACGACCGAAAGAAAACGAGCCGCACTATTCAAACTATCCAAGTTGGACAGGCAGGCCAGTAGCAGAGAAGCGGTGCTTTATTGGAGATGTGTTCTTAGCAAAAAAGTGATCCATTCTAACATCCAAAAGAAGTTTGTGTGTTCAACCTCTATATAGTGATAAACTATTTCTTTTAGTTTACAGAAGTTCGGTTTACATGAAATTGATAAATAATCTGTGCATTCTATACCTATCGTCTCTTTAGCGACCCTTTTGGAGCTTTTGTCCTATCCATCCGTCTTTATATGTCCTCCCCTAACAACTCCAAAACGGAAGGTCGGTTCACAAACACTGTAGGAATGGTGTATTTATTTTCCGCGTAACCGAAAAAATTTGGACAGAGTCTACTGTTTGTTTCCGCAAGTTTGGGAATTTTTTTGCTCGATAACTACTGACCCGATCGACTTGACACTTGGAAATGCTTTAGTTTAGAGAATCTACTATACAGTCTATATTTTTATTTCTGCCTATCGGAAAAATGCGGATACCGTCGACTGTTTCCGGAAACATCTGCATTGTTCCGGATATTTTTCCAGATAGGCAGAAATAAGAAATTATTCATTCTACAGTAGACACTCTAAACTAAAGCATATCCAAATTTCAAGTCGATCGAGTCAGTAGTTGTCCGGGAAAAATTCCCAAACTTCACCTTTTTTTTTTCTTGTGTACCATTAATATCGGCATACTTTATATTTCTCTGGCTCTTCTCTCATCGCGTCACACACGTAGAGTGATAAGCGATAGTTAACAAATACCGTGAATGTAATCCTCGTGGCCTAATGGATAAGGCGCCATTGCCATATTTTGGGTTACAGAAATGTTAATTTGAGGTCCCAAAATAAACTGTTTTGTATCACTCCATTTTCTTCCCTGTTGTTTCAGCATGGTATCTAAATGCCATAAATAGTGCTGCCAATACAGGAAATGGCTCAGAAAATATTAAATTAATTCATTGAAATTTGGTCTGATGTTAGACATTTGACTTGCACATTGCGAATGTTACCAGTATTTGACATACACAAACTTTAAGCAACTGGTGAATAAATAAGAAATGAGCAAATATCTAATAATCGTAATTAGTTGTACGGCATTGATGAGATTCTATTACAATGAGCAAAATTTTCATGTCAAAATTTTTAGAAGAATCGATAATTCAAGTCAAAGCAGCCATTTGGTTCGGACGTTACACGTATTTGGCACATGGTTTTCAATAAAAAAGAGGTTTCACAAATATAGGTAAAAGTTGCTTTCTACTGCAAAACATTCTTTACAGCTTAAACAGCTTAATAAATACTAAAAACGAATTTAAATTTGGATTACTGATTCTTTTACAGAAGCTAATCTCTGAATGTCGGACGTTACAGATTTTGACAAAAAATAAATTTTCCATTACAACATAGGCTTAAATTAAGAATTGTAGCACCCTCTGAAGCATTAAATATGCACAACTAAATAAAACAATAGACTGCCCACTAAGCCTAATTGTGATCATTAAAAATGCAAAAAGCATAGTATAAGATTGATTGTTTCGGACGTTACATTTTGACATACACAAAACTCAATTCAAGTCGGATTTTTGAAAGGAAGATGTGCTTCTTAGCAGTCGATAAGATGTCTACCTTTGGTGGGAATTGTCGGAGCTAACTTAAGATTTGGTTTCACAATTTATACCACATCCAAAACGCTTCTAGAAGTGGAGCTATACTAATTCAATGACAGCGTTGTGTGCTCAGTTAACATTGCGGCTGTCAAATTTACGCAATTTTTGCTAGTTTTATATTTAAAATTAGCCACTTAAACCATATTTTTATGGTTTTTATTGCCTTTCTTGTTTATTTGAACATTTTAAGACTAGTTAACACACTGCTTTTGTTTAGGTTACAGTAATGAAACTTGAGCCTTTTAAAAAACCCAGTTTCTAGACTTCCCAGAATATGGCAACGGCACTAAGACATTTGACTTCGCATCAGAAGGTTGCAGGCTCGATTCCTGTCGCGGACGTTTCATTATAGAAATTATTTCTACTTTTTGAAATTGATTATGCCTATGTTCAGTGTCCTCGTGGGTTTATTTTATTAATGGGGTCGTCCTTAATTTTATGCTTAAGCACACAATTTCTTTTACTTTTTTTTTTATAAAAAAAGATTGCAATTTTTTTTAAAAGTATTGCATATTCGGAAACTTAAATTGTGCCTTCAGTATTTTCTCCGCTTCTTATAAAATGTATTTTTGAATATTAAGTGCTTTTATAGAATGAAAAGAAAACATTTATAGAAAACGTACATATAATTTTTACCAAAATTTTTAATGAAACATCAAATATTAACTTTCGATAAGCTTAAATTTTATTCAGTACGAATGAAACCAGAAAAAGATTATAGAGAAAGCAAATGCTCAATTTAATTTTCTTTAATATCTTTAAGAAGAATGAAGACTTGATAATAATAAAATTCTATTACTTATAAGTAGGGCAAGGCATTTGATGATTTTGCATCTTTTTTCTATGAAGGTTGAAATATGACTCGCATATATGAAAATGTGTAACATTAAATACTTGGTTAAATAAAGGCAATTCGTTAGGGCATTTTTTTTGCATTTTTCGGCATTTCTTAGGGATAGGGCATTTTTTTGACAATTTTTAGGTCATTTTGAGCTTTTTTAGTAGTTTTTTGGAAGGCAATGTCAGTTTTTTTTATACTTTTAGATTTTATGTATTATTCAGTATCTTTGCTTGTCTACATTCAAGCCAACAAATTTTTCCAGAAAACAAGTAGACCTTTTTTTTTATTTTTCTGTCATTTTTTGACTATTTTTAGGTCATAAATGCATTTTTTATTTGTCATTTATTAGCAAATTATAGGTAATTAAATGCCTTGCCCTACTTATAAGCGACAGAAGACTTAATGGTAGTTGTAATATTTAATATAAATAATATTAAAGTGTTCAGTATTGATAATTGAAGTTTCAACTACTTCTTACCTATAACCAAGGCTTTATCTTAAAGAAAAGAAAAAGATGATTAAATTCCTTTTCATATATCTTAAACAAAAATTGAATTCAAAGAATTTTTCAGAGTTAAATTTGATCGTTCCTTATGATTAATTCAAAGGAAAAATATGTTTTCGAAATATTTATTTTTCCTTTCTTTGATATTTGGTTCAAATAAATGGAGAAAAAACGAAAATAATGATAATTAAAAATAAAAATAAAATTATAAATAACAATGTAATAATAAGTTTACATGAAATAGAATGCTCTAACATCAGTCAAAATAGCAACGCTTTTATGAAAAACTGTAATTGTAAAAAGATAGAAATTATTTCTACATATAAATACTTAGGTATATATATCAACAACAAATTCTCTTGGAATAAACAATACGACTTTGTGATGGGAAAAATTGGGTTCTGACTCATATCTTTTTTATCATATTAGAAGGACATTTCCTTTTAAACAAAAACTAATAATTTATAGGTCATTGGTAGATTCACTGCTGAACTACGGCTTGGAGTGCTGGATCAACATCAGCAAACAATAAATGGAAAATATCAATAGATTAACGATGAAAATATTCAACAATGTTTATTCAAATTTTAAATATAAATCAAAAAAAGAAAAACAAAGAATAAGAAAAAAATACGGAATATTAAAAATTAACGAAAAATTTATATATAAAATAACAATAAAGAATTACTTTGAGGTAAAAAGAGAAAGAAATTCCCTAGGTGAAGAGTTAAAACAAGATATAATTGGAACAAAATTTTTAAAATTGATAAAATCAGAAATAACTTCGGATATAGATTAAATAATTATGTAAAGTATAAAATTTTTAGTCAGGTAGATATAATTCAAAAAGATAATATAATATTTAAAGAAATAAAACAGAAATTAATCTCTGATGTGGTGGATGGGTTAATTACATTAAAGAATGATAATTAATTGAATTAACTTATTGACAAATATATTAAATTCTCGGTCACATATCACAGGTATGCAGTTACTAAGCATACCTAATGGGACTGAAAAACTAAATTTTTCGTCATTTAAAATATTATATCTGATTTTTTTTAAATGACTTTAAATTTTAAAGTAGAATGAAATAAATAGGAAAAATAGAATACTGTAAATAGATATGCGATAACTGTTATTTCAGCACTTGTTAGAATTACGGAAAATAACTGAAGTTATTATTATTACGCTAATAAATATTGTAAATATTTTTTTGTGCGGTTCTCAGCGTTCGAGGTCACGCACTTCCCTTGTTAGTGCTGTGAATTGATATGAGAAAGAGCAAATGCAAATATTGTCAAAATGCAGAGTTTTGATAGGTTTTTTTTTGCCAATAAAGCTGTTTTGACGTTTAAAACCTTTATTCTTCGGGGTCAAAATGTGTGTTTAATATGCACTTAATAAAAAAATTATGAAGTTACAAAAAAAAAATACTGAATTAAGATGAAAGCTTTTAATTCAAGGCTTAATTAGATTCTGGAGTTGATACAACCAATGTATTTTAATGAATTTTTTATTCATTGAATACGAATGAAAATTATATGTAATATATCGAATGAAATATTATGTATGATATAACCAACAATAACGAATTATTCCAAAAAAAAATGAATGAAGATATTCTTAGGAAACTGTGACGTAATTACGATAAAATTACGATGTAAGACAAAGCAATAAAAATGCTTTGAAAAAAAAAATAACATTTATTGTTTCTGAGAAGAAGAAAGAATATATATCAAGATGCAAGGAATTCATTTGCTACAGAAGCTAAAAACCACTGATCCAAAATAGCGTGAAAGGTGGATTTTTATAATTAATTCGCAAACATTAGATAATAATTGAAAGAAACCCATTAATATTAAATACTGAACGTCCTTAATAGGCTAATAAAAATTATTTAATATAAGATTCAGCATGTTTTTTAGCAACTTTTGCTAAATTTTCAAGTGAAATACAACTGAATAACGTTAAAACAATAATTCTGCTGATGATTCCTAATAAGAATGAAACAGCTGTTCAGAATTCCCGTTGATGTTGGCTCAATGTGCGAAGGCTTATTTGTTGTCCGGTTGTGATTTTCTCTCTCTATTTATAAAGGAACATACTTCATTAAATTTTAAGAATAATAACAAAAATTCTTCAGAAACAATATATCAAGATAAAACTGTAAACTGAATGTTAACAAAAAAGCTTTCATGAACTTAAATTAAAAGGTAACAAAAGCTTTAAAAAATGGAAAACCGATCAAGACATCATAACATAATTAACAAGTTAATGAAATAAATCGATAACAGCAGAAATTTCAAATTTTCGATTCATTAAATCGATGGAAAACGTTTTAATGTAAAAGGCCTCTTTCACTTGTAATTTATGATAATTATTAACAATATCTAAAATTTTGACATATAACATTACATATTTTTCTTATAAGGGACGATTAAGAAAAAATATCGAACTCATTTTTTTTAACTTTAATAATGGTAGATAAAGACGTTGCAGGACTGCATTAATGAGGTTTCTTAAGTGTGCTATTGCTTTATTGAAGGCTTTACAAGTTGCTATCTTTGTTACAGTCTTTGTTTTTCTATTACGAAGACGGGGATTTTTCCATAAATAAAGACGTTATACTTCAGTTGCTGTTCATCAATGTTATCTCAAATTTTAGAAATGCTTTATTTCATTTTATAAATCGTTGTTTCTTTCTGAATTTAAAAAAAAAAATAATTTGACTTACCTAGATCAGGTGCTTAACAAAAGCATAAAAAAAAGTCTAATTATTTAGGAATTTTAAATAAAAGCAAATATAAGAAATATTATAATAATAATTTCAATAACAATAATAATTTTTATTTCTATAAAAATTATTATTATTACTATTTGTATTTTGAGTGTATTCAGTAATTACTTTCATAATTCATCTTTTATTTTAATATATTTGCTCTTATAATAATCCAATACTTAAAATCGACAAGTTACGATTGATAAATTTATTTGTTTGTATTTAACAACAATAGGAGAGGGAAGCAGGACAATTCCTCTTCATGGGAAAATTTATAGGAATAAAAAAATATTCAATACTTACAAGCCACTTTGAAAGTAGGAATGGCTAAAAAAATTAATAAACAGAAATTAGTAAATTACTATTTAAATTTAAATATCTAATAACAATAATTAATCTAATAATAATTGTATATATATATATATATATATATATATATATATATATATATACAAGGTGAATCTAAATAGGGGGACAAACTGTGGGGGAGGATTCCCCATTCCAAATGAAGTAAAAAAGATCTTATAAGCATATGACCGGAAGTGCATGGTTGCTGAGTTATTTCAATCCACAGAGACGAAGCCAGACTACAACGGAAACAACGGACATGAACAGTATCTTTGTTGGTAGCATGCAGTTCGTACTATATCGCAATGTGGTTACCGCACACGTAAATGTTCAAAATATCTTCTGTAAAATATATTTATTTGAAAATAATCCTACACAAAGTATCTAGGCATTACAATGATACCTTAATAAAAATTTAAACAGAACAGAATATAGGATATGATTTTGACATTATTTGTTTTTTTGTTTGTTTGTACTTATGGTTGACGGGCGGGATAAGTTTGGCAGTGTGAAAACTAGTTTTCTTGTTTCAAATCTCACCCATTGTGTGTGTGTTGGAGAGAGTGACCTCTTGGAATATTATGAATGGTGAAGAGGTAACTAGTTTATTTTTACCAATTTTTAACAATAATTTCATCGATCCGTCCATTACAAACATCTTGCAGTTTATTCTATTTCCATTTCATTTTTTTTTTGTAGAGGGTGGTAGGGAGAGCGATTTGTAAAGGTATATTTAAAAGAGAACTTTCTAGAAAATACTTCTAGTAGATTCTAGATCACTTCATTCTTAATCCACTCAGATGGAATCTTTTTGTCTTTTGGGTCTCACCTGACAAATCTTCAAGAAATCATGATCATATCACATTCCAAAGAAAACCTTGCTTTTATCTCAGAAGATGTATTTCAACATTTATTGATCTAAGCCATTGCATTTTAAAGCACTTCTTTGAAACACTTCCTTTGTTCATTTTTAGAGACAACAACTAATTCACTGGAAAACCACAGCCAATGAAATGTCAAAATATACGAATTAATCTAAAAAGACTTTCAAATCGGTAAGGCTCAGACATTTAAGTGAATCTTAGAAAGAAAGGATTCTATAAACTTTAAAACCAAGCTATGCCTGAAGAATGTAAATTATGCAATGAATTCTGGAAAAGGATTACCTCCATTTGAGAGTTTCGGTATTTTTTCGTCTGAAGCACCTGCATAAGAAAATTAAAATTAAAACTGACATTGTTTTTCTAAGCAGCATTGAATTATACCAGTAAAGATAATTCCACTAATAAGAAGATAAAACCAAAAGTAT
>JAFIDM010003189.1:53272244-53282448 GCA_023159025.1 Thereuonema tuberculata | reverse complement strand
TCCCCGGTACCACCCATATCTGGGAGGCTTTCCCCTATCCGCCACCTGGGGAGGCGCCCGATGGAGGACTAGAAACCGAATAATAATCTTTTATTATTTTTACTCTTTTTATTAAGAACAATTGCTCTTGATAAAAAAAAAATGAAAAAAATAAATAAATAAAAATAGAAAAATAAAAATGTTTGAAAATACACATGAGGCGAATGTAAAACATATACAAAATGCGTTTAAGGAATCTTTAATATGAAACAAACACTATTATTAAATATGTTTTGTTCGTATTATTAGTTAATGTCCTTTATCTCATTCAAACATCTATAAAATATGAAAGAACTATTATTAATTGTATTGAATTTTTCAGATGGCCAAGAAGCCCCTCCTTCTCCAAGTAAGATTCCTCATTGTAGAAAAATATAATTGATTTTAAGTTTTAGTGTTCAATAAAAAACAAAAAAAACAACAGTGATTCATGTTACAGGTTCAACTTATTTGCAGTGTTTAAGTTCATAATTAAAATGAAAGCTTTTAGGAGATAAAAAATATCAATTTAGTAATTCAAAAGTCAAATAAATAAATAAGTAAATACATAAATAACTCAATAATGAACAGTGCTTAATATTTTTTTATACAATATCTCCTAAAGCTTTCATTAAAAAACTAATATTTTATGAAAACTTATTGGTTACTATATTGTTAAAAATTGTTAAATAGCTAAGTCAGTTATTTTTAAATTTCCTAGAATTTCTTCTAAAACTAACACTAGGAAAACTAAATAACTAACTATTTTGCAATTAATAATTAATAACATTTTGCATTATTATTTTTCTTATGACTAGATCTAGCAGCAGAAGAAGTGGTTTATTTCAGTAAGCTCCTTCCTTATATTTTTTCCCCTAAGATTTCTATCACTAATTGACATATTTCAGCTAGAATTTGTAGATTTCCTCAACACCTAATGAAAACTTAATTTCTAAAATTCAATTTAAAAATTTAAAATTCAGAAATAGTTTGCAATAATTCTTATCCGATGTCTTTATCTGCTCCCAATTTTCATGTGAGGTCGCTGGTGCGGATAACCTTTCTCCATTTTCATCTTTCTAAGGCCGTGTGTTTCTCCAGACTCAGGTCTCGAAGATCGAACAGTGCGCTTTCATCTTTTCCTTGTGCATTCATCTCTTCCAATTCATCCATCCAACCTGGTTTCTTCCGTTTATTTCTCCATCTAGAAATGATGGATCGCCATCATTTTGCACTCTTGAGCGAAGATGTTTAAAATTGCTCACTTGAGTTATATTCTCTCCTGCAGTTTAATCTCTGCCCCAGGTCTCGCATCCCTACAAATCATAAATCCAGTGTTTTACGTCATATCTCCTCCTTCCAGAGCCTTCCACCACATCTTCAATCTATTTCCTTCCCATCTCTGTAGACTCGGCACATAACACCACATCATCTCCTAAATATCATTGTCCAAGGTAGTTTTGTTCTGACATTTTTCACCAAAACATTCATCACATTAATGAATAACAGAGGGTGAAAGCCGAACTCTGGCCGAACTCTGGTGGACTTCAACCTTGACCCTAAAATGATCAGATAGTCCAATCGAGCAGCTAGCCCTAATTGTACTCCTCTCAAAATATCCTGAATTAGTCGGATGTATTTATCTATGATTTCTTTTGCGGTAAAGCTCCTCCGAATTTCTGTACTTGGGATCCGATAAAAAGCCTTCTCCAAATCAATACATTTCTAATATTTATTGATTTGAAGAAGGCTTTTTATTACCCTCCCGTTGTATCTCAACCAGTTGTCTTAATGCAAAGATGATATCAGTTCTTCCTTTTTTGGATCTGAAACCAAATTTTTATTCATCTATCACAATCATTTTCTTCAGTCTTCGCTCATATTTTAATGCTTTCATGGTATGACACATTAGCTTTATAGCCCATAATTGCCACAGCCTTGGGTGTTTCTATACATTGGTAAGAGTATGGTTTCTTTCCACCTATCCGATATTCTCTCAGTTTCCATAATTTCTTAAATTACTGGGTATTTGCATGCCTAGATCTCCAAAACACTTCACATCTCCACAGGAATCTTTATCGGGACCAACAAGATTTTTAATCTTCCTCAATGCTTCTCTCATTTTAGATCTTAATATATATAAAACCTGTCCCTCATTTACTGAAGGACTATCCCTTGACATCTTAGTGCCTTCCTTTTGCCGTCATCAACTTTTCGAAATACTCATTTCATCTATTAAGCACGATCATATCATCATATAATATCTACCATCTCTCCCTTAACGATTTTAGCTTGGTACAGATCACATATATATTTATTTCTCTGCTTTGCTACTCTCAGAGCTCTCTTCACTCCATCCTTCATACTTTGTACCTACCTTCATCCTTCATACTATCTACCTATATCTGTAGATCATCATATGCTTCAGCTTTGGCCTTAGCTACAGCTCTCGTTGCCTTTTTGTTTGCTTCCCTGTATTCAGCCTTACTACTTTCAGTATACTGCTCGTCCTACTTCTTCTTTGCTTCTCTACTGCTCTACACATTCCTCGATTTCATCCCTCTCAAGTTTCCTTGCTCTCTTTCATTTTTTTCCGAATTTTATTCTCAGCGCCAATCTTGCAAAACATTTCCATCATCTTCAGAAAGTGTACTCTCTGCTATCGTCATCTGGTCTCCTTTATAAATTTGTCCTTCAAGTCAGGCCAACGTTAACCTTTTAATTTGAACAGTTCCAAATATATTCGTTTTCCTCAGTTTTATCCAAGCAACCATATAAACACACTACCAATTTGTATTGTGTAGCAACTTCTTCTCCCGATTTAACTTTACACTCTATAATCTTCTTTAGATGACCTCTCCTACAAAGGATGAAATCCACTTGAGAGGCTCGCCCCCCCCCCCTGTAATTACGTTATGATTATAAGGTTTGACAAAGAAAATGTTCAATAAAGCTACATAACCAGCCAGAACCCAATTAACAATTCTCTATTCTTAGTCCCCAAAACAAAACTTCCTATGACTCTCTCTCAAGCTCTCGTTCTCTTCTCCAATATGGCAATTCAAGCTATCAGCAATGAATAACCTTTCACTCTCTAGCAAACAGCTAACCAAACTCTCCATTTCCAATCCCACATCCAATTTCAAGTGTTTACACGCTTTTTATATTTAAGACTTCCCTTCCAATTCGAAACACACAGCCATTATACGATCAGGCTTTCTAATTACTTCTAACAGATTTTTCGTCAATTCACTCTTCAACACAATTCCAACACCATTTTTTATCTATTACAATCATTGTAAAACTAAAAACCATTTCTTAGTTCATGTGCCTTCTGTCCTACCCACCTGCAGACAAAGACCCCTCCCTGCCAATCTCCTTCTTTTCATCAAATCCACCATCTCCATAGCTCATCCAGTCAAGAAGCACACAATTTATTCAATCCTAAACTCCACACCCCCGCCACTCACCCTCCTTCCTTCCTTTCTTTTAGCTTCTTTAGCCACATCCACTCACGATACTGGCAACCCTTGCAAATTTCCCGAGAGAGTCGGGAGTTGCTCTCCCGCATCTCTTCTGGGATATACCCTAGTCTTATTTGCAATCCCATGATTTCTCCGAATATTTGTTGGCAAGTTATGATTCTAGGTCGATACCTGGTTTGTTGGTATATCCCCCAATTTAAAGATATGCTTATACCAACAATGCTTAGTCGACAGAGACCCATTTCTGGATACACACCACATCAACGTGGTTTTATCAATGGACTCAAAGACTATAAGGTCCGATTCACTAACTCATTAGTAACCCTGCAAGAATAACTAAAAAGTAAATTTAAGTTAAAACTAAATGCATTTCTACAAAATTTAAGCTTAATTTTCATCCTTTTCTATTATTGTACTCCGTAGTAGGTAACGTAGTACAAACATTACTATATTCTAGCCATGGATTCGGTTACGGGATACTAAACTCCCGTAACAGGAAAGATATAATATCAGAGGTCATGAAGTAATATTTAGATCACACTAAAATTTAATGATATACTTGAATTTTAACAGTTGTAAAGGTGTTGGTTTTGTACTTTATAGAACGCCCTCATTCTCATGTTTGCTCACTAAATATCCCAGAGACTTTGTATTGTTGAACTTTCCTATATGGTCCAAGTAAGATGAGGAACTAACTTTGAGCTACTAAAAAACTTTTTGAGAGTGAAGTCACATTTACTACGTTTTCAGTCCTTTTAGTTTTTCCAGAAATACATAGCGATTTCGATTTTTTAGAACAATACCAATTTACGAATCATTTCAAAAGATTTATCTGAAAGTTAGAGAAAAGATATTACTCCGAATTTTGAAACGGATGCCTCCAATTCGTTTGATCTGTTGGTGTCAGAAACTGAGGAAGAAAGACATAACTACATTCTTTTCATTTCTTTCATTTATTTCACTGGTAGAATATTTTTTCTTTTCAATTCACAATTAAGGTCAACCAAATTTTAAAATATTATTTTAAAATTCATATAATAAATGTATTCTTTCAGATCCAATAAATCAGCAGTATTTGAGTAAGTTCTTATTAAATAATTACAATAGTATAATACTATAATTACGAATATAATATTAGCATAATTATTATAATAGTGGTTTTTATTATAATCACATTCTAATTATTCATTTATAATATTGTAACTTTTTGGAGGCCTAATTAATTTGAGTCATTAATTTCTAAGAGATTATATCATATTATTCTAAATAAGACTCTTACTTGTTAATATTGAAATAAAGTTCATTTCATCAACTTTGATTTTTGATCAAGCTCCCGGCATTGCAGAAAACAAAGGTAAAAAGTAGATTCCATAAATAGCTAAAATCAAAGCTTTTCTAGAACTTTCCATCTATCTTATAGTTCAATTCTACGTAGAAAAAATTTAAAACATTTATTTTCTTCAAAATCGTTTATTTCAACGATTTCCAACCAATTACCTGTACAATCGATCAGTTAGTAACAAATAAAACTTATTATAATAGGATTATGGTACACATTTTTTTATGTATCCTTGTAGTATAATAAACTGAAAGTCTACCGTCAGATCTGGTGATCAGGGGGCACGGTTTCTTTGGTTCCAATCCAGTAACCGCCAAATCTATTCTGTAAATATTGAGTAACAATTCTGCAATTGTGGTGTGATGTCTCATCATGTTGGTAATGCATCTGTTGTCTTTCATTCAACGGCAATTCATCCATTGCCTCTTCTATTTCATTTTGCAGGAAACCAAGATATCGTTCCCATACAAACAATATCGGTCCTTCAAGCAATATCGAATATCTGTTATTCGAATGATAGGTGTT
Organism: Thereuonema tuberculata; assembly: GCA_023159025.1. Taxonomy (NCBI): domain Eukaryota; kingdom Metazoa; phylum Arthropoda; class Chilopoda; order Scutigeromorpha; family Scutigeridae; genus Thereuonema; species Thereuonema tuberculata. Next base: position 53,277,081 of record JAFIDM010003189.1, on the reverse strand, counting down.
TCACCTATCCAGCAATTGAACCCAAACCTTTCTTGAAAATTTCCTTCACGAACCAACTTTGGATTCTGTTGGGCCCAATAACGAGTGTTGTTTCTATTGAACATGCCATCATTTGTAAATCGTGTTTTGTCTGTGTATAAAATGTCGAATGGAAAATTATTATTATTCGCTGATTGTCCAGCATCCAATTGCAAAAGTCTGTCGTGGTCATTTTCATACAAGTGTTGATGTACCTGATACTTATAGGAAAAGAATCCTTGTTTTCTTTAAATTCTCAAATGGATTGGTGACTTGCAGGTGTGACGCTAGCAATTTCTCTTGTTGATGTTGTAGGATTTGTGTCGTATAAGCCGTAATGTCGATTTCCATGTCTTCAGAATAATAAAATGTTCCCGTGCATTATTCGGCTCTTCACTCAATTTCTTTTCCACTCTAAGAAAATAATTTCGAGACAGATGATGTCGGTCAGAGCACCTTTCAGTATACATAGCACAGGCAGTAATTCCATTTCGTCTACAGCTCCTCAAATATTAACAGCACATCGATTTGCTCATTTCGCTTAAAATTGTAACGTTCCATTTTCCATCACAACAATACTTCTGTCGACGTACACACACCACACTCACTACAATAGACGTATTACAATACAATACAGCAGGAACACATATGCCGGTGGTTTCGCAATGCCATTCGACGTCAATTATGTGTTTCAAAATATTCCTCAAATAAAAACATTCGAACGAAACATGTGCAAGTGATACATTGTTGAATTCCAAATTTCAAGTACAATTTAAATATGTCTAAATATACTGGGTGTTCTACTTAAGATTGTCTAGTTGATATTATTTCAAAAGAGAATACATGTGTTTTCCGTATACTTTTATGTATCATTAATGTGCCAAATTGCATTACACAACAAGGATACAAAAAAAAAAAAAGCTGAAGTGAACCACAATCCTGTAACACTCAGTATTTAAACTTATAGTTTCAAGTAAACTAAGTATATAGTTTCAATTAAGTTTACAAATCTTTACAAATCTTTGTTTTGTGAAGTAATTACAAAAGAAGTAATTCAATAATATAAAATTAGTATATTATAAGTAATAAATAGATGAATCCTAGTCAAGGAAGTTTTCTGAATCCGATGCCAAATTCACAAGATTTGATTAGACAAGAAAATAATTTCAACTCAGGTTTTGAACTTAAAAGACCTATGAATGTGAATTGCATTTCCGTTTTTTATTAGGCACTTATTTGATCAATTATTTTCGAAATAATTTTACTCATCTTTATTTGTTTCATTTTTTTGTGGAATCCGCAAATCTCCTAAACCAACTCTCAATTTCAAATAAGTTTTTGGTCACAATTTAACACTGTTTACATTAGAAACCCGATTTTTCTTCTTATTTTGAAGATTCCTAAAAATCTTTAAGGGGGCATTTTAAGCACAAGTAATCTCAAGTACTTTCCATAAATCGAGGGAGCTGTAATTCAGCCAAAATTAAATTGCAGGAGCTTCACAAACTTTTTCCGATCTGAAGAAGCTTACACGGTTGAATAATCGAAGCAATTTTGTTTAAAGATTTTACACCGGAAAAGGTTTGGGAATCGTTGTTTTAAGTGATATGTTCTTTTTATATTAAAAAAAATTGAAATATTCTCATAATAATTATATGAAATAATTTGTAGTATAATTAATAATAGTTTAAAATTCAAATGGCCTCCAATATTTGAATTTTATTTTTTAATCTCGCATAGAGGGCAAACCCTTAACAAATGGTAAGTTTCTATTCACAATTCTAAAATATTAAACTTTTAATATCTAAAATTCAAGAAGTCATTTTATACATAAAAATTGACCAAGATTTTTACTAAGTATTTCTAATAAATTACAATAATATCAAATACTCCAAACAGTTTAAAATATATGTAATGTTTTAATTTAAGGAAATATGGCATTAAAGATAAACATCTGAGAAAATTGTATATTTCAATTCGGACGGTTTCCGGCTAAATTTTGCTGACTATCAATTTCGACGGAAACCTTCTGCCCTAAGATGTATAATTTTAATTATTTTTATTAAGTTAATGGTTTTAATAATTTACGTGTTTTTAGTTTTACTCAAACGTAATTTTGATCAAATCGTCCGCAAAGTAATATACAATTTTAATCGCTTTTTTTCTCTTAATCATCAATGTTTTTTTCAACTATAAAATGTGTCATTAATATCGTATTTTCTTTACTGTGTAAATAATTTGAATCTTATTAAAAGAATTAGTCATTCACTTTTTCATTTCAGTTGTAAGAATACAGAGAATTAGAATGCAAGCGATTATTATAACAATAACACAATAAATCTCTAAAACAATCTATTTTATTTATTCATTCCTTTTTCATGGAGTTTGCAAAATCATAAAAGAAAAAATTGTTTATTTTCTGTTTCAGAATCACCCTGTAAGTAGAAAAATTTATGTACAAGTTATCTTCTTCTTCTTCTTACGAGTTTGGCCTACTATGGACCGCGGGAAACAATTGACTAGATGAATAGTCTTTTCCTCTCCTCCCAGTATTTCTTCATTCTCTCACTCTGCTTCCGCCTTCTATCATCTGACCAGATTACTTTGGTCCTCGTAGTTTATTTACCCTGGAACCCCCTGAATCCATTAACTCTCATTCTAAACGTTTTCCTATTCCAGATCTCTTCTGAATTAATCCCAGCTTGTTGCATGTCTCTTCTAGTTTCCTCAACCCATTTAGTCGTCGACTTTAAGTTGGTGATATACAAGTTATACAAGTTATCTATTGAAAGAAGAAACTTTATAAAACAGATATTAAGGTTTTCTTTTTAAATAATTTTCGGGTAATTCATTTCATTTGGTTTCTCAAAAATCTACTAAAATTAACCACCATTATTTGTTATTATTTCGTTGGATGTCTGTTTCAATTAAGCTTAAAAGCTTTATGATATTTTAAGTAGATTATTTTAAAAAAATATTTTTTTTTACATTAAAATTCATAGTTTGAGAAATTATAAATAAGAATTGAAATATTTTGAAACAGTTCTCAAGCCTTTTGGAAATATTATTAAACGCATTGTAAGAGATAACCTACAGATCCTTATAAGAAAAATCTTCTGACAGGCAAATTTTAGAAAGATATCTGATGGTAAGAAAATTGAGGCTAGCAAAAACTTCAATATCCTAACATTAATCAAACTGAAGACCGATTATAAACAAATGAAGAACCAAAATAAAGAAGTTATGTATTCTCTGAAGAAGTTATGTATTCGAAGGATTTACGAATCCTTGAACATTAAGCATTAACAGATTACAAAGCAGTTTCATTGAAAGTAATTGCCAAAGCACAAGAAGCAAAATGAACAAAACTATTCTATGTAGAAAAGGAACTAAAAAAACACCAAGACATTACGATTGATCATTGTTAGGAGTTTAGATAACAAAAAAGATTATTATCTAATTATTGATTCCCGGTACGAAAATTCTAAAATTAGCTCAGCGGATCTTTAAGTATTGTGCGTTTTTATCTTTATTTTTTTCATACTAACATTCTTACGCATGTTAAATTTTTCCATTATCATTATTAACTAAAAGCTTACGTATTAATTCATAATTTGAATTTCTGCATGAATTCTTTTCAGTCTTCTTTTATTTTGAAATTATAACATCTTCTGAAAACATACAAGAAAAAATATATTTTTTTAAAGAAAATATTAAATACGCGTTATTAACCTCTTTAAATTCGGATATGATTTCTTTGCATTGAAACTCGTGCACGCATTAAGGCGATTGAAAGGCGGATTAAATATCCATTGCTTCGACAGAAATCCAATAATTTCGTTTCTAATTCTTTTCTTGGGAAATTTTTTTTCCCTTTCACGCATGTATTTCATACAAAGTCCCCATAGAGGATAAATTTCAAATAAGCCTCTTGCCTTCAAATAAGCATACCAATGCTCAAGAAGATCCACGCAGAGGTTTAAAAGTCATTAGGATATTCATGCACTGAGCTTCATTTGTTTCAGCTAATTCTTCTCATTATCATTAAAATAAAATTACTCGTTCTTGTTATTATATATTAAATATTCTTTACTGTCCGTTATTAATAATTCTTATTTGTCCATTTCTTTTAGGGGAACCTATAGTTGAAGGTGAGATTTAATCAAATTTAACCATTTCTCACAAATATAGATTTATAGATAATAATAAATTGAGAACACACACATTAATCAAAATAATAATAATTTACAATTTCAGAAAAAAAAAATTAAAAATTTTCCTGAGTAGTGCAGCTTGCCAGCATTCAATGTTCCTTGGTTACTTATAGAAATAGTTTGGCTATAGAAACTGTAATGTACTTCAGTTAATGTTAGGCTGTGACAACGGAAGGCGACTCTTGAACAAGAAGTCTACTAATTTCAACATATTTTTTTTAAATATAAAACCAATACAAGATGGTTGCAAAACTGGGCAAAATGGCCTCTTTATCGACGAATCCTTTACGAATAGCATTTGGCTAGAGCTCAAACAAAATCCCCTTGTTAAAACTTTCGCAGAGATTGCTCTTATAAATTATTCAGTTACTGTCTATCTATATCAAAAGCAATTCAAAGTAAAAATAATTTTTATTTTTGTGTCTTTGACCACCTTGGTAGCTCGAAGCATGTCTTCTTAACTTCCTTCTATTCTAGAAATCCAACTATAAAAAAATTCTATTCATAACAGAAATATTCAATACCTTATGAAACAATATTATTCGCTTCCTCCATTAAAATAAAATAATATTAATAGATACTATAAACAGACCTAAAGGCTGTAT
>JAFIDM010003189.1:53250513-53270083 GCA_023159025.1 Thereuonema tuberculata | reverse complement strand
TTATCAAAATCCCAATTCTAAAGGATTACATAATCAATATCTCATAAAGTCATAAGTTGAGAAACTGTGAAAAGATTTAAAATGGGGAGAAAAAAATTGAAGAATAAGAATGGCCCAAGAGGGGATCGAACCCACGACCTTCGCGTTATTAGCACGACGCTCTGATCAACTGAGCTAACAGAAGCCGTTGCGAAGCATTGCGGGATATGTATCCACAGACAACAGACAAACTGGGGATATAAGGTGTCTTTCAGAAACCTAATATAGAAATAATTTAGAAACTTCAAACCGTATTGAAACAGTGCATTTTTTTGTAATTTTTTTTTCTTGTATAGGACTTTTAAGTTTTTCTCCGTCATCCTTTCGTTTAGTTTTTGAATCTCATTATAATGATTAATTTTAAGATTATAGTATTCGAATAATTCTGTTTTATTTTGTTTTTTTGTTTGTTTTGATAACGAAATTCGACATTAAAGCTCAAAACTTCGTATTAAAAATTAAGGAGTGATTTTATATTATGGAATTGATAACTAGAGTTAATGGGAGCTAAAAAAATTTAATAATAGATAATAAACAATAAATATTTTTTTTATTTAAATGAAATATCGTAAATTATACTAATAACTTTAACAATTACAAGACGTCAATTTTATAAACTGCAAAATAATCATGTGTATAAACTGTATTATGTGGTTATTTTGTATTCGCTATTTAATAAATATTATCTTTTAATTAGATTCATAATTTCAATAAAGTAACTTACATTGAGCAAAAAAATAATATAATAGAGAATAACCAATTATTTTTTTCCTTTTATTATTTAGATGGTGGTAAGTGTTTGCATATATTAGTTCGACTTTACTAAATAAATTTAAATCATTAACTGAATAAATCAATTAAATTTTTCATAATTAATAATGGCCTTAATTACTAATAATTTGAGTTACTATTTCTCAAACCACAGAACTCATTTTATTTATTGGATATTTAGCTTTGATTCGATTTGTTTCATGATGTAGTTTCGTAAAAAATGTCATATTAGTGCTTTTTTGAGTATCTTACACTTTTAGACTTTATGAAGTAGAAATCATCATCATTATTATTTTCCTTCCAAGTTATAGTCCTGTAGAACTGTTACGGTCTATTAAAATTCTCACACCACCTCTTCATAGGACGGCCCTGTGATCTTCTATCATGTTGATGTATTTAAAAACTGCCTTTGGGATCCTATCCCTGGACATCCTATTAAGGTGCTTGAACCACCGATGTTGATACTGATAAATGAAATCCAATACTAGGGTAACCTGAAGACCTTGTAAGATTTCATCATTTCGTTTCCAATCCCATGTTGTGTATCCAGCAGTGCGACGCATGAACCTCATCTCAGTAGAAGTAATTCTATTCTCATCACTTTTACGAAGAGTCCATGCTACACATCCGTAACACAAAATAGGTCTGGCCAGAGTATTATACACACGCATACGTGTGTATTTTTGAACAAGAGAGAGTTTCATTACTCTGTTGAGGACGCCGATTGATTAGTAAGTTTCAAAATTTTCTCGGATGTATCAGAAAAGTAATTTAGGGATGATTTGTTTTACCTATCATGTATTCAAAAATGAGTGTTGCCTTTTAAGTGGGCTTCTATACTTAAAACAACTGACTTCGCGAAAGAAAGGACGAGTGACCTAATAGTGATCACTGTGACTTTTCTTAATGCCCTTTCATAATCTAAAATGATCAATAAACCTTATATTTTTTACGAAGAGGAAGTTAAATTGTTTTCATTGATTTAATAAAATTAATTATTTAATAAAAAACTTTATAGTAAACATTGTTATTATTGGATTTTTTTTTTTTTGATTTTTAAGAAAAAGATGACAAATCTATTAGACAAATTTTAATGATCCAATCAAAAATTCTTAATTTATTTTATTAACTATTTACGTAAAATTAATAATTTAATATGATAGTAAATAATATCAATTACAAATCCTTCATAATAATTCTATTTATCTGAATTAAATAACTGTTAATATGTTGATAAATTATTAACTAATAATAAAGCTTTATAATAATTTTTAAGTAATATCTATTTATTAACTGTCAATTTGTATAATTAACAGAAACAGGAAGAACGAGTAAGTCCACTATCTCTATATAGTTTCTATCCTTTGAAATCCTAACAAAATGTTGAAATTGTTATTATTGATTTATTTCTGTGAACTAATTTATTTCTTATGTTACTCCATACGCTTGTACAATTCTCATTCTGTTGTTGTAAAGAACTTAATTAGGAATGTCAGAAAATGCTTTGCGAAGTTAGAGATGTTGCTTCTTACGACGACATCAACTATAGGGATGACATCATTTATAATATAGGATTTCTCCTGACAAAGACGTTAGAGGGGTAACGTGAGGTAGAGAAGCCCAACTGTTCTGGCTAAACCCCTATTTCAGGCATATATAAGATTTCAGGCATATATAAGATTTCAGGCATCCATAGAAATTAGGATCAACACTTAAATTAAATAAGAATTTAATTAAATAAAACTCCTTTATTCCTACGTCTTCTACACAATATTTCTTCTACATCTTCTAGGAATATTTCCGAGGTCTAATCGGTTCTCCTTTCTCAGTCTACTCTTTCTCAAAAACAACTAAAAATTTAACAACTAAAATTAAAAAAAAAAAATCGTGCTTCATACTTCTTACCCAATGCAGGAAGCATTATCATCAAAACTAAATAAATGTCCGAATATAAATAAAATGTCCGAATAAAAATTGTCCGAATAAAGAAGTTTTATTTGATTATATTTGATTTAGGTTGAGGAAAAGATTTTACGTGCGCTGCTCATAATTCTGTAGAACAAAGGAGTAAGCCGGCACACCTGATTAATATATATATCTGATTTAATTACGTCAATGTGAGTTTTGTATAAATAAGAATTTTTTTAACAAAGTCAATCATTCTTTCAAGACTTCGAATGTCTTAAGATTTAATACAGGGTGATTCATAATTCATTTCAGTAATTTCTCCATGCTTAGGGTTTTTCGAAATCATACCTAAAAAAATTGAACTTTGACAGTGTTGAAAATGTGACGGTTCTCTGTCAGTGTGTTTTCAAATGTTACATACGGTACTTACAATATAGGCTAGACTTTAAATGAAAAACGAACTGAAATACAGGCTGATCATAAAATAAAATAGGGAATCAAAGAAAAACTTATATTCAAAACTATCAGAAACTTTCTGTTTATATCTATACTTAAGACGCTTATTCGAAAACTTGTAATTAACCTGTAACTATTAATCGAATTTACTTTTAAAAAAAAATACTTATTTGAGATTGATAAATCTCTTTTTAATGATATTATGGAAGATTCTGGTTTTTTTAAAGCATAAAATTTAATTCAGTTTAAGAATCCATAATACGAACTTATTCAAATTATTTATTAAAATAAATAATTAAATTAAATAATTAAATTTATTAAATCATACACATTCTAAATTTTCGGAATATCTCCTTATTCCTTTTTTCAAGCTGTTTATAAATAAAGACCAAGAGAACAAAAGAGAAACATGATATGACATATTCACGATGAAAACAAATAAACTCACATCTCAACAATGGAATAACATCTTTTTATTTTAATAATACTAGACGATATCGGTAAAAACCATTTAACAAACCAAAAAAATAATAAGCATGATTAATGAACTAATTCTTTGAATACAACAGATTTGGATGAAAGCAAATAATGTTTTGTCAAACCAATCGAAAAAATACTCTGGTTCCTTATATCAACACCATCGTATCTATTTAAATATTGTGTTTTTGTACTCCTTATGAACAAGCTTTTAATGTTTTTTCTTTTTTTACTATTTTTTTCATAAGCCAATATTTTTACATTATTAAGCTTGTTAATAAGGAGTACAAAAGCACATAACTTAAATAGATACAATAGTGTTGATGTAAGTATTTTTCTGGCTAATGGTTTGTCAAAAGATCCAAATCTGTTGTATTCAAAGAATTAGTTTATTAATCAAGCTTGTCATTTTTTTGGTTTGTTAAATGATTTTTACCGATATCGTTTAGTATTATTAAAATACAAAGATAGTTTGTTGAGATGTGAGTTTATTTGTTTTAATCGTTAATATGTTGTATCATGTTTTTTCTTTTGTTATCTTAGTCTTAGTTATAAATAGCTTAAAAAAGCAATAAGGAAGTATTTAGAAAATTTTCAATATATATTATTTATTATTTAATAAATAACTTGAAGAAGTTTATTTGATGGATTCTAATACATAAAATGAATAGTAGTGAACTAAGCAGGAGGTTAAATTATTAAATTTAGTTAAAATTTTCAATTGAGATATTAAGTTCTTTCAAAAATAATTGTAATAAAAAAATAAATATTTTTTTTATCATTAGTTGGAGTTGGACAAAATTTTGGTAAGAAAAGTTTTACTGTTTGCTCAATTATAAGACTTCTAATTTTAATGTTTATAAAGATAATTCTGATACTCCTGAAGTACTATCTCGGCCGTACCATTGACTGCAACCCCATAAGCAAAACTTTACATTATAGCATTCTTTATTTATACTATTTATATTGTTACACTTTAGTACTTTAGTTTATTTTTAGAGTGATTTTCCCTCTTATTTGATGCTTTATAAGTACATAGACTTTGTCCTCCTAAACTGTTCAACCGACTGCCTTCACACAAACATTAATCATAACATGATATTTTTTATAACAAGAAAATTCAAAATCGTTTACCATCTTGAGGAATAATTAATCAAGAAATAAGCTTTCTAAATTGTATAAGATCTATGGGAACTGCTTACATTCAAAGTCAATTTAACATTACATATTAATGTCATCAACTGTTCTATTAACTAATTTCAACGGTTGCATTTCAATTTGTTGTAGATATGGTTAATTCTCTAACAATTTGACTTTTTTATTACAAATATGACAAATAATGGAAATTGAATTCAAGGTTGTTTTGGAAAATGTTTCGTCACGAATCTATTGCTGGGAGGAAAAAAATGTTCATCACATGACCAGCTTTTCAGAAAATTTTATCATTTCATTGCGTCTCAATCGATGATTAATTTCTTGGACCACAAAATGAATCTACCAATCTCTTACAAGACTATTGAAAATTAATATCATTCAGAACTAAAAACAAAATTCAATAAACAAACCACAGATCTCTAGGAAATGATATCTAATCTTTATCTCAATCGAAGCTCACTAATTTTCATAGTTAGAAATCCCATTTCTCGATGTTTCTGAGTTATTTGGATAGTAGCTGTCCAAAAACCAGTCACATCTAGTATATTCCTCCACTGTATTCACAATGGAAGCGAAGCAGCATGTTCTTACGATTCTTGAAGAGAGGTTTTTCAGGGATCCGCACTTGATTATCCTTTATATTAGCCAGGGCCGGATCTAAAAATTGTTGGCCCCTGCGAAAATCCTTCACGGGCCTTACCGAGCTATTTCGAGCCCCACCCAAGCCACCGCGGGCCCCCCACAATGCGGGCACTGGCGGTACCTAGATCCGGCCCTGATATTATCGTTTCCGTATAGTGATTGCCTGATCACTAGGATTCAGCCTCCAGTATTACATATAGTAATGATTTGGTTTTACCAATTGTATTTTTATTGTAATGCTGTTACTGCTTAGCCAGACGAAAGAGACTGGTCACGTGATTTACTGGTGGCTCCGATCTCTTTCTCGGCGTGAAAATAGGAGAGATGAGTATGTGCCGACAAGAACAGAAACAAACGACGTATAAAGGAGAGATGCATAAAGTGAAAAATTACTGCATAAAATTCAGTTTAAAATTAACGCGAGAATAAAATATACACACACAGAATAAGAAATACATGTGTAATAAACTTTTAGAATGTAATTCTCCCCTTCGGCTTGTTCCATTTTTTTGGCATTGCGCCAAACCCAGTCTTTACCGCTTGGGCTAAAAGTACTTTTTTGTATCGTGCTTTGTGTAGTTATAAACAACTGTTCATTAATATTATTATTTATTTATTAAATTATTGAATATCTATATTAATTATTCTACTTCCTTATTTCTTTACTAAAAAAAAAATTAAAGGATGGCGTAAGTAAAACTTCATTTCACTAAATTAAAATTTAACATTTTTAAAGAGAATAACATACCAATGCTTCAAGCTGAAGTGAAATAGATTTTCGTTTTGGGAAATTAACTGAAAATCATCCGTAGATGAAGAAATCGGATTAAAAGAAGATACAAAGGAATAACTTTCATATGATTTGGTCAAAAGTATTAATAAGAACAGTAGAAAAAGAAACATTAATTCATTTATACTTTAAACCAATTAATATTCATGATTACATTAAAATTAAAAGGTAGGATACAAGGTAGCTGATAAACTGACATACGTAAAATTCACAAATTCAAATTGAATATGTTTTCTTTGAACAACAAATAAATTAATGTTAAGTTTGAAATGTAATTGAAATCATTTCTACTAATTTGTAGAGATCAACGAAAACACTTTAGATGACTGTGAGTATTTTCTGTTTCCTCGTAATTAAATAAAATTCTTTTAAATTGTTCGTTATGTGTTGTTATATTGTACCTATTATTACACTTGAATACTGTTATGGGTCATATAGTTGTTTATTTTTGCTTAGTTTTTTCTGAAAAATGAAGTTATTTGTGCGTATTTTATTTTTTTTATTTATGATTCTAATGTCTAAGCTTTTAAAACTGAGCTCTAATGGATTCCCAGCTTAAAGTAGATAAATTTGAGAGGAAATCTAACTAGATTATAGCTTAAAATTCAGGTTCTTCTCATTGAATTTTGGGAAACGTTTTTAAATTGGTTTCTTCACCCATTTTCTTAGGTTCTATAATGATAAATACCGGCTTCTTTTTCCTTATAATTGCTTTCTTTATTCTTCAAACTTTACACTCAGCTTATAAGTAACTTTCTATGTAGTGTTGAATTTACATGATAAAATATGTAAATATCCTAGAAGAGTGGTTCCTAAATGGTGCCGTGGGCCTTTGGGACCTTAATAGCAAATTCACGAGATATAGTGCTATATTTACATGAAAAAACTCAGTTTTCTTTTTTTCTTTATGTATCTGCCTAAGCATATTTTGTTTACTTGTAAAAGAAATTATTAAAATTAAATTTCTCTTTTTTTCTAATTAAATCACTTTCTTTATTGCGCGCTAAAAATAACACAAACAAATTTTATGGTCTGCGGGTTTTTCTTTTCGTATACCTAAAACATTTACTTATTGACTGAGAGGGCTAGAAAACCGAGTTCTATCCATGGAAAGATTTTTTTTCCGATGTAAATTCTCCTCTAGGCTTTTCCTAGGTCCACCCGGATCTCTATAGATTGGGTACCGGCTTTCTTTCCCGGAGTACTAGAGAGTGAGCGTTGCGCTGACCACCGATCTCATCTTAGTCTCTGGTCAATGCAAGGTTGGAAATCTTATCTCCAGCGCCTCCTAGGCCCCGTGGACTACCGTCTTAATGCGTGGGACACAAAATAGTTGCCCAGAGGCCCCACGATCCTAGGGGCTCCTTGATGAATTTATCCCTTTATGTTGCTTATCAGCTTGAATTCACATAAAAATAATTGAAAACAATGTTAATTCAGAGAAAATAGAGCCTTCGAGATATTATTATATTATTATTATTATTATTATTTGAGATATTAATCAAGGAATGTTCTTAAGTATGTCCTTACGTATCCCGTACATTCATTTTTTTATTACAAATTGTTAATGTTCCATCTTCCAATCAGCAATTTAGTCTGGGAAAAAAAAATTAAAATATTTAAGGCCTAAGCATATTTTGTTTATACCTCAGTGTATTGGTTTGTCCAAGGCCTAGAATGCTGTTAAGACAGCCCTGAACTACGGGATATACCTACTTATATAGTGTATCTTCCTTACTGCTTTTCCGAAGTTATTAGTGAATTATTTGCAGGAGAATATTTAATTATCAGAGAGATAAAGATTTTCCATATTTGGAAAATTTGGAGGAATCCTCATAAATGCAATGGTCCTAAAGGAACTTTTCTCTCTTTAAATTTCTCTTAGTTTGTTCATGTTAAAAGATTATCTGTTACTGAGATTAATATATATATATACACTTAATTTTCATATTTTTGTTCACAAATATTATTTTTTCCTTTATGTTGTCAAAGTTTTCAGAAATATTTTTTATTTAAAAAAAAATACAAGGAAGAAAAATATTGTTCTCATTAACTTCAATTTCATTTCAGAAGAAAAATTTGAGAAGAAAACAGAGGAAGAAATGGCAAAATAAAGATGCATTGAAATTACATTGACACTTTCTAAAGCTGTACATTTACTGTTTGATATAATAAATTTTAAAAAAAATGATGTTCTTGTTTGCTTTTTTTCCCTTTTAATATGAATAAAAAAAGCACAAATTTCTACAGACTGCTTTCAAAAGGATCAAATGTATCTTCTGCCTTTTACACAGCCGATTGACTAAAGCTATGATCAGGCCCCCTACATCAAATTCAGAGCCCAGGTGCTAAGTGCAATAACTGGCCGCCGTCCCACATTAAGCTCAAAATCATAGATTCTTATCCAAAAATATCGAAAAAAAAACCACACGATTTCACATTACTTACAATTCCTTTAATTTATTTAAAAATTTGAATGTTTTCAATTATAAAATGCATAAAGAAACAAGTGCTTCGGCTCAGTTGTAATGGAATATCAAGTGTAATGCGTAACAAAGTTGTAAATAAGACATTCTTGAACATAACCGTGAACATGAATCCATTCTTGAATACATGTAGTACGCCACCTCGATTGATGACCAAATATCGTAATGTAGAATAGCTCTATGCCGACAGTTACATCAGAAAAGTAGTTTATATAAAATGCAGACTTAAATATAAAGAAGTCAACCAACTGACTTTATTTTTGAATCATTGCTTAAAATCCAGTAACATCCATTTTATCATCATAGACCAGGAGAAAATATACCATAAAGATCTATTAAAATATAACGATGTTCCCTAGTAAGATATTTCCTTGTGGATTATAATAAATAAATTTTGAAATCGTCTCGAGTTATCTTTATTGAGTTTCACTTGTAATTAAAATGGTGTAAATGGTAAAACAAACAAATGTGATGAAGAATAGACTGATTGTCCTTGCTTTTTTTCGTTGACGTTCATTGTAGAAGTAAAGTTTTTGCAAGCGTTTAATTCGCGTTTAATAATTCTTTCATAAGACGGGAAGCTTTTTGCTACCAGAATATGGAGCTGTGATTTTGCTGCAAAACCTAAACTTACAGATTATCATAATTCCGAATTTGAACTGAATCTGAAATAAAAACATCTCTACATCTTACCGAATTCTGGTTTCCTGAAAAAAATTTGTTATAAAATTTGTTCTTATTTTCTAAATTTTCTATTTTTAAATGGACAAAAAAAAAACTTACGGCAGAATCGTTCAGGTCTTTTATCGATATCGGCAAACGGTTCGTATCTAAAAGCAAAAATAAGAAAAAAATAGAAAAACAAAAATTATGTTAAGAAGAATATTATTGTTAACCTAATATTATTATAGTTGTTATTCAATAACAAGTTAAAATTTATGTTAAGAAGAAAAAAAACATATTGTTGTTGTTATTCAATTTTAACTATACCATCTTTCTAAAAGAATAGTAATAAGCATTCCAACTACTCAGTTATTGTTAATTAGACTGTTAAATTGAAAGTTAGAATTAGTCATAGTCTAAAAACTTTGACATTCTTAAAGTATTAATATTATCTTAAATAAAGCCAACATACAAGATTATGATAGAAAGGTTTAACACATTAAGAATACAAAACCACGACCTGTTTCGCCTCTTGTTCGAGGCATTGACCAGTGACAAATTGGATTACATCCTAAAGTCTTCGCGGCCATTGTTGAAACTCCCAGAATGCAACGCAGATTGTAGATTTTCCTTTCCTGGCCGGTCGCGCACATTCAAATAGAAGAGAAAATGGCGGTCCCTGCTTCACATTCAACATTTCGACGAGGAAAAGTTCTCAACAGTCAAGCTAGGGAAATTATTCTTAACGTTGCTCGTCGATTTCAAGAAGATGAATGTGAGATTTTTGATATTTCCTATATTTGATAATTGAGATTGATATTTCCTGCGGAACTCATGGCATTGATACTGGAGAAATTAGTCAATGATAATGTGTTTCCGTTTTCAACATTCGCCGCGACGACTGTAAAGTTTTTGCAGATGATAAGAGTGTTGCAGTGATATTGTGTGCTTTTCTACTTCGTGCTCAAACACTTTGTTACAACTTAAGTTTACCTTTTTGATATTTTTTGTATTCCTCTAATTTACAAATTAACGAATCAATTAATGAATGTGTAAGAAATGAATGTTGATTTGAAAACTAATTTTTTTTGGAACTTAATTAAAAATGCAAATATTATTGAATGCTACAATTCAATTTATTTCTTCTATTAACCACATAAGAAAGTTTTTTTTTATGGAAAAATACAAATTACAGTAATTACAGGGGACAAAAATTGCCACTTATAATTAAAAATCCGGATAGCTACGTTAACATTTCTCTTTTCATCATACGTTCAGTTTTATTGTATAGTATAAGCCGATGAACAATAATATCATGAAGTAGCTACATGATGAGCCTTCAACCGAATTTTTATTAAATACTTTGAAAAATTATTAATTTTTTTTGCTAATTTCGATAAATGCAATCCGATTAATGAGATCCCTAGATATCGAGAGCCTACTATATTAAAAGAAAACGAACTTTTTGAATTTTAAGAACTTTCTAATAATTTTGATAAACTTCAAATCTTCTTTATACAACATAAAAAATAATAAGTAATTAAAAATATACGTAATGATTGGACAAGAACATAATGAATTTAAATTAATTAACTGATTCAACGGCTGCAACGGAAAAGAATTTAAAAATAAACAGAACAGCAGTAATTAGGAAATTGAAAAGGAATAAATAACGGTTAAATGAATAAAATACAGATAAATAATTTCTACAGACAAATTAATGATTTCTAAAAAATATACACATATAAACTGTTAAAATATTTCGCTCTACTAAACATAGCCGTATATGAATAAGGAAAAAGCTCTTACAGTAAGTGATTTTGCATTTAATTGGTACAAAAAGTCATTCAAAAATAAAGAAAGATTTTTATAGTTAGTGAAGGATGGTATCAGTGGTTAAGGTTGGTTAATGTTAACAATGTGAGTGTAATGAATGAAATGTAATCTAATGGTTATTATTATATGTGATTTATGTATTTTTAACGAAATCTATAAGAAGAAATATTCTCTTCCGTAAAAATAAAGCCAGAACCTCTATGATTAACCTCTATGAACCTCTATGAGCGAAATATTGTGAACTTGGTGTGAAGATATCTATTGGGGATGACACTAACTTTCTGATAAGTTTATATTTAATGTATAATTGCTTTGAATTCTATGTCTTCATAGAAAACTTAATAGAATCTTTACATACGAATGTAACGTTATGTAAAGAAGCATCATCAATTACTTTGGATTTTACGAGTATGATGTATTGAGATAATCTTTATAATCATTCTTTGATTTTCTTAAAGAATTGATTAGTGAAATTCAGATTAGAAAACCGGGAAGAAGAAGAACTTTCACGTGCCTAAAATTCAATAAAATGGTAACTAGGAAGTCACAAAGGAACTCTCTCTCCCCGGTGACAGCTCGAGGTGCGAAATCTGTTTAGTTCCTTCGTGCCTTCTTCCCAGTTACCATTTTGTTAAATCGGGAAGATCTTTTCTTCATATGGTTATCCTCAATTCAATCATCTACTTCCATACTTTGTTTTCACTTCCGTACACAGTTATCGTAGGAAGTGTTTTACTAAATTTCTTGTGTTTATGAGGGTCATGGGAATCGGTACCTAAATCTTCCATATATATCTATTCTAAAAGTAAAAGATCCATTTCACTTTTAAAAGATCCTTTAAAAAGGTTAAAATATCGAATACGGGCTTTTACGGATCAATACCGGCAATGATTTATGGTTATCGGGTGAACTTGGAATCGGGGAGTCGTTCCGATGCATTCAAGCCCCTTTAAACACAGCAAACCCGATTTCTGTTTTTCTGAGGGAACCCTAGGACAAACACCCAGGCGAGGAATGAACACGGCTCCTCCATCCGGCAACCCATTGACTAGATCACTTGATTACTCAGCCCATATGATCTACTCGACTTTGTTTTTTTAATGTTAACATTCCTATAAGGTATACTTACAAAGTAAGATATACCTGTTGTGTAGGCGCTAATATAAGTAGTTTAAAGAACTCAATATTCAAGCAGATTTTCTTAAAATGTCTTCATCAAAATTGAATGCAGCATTTAAAAGTAGAATTACATAAAGAAACTATAAATGTTATTAAATCTGAGAAATTTTATCTGTTTACAAGAAGGAGGCCAAGTATTTCAATGGCGCCGAAATCATTATATTTAACATAGTTCTACCCTGGAGAAGTTGAACAAATGATATGAAAATATTATTTTATATGAAAAAAAAAGTGATTCTGGCAAAACTGTTTTATAGAAGAGTACTTGATAATGAAGAAAGTAATGTCTTTCCGCAGGCAGATAAATACCTCCAAGTTACAAAATCCGTTATAATGGATGACAAAAAATTACGTTCCATTTCAACAATTAGAATTTTTTTTTGTTCAATTAGTATCTCCTAGCTTTTTTCAATTTGAGTGAATACTTGGAATCTAAATAGTTTTCTATATTAAATATTTATTAGTGACTCGAAATCTATGCAGAAAAACTACTACCATTGGTAAAATATCAGTACTGAATTAACAGTACACTTAACAAATTAACATTTTTAAGATTGAATAATAATTACTTCAAAAAAATACTGAAATGATTTTAAAGACAACCATATGTTTACAGTCAATTTATTACATAACAATTACATATACATGCTTGAATCTCAAACAAAGCAAAACATTTCTTTACATCGAAAAAGCTGAGAAATAAATATTACCATAAGATAAAATAGATATTGTCAATCAAAAAACACATAAGTAAAATAAAACAAGATAGGGATAGCGATTAGTAAACCAATCACAATGCTACACAACGTCTGCTGATACTTCTATGAAAATAGGCCTGTATTGATATTGCCTTAATTTCCTTATTATTATAAATGTGATTGTTGCATAAGACACAATTGTTGCGATTGTTGTCATTGTTGCTCATAACAATTTTTGCGATTGTTGTTGCGATTGTTGTCATTGTTGCTAATGAGATTTTATTTATCCCCAGACAAAACGGGAACATTGTCTCCTGATCCTTATCAGAAGACTAAAAGTATCATTCATTATTTATTTGTGAAATAAAAGTCATTCAGAATTTCTACGTAAAATTACATTATCATTATATATTCCTTTTTTATTAAGCCAGTTTTATTTTTAAATAAGCCTTTTTTTTTTTTGTGTTTTTAATTTCCTGTTCATTCTCCTTCGAAAACCTGGCTGTCGACATCTCCTAAAATAGGACATCGGACTTCGATGATATTTGACACTCAGACGTAGATCAGGAATCTTTAGACGAAATAGCATAAACAAAACTGTAGGTCGGTCGTGTCGTTGAGGAATGACCACCGAAATCAAGGATACAGGTCTCATTCTTCTCCTGAAAGACGCAAGCAGATTTCATTGATTTGAGAACTAAGTTTGAATGCCAAAGAGGCCATAGCTGATGGTTTTTACCAAAAAAAATGAAGTCTTCGTGTAGATGATAAATTATCAAAGAAAAACAATGTTAACTTCTAAAGTTAGGTGTTACCTAGCAAGTTTCAATAACTGCTGGTTGTTTTTTAACTAAATAAAAGCATATTGAATACTTTTTACACAATAAAGGTTATCAGAACACAGAAAAATTATATGGATTCTGGAGAATTGAGCAAAAACCTCTAGCAGAAGTTCCTTAAGGAGGTTTAGCAAAATAAAACCATATTTCACTTATGGAGTCTTGAAGAATTATTTAGAAGCAAAATCTTTATTTGAATAGCCGTTGTGAGGTGGAACATCATTGGTAAATACATTGAAGGCGTGATTTTGAGTAGCCCGGCTAATAAAACGTGAAACGCGAAATATGTCTTTCTTGCGTTGCCTAACTCAAAGTTTCTATGTGAAAAAGCAAAAAAAAAAAAAATTCTCAAGTTGCTGGAACTGTAAAGAACTGACAGACTTAGAGTCTTGAAAAATATAATCTTGTCAAAAGATGTGAAAGTGGCGTCGCTACAATCTTTCCCTTACATTTTAATCTACATAGTCCAGTATAGGTTTCTGATCTTTGAACCATTGTTCTCACTTTCCTTAGACTAATTTTCTTAGCGAAGTGAGACCCTTAATGAAAGAAGTAAATCTCATGTCTTTAGTTTTCCTGCACTCACAAAACGTAAAAACATATAAAACCTGTTTCCTAGTAAACGTAAATGACTTCATTTTATTGATCATGAACATTTAATAGAGTTGAAACGCTGAAAGAGGTTCTGTGTCTCATTTGAACTTTATTTTTTTATTATTCAATTGCTTACAGATTTGTGAAAAGTACACCGCAATTGAATTTCCTTTGAATTGCCTAAATTTAGTAATCTAATCTACATCCTGTAGATTTAATGAATAAAAAAATAAACTAAACTTATCATTTTTATGGTTTTCATCAAATCCTGAGGATAAATGAGAACCGGATTCGTTGAATCAGCATTTTTTTTATGATCTCTGGCCACTCTGATATTTCAAAACTTGATTCTCAAATTTTGTTGTAAATTATAAGATTTCAGTGATACCCAACACTACCATTATCACATGTAGGGAAACAAAAACAAACAAAAATCACAAAAAAATCACGATATGAAATTATAAGAATCAGGAATAATTTGCTAATAATATTTAATAATTTTTTAAAAACAAAAGCTTGTCTAAAGTATGATTTTACAATAAAAAATATAGAGTTTATCTAATTTTTTTTTTTATTCTTTATAATGAACTAGATGACCGTTCATCGCTTCGCTTCGGAAAACTTCGCTTCGGAAGCATATGTAACGGAAAAAAGCATTTTATTTATTCAAAAAAACAAATTACCTGAAATAAACTAAATACTAAAACTTAAAACTAAAAATGAAATAAATTTAAAATTCTAAAGAATACGAGCAATATAATAATGAAATCCATTTGTACGAGTCGGAAATTTGCGCACTTGAGTTGACAATGCAACAATGCCCTTGTTGCCTGGCAACGTACTTGTGACATTACATTGATGCCGACAGAGTTGACCCTGCAACAATACTCCTGTTGTCTGGCAAAGCGCGTGAGAAATTCAATTGTTGCGGATGTATTATTAATAATGTAGATTATAATGTGTAGTTGAAAAGAAATACTTTCTAAATGCAGCTTTCGAATTTCAAACGGAACGAAAACAGTAGCAAAAACTCTGACGGCCGGTTTCTCCAAATAGCGTTAGTATTAGTTCAGGTCGCAACTTAATTCGATTCAATTGGACTTAATCCAGTAGTAATCTACGACTGTTTGGAGAAACCCGCTATAAGCGAGATCTTATTTCTAAAACTTGGGAAAAACCTTCAATTTATGAAAAAAAAATTGATTCATTATTTTCTTTTATAGTTTTACGTATTGTACTTATCGGCGTAGGTGAAAGATAAAAGTTACAACAAAAGTAATGTGTAGCTACAATAATGGATAAAGGGTCATTCCACGTCAGATCGCCTGATGAGTTCACCACATCATCTACTCTAGCCAGGTAAAACCCATATTTCCAAACTGATTCAAACTGAATAGTTTGAAAATACGGTGATTCAAGCAGAAAATTCACCCAATTCAATCGCCGATGCAAGGCAGCGTAATAATCCAAAATGTTATTGAAAAAATACAGGCCTTTTCATTAACTTAATTTTCTTTAATAAAAGAGTTTTACTGTGATGTTAAAATTTTTTCAATAAAAATTATTTTTTTTCTGACAATAAAAACTTAAATTAATAAACTAGCCTACTGTTATTAAACAGCAAGTTCTATAAATTTCAAAATTTTTTAACTAATAGTTATTCAGGACGAAATATCCAAAGCACCCATTTTTTTTCTCGCTTTCTTTTCAAAATAGTTTCCGTATTTTTGGTTTTGAATCATACGATTGTGGAAAGGGCGGGGAATGACTTTTACTTTCTGTTTGAGGCCGGGTATTTTCACTTTCTGTTTTAAGGGGTTCTTCAACTGAACAGACAAGCTTCCCAAACATTTCTTTGTAATCAGTCTTTGTAAGTAGGGCAGACACCAATAATTTCAAATTTTGATGGGTTTCACACACACACACAAACTGAATGCATACTCCGAGCTGCAACTGTCACACACCATTGAGGGAACAAAATTTTGAAAACCCAACCTTTATTTCATACCGAGCCTTAAACTGCAAATACAATTCTTAAAAACAGGCGTTTTTGTTTGGGAATTCGTTGGCCCCTGGTACTTTAACAGACACAGTCTTTTTTTTCAGGGCACATGCGAGAGAACTCGTCTTCCTCATATTTGTCTTACAGTTTTTCCCCTGCATTTGTGTTGTTCAACCAATATACCACGAGATTTTTTCACAGCTTTTTTCACTGTAGACTCTGAAACTTGAAATTCATTCATTGAATCAATTAATTAATTAATTGTGTTAATTAATTAATTAGAAAAAATTTTTTATTGAAAATATTTTAAGTAACACCTCAGTAAAACACTTTATTAAAGGAAATGAAGTTAATTAAAAGGCTTGTATTTTTCCAATAACATTTTGGATTAATACGCTGCCTAGCATCGGCGATTGAATTGGGTGAATTTTCAATTTGAATCAGTTTGAATCAGTTTGAAAAAATGGGTTTTACTGGCTAGGGTGAGAGTTACTGCTTACAGAGCTTTGACTAAATTAAGGGGTAACTTGAATTTACTAAATAAATATGCAGCGACAAAGTAATAATTGTTGGATATTTCTTTATGCGATTTGATAAGAATACCAACTTTTTTTGTCCAAGCTCAGGAGCAAAACACCATCTTGATTATTATTTTTTTCAGTTACTTTAGACCTTTTTCAGGCTTGGGTTAAAATCTCAAATTTTTAAATGTGATCCCACATGGCCATTTAAATTTTTTCCTAAATGCTTACATGCTTTCCATTACTACAAAACTGTTAGTCCAAGACTAATTTCATTGGAATTTTTGGATTCAGCATAAAAAAATACAAGGGGAAACCAAATTTGTTTCCATTTGATTGATTAGGAGATGAGGTATTCAAGAAAATATTTAAAAAAAGGGGCGCGGCACCTGAAAAAAATTGAAACTTTAAAAATTCATATCTCGGCAAATATTTAACCTAAAAATCCCATATTTTGCAGAATGTGTTATCTTATGACATGCAAATAAATTTTCATAAAAATCTGTGATGGTGTGGTGAACTCATCAGGTGATCTGACGTGGAATAACATCTGAAACGAATAACGGTTACATCCGTTACAACGAGCACTTGGGTTCTTTTTTTAATAGAGATTAAAACAGATTTTTTTTTAAATTAAAAAAAAAAAAAAGAAAAAGTTTGGTTGGTTAATGAACTTAACATAGAACTTTCTGAATATTTTATGTTAGTTCAGTGTTGATTGTGGAAAAATAAAAGAAATAAATAAAAGAAGATTATTCTATTTTTTAAGAAAAAAACAAACTGTAAAAAAAAATTTATTTCAATTTCAAAATAATAAAATTTACCAAATTGTACTACACTAAAACAAAGTTGGGACAAAATAAAAATTCTAGAAAGCAAGAAAGATGAAAGAAAGCCTTATCTCCTACACAGACTGAAAGATTTTTTATTTTATTTAATAATTTAAAAAGATTTTTGTTAAATAAAAGTTTATTTAAAAATTATTTAAAAATTTTCCTTTTTGAATACAGGACTCCTTATTCCTTAAGAACTGGAACAAAGCGAACTTACTAAATTCACAGCAAAAATCTATTTGTAAGAGCTGACGTAATAAGAATAAAATTAGAAGTCAAAGATATATGTCGATGTTTCAATAACTAAATTCAAAAATTAAAAGAGAAATGCAGTAAAGTAATATTAAACACTGGCTGGTTATGTTTCAGATGAATATAAATGACTAATTGATGATTGTCAGATGTAGGCCTAAATAAAAAAATATAAACTCAAAAATATAACTAAAATATTAACAGGCTCCGTTAAGGAATCATTTTGGATATTGCTGTGTTTGGATATTATAATACACGATTCAAAATAAAAGAAAACTATACTGTATTGATAAAAAAACGATAAAAGATAATAAATATATTTATTGTTATCTGTGTAAAATAATTGGCATCTTTTCTTTTAAACTACCTTTCTTTTTTATTAGTGTATTGATCTTAGCGAAGTTTTAGTAAAGACTAAAGTCCCTATATGAAGGAAGAAACTGGTGAACTCTAAAAGGAGGAATTTAAAAGAACAACTGAAAAGAAACAACAACAAGGGAATAAAAGTCGCCAAACTCCGAACGGTGGTCCCAAATTATGAAAACCTTTTTAATGACAATGACTGTGAAGGATAACACAGTCAGAGTTATTACACATCAAATCACATTGTTTTCGCTTAACATATTTAAGTATTGTTCGAAGTGTCCGTAAATATCTCGCGGTGAGCAGTCAAAGACTTCTAAAGCGTTCCGCTATAAAACTGCATGACTTATTACTCTTGATGCTTGCGGTCTCCTAGCCATGGCACGTTTAGCCTTAAACTGTACGAGTTGCCATAGCAACAGTAAACACAAATTTGTTTGTTTGTAATTAAAATACATAAAAATAAAAAAATCATATTATAAAAAGTAAAGAACAAAAATAAAAATTAGCAAAAAAAAAAATTAAATGAAAACCTTAAATATTCTTCTTTTATATATACAAAATAGTATGTTTTCTATTAGACAAATGGATAAATAAATGCAATAACTCTGGCTAAATGTTATCCTTCAGTCATACTGTTATCTATCAGTAAAAACGTTTTCATAATTTGGGACTACCGTTCGGAGTTTTGCCTAAAAGTCTTCAATTTATCTTCCAGTCCTAAGCTTCAAATTATTCGGAAAAGTACTGAAATAGATTTTTTTTTTATTATTATTACTTTAATTTTAAATGTAAAAGAAACTAAAAGTTTTATAAAATCTGCTTTAATAATTAAAAAAAGCCAACATTTGAATACATTTTTTTTTTACATAATTCCCAGGTGAAATCCAGCCAATCACGGAATGGCAGCGGTGACCAAGCGCACCTGAGTGTTTCTGGGTAATTCAGGATCTCAAATATAATATTGCTACTGGACATCAGCCTCCTCTCTTCCATCACGTATTCGGGTAGGATTTTTTTTTTTACTTTTTTTCCTAAAACAAAACAATTTTTCAATTAATTAATG